>OZ023262.1:57289508-58489508 GCA_964006375.1 Tillus elongatus | reverse complement strand
TTGAAGAGGAAGTTTGCTGTCCAGGTACATAGTTTTGGTGGTAGGCCACAGGCCTGTAGTTTATTAAGCAGCGCTGCTTGCCAGACCTGGTCGAAGGCTTTGGATATGCCTAGAGCGACAATCTGGGATTCACCGTGTAGTTCCATAGACTTGTTCCAAGAATGGGTGAAAAAGGAAAGTCGGTGTTTATATACTTTTCCATCACTTTAGAGATGACTGAAAGGAGAGAAATAGGCCTGTAGTTGCTAGGAAGCGCTGTGGATCCTTTTTTGGGGACGGGTTGTACTCGAGCAGTATTCCAGTTACTAGGGAATATGCCTCTATTGTAAGATGTCTGAAACAGACGAGCCAGGACAGGAGCAAATGCTGGTGCGCATTTTTTTAAAACAATTGCTGGGATCTCGTCAAGGCCAGAGGCTTTCCTGGTATTAAGAGAAGAAAGCATCTTTCGTACCTTTTTAGTTTTGAAAATGATGTCCGTCATTTTATGCGCGACATTGGGGACTATTGGTGGTTGAACATTTGGAGGTGAGTTGAGAGTAGAATTGCCGGCGAACAACGAGGCAAAAAGTTCAGCCTTGCCCTGGGCGGGAGAAACAATTTCATCCCCTGAGTCAAGAGGTGGGAACGTGAATTATTCCCAATAGATTTAGCAAGAGTCCAGAAGGGTTTGCCGCCGTTGGAGCTTAAGAGGACTTTGTTTTTGATCTGGTTATTAAACGAGTTTTTTGCCTCAGAAAGACTGCGGACATAGCGGTTTCTTGCGTCGTTATTTAACGAGCATTTCCTTGTCGGTTTTCTTGACTGGGATTGTGTAGAAGTGTTTTGTGAGCTTTGACCTTTTAGTGAATTTTCGTAGAAAAAATTCACTAATGGGGAGATCCCGACTTTTGAATTTTGAAAAAATTTTTGCAAATGAGCGCGAGCTAGGACCCCTAGAACCCATATCCGGGGTCAGTTTCAATTTTTATATGTTTATATATATATATATATATATATATATATATATATATATATATATATATATATATATATATATATATATATATATATATATATATATATATGTATCACACCGATAACTCAAAAAATAATGGGCCGATTTTAATAAAATTTGGCATGTACGTTTCTTTTGTAAATAGCTTGGATAAGTTCGTTAGTCAGGAAAATCGGACGAGGTTTTCCGGGAAAATTTTGAGTTTTCATTCGAAAAAAATTCTTATCTCAAAAAGTAGTTAGCCGATTTTAATAAAATTTGGCATGTACCTTTCTTTTGTAAATGTCCTTGATAAGTTTGTTAGCCAGGAAAATCGGACGAGGTTTTCCGGGAAAATTTTGAGTTTTCACTCGAAAAAAATTTTTTTCTCAAAGAATAATGGGCAGATTTTGATAAAATTTGGCATGTACCTTCCTTTTGTAAATGTCTTTGATAAGTTCGTTAATCAGAAAAATCGGACTAGGTTTTCCGGAAAAATTTTGAGTTTTCATTTGAAAAAAAATTTTATCTTAAAAAATAAAAAATCTATGATAACCAAATTTGGTAGGTAGGTTTACGATATAAAAAGTAAACTATACACCAAAATTTAGATTTCTATGTTACAAGCAAAAAAAGTTATAATAAAATATTTTGTGCCAGATCATTTTTATGAAAATTCACTACCATAACGCACTTGCTGCGTCTTCGACTTTTCAAGTCTGGCCTTGTCACAAGATTTAGAGAACCAGGGCTTTTGAGTAGCTGAAGAGGTTTTCTGTGTACGTGGAATAAATAATTCCATAGCAGCTAGGATAATTTCGGTGACGTTTTGTGAGATATCTGAGGGGTCAGGATGAGAGAAGCAGACAGACGCCCATGGAAATGAGGAAAAGTATTCTCGCATTTCGTCCCAGTTCGCGGAGTTGTAGTGCCAAACGACACGTGGGTGTGATGTCTGTGTGACCTCGGAATGCATTGCGCAGGAAGCGGTGACCATGCCATGGTCTGAGCGACCAAGAGGGGCGGTGACTGATATCTTATAGCAGTCTTGTAGTAAGAAGGAGATCCAATGGATTTGAGCTGTGTGTTGGGATGAGAGGAAAGTAAGTAGGTTGCTGAACCATTTTGGCTAAAGAGTTGCTGACTGCAAAGGCCTCCGCTGCTCTCCCTTGGGGATCGGTTTTGGAAGATCCTAGCCTTTCCTTATTATGGACGTTGAAGTCACCAAGATTAGTGACCTCGGAGGAAGGATATTCAGAAATCAGATCGTGGGTTTTTTCAGAAAGGTAGTCAAAGAGCTGGACAAAGTTGTGGTAAGAAGGTGACCGGTAAATACAACAGATGAATTTAGTTGCAGCCCTGAGAGAGAGTTTTATTCATAGTATGTCTTTCCTTTCAGCTTCTAAATTGGGAAGTCTGTTGCAGGGTAGATTGCTAAGGACGTATGCGCACACGCCTCCATGCAATCTAAAGGAAGTAAGGAGCTCATACCCCGGGAAATTAAGGGGATTAGTGGCTGTTTTGGCACTGATTTGGGTTTCGGTGAGGAAGAGGAGTTGGGGCCTATTAGCCTGGAGGAAATGGTGGACGGAGTTCAGGTTAGAATTAAGGCCACATATATTCGAGAAGGATATGTGGAATTTTGATGTTGGCGCCCCCTGTGCACCCCTCTCTCGGAGATCCGAATGGAGGGGTATTTTACCTCCGGAATGTTTTGCACAAGGAGGAGCCATCATCATTTTTGCTTATAAGGTAATTGACGCATACACCTGAACCGGAAACGTCCGTTGGGACTTCACCGGCCCCTTGATGCATGGGGTGGTAACTCATCGGGCGTGGAAAATTCCACTAACACCTGCGAAGAGAGGTAGCGAGACTTTAGTAGACCATCAGCCTTGGGCGTTATTCCCATTGCCGGCAGTCACTTTAGCGGTCGCACGAGGAGCCAGCCTCTAGGATTCCGGTAGCTAAATCACGCGTCGATCAATTAAGAGAACGACTAGCGCACGACCAGGCTAAGGGACCACACCCCCGATACATTTTTAGCGAATTTACATTAGGAAATATGCGCTAATAGAGACATCAAGATGAAAAGCTTTGGAAAAAAATAACTTAGCGGAGACAAGGAAGCAAAATGTAAAAATAGTGTAAACATGCAAGTAAGATGCCAAGCTTTATTTATCAGCAGTCGATTTATCTTAAGCTGCCCGGTAGGTAAACTTCAAATTTACCAAAATTTCTTTAAAAAAGGGTGTAAAACCTTTGACACCGATTAGCAAGGTCTGTTTAAATGCAAAGTATTAATTTTAGTAATATGCCGTACTAATAGTGCACAATTCTTATGAAAATTCACTGCTATAACGCACTTTTTTTTTCCTTTATACTATCTATTCCCTTTTTTCATCATCATAGCATGTTAATAAGTTTTACATCAGAAAATGTGACAAAATATTTCTTACCAAACTTTTGCGATAAATTCCGTTATGTAGGTCATCATAGGTACACTTGGAGAACACCCAAATCACCACAACACATATTTCAGATCTCTGAAATATGTGTTGTGGTGATTTGGGTGTTCTCCAAGTGTACTTATTAGTGCTCATCACAGGTTCCAGTTTTCACATAGTAGGTCATCAGCAAATAGTTGTAACGTATTTCTATACCTTTTGCCCGATTGCCATATTTTTTTATTATTCCAATAACTGTACAGGGTTGCTAAACTGATAACACTTTTCTAATATTTACTAAACAACAATTGTGCTCTATACGGGTCGCCAATTTTTTTTTAATTCAGTAAGAATGTAGCACTAAATGATTATTTATTTAGCCTAATAAATGTAGCTTTACATACAGACTTTGAGACCATTTCTCTGGCTTCATTCTTGGGTTTCGTTTGTGTAGGTAAAGGACGTAGCCAGCGCGTAGGCTAACTGGAGCAGATATTCCTTTTGCAAGTGGCTTGGGTAAATTCGTTAACGAGGAAAATCTGCCAGGATTTTCCCGGAAAATTTTGTGTTTTCTTTCGAAAAAAATGTATATCTCCAGAAGTAACAAAGCAAGGACAACCAAATTGGGTACTCTGTTTTCTATCATAAATGGTATCATACGTACCAAAATTTAGATTTATACCTTAAAAGGAAAAAAGTTTTGGGGTAAATTAATTTATAATTAATTAAATCTGATTCAAGTAAGTTAAAACGTCAGAATTGATAATTATGGTAGGAGTACGAATGTGAGCGAAAAATACGACATGAAATGACTAACAAGGCTATGTATAAGTGGTTTTTTCCTTGATTTCGTTAAAATATCAGCAAAATATCCATTGTACATCAAAATTGTGTTGTGAAAATAGTAAAACGTTGAACAATTAACATGTACTATGACATATACCTGCTAGTATATACATGTCGAGCGTAGCCAAGTGGCCTAACCCCCGTACATTGGATAATCGACTCCTGCATGACAAGTGCTCATCCTAGTTAGTGACGTTACTTTTTATCAATTTTTTTAAGTCTCATTTCACTTTGACGTTATCTAATCACATTGTTGTTATTCCGATGAATTTTTTAGCGAGTTTTTGTATAAAAAAATTTGATAAAGAGAAGATAAAAGTTTTAAGACATAATTCAATTTGAATAGCATATCTGGTTGTTTGTTCTTGCCCTAATTTAGTGAAACCGTCCCATATTTAATACAGTCGTAGACTTTTCCCGTGGCTTCACAAGGGCTTGTTTTAGTGAACTTTCTTTAAAAAAATCACTAACGAGGAGATCCCGACTTTTTAATTCAGAAAACATTCCTCAAACAAGCGCGAACTAGGCCCCCTAGAACCCATATCCAGGGTAAATTTCAAATATATATATATATATATATATATATATATATATATATATATATATATATATATATATATATATATATATATATATATATAAGGGGTAAACCATGTACCAAAATTTAGGTCTGTAAGTTTAAAGACAAAAAAGTCAAAGTGATTTAAAGAAAAAAAATGGGGTTTTCCTCAGAACGTGTAAAGTCGCGATTTGAAACGTCAAAATTGGCAAGATTTAGGCAAAGAACCTGACAGAAATACGGATTATGTAAAAAATGTTCCGCAAACCCTTTAGTTTCTGCTTCAACCATCATTGACCTTCATTTTAATAAAATATTTCCAGAAGATTCAATTCAAACAGACACTTTCTCTGATGCTTTGGCAGTAGTTTTAGTTAAGTTTATGGTTTAACGGTCTATAATTTTTAGCTAATTTTCGTAGAAAAAATTCGTTAATAAGGAGACCGCGACTTTTGAATTCTGAAAAGATTTCTTTAAATGAGCGCAAACTAGGTCCCCTAGAATCCATATCCCGGTTTACTTTCTGTTGGCATATATACAAGGTGACGCCTTTCTACGGTAAAGCTCAATACAATTGTTATTATGCAAGATACGACGAAAAAATATATACTTACTTATAACTACTTATAATTTTTTTTGACAATCACAGGGTGGTGGTGATACATTTTTGGATTTTTCATCGAAATATGATGCATTGTTGCGTTTTGGTAGCAAATTTTCACTAAATGCTTGAAAATTCAATAACTCAATTTACTATTAACCTGAGGTTCGTCAGCTAGAAAACGAGTTTTCTCTGAAACGTGTTGAGTTTATTTTCGAAAAACTTTTGTACATTTTCAAACAAGCTATTTTGATAAAATATGATCCTACTATATAGGTTATACCGGTGGCCAAATTGATGCCTGCTTGCATTAAAGAGACATATTTGCTATTAAAAGCATTTTGATACAAACTCACTTCCATGACGCACTTGCTGCGTCCAGACTTTTTACAATATATACAAGCCCCCCTAAGCAAACCTACATTAAATATTGTGCTAGTGTCCTGCCCGAAACAATAAACCATTTCCATGTCTTTTATAGAACATTTCATATAGTTCTTCGATATATTTATATACGTACTGACGGCTCTCTGCTGGGTTAATTACCAACAGTGCATCGTATCTCTGGACAATTAGGATTTACAAACGGTTATTTTATTTTATTCCCAGTATTACCAGTCTTCAGTAAACAATCTGCCATTCAAGCTATATATACAAGGATAATGAAGGTCCACACAGGAAAGAGCAGGTACAAAGCGTAGTATATTTTGTCGATAGTAGCAGAATTTTTACTTTTCTGTTACGTTAAGTAGGTCACAGTGACACATAAAAGTATCTAGTTCCAGCAGACCACTACTACTGGTTCTGAAACACTACAGGGGGTCCTAGGTGTTTATTACGGTTTTTGATACCCACTGACGGTGTTATTATGTCGATGCTGGTCTTGGCACACTGATACTGCTGGTTAGTTGACAGTTCTTAGTGTGAACAGGCACCGAGAACTCTGCTGGAGTCATACCAGACATGCGCTTTTATACAGCTTGTGTTAATGTGGTGAAAGCCCTGTCTGTAGTGGTGGGATTTATCTCTGCCACAATAGTTCACTTCTAGGGTTTAACTGTAAGGCGACGTGAATTGCTTGTGTCCTTGTAGATTTCTTGATAACGCGCGTTTGAATTAACATTATATATAAATAATATTATGTAGTCCCATATGTGGACCGCTAAGATTTGTTCCATGAGAATTTGAATAGAAACTTTTTAACTCTATTTCACAAAAAAATACTTATTTTAGGCTCGACATTAAAAGTCCATTATTAAGACTGCGGAGCGCTTTAGGAAATTCCAACATATTCAAAAAACTAACTATGCCTTTGTATACTGCCCTTATAATACCTTCTACAACATTTAACTACTAATGTACATAGTTGCACCAGCGACAACACATTAAAGTACTTACCAAGACTCATAAAAGCGTCAGTAAAGTCTACTGCCTGTTCTCTTTCTGAAGTGATTGTTAGATCTGCAATTGCCAGGTCACAAATCTAAAATAAAGCTAGTGATGTGTTACTATTTAAAACTACACTTTTTAAGCTAATTTCCTGTGTTTTCCTCATTATAAGAATTACATAATGAATAACAAATTATGAGAAAAGAAACAAACCAGGAATATTGTGTTAGGCTTATGACTAAAAAGTCTGAACGCAGAAAAGCGTTATGGTAGTGAGTTTTCGTAAAAAGGTTTTTAATAGCAAATATATATATATATATATATATATATATATATATATATATATATATATATATATATATATATATATATATATATATTAAAGCTGGCATTAAATTTGGTTACCAGTATAACCTATATAGCAATGTATCATATTTCATCAAGATAACTTTATTGTTTAAAAATGTACAAAGATCTTCTGAAAATAAATCTAAAATGTTTCCGTAAAAACTGGTTTCCTACACAACGAACCTTAGTATTATAGAAAATTAAGCTATCGAAAGAAACATTTTATGAGAAATCGCTACCATAACGCTTTGTGCATTCCGAATTTATTTTCTTACAAACATGCATTATATTCCGATGGAAAATGCAAAAAATGCAATAATATGAGCCGTGTTCGATTAGGAAAAAAAAATTGTGTCACCAGCGACAGCCATCCTGTGATTGTAAAAATAATTTTATAAGATGCAGCTCCAGACATAGTAAAATTTACGTATACAATTTTTTCTCGCTTCTTGTATAATAATGGATATATTGAGCTTTACCATAGAAATGCGTCACCCTGTATATATGTAAACAGATAAAAAATGAAACAAACCAGGATATGAGCTTATGGGGCCTTCGCGATAATTTGAAGAAATCTTTTCAAAATTCAAAAGCCACTAAAATTATATCCAACTCTATGCGTAATATTGTGATGGCCAAAAATGAAGATAAATGTAAGAAGAAAAGCATGTCTATATTTGTATTACACATGTCGGAAAACAAAATATTTATTTACATGTCACTTTAAACCTAGATCTGAGATTTGTCAAAATAATTTGTCAGTTAAATAAGACATGTACTGTTGGACTATTGTGGCGTTACGCCAGCTGCCGAAAGTTAGCAGCTAATCTACCGAAACAACCCGAACGGTCAGTGACGCGCATGACCTACTATATCTCCTCTTAGTTATACCAAATACTATATGTATAATGACAATACAGGACACCCGGCTGATTTCGTGTTTCAAGAATATCAGCGCCCTTAGCGGATAGTACCACAGAACACTCCCTATAGAAGTTTTACCTAAATGGAGCTAACCTGGACTTTATTAGGGCTCTAGTTCTGACATCGCATATAGTAGATGTCGATAGTAGTGCTACAATTCTACTGAACAAGCTGTTCAGTGCGCCATTTTATCATACATTCAAAATTCAAATGTTTTGAATGCAAAAAAGTTTTTGTTCGCTTTTAGTTCTTTCATTGTATAATTATAATACAAGTTTGTTGCTAAAGGTTTCTTTTAATTAAGTTTTACCTATATTAACTTTTAGTGGATAGTTTACAGTGTTTTCATTGTTCGTCGGTTTTGTGTTTTAGAGGTACGGTTTTTTTTTTGTGAATCAAACTATGATCGTTATCATAAGCTTTGTGTTTAAACAATCATGTAATTTCAATTCTATTTTCACTTTTCTTATCAAAAAAGCAAGGTGCTTTCACAGTTCAAGGTGTTTTGGTGAAACATAATTACAACTGTTTTAGTTTTCAGGCAAGTTTAGAACGTTTTAGTAGTTCATAGGTTGTAAATAAATAACGTGTGGATATAAATATGATACCAACCAAGAAAACGATTTATTGTTAATTGTGTTCCGGGGTGCCTGGAATTATTTAGCAAAAGACATCGTTTTTCGTTGAACTCATCTGAAGACCATTTTGATGACTAGGTGAAAGCTGTACAAAACCCTAAGATACTTGGTTTATATCCACAAGCCATTTACGATAGATTTTATATTTGTGATCGTCATTTCGTTGATGAGAATAAAGTACCTGAAATGAGAAGATGCCTGAAAAGAACTGCTGTTCCCATATTGCATCTTCCTTTGAGTAAGTATTCATATATTTTAAAGTGCAAATAAAAATTTCTATTTCTATTTATACATCTCAGAAGTAAACAATGGATCGGGTAGATTCGGAAGGCGACCAGAAAGCCTGATAGTGTACACTGTTGTCAGATGAATATTACCAAGTGTCATTTTTTTTTGGGGTTAAGGAGTCGCGGGCCAAAGGACTCCAGGGGGCAAGCTGAGGAAGTGGAAATAACAACATAAACTCCCGATGAAGCTTTCCCCAAGACCGTCATGCGCGGTAAAACTCCGCATCCTGCACGAGGTGACCCTGCTAATAACTAAACATGACGGATCTAGACAAGGAGGTCGAACTAAACTCCCCCAATCTACGGTGTCACGTGACCCGTGCCTATGGATGGATGGCACCAGGGCGATGGTGTCGTGAACGGAACCTCTGGAGTACCAGGCAACCCTCCAGAGTAACCCGCCTTGCACCACACAGGGGGTTCTGATGGTGTGGACAGTATTTCCCCCATTCTCGTGGGAACAACATGAAGATTATAAATACATATAAAACCAAAACCAATGAGGCTCGAGGAGTGGCTCCGGCTACAGACTTGAGCCTTGAGTCTATCCCGGAAACGGAGACGAGCCAGGGTGCGGCAGCGGACTCTGGAGGTCCCACGACCGGCGTAGATACGGGGGATCAGGGGGTAGCTTCGGCCAGAGACCTGTCCCCGACACCCAAGCTGGAGGCTGGGTCCCACCGGAGGGCGGCGAGCTCCGCGGACTCCGGGGGCCCCTCCACCAGTGAGGACTCTACTGTTAGAGTAGAGGGACTGCCCCGGCAGTCCAAGCGTCTTTCCGGGGCGCAAAGAAAGAAGCTCCGGAGGGCGCAAAAAATGGCGGCCGGGACCTGGACGGTCGAGAAACCTGTAAAGGCGCAAGAGGGGAGTGCGGGTCAGAAGAGGACGCGCTCGAACTCTAGCACGCCCACTACAGACAGACGTTCCAAAAGGGCCAAGGTGCCTGTAAAGGCGCAAGAGGAGAGTGCGAGTCGGAAGACGCCGCGCTCTGGCTCTAGCACGCCTACTACAGACAGACCTCCCAAAGGAACTAAGGCCGGAACACCGGCGCAGACTGGCTCTTACAGGGAGGCTGCGGAGGGCCTCGGGATGGCGGTGATTGACAGACGCCATCCTGAGGTCACGCTAGACCAGGGGAAGGCGGACCTGATCCAGGCTGCGGTGGTAGCTGCAGTGGACTCTCTTCAGGAAGGGGAGAGCCCGCCTCAGTTCCACCGGACGCGCCTGACGGGGGGCATCCTCTGGATAACCTGTGCCGGCCCGCAGTCGCGGGACTGGCTGCGGAAAACGATCGGGGGCCTCGGTCAGATTTGGGAGGGGGCGGACTTGACAGCCGTCGAGCCCAAGGAACTCCCAAAGAGACGCAAGGTCCTCGTACGGATCCCTGACACCGTCCCGCAGGAGACGGTGATCAGCAGACTTAAGATCCAGAACCCTGAACTGGGGACGCAACACTGGTCGGTTCTAAGCAGGAAGGCAGAGGAGAAAGGACAGACGCTCGCCTTCTCGATCGACCCGACATCTTACAGAGCCCTTGAAGGAACCTCCTTCAAGGCATTCTGGGGCATGGGAAGGGTTAGCTTCCGCCCACTGGGGAAGCAATTAAGGGTTAATGGGACTTAAGTTCCTTCAGGTCAACCTCCAACACAGTAGGGCAGCCACGGCCGGACTACTAATGGCTCTGAGGAACACGGATGTGGCCCTCATCCAGGAACCGTACTCCTACAAAGGAGAGATCAAGGGACTCGGCGGAGCTAATGGAAAGCTCATCTACAGCAGGTCCAGCGAGAATCCGAGGGCCTGCATTTTTGTCAGGGAAGGGATAGAGTTTCTCCCTCTAATGAATTTCTGTTCCAGGGACCTGGCAACGATCAAAATCCGATGTGGAGGAGCGGATGGGCTGAGGGACATTACTGTCGCGTCAGCCTATCTGCCAGGGGACAGCACGGACCCTCCTCCACCCAACGAATTGGAGCAGCTGATGGTGGGTAGCAGAGCAAGTGGATGGCAGACCATCATCGGCATGGATGCGAATGCGCACCATGAGTTGTGGGGTAGCTCGGACACAAACTCTAGGGGTGAGGCACTTTTACAATTCTTTATGAAATTAAATTTAGACATATTGAATAGAGGTAATAAACCGACATTCGTCACAACACGGCGTGAGGAAGTTTTAGACCTAACAGTTTCCACCCAGTTTCTGGGTGACTTTGTTAAAAGCTGGGCTGTGTCTGGGGAAGTGAGTAGCTCAGACCACAGATACATCCGGTTTGAAATCGCCAAAGTCGAAAGAGAAACGGTATGGTACCGGGACCCCCGCAAGGCGGACTGGGAAGCCTACAGGGCAGACCTAGCTGTGGAACTGCGGGGGGTTGAGAGGGCCATAAGGGATTCAATAGACCTCGAGATTGCAGCAGTCCAATTGCGAGACGCAATTACCTCGGCCTATAACGCCAACTGCCCCCTGAAAATGAGGGTGTCCACCAGGAACGTCCCATGGTGGAACGAGGACCTCAGGCAAAGGAGGACGCAGGTTCGTAAGCTGTTTAACGCGGCCAAAAGGTCGGGAGCATGGGATGAATATAGACAGGCCCTATCGACCTATAACAAAAGACTGAGGGACGCCAAGAAGGAGTCGTGGAGGAGGCACTGCGAAGAAGTGGAAAACACGTCCGAGAGTGCTCGACTACACAAGATCCTGTCTAAGGGCCCTCAGACTAACATAGGCTCCCTTAGAACACCCACGGGAGGCTTTACAAGCTCGGGGGAGGAAACTATGGAAATTTTACTCCAGACGCACTTCCCCGGCTGTAACATAATAAACCAATCACCTCCGGACTGGGAACACTCAGAAATAGAGGCGCCTTATAGGCGGGCATCTAGAGTAGACTGGACAGTCGCTAAAGAGGTGGTTACCTGGAGCAAAATCAGATGGGCCATTAACAGCTTTAAGCCATACAAATCGCCGGGATTTGATGGAATAATGCCCATCATGCTCCAACAGGGGATAGATATACTGGCGCCGGTGCTTACCCTCATTATGAGGGCCAGCCTGGCTCTGGGGTACATTCCGAGGGCATGGAGACTGGCCAGGGTTGTATTTATTCCTAAACCTGGGCGTCCAACAGACCAGGCAAAGTCCCTGAGGCCAATAAGTCTCATGTCCTTCTTGCTGAAAACAGTGGAAAAACTGCTCGACCGGCACATTAGGGGCGGTGTACTGGAAGCATATCCTCTACACTGCGGACAATATGCATACAGAGCAGGATTCTCAACAGAAACAGCACTGCACCAACTGGTGCTGAAACTGGAGAATACGCTGGAGAACAAGGAGGTGGCGCTGGGGGCCTTCCTAGACATAGAGGGGGCCTTTAGCAACACCTCGTTCGGATCGGTTCTGGCAGCTGCCCGGGAGCGTGGAATAGAGGAGACCTGCTGCAGGTGGATCGGTTCCATGCTCAGGGACAGGGCGGTGTTCACCTCACTCGCGGGAGGGACTCTGCTGGCGGGGGTCGCGGCGGGGTGTCCGCAGGGGAGCGTTCTGTCTCCCTTGCTCTGGTGTCTAGTCGTGGACGGCCTGCTGGGGAGGCTCTCGGGAGGGGGGTATGAGGTACAGGGCTATGCGGACGACATTGTTATCATAGTCCGAGGAAAGGTCACACAGGCAGTGTGGGAGCGTATGCAGACTGCACTGAAAGTGGTGGAAGGGTGGACGGTTGATCAAGGGCTCGGGGTGAGCCCCGAGAAAGCAACCGTCGTGCCGTTTACGAGGAGGAGGAAGTGTGAAAGCCACAGAACTCTCACTCTATACGGTAGGAGCGTTCCAATGGCCAGGGAGGTAAAATATCTTGGGGTCGTATTGGACTCTAAGCTAACCTGGAATGGTCACATTGGAAAAATACTGCGTAAGGCAGTCATGACCTTAGCCGTCACTAGGCGGCTATATGGAAAAACGTGGGGACTAAGACCTAGTATGGCCCACTGGCTGTACACAAGGGTGGTCAGACCATCGTTAACATATGCGGCACTGGTCTGGTGGCCTAAGGTGACACAATCCAGTGCCAAACAAAAACTAGGCAAGATCCAAAGGATGGCTTGCCTAGGCATCACAGGGGCCATGTCTTCAACCCCAACAGCCGCCATGGAGGTGTTGCTGGATCTACCCCCCCTACACTTCGTTATTATGGGAGAGGCCAGGCTAGGACTATACAGACTAGCCTGCAATGGTAGACTGAAGATCAACCCAGGCTTCAGGGGCCACTGCAAAATTCAGGAGATCGTGAAGGAACCCATGCTTGAAATGAGGTCAGACTTCGCGAGCCCGCGAATGTGCAGGGAAAACAACTTCACAGTGGAAATCCCTGATCGCGGGGCATGGCGGGAGGAGACACCGGGCATACCACGGGACGCGCTCGTCTGGTTCACGGACGGATCTGGCGGGGAGCGTGGGACGGGGGCAGGTGTTTACTCGGAAGGACCGAGGGTAAGTCACAGTATTTCCCTCGGAGCCCATGCAACGGTGTTTCAGGCCGAGATGTACGCCATCCTGCACTGTGTGCGGGAGAACAAGAGGAGGGGCTACACCAACAAGCGGATCCTCATAGCCACAGACAGACAGGCAGCCCTTAAGGCACTAAGTAGCCCACGGGTAAATTCCTGGCTGGTGAGTGAGTGCCGAGACGAGACGAGCGACCTGGCTGGGCAGAATGAGGTGACCCTCATCTGGGTGCCGGGTCACTCGGGGGTCAAAGGCAATGAAGAAGCTGACAGTCTCGCAAAGAGGGGGTCAGCAGAACCATTTATGGGACCAGAACCGGCTCTGGGCGTGTCAAAGAGCACTGCCAGGGGAGCCATTAAGTCCTGGGTCAGAAACCAACACAAGGTGTACTGGGCGGACTGTCCAGGGCTCAGACATGGGAAGTCAATAATTGACGGACCCAGTTCAAAGAGAGCTGTGGAGCTGCTAAACCTTAGCAGAGGACAGCTCAGAAACACAACAGGTCTCTTGACGGGACACATGGCCGTCAAGAAACACCTACATAAAATGGGGCGGTTCGAAGGGGACCTCGCATGCAGACTCTGCGGCGAGGGGGAGGAATCAGCCCAGCACATCTTGTGCGAGTGTATAGCTCTGGACCGGAAAAGACAACTGATCTACGGTCACTCTAGACCGGAGACAGAGCAATATAAAACTTCACCCTACCAATCGCTGTGCAGACTAGTTCAAGGCACAGTGATTTTGGAATGGGTGGAGTAAGACTAGGGGTATGCACAATCAACCAAGGGTTGCGGTGCTATCGGGGCGGCAAGGCCGCGGACGAGCCCTGAGGGAACAAAAAAAAAAAGTGTCATTTTAAATAAAGAAGGAAATTAAAGGGTGCACAAATGTTTTTCTAATAAATGACAATATGACGTCATTTATACATACCCTAAAAGAAGAAAAAAACAACCTTGCCATACATTGTGGTCATGTGAGCATATAAATGTAATAGTGTACAAGCACCAGACTGCTGTAATATACCTACCTATCGATAAGGAATGGCAATATATACTTCATCTTACTTTTAGAATTAAAATGGTTTTTAAATAAATGTAATAGGAATACTGTTCTAGGTTTTTAAATAAATATAATAGTAATACTGTTCTAATAAAACACAAGTGTATTTTATCTTGTTTGATTTTCCATTAATCATATCGATAGTAAAAACTGAAGCTGCAAGTTTTAGAAGGTTCAAATTGCCAATTAATTTTTCCTATGATTGCAAAGCTTAAAACAGGCGTATGTGTGTTATTAAGACATAACTTGTTTTGCTTTCACTATAAAAATCATTAAAAAAATTATTTGATTAATTCAACCTCTTTACTGGCAGTGGTATAAAATTAAATAGAATTTATTTGGATTTGCTAAATGAAAATGAAATCAAATTTCCCGCGTGTGACTAAAATTCATCGCATCCGCCAGAGGCGCTGTAATATTGTTCAAAACGTCAGCATTGGCGTTTCCCTTCTTTAGGGGGTGTTCTGTGGATAGTACTGATGTTACGTCGTTCGAGAACGTGTAACACTAGCAATTGCGGGTGTTTAACTCTGTATAATTAAGTTTGAGCTGTGTTTTTTACAATGAATGTTAGTGGTTGGGTGTGTGCAATCTACAATTGTTCGAATTATAACGTGCTAAATCTATCAGACATTTCATAAGTTTCCAAAGGATGGCGAAACGTGAATATGATTTGAAGCAGAAGACAAATTGAGAATCACTTTTATGCCAATATGTACAGTTCGCAGAAGATAATTTATTGTGTAATATTTACCATCATGTACCTATTTATAGATAAACTTCGTAAACGAATGGTTGAAGGGCTTCAATCATAACTTGTCTTTCAGTGCATCAAAAAGAAATATGAAGGCAAAAAAGTTTTGCATTAATAATAAATTATATAAGAAAACTGTTTTTCTATATTCTTCTGTGTTCTTTTTTATTTCAGTATGACATAAATTGTCACATTTTTTCACATTTAAAATTATTTTACTTGGTAAAGGCTTTTAATGTTCTTCCCAAGACAAGTTTCTAAAGAGACAAGTAGAATTAGCAGATTTAGACCTATAATAGATTTATTCACGGAAGTAAGAGCTAGTCTCACCTTTCATCTGCACAATTTCTTAATTATGTACTAAGTATATCAGTTACATATTTTAAAATATTAGATTAAGACAGTTTTCATGTAGAGATATAGCAAATTGAGTACTGTGCTACCATTTATACCTAGAACAATTATTATAAAAAAATTCTTCAAATAAGCGCTAACTAGGCCCCCTAGAACACATATCCGGGGTCCGTTTCAATATATATATATATATATATATATATATATATATATATATATATATATATATATATATATATATATATATATATATACATGTATCACACCGGTAACTGAAAAAATATTAAGCCTATTTAGATTAAATTTGCTGAATACCTTCGTTTTCCAAGTGGCTTGGATAAGTTCGTTAGCCAGGTAAAACAGTCCAGGTTTTCCCGGAAAATTTTGTGTTTTCTTTCGAAAAAAAAATTATATCTCCGGAAATAACAAAGTAAGGGCAACCAAATTTGGTATGCAGATTTATATTATTATGTGTAAAGTACGTACCGAAACTTAATACTATAGGTAAAAAGTCAAAAAAGTTAGAGGTATTTAAATGAAAATAAATTGGGGTTTTCCTCAAAACGTCAAAGTTGCGGTTTAAAACGTCAAAATTGGCAACATTTAGGCAAATAACCTGAAACTAATACGAGCTATGGAATAAAAATGTCTTAAGAGGAATGTTTTACAAATATGGAATTAGGTATGTATGATATCCTCTATAAAAGCAAATTGTGTCCTAAAATTAATTAGAATGACTTTATCATTTTAGTGAATTTTCTTTAAAAAAATGCACTAAATTCCCGACTTTTGAATTTTGAAAAAATTTCTTCAAATAAGCGCTAATTAGGCCCTCTAGAACACAAATCCAGGGTCACTTTCGATTTTTATATGCTTATATATATATATATATATATATATATATATATATATATATATATATATATATATATATATACATACATACAGGGTCACAACTAATTAATTGTTCACTATTGGCATCTCAGTAACAGTAAGATATACAGAGTTGATTAAATTACAAGAAAGTTGCGTATATTTTAGTTGATTTAATATCTGAAAACAAATTTTAAATGCGTTGATTCGTTCCTGAAATATCCTGAAAAAACTGAAAAACTCAATTTTCAAAATTTTACAATAAATCCCTTTCTATCAAAAATGGGCTCCTAATTTTTTTTATGTGAGCATAATTTGATAAGAGCAATGAACTGACGGTATCAGAATTGACGTATCTGCACAAATTTTTGCGCATGGATAGTCAACTTTTTTTTTCTCTTGTGGCCGCCATATTGGATTTTTAATTTTTCAGATGGTAAAAAAATTCACATTTCGAATGATATAATACACACTTCATATTTTTTTCATAAACATTGTACAAATAAATAAAAAACTAATTATCGTCGCAAATATCAAGTAGGTATGTGTCATTTTATTATCACCATTCATTATTTGTCAAAATCTCAGCACAGAAGATTTTAATTAACAGAATAAAATCATATTAACCATAGATACTAACAAAACTTACAACTAGTGAATAAACAAACTACAAAATACATAACAAATACTTCCTACTAAATAATACATTTGTCTAATGTTAATGAAGATGTTCAAAATGCTTCCATTGTTATTTATGCATTGACGAAACCTCTCGTGCATACCCTGTGTTGCTGATCTTATCATAGCAGAAGATATGGAGCAAATTTGGTCTATTATAATATTCTTTAACTCTTCTTCGTTGTCAAAATGCTCAAGGTAATTACTAGCATATATACGGCAGAATTGGTTGCCATCTAGGAAGCATTACAACAGATCAAGCAGTCAAGTTACAATAAATTTCTCATATTGACAGATTCCCTATCAGCCTTAAAGGAGATCTTGCTACCAATTAAATATATATTTAAAAACAACTTAGTCCTAAACATAATCTCGTTACACTACGAAATCTGGACGCAGCATAAAACTGTACGTGTAGTGTGGGCAAAAGAACATTGCAAAATTTCAGGAAACGAACTAGTTGACTCCGCAGCACGGAACGCAACTACAGATGGAGTAGGTTTTCAAACAATGATGTCTGATGACTTGGTAAATGAAGCACAAGTTATATCAAAAAGAATGTTCGAATCTTACTGGTACAAAATGAAATCAAATGCTACCAATCACTATAACAGCATATATCCTTTCTCGGCACAGTTACCACTGCATAAACAGACAGTCCTACCCCGACATATATCAACTCACCTAAACCGTTTGATATTTGGGCACGGCACTTTTCCGAAACATATGTTTAAGTTGGGATTGAAAAACAGCCCCGACAGCGATTGCGACGGGGCAAGTACCGGGGACTTGGAACATTTAATATTCTCTTGCAGATTCCGCAATCAACAAAGAGAGGAGCTTTTTAGGAATATGCTCACCGAAAATATTTGTTTTCCATTAAATGCGGCCTCCCTTTTATATTTGTCTCTTAGAAAGAAGAATATTGTTTGCAATAATACAATTTATTCAAAATGGAAAACTGTTTAACTACCTGTAAATTTATTTTCTACTCCTAACAAGTTTTTTTTAGTAGTAGGTAGAGTAAGTGGATTGAGAAAAATCCTACTGTCATTCCATGTGTTAATACCCATGTCTCCAGCGGTCTGTGTATGGTGTCTTTAAGTCGTCATAATAGATCCTATGACGTGAAGAGTATCCCCGTTGCTATCCTTAGTCAAATAATATTTTATATTAGGGATAAAATGATAATATCATATATTTTAAATGCTCATTTTGCAGCATGTAATATAATGTTTATTATGTTTTACTTTATATATGCCTGTATTATATATATATATATATATATATATATATATATATATATATATATATATATATATATATATATATATATATATATATATATATATATATATATATATATATGTTATCTTGTATGCAAACATCTCAATCCGGGAGATATCAGCGCTCACTTACATGTGCAGCGGTATAAATTGAGTATTAATGTACTACTGTGCCCGAGTTGTTTTACAATCTAATGTTACAAAAGGACTGTGGCTATATGAGCTGGGTTATCAGTCCGAAGCCAAATAAATAAACAAACAAAATGCTCGAGGTAAACTTAATTTTTGACATATCCCTAGAAGAAATAGTCCATTGGGGTTAGATCTGTGGATCTTGTCGGCATGCGAGCGGGTCCATTATGGCGTATACATCTATCTCCAAACGTCTGGTCTAGATGAGCTTTTACGGCTTGGCAATTGCATGCAGATGCACCGTCTTGCTGAAACCATACGTTGGCTCTTTGTTGCAAAGGGAGATTATAAAAAAAATCCTTATGGTCATTAGTTAACAGATGAAGGTATTCGTCGCCATTCAACTTATTGCCTATAAAAAATGGTCCTATAACTGTATCGTCTAAAAGGCCACACCAAACGTCTACACTCACCCTATTTTGATGTCGCGACTCATATAAAAGATGATGATTCTCTGTAGTCTAGTAACGATGATTCTGTCTATTAAACAAACCGTTATTTGTAAATGTACTCTCATCCGACCACAATATGTTAGCTGTGAAAGCATTGTGTATTTGCAACTTCTTAATAAACCATTGGCAAAACTGCAACCGCCGGTCTTAATCTGGCTCATAAAGTGCTTGCACTATGGTGTATTTATAAGGATTGTGTTTTTTTTAGAATCTTTGACGATAGCTGCTGGTTTATTCCACATTCTCTCGCAATATGTGTTGTGGATAAGTTGGAATTTATACTGACTGGAGCAAGAGCATTGATTTCGTTAGCACTGGGTTCCACATTGTAGGGAACACGCTTTCTCATCAAAGTACCAGTTTCATCCATCACTCTTGCTATTCTGGCGAAGCTATGCGGCGTTGGCTGCACAAGTTCTGGATATTTTTCTTGGTATAACTGGGAAGCACGGGTCGAATTTCTTAAACTTCGGATGTATGCTTCATACATATCTCTTCTCTCTTCCACGGTAAAGCGAACCATTTTGGAAATACAATTTTAAAACAAATTTAACACACGTCTTCAAATAAAATGCTTTTAATCCATAAATCAGGTAGAAGATTTCAAACTGACAGTTCAAATAAATCGTAACAACAAATTACAAAACAATGACACAGACCTACTTGATATTTGTGATCATAATTACTTTTAGTGAATTTTCTTAGAAAAAATTCACTAATGAGGAGATCTCGACTTTTGAATTTTGAAAAAATTTCTTCAAATGAGCGCGATCTAGGACCCCTAGAACCCATATCCGGGGTCAGTTTCAATTTTTATATGTTTATATATATATATTTATATATATATATATATATATATATATATATATATATATATATATATATATATATATATATATATATATATATATATATATATATATATATATATATATATATATATATATATATATATATATATATATATATATATATATATATATGTATCACACCGATAACTCAAAAAATAATGGGCCGATTTTGATAAACTTTGGCATGTACTTTTCTTTTGTAAATACCTTGGATAAGTTCGTTAGTCAGGAAAATCGGACGAGGTTTTCCGGAAAAATTTTGAGTTTTCATTCGAAAAAAATTCTTATCTCAAAAAGTAATTAGCCGATTTTAATAAAATTTGGCATGTACCTTTATTTTGTAAATAGCTTTGACAAGTTTGTTAGTCAGGAAAATCGGACGAGGTTTTCCGGGAAAATTTTGAGTTTCCATTCGAAAAAATTTTTTATCTCAAAGAATAATAAGCCGATTTTGATAAAATTTGGCAAGTACCTTCCTTTTGTAAATGGCTTTGACAAGTTCGTTAATCAAAAAAATCGGACGAGGTTTTCCGGGAAAATTTTGAGGTTTCATTTGAAAAAAAAAATTATCTTAAAAAATAAAAAATCTATGATAACCAAATTTGGTAGGTAGGTTTACGATATAAAAAGTAAACTATACACCAAAATTTAGATTTCTATGTTACAAGAAAAAAAAGTTATAAAATATTTTGTGCCAGATCATTTCTATGAAAATTCACTACCATAACGCACTTGCTGCGTCCAGGCTTTATATATATATATATATATATATATATATATATATATATATATATATATATATATATATATATATATATATATATATATATATATATATATATATATATATATATATATATATATATATATATATATGTATCACACCGATAACTCAAAAAATAACGGGCCGATTTTAATTAAATTTGGTGAATAAATTCCTTTTGCAAATGGCTTGGATAAGTTCGTTAGCCAGGAAAATCGGTCCAGGTTTTCCCGGAAAATTTTGTGTTTTCTTTCGAAAAAAATTTATATCTCCGGAATTAACAAAGTAAGAGCAACCAAATTTTATGTGCGGATTTATATCATTATATGCAAGTTACCTACCAAAATTTAGCTTCGTAGGTTAAAGGATAGTGAAAGAAAAGTTACAGGCATTCAAAGAAAAATAAATTTGGATTTTCCTCAAAACGTCAAAATTGCGATTTTAAACGTCAAAATTGGTGAGTACATTCCTTTCGCAAGTCGCTTGGATAATTTTGTTAGCAAGGAAAATCCGCCGAGGTTTTCCCGGAAAAATTTGTGTTTTCTTTCGAAAAAAATTTATATCTCCAAAATTAACAAAGTAAGGGCAACCAAATTTGGTAAGCTGGTTTATATCTTTATAGGTGTCCCACCTACCAAAATTTAGCTCTGTAGGTCAAAAGACGAAAAAGTTATGAGCATTTAAAGAAAAATAAATTGGGGGTTTCCTCAAAACGTCAAAGTGACAATTGAAAACGTCAAAATTCGCAACATTTAGGCAAATAACTTGAATCTAATACGATCTATGGAAAGAAAATGTCACAAGAAGAATGTTTTACATACACCGAACTCTTAGTTTCAACCGTCATTGTCCTTCATTTTACTAAAATGTTTCCAGAAAATTCATTTCTAATAGACCCTTTCTCTGATGCTTGGCAGTAAGTAGTCTTAGCTATAGAGTTTATTGTTTAATGGTATATAATTTTTGTCGAATTTTCGTAAAAAATCAATAAAGCTCAATATATTCGTTATTATACAAGATATGAAAAAATATTGTATACATTAATTATACGGTGTTTTGAGCTACATCTTAAAAAATTATTGCGACAATCACAGGCTGGCCCATAAGTCGTTGGTGATACAAATAATATTTTTTTTCGAAAACGTCTTATGTTTTTGCATTTTCCATCGAAATATAAGGCATGTTTGTAAGTTAAGAAATTCTGGAGGCAGCAAGTGCGTTGTGGTTGCGAATTTTGAGTAAATGCTTCATATTTGAAAAGCTCAATTTGCTATTAACCTATAAGGTTGACCAAGAAACGGATTTTTTCGGTAACACTTTTGGTTTACTTTTGGAATTTTCTGTACGTTTTCAAACAATCAAGTTATTTTGATGAAACATGGCACATTGTTTTTACTATATATGTTATACTGGTAATCAAATTTGATGCCTGCTTTTTCTATATAGGTTATACTGGTAACCAAAATTGATGTCTGCTTTCTTAAAAAGAAAACACACATATTTGCAATAAAAACATTTTTATGAAAATTCACTACCATAACGCACTTGCTGCGTCCCGAGATTTTTTTATTTTATTTATTTGTACAATGCTTATGAAGAAAAATAAGAAGTGTGTTATACCATTCGAAAGGTGATTTTCTTTTGCCATCTGTAAAATTAAAAATCCAATATGGCGGCCATAAGAGAGAAAAAGCTGACTATCGCTGCGCAAAAATTAGAGTATATACGTCAATTCTGATGCCGTCAGTTGATGATTGCTCATATCAAATTATGCTCACAAAGCAAAACTTAGGAGCTCATTTTTTATAATAAGGGATTTATTGTAAAATGTTGAAACTTGAGTTTTTTAGTTTTTTCAGCATATTTCAGAAACGAATCGACATATTCCAAATTTGTTTTCACATATTGAATAAGCTAAAATTTAAGCAACTTTTTGTACAACTCTGTACTCTTACCGTTACTGAGATGCCAATAGTGAGCAATTAATTAGTTTTAACCCTGTATATATATATATATATATATATATATATATATATATATATATATATATATATATATATATATATATGTGTGTGTGTGTGTGTGTGTGTGTGTGTGTGTATCACACCGATAACTCAAAAACTAATGGGCCGATTTTGATAAATTTGGTGAGTACCTTCCTTTTGCAAGTGCCTCGGATAAGTTCGTTAGCCAAGAAAATCGGCCGAGGTTTTCCCAGAAAATTTTGTGCTTTCTTTAGAAAAAAAAATTATATCTCCAGAAATGACAAAGTAAGGCCAACCAAATTTGGTACACGGGTTTATATCGCTATAGGTAAATTACCAACTTGTTTAGCTTTGTAGGTCAAAAGACAAAAAAGTTATGGTCTTTTAAAGAAAAATAAATTCGGGTTTTCCTCAAAACGTCAAAGTCGCAATTTAAAACGTCAAAATTGGCAACATTTAGGCAAAGAACTTGAATCTAATACGGCCTATGGAAAGAAAATGTCTCAAGAAGAATGTTTTACAAACCCTGAAGTCTTAGTTTCAACCGTCATTACTAAAATGTTTCCGGAAAATTCGTGTCAAATATACCCTTTCTCTGATGTTCGGCAGTAGTCTTAGCTATAGAGTTTATCGTTTAATGGTTTATAATTTTTGTCCAATTTTCGTCAAAAATCAATAAAGCTCAATATATCCGTTATTATACAAGATACGAAAAAAAAATGTATACATTAATTATAGAGTGCCTTGAGCTACATCTCTTAAAAACATATTTATACAATCAGGCTGGCCCATAAGTCGTTGGTGATACAAATTTTCTTTTTTTTTTTTAGTCGAACACGCCTTATTTTATTGCATTTCCCATCGAAATATAATGTTTGTAAGAAAAAAATTCTGGACGCAGCAAGTGCGTTATGATAGCGAATTTTGATTAAATGCTTCATACTTCAAAAGCTCAATTTGCTATTAACCTAAGGTTGACCAAGAAACGGATTTTTTAAGGAACATTTTAAGTTTACTTTCGGATTTTTTTTTACGTTTTAGAACATTAAAGTTATTTTTATGAAACATGGCATATTGTTTTTAGTATATATGTTATACTGGTAACCAAATTTGAAGGCTGCTTTCTTAAAAAAACACACATATTTGCTATTAAAAATATTTTAAAGAAAATTCACTACCATAACGCACTTTCTGCGTCCAGGATCTTTGGAAATACAATTATTTTCCGTAGCAAAAGAAGAAATTATGATAAAGGAAATATATTAGACTCAAAAAATTGATTCTTAGGGATCTCTTTCGCACCTTAAAAGTTATTACCTCTATAAACGAATTTTTTAATGGAAATTCGCTAAAATGCACTTACATGTGCTCGAAGATCACCAATCATCCCTGACCAGTTACCATCTGGTAGCCTGCCACCATTGTCTGAGTCTGCTCTAACCTGAAATTCATATCTAAACCCTTCAAGTTTTGCCAATTCTTCTATGAGATCGATGCCAAACCCTTCAAATTGATCATTGCCTTCCAAGTTGTTTGGAGAGTTTTTCCACATAGCATAAGGTTCTGTCTAAAATATCATAACAGTAGGATTGTTTTATATGTAAAATAATAGACAAGCAAAAACGCGTAATGTTAAAAAATAACTATTGATTCATCAAACATAAAAAAAAATATGCTTACCAAACAAACCTCTACTTTAAACGTTCTGTTCTTAAGACTTTCCTCATCATTGAATATTTGACTTTCAGAAAATTCCTTCAGTTCCAAACTGGGATGCGCTGAAGAGTTCCATCTACCAACTTCGATTATACCACCTTCTCTTAACTCTATGATTTCCAGATAAAATTCTGTCCTTAATCCATCCTTGTCAAATCGTATCTCGCCTGTTAGTCCTTTGTATCTATTCTAAAATGACATCGTTATCGTGAGGAAGGTTAAAAAGTCTCGACGCACATCCGTTATGGTAGCGAATTTTCATAAAAATGATCTACAGTATTTCACTAAAATTTTATATATCTACATTGAAACTGACCTCGCTTAGGCCTCGTCAGGTCAGGTCAGGTCAAGGCACTTCATTATTCGTTACCTTAGCACACTTGGTGCGATAGTATTTTCTTTATAATACGCATTTATATTTAGTCGTTAACATTTGAAACATTGAAAACATTTCTTCAAATGAACCCGAACTAGTCCCCTAGAACACATCCCGTACCAGTTTTAATTTTAATATGTTATATATATATATATATATATATATATATATATATATATATATATATATATATAATATTTTTATTAAATCATACATAGAAAGTACAAAATAAATTACAAAAAAATGTAGTAAAACTATCAAACAAATCAGTCAGTTTATAGTAACCCTCACACCCGTATACACTCATACACATATACACATGCACACACTCTCTCACTGTCGCAGACATTCCAAAAGCCCCCTCAAACGTGACATACGCACTGTACGCAGACGACACTACCATCCTCAGCAGCCCCACTCAGCCGAGGATAATAACCGAACGACTTCAGACCGCCGTAGTCGAGCTGCAATCATGGTATAGGAAATCCCTTCTAGCCATAAAGCCCGATAAATATTCAGCTGTCCTATTTTCCAAGAGGAGACACACACGTCACGATCACGTTTCATTAGACTACCGTCTAATCCCCTGGCAAGATTCCGCCAAATACCTCGGGGTTTTCCTCGACAAACACTTAACATGGCGCCCCCATGTCGATCACGCTCGAAAAAAAGCCTCGATGTTCATCTCGAAGCTGTTCCCACTTCTAAATAGAAACTCCAAATTGTCCATGAACAATAAGTTGCTCATGTACAAAGTCATTATCCGGCCAGCCTTGCCCTATGCATCACCTGCATGGGCCACCTCGGCTGCAACACACATCAAGACCCTTCAAATCACCCAGCACAAAATTCTGAGAATGGTTACCGGAGCGCCATGGTTTGTCCGAAACAGTCAGATTCACTCTGATCTGGAAATGCCTTCGATACTTGAGTTTATAACTCAACTATCCACAACCCAGTTAGCAAAAGCCGGTTCTCACCCAAATGCTATTCTCCGTAGTGCTACCGACTACGACGAGCAACTTCCACACAAGCATAAGCGTCTAAAGCTTATACTTACCCGCTAAACGCCCCAGCGGCAAAAACAGAATGGAAACATTCATACTCAAAAAGTCATTGTGTGAAATTCTTTCCGACGGAGGTATGGACTAAGGTCCGGTACTCCCAGGGAGGGGGTTTTAGTGAGTACAGTCTCACAGTACCTCGATATCCCACGGAACCTACGGGGCCGTGAATGGGGTCTTTATGAGCATTTCCCCATCCTGCATCAAAATTATTTTTTTTTAAATGCACACACTCATACACATAAGGAAATAACTACAAAATACTGCCCAACAGGGCAACTAGCGCATATTATGCAAGTATACCTCTATCTACAAAGGTATAAAAAGTATAAAAAATACAAACTCTAAATAATAAAATCTATAAATATCTCCAATACATTTTACCAAAAGATCATTTATCATAACAACATTAAAACAACAAAACCTTAAAAACTAAATGGCAAATGGCATCCATACATCAGCCGCAAAAAGACACGCCCGTCGTCTACCAAACTCACAAACCTTAAAAACGCAGTTTATGCATCTATGCACCAGTTCAAGGTCCAAATACAGTATTTTTTGCCTCATTTTTCTTTTGAAGTTACTCAGAGAAACAGTATTCCGCAATGCCTGTGGAATCGTATTATATAACTTTGGCCTCAGATATAGAAAACTCTTTTGTCCGACGGCCCTGTTCATGAATGGCACTATGTAATTGTCAGTTCGTGTATTATATCCATGACCGGTGTGTGTTAATCTACTCTTAAACTTATGTTGCTGTATAATACACTCAGTAAGGAATAAGTGTCTGGGGTCCATAACAGCTGACTCCTTATATAATTTTTCAGTTGAGTACGTGGCCCCTTTTCTATGGATTATTTTTAAAATTGCTTTTTGTGTAATTTCTACCTTTTTCATTATAGTCTTCGACACGACACACCTCCCCATCGTAATATGCCATATTTGATGTATGACTCTACTAAGGAGCAATATTCAATAGACCTGGAGATTGCAGCAGTCCAATTGCGAGACGCAATCACCTCGGCCTATAACGCCAACTGCCCCCTGAAAATTAGGGTGTCCACCAAGAACGTCCCATGGTGGAACAGGGACCGCGGGAAAAGAAGGACGCAGGTTCGTAAGCTGTTTAACGCGGCGAAAATGTCGGAAGCATGGGATGAATGTAGACAGGCCCTAACGACCTATAACAAAAGACTGAGGGACGCCAAGAAGGAGTCGTGGAGGAGGCACTGCGAGGAAATGAAAAACACGTCCGAGAGTGTTCGACTACACAAGATTCTGTCCAAGGGCCCACAGACTAACATAGGCTCCCTTAGTACATCCACGGGAGGCTTTACAAGCTCGGGGGATGAAACTATGCAAATTTTACTCCAGACGCACTTCCCCGGCTGTAGCATAATAAACCAATCACCTTCGGACTGGGAACACTCAGAAATAGAGGCGCCTTATAGGCGGGCATCTAGAGTAGACTGGATAGTCGCTGAAGAGGTAGTTACCTGGAGCAAAATCAGATGGGCCATTAACACTTTCAAGCCATACAAATCGCCGGGATTTGATGGAATAATGCCCATCATGCTCCAACAGGGGATAGATATACTGGCGCCGGTGCTTACCATCATTATGAGGGCCAGCCTGGCTCTGGGGTACCTCCCGACAGCATGGAGACTGGCCAGGGTTGTATTCATTCCTTAACCTAGGCGTCCAACAGACCAGGCAAAGTCCCTGAGGCCAATAAGTTTTATGTCCTTCTTGCTAAAAACAGTGGAAAAACTGCTCGACTGGCACATTAGGGGCGGTGTACTGGAAGCATATCCCCTACACTGCGGACAATATGCATCCAGAGCAGTATTCTCAACAGAAACAGCACTGCATCAACTGGTGCTGAAACTGGATAATACGTTGGAGAACAGGGAGGTGGCGCTGGGGGCCTTCCTAGACATAGAGGGGGGCCTTTAGCAACACCTCGTTCGGATCGGTTCTGGCAGCTGTCCGGGAGCGTGGAATAGAGGAGACCTGCTGCAGGTGGATCTGATTTATGCTCAGGAACAGGGCGGTGTTCACCTCACTCGCGGGAGCGACTCTGCTGGCGGGGGTCGCGGCGGGGTGTCCGCAGGGGAGCGTTCTGTCTCCCTTGCTCTGGTGCATAGTCGTGGACGGCCTGCTGGGGAGGTACAGGGCTATGCGAGGCTAGTCCGAGGAAAAGCCACACAGGCAGTGTGGGAGCGCATGCAGACTGCACTGAAAGTGGTGGAAGGGTAGACGGTTGATCAGAGGCTCGGGGTGAGCCCCGAGAAAGCAACCGTCGTGCCGTTTACGAGGAGGAAGAAGTGCGACAGCCACAGAACTCTCACTCTATACGATAGGAGCATTCCAATGGCCAGGGAGGTGAAATATCTTGGGGTCGTATTGGACTCTAAGCTAACCTGGAATGGTCACATTCAAAAAATACTGCGTAAGGCAGGCATGACCTTAGCCGTCACTAGGCGGCTATATAGAAAAAAGTGGGGACTAAGGCCTAGTATGGCCCACTGACTGTACAAAAGGGTGGTCAGACCATCGTTAACATACGCGGCACTGGTCTGGTGGCCTAAGGTGACACAATCCAGTGCCAAAAAAAAACTAGGCAAGATCTAAAGGATGGCTTGCCTAGGCATCACAGGGGCCATGTCTTCAACCCCAACAGTCGCCATGGAGGTGTTGCTGGATCTGACCCCCCCCCCAATACAAAGGTACAGACTTTCATGTAAAAATAAAATTGTTAAAAAGAGTTTACTTGTTTCCTTTTAGTGAATTTTTCTTATAAAATTCCCTAATGAGGAGATCCTCACTTTTGAATATCCAGAGTCAGTTTCAATTTTTATATCTTCATATATATATATATATATATATATATATATATATATATATATATATATATATATATATATATATATATATATATATATATATATATATATATATATATATATATATATATATATATATATATATATAAATGCCTTTAAAATGATGTATCTCAAGCTAGAAGGTGTCATTTAAAATTATAAAGTTGGGGTGACTGGGCCTTAGGGGGTGAAAAGTAAAATTACGAAAATACTGTTTTTGAACGTGCCCCTCAAAATCCCAATTGACCTGTTTTTTTTTAACCAGATTTCCTTGATAAGGTAATTATTAAGGGTGGCTAGTTTTGAAATGAAAGCACTGTATATATATATATATATATATATATATATATATATATATATATATATATATATATATATATATATATATATATATATATATATATATATACATTTTAACAGACCTTGGATATGGGTTCTAGGGGCCCTAATTCCTAAAAAATTTCCCAAAATATTACCATCGATACCTCTCTATTAGTGAATTTTCTTAATCAACATTCACTAAAAATAGAACAAATGCAAGCCTCAATATAATGACGGTACTACCTGTCGGAGATCAGATCCAGTAATACAAATTATCCTTTATAAATCAATAGTACGTTTGCATTTAGACTTTGCCTACACCTTACTAAGTCCACCAAGTTAAACCACTTCGAAATCAACATTGACAACATTAGATTGATTTAACTACTTACAGTTTTCATTAAATTCAGAACTGATAATCCATCCTTCCAACTTTCAGAGGAGTTACAGGAAAGATCTTGTGTTACAACGTAAGTTTCAAGATTTAGTTTATTCATTGTGTCTAAGAACATGCTGACAGCGTCTATAACAAGCGCCATATCTGATCTCAGTTTCCAGGCTGCTAAGTTAAGTAAGTTTTCCAGTGGGTCGTCACTTTTCAGGAACTCTTTACTTACTTCTTGAACTAGTTTAGATTCTGGAGATACGAGTCGAATCTGAAGAATACAGGAGAGAGTGTTTATGCTTAATTTCTAAAAGTTTTACGTGTATACTGGAACCTGTGATGACCGCTGATAAGAATACACTTGAAGAACCCAAATCACCACAACACATTTTAAAGAACTGACGATCGTTTCACTAACAAAGTTATAAAGCGTTGTCAGAGGGTGAAATATTCTAAAGTCTTAACCACTAACAATTGTGTTTATATTATGTGTCAGGTAAAAGACCGTACCCTAGAGAAAATGATCACAAACAATTTTTCTACTTCTATGTTATAGCGGGAGTCACTTTAAAAATTTCGTGATGATTGTTCCCATGCAGTTTCGGCATTTTTTTTTTCATCAAAGAGTGTTTAGGTATAGTGATATCTGTTTGTGTAGGTTTTCTGTATGTTTTGTATTCAGTCTGGTTTTCTTTTCTGATTAGTGTTAAGTCTAGGAAGTTTATGGTGTTGTTTGACTCTTTTTCTACTGTAAATTTTATGTTGTTGATTTGGTTTGTTTTTTTCGAGGATATTGTCTATGTTGGTTTTTTGATTGTCATATATTACTAATATATCATCGACGTATCTTATACACTTAATGTTTGTGTCTCCTTCTTTTATGATGATATTAATTTTATCTTCTAACTGTTGTATGTATATTTCTGCCATGATGCTTGATAGTGGAGATCCCATTGGTAGTCCGTCTTCTTGGATGTAGTATTCCTCTTCCGGGCTTGCAAATACTTTTCACCAGCTGATTTATATACCTTATATACTTCACAAATATGGCCAAACCTCGAATACTGCTCCCACATCTGGGGTGCCGCTGCCGCTTCTACACTCGCTATCCTGGTCTCCATTCAGAAGAGAGCTATACGTCATCGGTGACCCTATCCTCATTCAAAGGCTGCCATCCCTTGCCCACCGACGTGCCGTTGGTAACCTCTCTCTCTTTTATAGATATCTGCGCGGACACTGCTTTCTTCCATAATTCCTCCACCTGCTGCCTCCAACAGATCTACCAGGGGAACAGAGCGAATGCACCTTTTCACTGTGAAGGTCACCAGACATAGACCAGACTTCCAAGTTGTGGAATTCCTTGCCGGCACATGTTTTTCCTTCTCCTTCGAGCCTTCAAGTCCATAATTAACAAGTTGTCTCTTTCCTCCTTGTCGACACCCACGGTACGATATTATTTAGGCTGTAAGCCCTCGTGGTGTGTTGTTGAAATAAATTCTATGTTCATTTCAAAGTAATTTTATTTCTGAACCTATGGTTCATTGGCTAGGAGACCAGTTTTCTCAGAAACATTTAAAGTTTATTTTCGGAACATTTTTGTACATTTTCAAATAATTATTTTGATAAAATATGGTGCATTGTTCCTACTATATAGGTTATACCGGTAACCAAATTGATACCTGCTCCCATTAGAGCGATATATTTCTAATTAAAAACATTTTAATGAAAATTCGCTACCATAACGCACTTGCTGCGTCTAGAGTTTTTAGTTGTTAAGAGTTTAGTATCATCTGATGAGGTTAACTTTGCTGGTAAAACGATCGCCTGGTCTTTGAGAATGTCTAGTGGTGATTTGGATCCTCCAAGTGTACTTACTTTTAAAAGTCTCACAGATATTCTAGAAAGTAATTATAAACCGACACTTACCCCCAATATTTTGACGGAACTAAACTGATAGTCTGTTAAGCTGAGAGTGTGAAGATCAAGATTCGTTATGAAGAAATTATATTCTGCAGACATCATTCCTATCTGTTGTGCTTGTCGTAAGATTTCTTGCAAGTTCTTGTACTCGCAGTCCAAAACAATATTCTTTATTTCAGCGTTTCTCACTTCTTTAAGCACAGTCCTAAAATCCATAAAGGCAACTAGAACAATTACACACAAATATGTAGGAAACAGTGGTTGTTGTCTTGTGTTTTAAATAGTTTTATGTAGGCGCCGCCTACCTTGACTTAGAAAACTTAAATTAAAAAAATATATATTTAAATATACTAAATAATTATACCTATCTAGTTTTCTCGTTGCAATGTGATAAAGGTTTCTTCTATTAACAGTTCTATGGAAATTTGTACCGATACGATCCGAGCCGCCGGTTATATGTTAATAAGAAAACACTGTCTTAATAAGAGACCGTGATAGGCGAGCCAGTTGGGTGCCTAAAATTCATGCGAATCTTGAAAACATCAGATCTCGCTCTCCTTCTCTACTGCATTAGTAGTATTGCTCTACGACGTGAAGAAAGTCGAGACGTATGCTAAGCTGTTAGGCGACAACTACAGGCGCATCATTACTGTGCCGCTAGAGTGGATTCGGAGAAAATTACCTCTAAAGTCGGGTCTTTAGAGGTCATTTTGCCAAAAATGGTGAAATACAGATACGTGGCTCGTGCATTTTTAACCACGGTTTATAAAACCATTTTTTACATTACAGATTTATTATTTGATATACTTTAAAAAAGGTATTTGAGATAAATTATTGGAAAAATCAAATCTTTTTGGCCTGGGATCGTATCAAATCCTTGAGAAATGAGTCAACCTTTGATAAATTATTCGAAAAAGCGGGACTAAAAATTACCACTAATCTTGAGCCACCACACAAGAGACGCAAATTATCTGAAACTGCTTTGGACGATGAAAAAACATCTTTGCGTATTTTGTTTTATGAAGTAATAGATAATATTACAACTCAAATAGAAGTCAGATTTGTAGATGTCACAACTATTATTTGTTTCTCTAGCTGATTCATCAAAATTTAAAGAACACCGTAAGGATTTTCCAACTGATCTAATAACTAATTTAACCAGCTTTTATAAAAATACGTTCGATAAATAGAAACTGATCAACGAGCTAGAAGTTATATATTACGACGAACAATTTAAAAAACTAAATGTAGAAGCAATTTTAAATAATTTTGTGGTTAACGATTTTCGAAAAATATTTACCAAGGCTTATAAACTATTTGTTTTAATCGCGACAATTCTAGCAACAAGTACCTCAGTTGAGAGAAATGTTTCTTGTTTAAAGCGTATTAAAACTTACAGCAGAATTTCGATGAAGAATGACCGCTAATCAACTCTTGCACTTATTTAGATAGAAAAAGAGTTGTTATGTTTTCTCCAAGATCAAGATTCAGATGAATATGCGAATAATATAATAAGTAAATTCTTATTAATAAAAGACATACGTATAAATTTAATTTATAAAAAGTAACTGTCATTTTCAAACGAGGTTGGGTTATGGTTAGGCTGTGAGGGAAGGAGGAGGCCTACGTCGCGTATATTAACTATATTGAAGTAATACCAATTTAAATGCAAACGCGCAGACATTTTCTTATTTTTATAAATTATTTAAGCGGGATATGCTTTGCAATTCAGAATTACTCTAAACTATATTCATTCACCATTCCTTCAAACTATATCCAATTAATGCAGGAGCTCTTCAAGGTTCAGCTTTAGCCCCTACTTTGTTTCTTCTCCACATTAATGACCTCCGCTCTAGCACATCCAACCCAGTTCACAGTTACGCGGACGACAGCACCGTCCACTCAAATATACAATATTCTAAGCCTGTCTCTTTGGCCCAACTAGATGAGGATCGCAGACACATGGAGGGGTCTGTCTCCGTGGATCTCAAAAAAATATTAGATTGGGGAAGTAGAAATCTTGTACAATTCAACCCCACCAAATCTCAGTCTTGCTTTCTTTTTCATAAAAGATACACCAGCCCTAGAACCATCACAATGAACAACCAAGTTATTCAAAGTAATGAGTCCTTTTCACTTGTTGGCATTTCTCTGGATCGAAATCTCAATTGGCACCAACATGTCACATCAATTGCAGAAGCGGCTGCTAAGAAATTAGGTTTCCTCTTTCGGGCTCGCGAATACTGTTCACCAGCTAATCTCTATACCTTATATACTTCACAAATAAGGCCAAACCTCGATTATTGCTCCCACATCTGGGGTGCTGCTGCCGCTTCTACACTCGCTATCCTGAACTTCATGCAGAAGAGAGCTATACGTCTCATTGGTGACCCTACCATCACCCAAAGGCTGCCATCCCTTGCCCACCGACGTGACGTTGGTGACCTCTCTCTCTCTTTTATAGATATCTGCACGGGCAGTGCTAAGAGGAGCTTTCTTCCATAGTTCCTCCACCTGTTGCCCCCAACAGATCTACCAGGGGAACAGAGCGAATGCACCCTTTTACTGTCCAGGTCACCAGGCATAGAACATCTTGTTATGCCCGCTCTTTTGTCCCGAGGACTTCCAAGTTGTGAAATTCCTTTTCCGTCTTCTCCGAACCTCCAAACCTTCAAGTCCAGAATTAACAAGTTACCTCTTTCCTCCTTGTCGAGACCCACGGTACGATAGTATTTAGGCTGTAAGCCTTCGTGGTGTGTTGTTAAAATAAAAAAATAAAAAATTCGCGCACTGTCGCCTACCCAAGCCAGAGGGGCACGAGCCGCCACTGTAGTGTGAAATCGAAATGGAATAAATTCAGTATCCCAATTATTGTGCATATTTAAAAAAAATCCCGATACATGGAAATTTTAGATTTTAAAATAACATCTTGCAACGTGAAAACTTCACCGCTACATTTAACTCTACGAGTGACAGTTGCAAGCCCAAATTTGTATGAATGAAGTAGGGGCTTGTGATATCTCATTTGAAATATATCTTCATTCTTTATTCAAAAATGTTATGGTTTTAAAGCGTATTAACAGTAAAAAATAAATTTATCTAATCGACGAATACAATATACTAAAGAATTAATAAAACTCGGTGTTAATTATTTTTTGAGTTATCAGACGGATATATATATATATATATATATATATATATATATATATATATATATATATATATATATATATATATATATATATATATATATATAAACATATAAAAATTGAAACTGACCCCGGATATGGATTCTAGGGGTCCTAGTTCGCACTCATTTGAAAGAATTTTTGCAAAGTCTCAGTCTTTTTTAAATAAAAATTTACTAATTATGCATATTGTGCTTTCTCAATATTCTGTGTATTGCCCAGATAGATTAACCCAAATCTTTAGACCTACTTCTTAACGAACTTTGTAGACATGCTTCAAAATATGCAAGAACTATAATTTCATTCATTTCATTGTCTTTCAATTTTGAAACGTTTAACAACGCGTCGTGTCAGTATTATTCCACGACTTGACGACTTTTTAATTCTGCTGAATTTTGTTCTATTGATTGGAGCCAAATAAAGGAATCTGTTGTTAAAAGTTCGAACTGTTGTCTCAACTATTCTGTTACATTCACCATATATTGAAAACAAATTGAAAACATCATCTGCAGAATAGCAAACTAGCATGTACAACATTAGTTGCCACTGCCTATCCTCTCATGTGATCCTGATACTACAGACGTGAAAATCGTCTCGTCGTTTCTACGATTTCTGTGGTAAAAACTTCATGTTAATTAATATTAACTGTTTCAAATTTGAATAAATCAATTTTCTATAAACTTAGAGAGTTTAATTTTGGTGTGTAGTAAGGTCTCTCCTAACGCAAGATATCTACCAAATTTCATTAAAATAACTTTGTAATTTTCGGAGAAAAAAATAATTTTCAAAAGAAAATTTAAAATTTGAATAACTCAATTTTTTATAAACCTAGAAAGTTGAATTTCAGTACTTAGTAAGATCTCTCCCAAGGCAATATATATAGTAAATTTCATTAAAACAGCTTTGTTACTTTCGGAGAGAAAATTTTTTCTCGAAAGAAAACTCAAAATTTTCCCGGAAAACCGCGTCCGATTTTTCTGGCTAACGAACTCGTCCAAGCCATTAATAAAAGAAAGCCACTTGCCAAGTTTAATCGAAATCGGTTAATTATTTTTTGAGTTACCAGACGGATACATACATACATATATATATATATATATATATATATATATATATATATATATATATATATATATATATATATATATATATATATATATATAAACATATAAAAATTGAAACTGCCCCGGATATGGGTTCTCGGGGTCCTAGTTCGCGCTCATTTGCAAAAAATTTTGCAAAGTCTCACCATCGATACCTCTCTATTAGTGAATTTTTTTTAAATAAAAATTCACTAATACATAAACGCCATCATTATGGATAGTGAGAAAACAAGAAAAAATTATATAATTGTCCTTTTTGGTCGGTATCAGTTAAAAAGAAGACGTAAAAGGTTACCAGCATGCTTCATAGTTGGCAATGTTATTTTGTTCAAAACGCCTTAGCAACTTGCTGTTGGTTGTAACCGTATGACAGTAGTAGTTGTCAGTTGGTAACTGCTATTCAGAAACATGGTTTATTTAACAGAAATGTATAAAATCACATACCTACAGATGATTAATTACGGAGATAAAACACGATCACAGATCGAAGTTGTTCGCCTATTTCCAGAATAATTTAAATTCTCACCAAATAACCCCTTATTTATGCCCTACCCCCTGAAGCGATCTTACCCGAAAACAATCCGAACCGTTCGTTTATCGGGTGGTAACTGTACACCAAATTTGAAGACGATATCTCAATTCATTCTAAACTTATCATGACTTTAAACAGACAGACACACAGACACACAGACCGTCAGACCAACAGACCGACAGACAACAAAAATGTTCGTTCCCAAATCATGTTTTCTATATGTTTTGATACTTTTTACGACGTTTGAGTGAAAAAATGTTTTTTTTTAAATTTTTGTCGGGGGTGGATATCTATGTAAGTTTTAATTTTAATATATATTTTTAGTAAACGTCAAGTGTATAGGGAGATAAAAGAAAAAAGTTAAAGAGCTTGCTAGATTAACATTCTTAAGACAGGTATTGCCGTTGTGAAAAGCAAGGTCAGACGCATCCTTGTTCATTTTGAAGATTGACAGTGACTGAATGAGCCAGTTCTCAAAGTCAAAACTCTAATCAAATAATAATAATAATAAATTTTTGTCGCCGTTGCGATACTTCAACACGTTGTGACGATGCGGAAGTAAAATATATACATGTTACCGTCTTTCTTACCTATATATTCCAGTTCCCTCGTTATCCAGTTGTCTCAAAACTGCGTACATTTTCAGCTCAGAGGCATAGTTCAGCAGGGTTGTCAGTCTACTAAAACTATCATCACTGTCATAAAGGACAATGAACTCCTGCCAATCCCATTCTTGTATTATATCAATGTAAGCTTTGGCTAATACCTTTGGATAAGGGTACATGTTCAGGATAGTGTTCCCTCTTATAAGGTTGTAAGGTCTCCATTTAGTCAATACTTGGGGCATCTCTTTGTTATCACACACCGATTGCACTGCATCCACGTTTTCTTGAGATGTTGGACCAAACACCCCAAAAGCTCCAGCACCTGGAATTTTTTAACACATCTAATCTAAGGTACCCACAACTTAAGCAAATAGGTTTTCCGACACTCGTTTTATATATATATATATATATATATATATATATATATATATATATATATATATATATATATATATATATATATAAACATATAAAAATTGAAACATAACCTGGATATGTGTTCTAGGGGGCCTAATTAGCGCTCGTTGAACAAATTTTTTAAAAATTCAAAATTCGGTATCTCCTCCTTAGTGAATGTTTTTTTAAGAAAATTTACTAATAAACGCGGGTCTGTGGCACCCAACTGATCGTTTAAGTGATTTATTTATAACACAAGCTTTCTTCTCTAAACCATAGGAGAATTTTTGGAGATCTCTGCCTCTTCTGTCAATATTATTATTGACATCGGTCATCAGAAATTGCTTCGTTAGTACCTCCGTTAACGAGCTTTAATTGGAAAACTGATTTTATTCGAAACGCGCAAGCTTTTCATTTAATATTCCCTACAGTCGAAAAGTTTATTACGAATCCCCGCTCTTTCCTGAAGCATCTAAGCTTTGAAATACGCTCCCGGGAGACATATTTTTGTGAACATATAATGTCCAGCTGTTTAAGAAGCGAGTAAACACCTATCTTGTAGCCAAACTATCGGTTTAATGGCGTCATGTTTCGCATTTCATGAACTATTCTATAATTGCTAATATTAATAAATCAAGGCTATAATACCTAGAATGTCACAGAATGCTTGTGAGGCAGCAAATGCGTCATCTGGAGGTACAGTTTTAATCAACGGCGTTAGAGTAATTCCCCCGTACATGCCCAGTGAATTGGTGTAGTTAAATGCAAACTCGAATGCATTTTGATAGTCCTCATCGTCGTCAAAGATTCCACCTGCAAAAAAAATACAATTATGTCAACAAGTAGATTACAACCATGTACAAAATATTATAATTAAAGAAATATAAAAGTCTAGACGCAGCAAGTGCGTTATAGAAGTGAATTTTCATTAAAAAAAATTAATAGTAAATTTGTCTTTTTAAATGCAAGCAGGGCTCAAATTTGGTTACCGGTATAACCTATATTAGTAGAAACAATGTACCATATTTTATCAAAATAACTGTATTGTTTGAAAATGTACACACATTTTTTGAATGTAAACCTCAAATGTTTGCGAGAAAACTAATTTCCTAGCCAACGAACCTTAGGTTAATAGCAAATTGAGATTGAAATTTGAAGCATTTAATGAAAATTCGCTACCAAAACGTACTTACTACGTCTAGATTTTTTATTCTTACAAATATGCATTACAATTCGATAAAAAAATGCAAAAATGCAATAATATAAGGAATGCTCAAAAAAAAACTATGGGCCAGCCTGTAATTGTCAAAATAACTTTATAAGCAGCTCAAGACACACTATAATTAAGGTATACAATTTTTTTCTCGTATCCTGTATAATACCGAATATATTGAGCTTTGCCGTAGAAATGCGTCACCCTGTAGACCAATAAACCATAAACTTAACTAAAACTACTGCCAAATCATTAGAGAAAATGTGAAAGTATGAAATCAACTTTCAAGATATATTTTAGTAAGATGAAGGGCAATAACGTTTGGAGCAGAAACTTAAAGGTTTGCAAAACACTCTTCTTAAGAAATGTTCTCTAGATAACCCGTATTACTTTCAGGTTCTTTGCCTAACTGTTGCCAATTTGATAACAGCGAATACTCTAGAGTTATATTTCGAGAGTGAACTAGAAATGACAGATATTGGACAATGCAGAAAGGTCTGGAACTACTCTATGGACAATATAAATAAGCGAGCCGAAGATAGACGGAGTCAGTCAGTAGTGAGTTAGTGTCGGTGTATAACAAGCGATCATAGAAGGCGTATAGGGAAATATAGTTCTATGGACATATAGTAATAGAGAAATATATTTCAGTTAATGCTGGTGTTGGTTATAATAAATTAGTAGTTTGAAAAACTGTGTGCTGTTAGTTAACAAATCCAGAACCCCAAACAACGTAACGACTGATGTCAGAAGGGGTATTTTCAAGCTGATAGTGACAATATTTTCCAGAATATTCGTTGAGCAGCATGAAAATAGAATATTTGGAAGATCAGTGTCAACGGTAATTCATATCGGAGGTGTTTTTTTTTAACAGAATTAACTGTGTACCAGTTTTAAGTAGGTCTATGCGCAAGACACGTGGCTCAACAGCCAATATGGACACCCAGCTGTTGGAATTGATTAAAGAAATTAACAAAGAGCCAGTAAAATAGATGAAGAAGCCAAGGAAGCAATGAGAAAAGGGGGGTGAAGGAGTCAGGAAAAGACATGAAGTGGTCAAAGAAGAAATGGGAAAAGGAGATGAAGAAGTCAGGAAAAGAAATGAAGAAGCCATAAAAAGAGATGAGAAAGAGAAGGAAGAGCTGAGGAAAAGAGACCAACAGGCAAGTGAGGAACTCAGAAAAAGAGACGAAGAAAATTCCGCAAGAACAAGCCAGCAGAATTTAGAATATTACTTGTGGCGGTGGTTCCGATTGCAGTGTTTTCGTCAACACTACCCTATGTTTCTCTTGACAGCTAAACGTTGCGTTACGTTATTCGACAGCAAGCTGTCAAGAACTACTATATAAGAGACACCAGGGATCTCTCTCGCTCTCTCCTCGCTACCAACCGACACAGTGAAGATACGTCTCTCCACGCTCGGTCAGTTATCTGTTATATACTGTTGTGATTGTTTTATAGTTAAATGTATCATATAGTTTATTCAGTTAGTGAAATAATAAAGTATATTAAATGTTTACGTATGGATTTAATACCAACAAGTGCAATTAACATCCATATTGGTGACCCCGACGTGATTTAACATCCATATTACTTAATGTGCAGACGAGCGATTAAATCAGGTAAAAGACAACATCTTCCAGCAAGTAGAGAGCCGAGTAAGAGGTGTCACTGATGATGTACATGGCAACTATGCAAGAGGTACAAGCGGAAGTACAGCCAAAAATGCAATCACTAGTAAAGAAGTGCGACCTGGGCCAAAGGAACCACAGACGCGAAGATAGCCCCGTCGTAAGAATTAAGGTTCTCACATTTGATACCACAGTCCCATAAGCCAGTTCGAACCCGCTGCTACAGCAGTTGGTTGGGGCGAGAGAGTGAGAGAGAGAGAGAGAGAAAGTGACCTCGTTACTTGTAGCTCTCAGAGGAGATGCACTAGATGTGCTTAAAGGAATTCCCAGGGAAGAACAGGGCAGTTTTGGCAGCATTCGGTATTATCTAGCAACGAGATTTGGAGACCAGTATTTACAACAGCTGTATCAAACTGGGCTAAAAAGTCGTGAAAAATCATTATACAGCAGCTCTAAGCCGACATTGCTAGATTAACAGGTTCAGCTTACCCTACAGCCCGGTGGAATTTTTCAACCAGCTGTTGCTGCAAACATTCATTGATGGCATCAGAGATACCGACCCTCAACGGGCGCGGAGGATAGCGGGACACAAAAACCTGAACGATTTTTTGGCACATTCGCTAGAAATTGAAGCTGCCAAGCGAGCGTCTAAAGGCAATGTGAGAGTTCGCGGTCTCCAAGTCCCAGAAGAGGAAAATAAAACAGATTTATCCAGGGTCATGCAGCTACTATAAAAAATAGCAAAACAAATAAGGCCTACCTCTCATGGGCACCCAATGAGAGCTCACCGTGGAAATGACTTGCGTTGCTGGAACTGCGTCAAGGTGGGACATATACAAAGCTAATGTTGGTCTCTAAGATCAGGCGCATGGGAAAAAGTGAAGCTAATGCCGGTAACTGTTTCTCAGGCTAGCGATTCGGGCAGCGCTCTCATCGTACATGAATACGTAAGCGGCAATTAGACCCAGATGGTCGTTGATCTGACGCGACATGGTACCAAGATGGGAGCAAGAGAGTCAGACAGAGACAGAGTGTACAGAGTAAATGCAGCCAGTGGTGATCGGATCCAGGTATTTGGCAAAACTGACATCGAGCTGCAAATTGGGACATGGAAGGCAGAGCAAAGAGCAATAGTCGCCCATATATCAGACCTGATTATAATTGGCTTGGGCATACTCCAAGGTCAGTGCGCTAAAATTGATTTTGGCACTAACATCCTGGCTATCGGCCGTGAAGAAATAATAATAAAGAAGCTTGGCAGTAATCTGGTAGTGCGGAAAATCACCAAAGAAGAAATTAGCAACGTCTTCCGTGAAAGTGTCATTTCAGTGAATACAGCTGTGAGAGGAAGACACGACCCAGTTACTCTGCTAGAAGAAGGGTGTAAAGACCATGCAAATGTGAAGCCAACTAAGAAAAAGGTCAGTAAAAACGCTTGTTGGCACAGAGCTGATGTCGACAAGAAGAATAGGGTTTGCAGAGATATTTGTGCAAGCAGAAACACCAGAACAAGAGCAATTGTACACAAGAACCAGCGCAAAGTAAGAACTTAGCTTGAAAAGAGCTCCGACATATTTAGGAAAAGAAACGCCATCCATTCTGCTGTCAGAATATACATATGAGTAGAAGGCGACCGCATGTAGACCCGTTATGACGTACGAGCTAATCCGGCTGATTTTAAAGATGAAGATCGGGTGTGGTTCTACAATCCTGTACGGCGTAAGGGACGGTCACCGAAACTGCATAAATTTTGGGAAGGTCCGAATGAGGTGGTCAAAAGGATCAATGATGTTGTCTACCGAATTCAAGGAAGCCCAAAGAGCAGGATGAAGGTGGTCCATATGCAGAGGCTTACTCCATACCAAGAAATGTCAGAATTCGACCTGTACGATCGAATGTAAGAAGGGAGCAGTGTCACGTAAGTCTCTAGGAGAATTAAGTTTATGAACTGTGTTACTTCTATGGTCACAGGCAGGTTGTAAAGTGTCTTGCTAACAGCGAATACTCTAGAGTTATATTTCGAGAATGAGCTAGAAATGACAGATATTGAACAATGAAGAAAGGTCTAGAACTACTCTATGGACAATATAATTAGGCGAGTCGAAAATAGAGGGAGTCAGTCAGTAGAGAGTTATTGTTGGTGTATAATAAGCGTATAGTGAAATATAGTTCTATGGACATATAGTCATATAGAGAAATATTTTAGTTGATGGTGGTGTTGGAAAATAGTTGGTTGTAAGAAATGATAAGTTTAAAATGCTGTGTTTTGTTACTCAACAAATACACAACCCCGAAGAACGTAACAATATATATATATATATATATATATATATATATATATATATATATATATATATATATATATATATATATATATATATATATATATATATATATATATATATATATATATATCACACCGATAACTCAAAAAATAATGAGCCGATTTTAACAAAATTTGGTGAATACCTTCCTTTTGTAAGTGGCTTGGATAAGTTCGTTAGCCAGGATAATCGGCCGAGGTTTTCCCGGAAATGTTGTGTTTTCTTAGAAAAAAATTCATATCTTCGGAAATAACAAAGTAAGGTAAACCAAATTTGGTACATCGTTTTATATCGCTATAGGTAATTTTAGCGCTGTAGGTCACAAGACAAAAAAGTTATGGGCATTTAAAGAAAAATAAATTGGGGTTTTCCTCAAAACGTCATATATATATATATATATATATATATATATCTGTAGCTTGGTTCTAAAAGGGCCAATGTCAATTTTCCGTGATTTGGGCCAAAGTGCATTTTCAGTCTGTGTTTAAAGAAAACATTTATATGTAAAAAGGGCCAGTGCCTGCTTGCAGTAACAATCGAGCTATAAAAGTGTGTAGGGCCAATGTTGAAACTCAAAAAATATCTTATTTTACAGGTAAAAAGGCCAAAGTAGACATAGGCCTAAGAGCGACTACCAAACGTATATCATAAAAAGGCAAAAGTGGACATTGGCCTTTCTATTTTAATATTCTACATGTGAGAGCGCTATACATTGGCCCCCAACATTGAAAAATCCATCTCTGGGTTTTCAGTTTGTTTTCAGACACGCTAATGTGCGTATAAAAGTGAGTGATTCTATTATTGTTTTGTGTAATATATATGACCTATCATGTCATCCCGCAGTAAAAAAATATTGAGTTTGTGTTCAGCTTTGCCTTTGGTGACAGAAAATGATAACAATCAAGGTAAGCAATAATTATAATTTACACATTAAACTAATATTTTAGGTTATGTTTGTGAAATAGAGGAATTATTATTGCGGAGCTTAGATTTCATTCATACGAAATATGATGATAAGATAATACGAATGTTTACTCATTGGTACAACAATTTAAAAATTAGTAGGCGAGAAAAATGTTTCTTTTAACTTCCGGATGGTTGGATAAATTTGAAATATTTTTAACTTTGTAGTACGTGCGATCTTTTAGTTCTACCTCACTCTTTTAGTATTCAATAGGGTTATTAATAAAAATTACTCGCGTATAGCAGATAAACTAATATGTTGCAAATAAGTGTTCAAATGAAACGAACCGAATAACTATTATTACTCTAAAAATTACTAGGTATATTTTTTACCAGTATTTTAATTTCGGCATGAAAATATTTAGATACATGGAAACTACCTGTACTTAAATGTTAAAAGGGTACATACAATACAATAGCGGTTCGGATATTGGATTTCGAATGTTTAGATATATCTACCAATATTCTGAGTAATGTGTTTGTTGTTTTGAATTTTGTTTAAAATCGGATGGATTCGTTAAAGTTTGATCACATTTCAAAATTGAAAACTATTTTATTTATTACGGTACATATTTGCATATTTTGTTATTTTTTGAGTACTATGAGAACATTTTACATTAAAATTATAAATGGTTTAAAACATGTAAATTGTATCTACAGAACCAAAGGGAAGAGTCATTCTGGAGGATGACCCTTTAACACGAACCGAATCATCGACAGCTACTCAAGTTTCTACATCGGAAACTCAAATTGAGGGAGTTTTTCTGAGTAATAAGAGAACCGAATATATTACCTTACGCCCAGTCAGTCCACTTGCTCAAGTAACTGGTAGTTCTACCTCTTACTTACGTGCAGAACAAAGCCCTAACAAATCAAGTAAGTTATAGTATTTTTTGCATTCCACAAAAACACATTATTATTTTTTCTTGGCAGGACATAATGTTTGTGATCAAGATGATTGTGTAAATCAGGACTCTAGAGAAGTCTCCATGAAACATGGAAATAAACAGAATCTAAGGTCTAAATTAAAAAATATCTCATATGCAGAACATGCCTACGATAATGAAGTTTTTGATAATTTTGAAGATGGATCTAGTGATGATTTTGTACCTGCAGAAGATGAGAACAGTAGTTCAGACTCAGACGAAGAACCTTCTGTCATACATGTTGCTGCCGAATTTCCAAATAATACTGAGGCCAATCATATCACAGTGGATAAAACTAAAAAAATAGGAAGAAAAAAAGTACAGGAAGGACAAGAATGTAGAAAGAGAAAGCGCGAACCTAAAAATTGGGACAAGAACAAACGAAAACTTTTGAAAAGTCAAGGAAAGTCCTATGTTACAATAAAAGGTAAACATATCTCTGAGAAGTCCTTAAAGAATCCTTGCAATTGTAAGAAGAAATGCTACGAAAAGTTTTCAAATGAAACAAGACAAGACATTTTTGGGGAATTTTATAATCTGTCGCAAGAGGCACAAAATCAGTTTATTGCAAATCACGTTCATGAGGTGTTAAAGAAAACGGAGAGGCTGAGAGGAGAGAATAAAGATAGCAGAAGAACTCATAGTAGAATATATTACTTGGATAAAAATTTAGAAAAACATGAAGTTTGCCAAATTATGTTTTTATCAACGCTTGACCTGACCGTAAAGAAAGTTCGTATCATTGTACAAAAAAAACGCGCTTCAAATTCGAGCATTTGTCCTGATGATGCGAGAGGAAAGCATACAAACCACCCAAAGATAAGCGAAGAGGAAAAGAATATTATAAGACAACATATTGAAATGTTTCCATCTTTTGAAAGTCATTATTCAAGAGAAAAAACATCAAAAAAATACCTAGCTTCGGATCTCTCAATATCAAAAATGTATAGACTTTATGTTGAGTTCTGCCAAGAACACAGTAGAATACCAAGAAATGAAATCATGTACAGGAAGATTTTTGTAGAAGAATATAACTTGTCTTTTAAAAAACCGTACACTGATACTTGTGCTACATGTGATAAATATGAACTTCTATTAAAGTCAATCAAAGATGTAGATGAAAAGCTCAAAATTGAAAATGAAAAGACTGAACACCTAAAGTTAGCAGACTCTGCATATAAAGAAAAGAAGAGAGACAAGCTTGCTTGCAAAACCAACCCTAATCTCTTGGTTATTAGCTTCGACCTGCAGAAGTGTTTACCGACCCCCTATTTAAAAAGCAGCATATCATTCTATAAACGCAAACTCTGGACGCTAAATCTTACTGTCTATGAAACACAGGGAAGCACTAATTCAGCCAAATGTTATCTTTGGAACGAGACAATCGCTCAACGAGGTGGACAAGAGATTGCATCGTGCTTGTATACGTACATTAATAATATTCCGCCTCATATCAATGAAATCATTATGTACAGTGATTGTTGCCCAGGACAAAATAAAAATATTTTGATATCCGTAATGCTCCTTATACTTATGGAAAAATTCAACAGAGAACGGAGACACATTAACATTTGTCATAAATTTTTAGTTCCAGGGCACACTCACATGGAAGCAGACCAGATCCATGCAGCGATTGAGAAAACTAAGAAATTAACGACAGCAAAAATTGACATTCCTCGGGATTGGGCGAATTTGATCCGTTTAGTACCAAGAAAACCACCTATTTTCGTTTATGAAATGCGCCAAGAAGAATTTCTTAACTTTAAATCACTCCTCTCTGGAAAGTTTCAACATAAAAAAGTAAATACGTTAGGAGAGCCAGTTGTTTGGTCTACCATAAGGCTTATTCAGTATTCCAGCGAACATCTTGGTTTGGTACAATACAAATCTTCTTTCGAAGACGAACCTTACAAAACCTTGGATTTGTCAAGAAAAAAGACCAGACATTCGGGTACAATAAGCCTTCTACCAATTTCAAATCAACCTCTTGGTATACCTGCGAATAAGTTGCAACATTTAAGAGATATGTTACCCTACATTGACGAGAACAGTCGACCCTACTATTTGCAATTTATCAATGGCATTAATACATCACAAACCCAATACGATACCCTTAGTGAAAGTGAAGATGAAAATGAAGACCTTGACGGACTTTAGTTATGATTACTAACACTTAAGATTAAGCAGCATACTGCCAAAGTATTAGAATGTTAGATTTTTTTAACTTATGTATTCCATATCTCGAAAATAAAAGTTATTTGTAATAAATCATTTCTTATTTTTATTGACACGTTAGGCCAAAGTCTAATTTATTATTTTTTTCTATATTCAAAAAGGGCCAATGTCTATTTTTTTTTTGCAAAAAAGGAGTCCACAATCTTTTAAACCTTTTAAAATATAAGAGTGATCGTATTAATACCACTTCACAAAAAATACTTCGAAATTAAGATTTAATAGTAGTCTTCAAATGCATTCAAACTTAGACCAATAATTTTGAAATCGATTTGCCAAAATCTGCATTTTATGAGATTGGCCCTTTTAGAACCAAGCTACAGATATATATATATATATATATATATATATATATATATATATATATATATATATATATATATATATATATATATTGTTACGTTCTTCGGGGTTGTGTATTTGTTGAGTAACAAAACACAGCATTTTAAACTTATCATTTCTTACTACCGACTATTATATATACTCTATATTAATATATGTCCATAGAACTATAGTTCACTATACGCCTTGGTTGGTTATTGGCGATAATTTAGATAAGATTATATATAGAGCCATGTACCAAAAAAGATGACTGACTATTCATTACCTGCAGGAACATGTAAATATTTGATTTCAATAAAATCAAAGTATGTAACCCTTCTAGTTCTTTTCAAATTACGTTTTAGTGAATTTTCGTAGAAATAATTCACTAATGGGGAGATCCCGACTTTTGAATTTTGAAAATTTTATTGCAAATGAGCGCGAACTAGGACCCCTAGAACCCATATCCGGGGTCAGTTTCAATTTTTATATGTTTATATATATATATATATATATATATATATATATATATATATATATATATATATATATATATATATATATATATATATATATATATATATATATATATATATATATATGTATCACACCGATAACTCAAAAAATAATGGGCTGATTTTGATAAAATTTGACATATACCTTTCTTTTGTAAATGGCTTGGATAAGTTCGTTAGTAAGGAAAATCGGACGAGGTTTTCCGGGAAAATTTTAAGTTTTCATCCGAAAAAAATTCTTATCTCAAAAAATAATGGGTCGATTTTGATAAAATTTGACATATACCTTTCTTTTGTAAATGGCTTGGATAAGTTCGTTAGTCAGGAAAATCGGACGAGGTTTTCCGGGAAAATTTTAAGTTTTCATCCGAAAAAAATTCTTCTCTCAAAAAATAATGGGTCGATTTTAATAAAATTTGGCACGTACCTTCCTTTTGTAAATGGCTTTGACAAGTTTGTTAGCCAGGAAAATCGAACGAGGTTTTCCGGGAAAATTTTGAGTTTTCATTCTAAAAAAATATATCTCAGAGAATAATAGGCCGATTTTGATAAAATTTGGCATGTACCTTCCTTTTGTAAATGGCTTTAATAAGTTCGTTAATCAGAAAAATCGGACGAGGTTTTCCGGGAAAATTTTCAGTTTTCATTAAAAAAAAATTTTTTTCTTAAAAAATAAAAAATCTATGATAACCAAATTTGGTAGGTAGGTTTACGATATAAAAAGTAAACTATATATCAAAATTTAGATTTCTATGTTACAAGAAAAAAAAGTAATAATAAAATATTTTGTGCCAGATCATTTCTATGAAAATTCACTACCATAACGCACTTGCTGCGTCCAGGCTTTTTATTAAGTACACACAATACGTTTTCTACGACTGCCCCAGGAAAATTCAGTGCAAGTGCAACTGTATTGTCACTGCGTTGAGATATGACAAGTTTGGCAATTATATAACAGATGGGGTCAGCATCGGATCCAATGACTGACTACCTACATAAGCAGTGTTGTCAGTGTTATAAAAAATTCACTAAAATTGAATACTCCGATAACCGTAAGCGTTGACAACGTAAATTAAATAAAGTAGTTAATAATAATAAAAATAACGGTAAAATTTGCCCTTGACATTAATTTTGCAATGCATTATTTGACGAACAAGATTGAATAGGGTGCTTAATAATTAACTTTTCATTTCTCAAATAAATCATTTTATGATTCGCCCTGCAATAAGCTTACAAATTTTCTGCGGAGAAAATTATGCTTATAAAACTACCTAGGAAAGAAGTTTGGACGAAGCAAGTGCGTTGGGTTGTGAATTTTCGTAAACATTTTTTTAATGTCAAATATGTGTTGTTTTTAAACGGACATTCGGTTGGCAGTATAACATATATAGTAGTAACAATTCGCCACATTTCATTAAAATAGCTTTGTTGTTTCAAAAAGTACAAACATTTTCCGAAAATAAACTTAAAAAGTTCCAGAAAAAACTGGTCTGATTTTCCTGGCCAACAAACCTCTTCAAGCTATTTTTACACCTGCCAAGATATAATTATTGACAAACAGCTTTATGGCCCAAGTAAAAAAAAATATGAAATTTTTCAAAATTTTCAAAAACTTTCCAAAAGAAAATTCAAAATTTTCACGGAAAAACTAGTCCAACTTTCCTGGCTAACGTGCTTAACCAAGCTACTTCCAAAGGAAGGCACCTACCAAATTTCATCAAAATGGGGCCACCATTTTTTTAATTAACGGTATGATATATATATATATATATATATATATATATATATATATATATATATATATATATATATATATATATATATATATATATATATATATATATATATATATATATATATATATACATGGTGATTCATAAGTGGTGACCAAAAATGAAACCCCATGTTCTTTGAACAATTTTAGAGAAGGTATGTCCTATAAAAAAATTTCCTATAATGCTTCATAAAAAAGATACAGGGTGTTGAAGTTGAATTTCAAAAAATAAAATTTCCCAATTTTTTAAAAAGTAGCACATATATTTTGCTGAAACTTCGCATGTGTAGGCTGTTAAGGAAGGCGCGTATTCTACCATAACAATTGAATCGGCTAATCGAGCAGTGGCGCGCGTAACCACATGTCATTGGTTATCCCTCAAAAAAAAAAAAACGGGTACGCCAATGATATATTTTTTTATTTTTTATTTTTTGAATCTTGCTTACATTCGTGAACAAAATGACTCGCTTGATAATTTTCTGTACGACGCTTATTTTACGAGTAAGCAATGAATCAGGTAAGTATTTTAGAGCACAGTTCATGATTTTTAATCAGTCGTTGTTTGGTAGAAAATCGCAATGATACATTTTTATCAGGCTTATAGTAATTTATTTATTACAATAAATATTTTAAAATGCCTCCATTGGCCTGAATACACGCACGACATCTTTCTAATATGGAAAATTTAATGTCTTGAGGATTCATTGTTGCTTGAATATGACGAAAAGCATTATTTATCAGTTGTTGTAGCTGCTCTGGTATATTTATTTGTTCACTGTAGACCAGAATTATAAATACCATTTCTTGTAAATGTTGATTCGTCAGACCAGAAGATTAGATTAGGGAATAAGATATTTTGATTGTTCATTTCCAACATCCATTAACAAAAGACTCGTCGATGCACATTATATCCAGATAGAAGGCAATGCACATTCTGTCGATGATATGGATGTAAGGCTTCTCGATGTAAAGTTCTCCAAACAAAGCTTTGAGAATATTGTAACTGCGTGGCAATCCTCCGAGTACTTGTAGAAGGTTGATCCATCACTGCATCCACCACTCTCTCTTCGTCTTCAAGTTGATGTTGTCTTCTACCATTAGTTCTAGCGTCAGGACGTTGTCCAATACCGCACTGCCGAAGTCTTGAAAACCATCGAGAAAAAACCCTTGGTGTAGGTTGACGGCTAGTGGGAAACCTACGTTGATACTCCCGATAAGCAGCTAGAGCATTTTCATCAGCATATCCGTAGATAAAAATTATATCTGCATACTCTTCTGAGGTGTACTCCATTATAAGAAGTAAAAGAGTAGAAAATCTTACAATTTTATAAAGTTTACCACTTACACCTATTCAAAATAATAACTTGTCAACCTAAACGTCAAGTGACACTTAATGACAACTTTGGCAAACCAGACTACTACTTACTAAAATACAACAAAGATAATCGTCGTACAAATAATTATCAAGATATTCAATTTTCCATATCAAAAAGATGTCGTGCGTGTATTCAGGCCAATGGAGGCATAAAAGTGTATCATTGCGATTTTCTACCAAACAACGACTGGTTAAAAATCTTGAACTGTGCTCTAAAACACTTACCTGATTCATTGCTTACTCGACAAATAAACGTCGTACAGAAAATTATCCAGAGAGTCATTTTAGATTTTCTTTATCTACGTGGTTATTATTATCTCAAATGTGCCGGGCCACGGAAGATCTACCTATTGTATCTTAGTGGGGCTAAAACTTTTAAAAATCTAATTTCAATAGATATTTTAATTTGCCCGGCGTATTTAAGATCAAAACCTTTATAATTTAGTTGTAGGTGTAAGTTATTTAGAATTACTCATCCTCTGATGACTCTAACTTGGTTAGTAAAACGATCGTCAGGTCAGGTCAGGTACTTATCCGTTCTCATCACAGGTTTAAATCTTCACTCAGTTCAAAAGGTATGTTAATTAAGCGAGACGTTAGCCTGTATTCACTAAAAAGTCCAATGACACGCCACAGATTTTGTTAAATATGTGTTAATCTATAATGCAAACTCGTTTAACTCAAAAACACTTACCTATCACAATGTCATCGGCGACAACAAAACTTATTAAACCCACAGATAACCAAATTTTGAAAAACATGTTTTTATCACATGGTATTATAGTAAATAGCTTCAGACAGAGACGACAGTTTATCAGACTGTATGCATTGTAGTCACTTAGTGCTTGTTGATTTCCTGAATGTGTTGATGCTATTTTTAAATGACCATATTATGTGGATTTATGTCGTCGTTGTCGTCTTATATTCTTGGCTAAAGTTCAACATTTTTCTTTGGCTGACGTAGCCTAACTAATGAAAAATTTGACCAGGTTTTGCTGATGTTCCTGTATACACAATTTCCTGTAAGAGGTGTACGAGTTGCCAACCTACAGGGAATATGAGGTTAATTTCGCTTTGATTATAGAACATTAAATTATTCGTGTCATTGCTTTGGAGGTTGCGCTGGCTATTTATATAATCACAACACCCAGATCTGTCGATCGATTCAACGTCTATTACAGATCAATAAAGAAATCGAAAAACTATGTGGGTTTCTACAAAATATGTCAACGATATATAATAATAGTTTTGTACTGATAAAAAGTCTAGAGAAGTAAAAATCTGAAATCTGGACGCAGAAAATGCGTTATGGCAGCGAATCTTCATCGAAATGATCTATACTATGTTTCCTTAAATTATATATATATATATATATATATATATATATATATATATATATATATATATATATATATATATATATATATATATAAGAAAGACCATTTTTAGGGAAAATTCTAACACAAGTTGAAAATAGCGAAATCATAAATAGCGGATAGTGTATCAAATTAGGAATCGGACAAAATTTTGGCCATTTTTGTTAAAATCAGAACAATTAAAATCCTGTCACCTAATCCATATAAAACTCTGTTAGTAAATTTAAACCGTAGAGGATGCATTAAGAAAGATATTCCAAAATTTTCCAATCTCAATAAAAATATTTGTTATTATTTAAAATTTGTTGACGTTTCTCTTTGGGGTATATTTATAAAATATATAAGAATTAATAGCATATAGCACCACCTCTAAATTTGAACCGACTACTGAGACTAGAGTCAGAAGCTGAACCAGCCGAGGAGATTTTAGCTAAAGGCAAGTATATTGTATATATATATATATATATATATATATATATATATATATATATATATATATATATATATATATATATATATATATATAATATATATATCTGCATATATTGCTATTTAATAGTGGTAAAGGATAGACCACCAACATTACACAGACACATAGTGGTTTTAAAATAAACAGGAACACAAAAATCATTTATTTCTTTATTAACACTTCAATACAAATTTAACGTAAAATTTACATAAATTGTGCATGGGCATTAAGTATAAACTGTAAGTATTATCGTCAAATTAAAATACTATATATATATATATATATATATATATATATATATATATATATATATATATATATATATATATATATATATATATATATATATATATGGAATTCAGTTATAATAATAATAATAACAACCATATTTTTCAGGCTGTATAGGCCTAGCACAGTCATAAATACCTTACAAATTGACAAGTTAAACCTAAAACGACGGTTAATGTTGCCGAAAAAGAAACTCAAAATTTCAAGTCGGTAGGTGAAAAAAAAAAAGAAAAAAAGAGAAAACTTAGATATTTTATTTCATAATATTTCTTTATATACGACGTTCTTTGTTATTTAAGAGGGCGGTGTCGGTACCACTAGGCTATGAGGTGAGCTCACACGCGAACACGCTACTTAAAATTGGCCTTGCGAGAAATAGTCCGGCCTTAAGTCAACTTCTGCGATTTTAGAGTTTGCCCCTATGACTACTTAATTGTCATAGCGAAGCACATCTTCAGGGGAAACTGGAGTCTCTTGAATTCAAAAGGGAGATCATTTGGAATCAAAGGATCACGCGGAATAATTACAATTTCTCCTTGAGCAGACCCGGTTATAATAGTTGCCTCTACTACATTACGATGCACAGCTACTATACTTGTAGCCTAGTACCATAACACAGTTTGGGTGGTTTTAAGTTTCTAAACATCATTACGGGTGTGCCCACATGTAACATGTATGGTATGGAAGACCAGGTGGGTTTAGAAAATTCAAAAATTCTACTGGGCAATGACCGGCGTGTTCTTTATTTACTACAAAGGCTATTGAACTGTAAATCATTTCTTCCCCTTTAAATCATTGCAGTAACATATCATTAATAACCACTGCTTCCTAGTTTTTGCGAATTTTTCGTAAAACGAAAAGTTCAGTAATGAGGAGATCTGTGTTTATATATATATATATATATATATATATATATATATATATATATATATATATATATATATATATATATATATATATATATATATATATATATATATATATATATATATTATTGCATGCACAGACATGGCTATATATTTAAAAAAAATGTTTTAAAATAAACACATACCTGGAAGTAAAAATCCAATTTATTGTCCTAGCTATAGTCAGACACAGGTGGTAAATTGCAGCCTTTTATCCTACTGAACCTACAAATTAAAAACAATTAAATATAAATATATTCGTCAATGAATAGATTTTGACATAGTTTAATTTATTAGGTAAGGCATAAAAATATTTTTGTATCAGAAAACACTGAACAATTAAACTCACAATGAATGAACTGCTTAACAAAATACAAAGTGATATAAACCCGGTATAGACAGCTACAAACACAAACAAGCTGGTAAAAGACCAAATTTATAAACTGTCTTCGACAGAACAAAGTGAATTTAAATAGGAATGTGATTAGGGATTTTAACAAAATGTGTTAATATGTATAGAAAATAAGTAAAAATTTGTTAATCATCAATTAGGGAAACTATCTGTTAGTAATTATTCTAGAAAAATAAGGTTTAATGTGTTAATGAATGATAGGTTATAAATTTTAAAACAAACACAATTTGACTTACATGTATAAAATCGGAATATTGAATTATATGCAGGAAATGACTTTCTTTTGACTAATGTAGTTAAATCATGTTATTGGCTTATCTGAAAACAGAAAATATTGATTGGTAAATAAAAAGTTTAAATAAAAATTAACAACTGTGATTCGAAGTTACAAAACAAAAGATAAAAATTAGAACTTCCGGGAGGAAGAACAAGAGATTGGAAAGAAGACGCTGGTAGAACGAAGAAGCTAGTAGATTGCAGCAAGAGAAAATGTTCAAAAAAGTTAATATAAATGATTAAAAACTAGAGTGAAAGTATTTTATAGGTTATACCTACCAGTAAACAGCTATACAACAACTCCAATCAAGAATACCCGTACATAAATTGAGTAAAAACAGTGATTAAGCTAGAAGATTGACCCACGCCAAGTAAACCAAAAGGTAATACATCAATAATTGTTAAAAAGTGTATTATATCTACAAAACAAGAAATGAACCTGTAAGTTTTATAAAAGAATAATATGTCAACGTCAATCCAAGAAGTTAAATGTCATTTGCAAAGGCAATCATACCAAAAGAAGAACTAAATATAAAATATTTATGAAGTACTTGTAAGAGTCACCAGAGGGCGATTAGTAAACGTAAGAAATTCAACCTTATTTCCTCCATTTTAATATTTCCGTTGCCAAGCAACAAAATTCACCTGAAACGACGTTACCATGGCGATAAATAATTGCCAATGAAACTATTCAGATCCGTCATAGCAAGTCATAACATTTTTTTTAACAAAGCATTGGAAATAAAATTCTCAATAATAAGTCATAATTGCATTAATAAAGCTGGCATATTTGTATGTTAAAATTAGTAATATACGGGATCCCAAGTAAGAATTTAAATTTATAAAATTAAGTCAATAACCAAACAAAAAGCTTTTTGATAAAAATAATAATAATAATAAATATTAAAAAAAATAAAAAAATTCAAATTATATATTGCTCATTATTTTATTTTCTGTAAATGTCACACATATCTGTCCATTGACCAATTAATCCTCTAGCAGTATATAAAAAGTTCAGCAAATATAATATATATGCACCAAGAGTAAGAATTTTCGACATTGGTGGACCCAACTATTAAACATTCCCTGTAGGTAAGAAGAGTATCAACAAAATAGCTGTGGCATAGTAAGTAGATCAAAAAACCAGGTAGATATTTAATTTGATAAAATTATATATATATATATATATATATATATATATATATATATATATATATATATATATATATATATATATATATATATATTTCTTAATAAACTCATAATTTAATTCAGTATAATAATTAAAAAAAAACAAAAGGCGCCCAACAAAAACATAATAAAACAAATAACACAAATATCAACACCTATATTTAAATAAAAATACAGTAAAAATAATAAAACCAACAAAAACTTTAATAACACATTTATTTCAATATTACAATAATCAATTTCAAAATTACAATAAAACACAATACACTATACAAAAATACAATATATAAAAACACCCTTACAATACGCACCCCCGAAACACAATAATATATATATATATATATATATATATATATATATATATATATATATATATATATATATATATATATATATATATATATATATATATATATATATATATATATATCGTAGCGATAACTCAAAAAATAACAAGCCGACTTTGATGAAATTTGGTATGTACCGTCCTTTTGTAAGTGGCTTAGATAAGTTCGTTGGCCAGAAAAATTGAACCAGTTTTTCTGTAAAAATATTGGGTGTTCTTTCGGAAAATTTTTGCATCTCCGAATATAACAGAGCTATGACAACCAAATTTGACGTGTACGTTTCTCTGCCAAACTTACTTTACATGCCGAAATTTAGATCGCTAAGTTAAAAAAAAAGTTATGGGCACTTAAAGAAAAAAATTTGGTACCACTGGTGATCAAAAGAAAGCACAAGAAAAAAATGTGTTGTGTGATTAACAAAACCAGTTGAATATTAATTAAGTCAAGAGTAGCAGAAAAATATTTAGAAAATTTTATAATTTTTCTTCTTAAAACGTCAAAGTCGCGATTTGAAATGTTAAAATTTGCAATTTTTAGACAAATAATCTGAGGCAATAACGGATTATGCAGAATAAATGTCGTAATAAGTGTGTTTTACAAAGCCTTAAGTTTCAGCTTCAAATATCATGGTCCTTCATTTTCCTAAAATATTTTCGGAAACTCTATTTCAAACAGACCCCCTTTCTGATGCTTTGGCAGCTATAGAATTTCTGGTTTAAAAGTCTATATTTTAGCAAATTTTCGTACAAAAAATTCGTTAATGAAAAAACCGCGACTTATGAATTTAAAAAGATTTCTTCAAATCAGCGCGAACAAGAACCCTTAAAACTCCTGCTGCAAAATGATCATGTTTTGTATCCTCCTACTATGTCGAAAAGCATAAATATTGGACAATTGATAGTCCCTTTATTAATCTTATTTTTAAAGGGGTAGACATTGATCCAATCCAATCCATAGCAGGTGGTAGTGGAATTTTCCTTTACGTAATAGTAAATGATTTTTTCACGCCCGAGGAGGTACCACCCCATACATCAAGGGGCCGGTGAAGTCCCAACGGACGTTTCCGGTTCTGGTGTATGACTCGGTTTCCCTTATAAGCATAAATGATGATGGCTCCTCCTTGTACAAAATATTCTGGAGGCAAAATACCCCTCCATTCGGATCTCCGGGAGAGGGGTGTATAGGGGGCGCCAACATCAAGATTTAACATATCCTTTTCGAATATATGTGGCCTAAATTCTAACCTGAACTCCGTCCAGGCTAACAGGCCCCAACTCCTCTTCCTCACCGAAACCCAAATCAGTGCCAAAACAGCCACTAATCACCTTAATTTCTCGGGGTATGAGCTCCTTACTTCCTTTAGATTGCATGGAGGCGTGAATTATTTATTTCACGTACACAGAAAACCTCTTTAGCCACTCAAAAGCCCTGGTTCTCTAAATCTTGTGATAAGGCCAGACTCTAAATCTTATGACAAGGTCAAAGCTCACAAAACGCTTCTACACAATCCCAGTCAAGAAAATCGTCAAGCATTTAAAGACGCAAGAAACCGCTATGTCCGCATTCTTTCTGAGGCAAAAAAACTCTTCTAATAACCACATCAAAAAGAAAGTCCTCTTAAGCTCCAACCGCGGCAAACCCTTCTGGACTCTTGCTAAATCTATTGGAAATAATTTCTGCAAGAGCACGTTCCCACCTCTTGTCTCAAGGGATGAAATTGTTTCTACCGCCCTGGGCAAGGCTGAACTTTGTGCTTCGTTGTTCGCCGGCAATTCTACTCTCAACCCACCTCCAAATGTTCAACTACCAACAGTCCCTAATGTCGCGCCTAAAATGAGGCATATCATTTTCAAAACTAAAAATGTACGAAAGATGCTCTCTTGTCTTAATACCAGGAAAGCCTCTGGCCTTGACGAGATCCCAGTAATTGTTCTCAAAAAATGCGCACCAGAACATGCTCCTGTCCTGACTCGTCTGTTTCAGATATCTTACAATAAAGGCATGTTCCCTAGTAACTGGAAAACTGCTCGAGTACAACCCATCCCCAGGAAAGGATCCAAAGCGCTTCCTAGCAACTACAGGCTAATTTCTCTCCTTTCAGTCGTCTCTAAAGTGATAGAAAAGTATATAAACACCGAATTACTAAAATTTCTTGAAAAACACAGTCTAATTCACGACAGGCAGTATGGATTCCGTCAGCGCAGATCGACTGGCGACCTCCTTTCCTTTGTCACCCATTCTTGGAACAAGTCTATGGAACAACACGGTGAATCCCAGGATGTTACTGTTGCTCTAGACATATCCAAAGCATTCAAGCAGGTCTGGCACGCAGCGCTGCTTAATAAACTTCCGACCTATGGCCTACCACCTAAACTTTGTACCTGGACAGCAATTTCCTCTCCAACAGGAGCATTTCTGTTGTTGTGGATGGCCATTCCTCTAAACTGTATCCAATTAATGCAGGAGTTCCTCCAGGTTCAGCTTTAGCCCCTACTTTGTTTCTTCTCCACATCAATGACCTGCTCTCTAGCACATCCAACCCAGTTCACAGTTACGCGAACGACAGCACCCTCCACTCAAATATACAATATTCTAAGCCTGTCTCTTTAGCCCAATTAGATGAGGATCGCAGACTCATGGAGGGTTCTGTCTCCGTGGATCTCCAAAAAATATTAAACTGGGGAGGTAGAAATCTTGTACAATTCAACCCCACCAAAACTAAGTTATGCTTTCTTTCTCATAAGAGATACACCAGCCCTAGACCTATCACAATGAACAAACCAGTTATTCAAAGTAATGAGTCATTTTCTCTTGTTGGCATTTCTGTGGATCGAAATCTTAATTGGCACCAACATGTCACATCAATTGCAGAAGCGGCTGCTAAGAAATTAGGTTTTCTCTTCCGGGCTCGCAAATACTTTACACCAACTAATCTCTATACCTTATATACTTCACAAATAAGGCCAAACCTCGAATACTGCTCCCACATCTGGGGTGCAGCTGCCGCTTCTACAGTCGCTATTCTGGACTCCATTTAAAAGGGAGCTATACTTCTCATCGGTGACCCTACCCTCACCCAAAGGCTGCCATCCTTTGCCCACCGACGTGCCGTTGGGGACCTGTATCTCTTTTATAGATATCTGCACCGGCACTGCTCGGAGGAGCTTTCCTCCATAGTTCCCCCACCTGCTGCCCCCAACAGATCTACCAGAGGAACAGACCGAATGTACCCTTTTACTGTCCAGGTCACCAGACATAGAACATCCTGTTATGCCCGCTCTTTTGTCCCGAGGACTTCCAGGTTGTGGAATTCCTTGCCGGCACATGTTTTTCCTTCTCCTCCGAACCTCGAAACGGTCAAGTCCAGAATTAACAAGCTGCCTCTGCGTAGTGACTGCAATGATTGATTTAAAAATGAAACACCCTATATATTATATAATTTTATGAATCCTTTAGGACTTTGGATTAACTTTGTTATAAGTTACCCTATGCCCAAATTCTATGGTTACGCAGATATCGACAATTACATAATAACTACTTATTATCACAGAGCTGGCTATGCTTTGTAAATAAATATTAGTGAACTGTCAAAATTCGTTAATGTCAATCACTTTATAAAATGCCATATCTTAACTATACAGAACGCATACAAATCTAAATTTTACCAGGCTTTGGCGACAAGGAAAGAACGTATGAAGAAGTTACACGCATATTTAATGATTTGAATCCTCAACACGTTATTAACAGATCAACCGTTTTTAAAACTATCAGGGGATATAGAGAGACTGGAAATGTTAAAAATTGTCCTAAAGCTGGCAGGAGGATAACTGCTATAGATAATGAAACAAAACTAAATGGGATACTCCAAGTTGAGGAAAATCCTCAAATATCTTCAAACCAGTTGGCGCTAGACAACAATATCGCTCAGACGTCCGTGATAAAAATTTTGAAATCAGAAAAAATGAAACCTTATAAAATTCACTACAATCATGAATATACAGAAAATGACCCAGATCGCGGATTGTAGTTTTGTGAAACAGTTGAAGAAAAAAGGAGCTTTGATGTCAATTTGAAAAAAAAAAGTATTTTCTGATGAGGCAACGTTTTGCCACAACGGAAAAGTAAATAGACATAATTACCGGATTTGGTCTAGACGTAATCCCCGTTGGATGAGGGAGAGCCACACGCAGTGACCGCAGAAAATAAATGTTTGGGCGAGGATTATTAATAATCACATAATCGAACCCTTTTTTATAGAAGGTAATTTAAATGGTGACAGATATCTGGACCTGCTAAGAAGAAAATAATATTGTGCCAGCTATAGCAGCCATATTTCCCAATCCAAACAATCCTATGTTACGTTCTGATAACATATGGCATCAACAAGATTGTGCTTCATCTCATTACACCCGGTCTGTACGTACCTATCTAAATACAGTGTTTCCACAAAGATGGATAGGACGTCGAGAAGCGATAGAATGGCCACCCGGTCACCGCACTTTTATCTTGTGGTATACCTTAAAAAAAATTTTTCGAAAGAAAATTTAAAATTTGAATAACTCACTTTTCTCTAAACTTAGAAAGTCGAATTTTGGTACGTAGTAAGATCTCTCCTGAGGCAACATATACAGTGAATTTCATTATAATTTAATTTATAATTTCATCATAAATTTCGGAGAAAATTTTTTTTTCGAAAGGAAACTCAAAATTTTCCCGGAAAATCATATCCGAATTTTCTGTCTAACGAACTTATCCAAGCCATTGATAAAAGAAAGGCACTTGCCAAGTTTCATCAAACTCGGTTAATTTTTTATATATATATATATATATATATATATATATATATATATATATATATATATATATATATATATATATATATATATATATATATATATATATATATATATATATATATATATATATATATACATATAAACATATAAAAATTGAAACTGACCCCGGATACTGTCTATCTAATCGTCTGATCAATTAAGCAATTGAAAATATAAATATTTTTTAGACTAATTACAAAAATGATAGTGATCGAGTAAACAACAAAGTGATTTTTTTATCTCCGAAAATTACAAAGCTATTTTGATGAAATTTTGTGGATATGTTGCCTTTTTTCCCTCAAGGCTCGTCCGCGGCCTTGCCGACTTAATAAGACCTTAATAAATACCAAAATTCAACTTTCTAGGTTGATAGAATATTGAGTTTTAAAATTTTAAGCATTTAATGAAAATTCGCTACCATAACGCACTTGCTGCGTCCTGAACCTTTTTTTTTACATTTTTATAAAGGTTTTCCGTTAGACTAACATATTGTATTAGTTTTACTTATTTATATACTTACAAATTTAAAAAAAATCACTTCCCAATTATTAAAAAAAATATTTCTAATTGGCTTCTAGAGCACTAGATTTTGCAAAGTTTTCCCGACCCCCCACACTTCCCTAGATGCACCGCTATCACTGGCTACACGTTCCAAAGTCACCCTAATTATAATTGTGATTGCACATTTAAAAGACACACTTATCAGCAGCAACGAAAAGTATGCCGACTTGGTAAAATGTAGAGAATTAGTTCACTTTATTTTTCTGCCGTCACATTATCGGGTCGCCAACCATATGATTTTAATATCAAATTGTTTACATCTCGGATCAGGATATCATAAGATCAGAAGATATCTTTTTGTTTAAATACCATAGCGTATTACCACTGACTAAATAGAGATGGTAAAACTCAATGATATTATCATAAATTATGGTAGGTAAGAATATTCATTGACTACTTTCTGTGAAATATTTGACGCTTCCTAAACCAAGATTTAAACCTTGAATACCGACCCACACTGCCTAAATATAGTAAATAATTATAATACAGAGGTGATAAATGATGATAAATTATAAAAGCGTTATATATAATCGTAAATGCAGCCAATGATTAACAATCAGTGAATTCAGTATTATTGACATTTCTCTGAATCTTAAAAATGAATATCATGAGTCAATAACAATAATAGCTGTCATTGACTAAACAGCGGCGCATTACTGTTTTCGTGTATTAATATACTCCTTGACAGCTTATGTACTCCTGACGGGTCAGGCTTAAGTGAGATTCGAAAACGCCATTTCAAGCAGTTCCAAATTCTTAATTTTTAATTCTTAATTTTCCCGGAAAACCAAGCCATTAATAAAAGAAACGCACTTGCCGAGTTTCATTGAAATAGGTTAATTATTTTTTGAGTTATCAGATGGATACATATATATATATATATATATATATATATATATATATATATATATATATATATATATATATATATATATATATATATATATATATAAACATATAAAAATTGAAACTGACCCCGGATATGGGTTCTAGGGGTCCTAAATCGCGCTCATTAAAATTTTTTTTGCAAAGTCTCACCATCGATACCTCTCTATTAGTGAATTTTTTTAAATAAAAATTCACTAAAAATAAAGTTTCTAAAAATAGACCAGTTGATTTACAAACTTTATAAGATCCTATTTTGGAAGAGATTAATCTGATACCACAAACATATTTATGTGATTAATTTGGACAATTTTGTAAAAGACTTGGATACTGTCAAATCGTAAATGGTTTGCACTTTGAACATTTACTTTAGAGATTGTTTGGTTATTTTTCTTTATTTCTTTAAATGTTAATTATTTTTATTAATAGGATTCAAGTTGTAATACTAGAATAAACATTTTGAGGCTTACTGGCTACGCTTTCCATTACCACCCCGTCTATTTTATCTTTCAGTGGCAACCCTACAATACCTGTGAAAAGATTTTTATTTGTTGTTTTCCATGCATAAGATGCGATATTTATGTGTTACTATTAGTTTTATCAATACATGTAATGCAACAATTGAAGTGCCTATATTTGCGTAACCATAGAATTTGGGCATATGATACCTTATAAGAAAGTTAATATAGAGTTCTAAAGGATTAATAAAATAATATAATATACAGAGTGTTCCATTTAAAAAATCAACCATTGCAGTCACTACAGTTTTCAGGACCACCCTGTATGTTTTGTCGTAACGTAAATATATGCACCCATGAAACCTTGCAACATGTGTTTAAATCTTGTTTACATCGTTTTCCGTTTGTGAGATATGCAGATGTTTTCATACTTTAAACTAACCTGTATATATATATATATATATATATATATATATATATATATATATATATATATATATATATATATATATATATATATATATATATACTGACCCCAAATGTGAGTTCTAGAGGGCCTAGTTCGCGCTCATTCAAAGAAATTTTTTCAAAATTCAAAAGTCGTGATCTTCTCATTAGTGAATTAAAAAAAAACTCACTAAAATGACAATATACATAAGTAACTCGATGATTTAATCTTCGACAATTAATATAAGATTAACCTTTTCCTGACCTATGTTATAAGAACGTGATTGTATTTACCAGAAACAGATTGCGATAACAGCATTATGAACCAAAGACTACAAAACAACGTTAACAATTTTACTCAGGAAGGTTAGTATTTTGTGTATTAGTTCGTGTGAGGTCAATCTACAAAAATGTCATCTATAATAAAAAGTTTAACACTATTTTTGTTGTCGCTGTTTACGGTTCTGAGTGCTGTAAGTATTAGTTTCTATTTTATTTTAGCCATATTATGTTTATAAGATTTTTAAGTGCGTTGTGTTACATAGCTGTGACAAAGAAAAATAGGAAACAACAGTAAGTGAAGATTGGAACCTGCGATCAGCACCGATAAGTCCACTTGGACAACCCAAATCACCACAACACATTTTAAAAGACCTGACGATCGTTTCACTAACCAAGTTAGCGTCATCAGAGGATGAAACATTCTAAATACATAAAAAACTAACATCAACTTATATACCGGTTCTTAGGTAAAGAGATCGAACTGAGATGGGAAACTAGTCGCAGGCAAATTCCCCAGTGTTGTGTCCTGATATTGCTAACACTCATCCCCAATCTCCCTGAGTCCACCCTGTCCATCCTTAGTCCCCCCCCCCCCCTATGCCCTCCACAGCAACTAGAGGTGCAGCGACGGCATTGGTATCCAAGTAAGAGTTGTCATGGAGCATCGGAATTGTTGTGTTATCAAAAAAACTGTTATGAAAAATTAGAACTGTCATACCAAAATACATTAGACCAGATCATCAATCAAGTGTAATCGAGCGTCACGGACCAAGCGTAGCAGCGACAAGAGGGCTCAACATTTCATCACTTTTGCATCAGCCGGCGAACAGTCAAGACCGTAACCAGATTGGTTTCGACCTTGTCCCGGCGATAATTAGTCACCAGTCCAAACAGTTTCCGGGGCATTGTAGCGGTACGTAGCCTCATTGTAGGGAGAACCAACCCCCCGATGAGCGACGGACCCGTGGCCCGAAGTTAGTACGTGCGCCTCGCGTGCAGGAACCCCTCGTGCAGCGAGCGACGAACCCGTAGCCGGACGAGCACCACGTTCTTGTGAATCCGCATTGGTAATTAGACAAGTGCATCACCGTGGCCACCCCCTGAGGACGACGCTAGCAGCTATCAGCCTACCCATCTCAGTCTCCCCTTGTAAGTCACCTTTTGTTGTATTGTTATTGGGTCACAACACCCGCATTTACTTGTATTTAAATTGGTAATATTGTATAATTAAATTGGTATTGTTACCTCGTGTATTTATTCATAAATCTGTACATACAAAGAACAGTTCCTCTGGTCCTTCATGCTAACCCATCTGAACCGTACATTTGGTCCTATCGAGCCGGATTAATTTAAATGAGTCCTATGTTTATTAGTCCTTTAATTTATTTATTATCTTAATAAGCGAGGAATTGTTTTTGTTTGTGCAGATTTCGCGAAATTATGCAGTGCTAATTTGATTGAGTATTTTCTTCTGTTGTGTGTATGCGCCATTTAGTCGTAGTACGTGTATTTATGATAAGACACCTGGACCGTGTCTTTTGTTTTATCATTTACCCTCTGCACGTGCCTGCAGTTGAAAGAATTAGCTCTATTAATCTATCGTAACATTGCCATGTGGTAGGGATAATACCGTTATTATCAACCACTTGCTTTTTGGAAGTTGATTTTAATTTATTCCGTGAATAATTGAATTTAACTATTTATCGAATTTTATTGACTATCTCATTTTGTTTGTGCTATTTAGTACTTATTTTATTACGATAAGACATGTGACCGTGTCTTTGTTTTATCTTTTACCTATTGCACGTGGCTGCATTCTTACGAGGCGAACGAACTAAATGTATTAATCGTAGCATTCTTATGTTTTGCAAATAATACCGTTATTATCAACCACTTGTTCTTTGGAAGTTAATTTTTAATTTATTCCGTCATTAATTAAATTTAACTATTTCTGGAATTCTATTGAATATCTGCTTTTGTGTGTGCAATTTCGTACTTTTATTACGATAAGACACGTGACCGTGTCTTTGTTTTATCTTTTACCTATTGCACGTGGCTTACACGATATCAACTTAATCGAATGTAGTCATATTATGGTGATTATACTAATTCGATAATTTAAAGTTTTCCTTTAATATAAATTTTTGATTTACGCTTGAAAAATTAAAATTAAAAGCTTATTTAATACGCTCCCGGTGACAATTCAAATCTCTTGGTTATTGTTTAGGCCAGCCGATATAATACGCATTCTAACAAATTCCAGCCGGTATCGTTCACATCTTTACAGTGTCTATACAGCTTATCTAAGGATCTTAAAAGGTTCCGTTCTCAATACTCAAATTCGCTTTATTACTCTTGTATTGTCTATACTTTCTTCTCGCCTTTTTTTTTCTTTAACGTCGGCCTATTTCCGCGACTATAGCCAATCACCGACGCCAGGGAGCAGTTTCACCTCACTATCCTGGAAATTTTGCCGAACCCCTGTCTTTCTGTAAGGAGGGTAGGGATCTTTACCGTGCCCAACATCGCTTGCACACGGGACCGACGGCTTTACGCCCCCTTCGAAGGGCGGAACTTGCAGACATTCAACTTGCTCAAATACAATGCCAGAACCTCGGTTGATGTTAATTTTACAGTTTGTACTGAAAAAGTGAAAGGAGTACGCCGGGATCGAACCCAGTACCCTTCGGTTCAAAGGCACACGTTCTTACCTCTGAACCACCGAGGTCCTTCTTCTCGCCTTTGTTCTCGTTGATAACAGTCAAGTATTTAGGCCACATTATCACCCCAAATGGAGTCAAAATCGACCCAGAGAAGACCGAGTATATTAGGAACTGGGGCACCCCAACCCATATACGTCAGCCGCATAATTTTGTAAGAGGGTTAGCTGATATCGCCAAACCTTTTCATAAACTGACAGAAGAAAAGACACCCTTCATTTGGACCAACTATTGTCAAAAAGCGTTCATCCCCGATTCTGACACTCCCCCAGCCTGGTCACCGGTTTATTCTGGACACAGATGTAATCAATTTTTGCATTGTAGGTGTTCTTTCGCAGGAACAGCCAGTCCAAGAGAAGGTTGTAGCGTATTTCAGCATAGCTCTCCCTAAAGCAGAAAAGAAGAATTATCAAGACGTTGGAGCATTATCACAAATATCTATATGATCAAGAATTTCTCCTGCGGACCGACATGCTTCTCTACGCTGACTTCTTCTATTTAAAAACCCAAAAGGACCGATGGCAAGGTGGCTTAAACACCTTCAAGAGTACAATTTCACCATCGTTCACCGCGGGCCCAGTGGGACTCCATTGAAAATGAAGGTGGTCTTCCGTTCAGGAATTGGGAGTCAATGGATGGAACCCGCATATTAAAGCAAATAATTCTTCCTCAGCCAAGAATTAGAGATGTAATCAAGGAGATCCATGGAGGAGCAGTTGGAGGCCATTTAAAGGTAAGAAAAACGTTCCAGAGGGTCAGAGAGAGCTTTTATTGATTAAGATGTAGAGCTGATGGGGAGGAAAGGTGCAAAACCTGCCAAGAGTGTGCATCCAGTAAGGTGCCTGAATCAAAAACCAGGGGGCGAATGAAGCAGTACAACGTGCAAGTCCCATTCGAAATAATTGCAATCGACAGAGCTGGTCATTTCGCCAGAACAGACGCAGGAAATCGCTATATGCTTGTAGCCGTCGATAATTTTAGCAAATGACCAGAAGTGTTTGCAGTTTCAAATCAAGAGGCCAACATCGTTGGAGAAGTGTTATTGGTGAATAAGTTTTTTTGCAGATTTGGCACACTGCTAGAGCTCCATTCTACCAAGAGCGCAACTTTGAGTCGGCTGTGTTTGAGAAGTTTTGTGGGCTGATGGGAATCAGAAAAACGAGAACTACATCCATGCACCCCCAATCTGACAGAATGGTGGAAAGGCTCAATGCTACATTGGAGTTCCATTTAAAAATATTTGTCAATGAACACCAAACGGATTGGGGCAGGCCCATTCCACTATTTCTCCTGACATACCGCTCGGCCGACTTCATCCTGATATAATATTTGGAAAACCCACAGATGCTCCACGTCCAACTGATGAAAATATCAAAGATCTGGGAAGAAGAATGGAAGCTATCCATTCTACTGTCAGTATACATATATATACTAGTAGAAAACGACCGTATGAATACCCGTTATGACGTGCGAGATAATTCAGCTGGTTTTAAAGCAGGATATCGGGTGTGGTTCTACAATCCAGTACGACGCAAGGGGACAATCACCGAAACTACATAAATTATGGGAAGGTCCGTATAAGGTGGTCGAAAGGATCAATGACGTTGTATATCGCACTCAGAGGAGTCCAAAGAATAAGATGAAGGTGGCCAACATGCACAGGCCTACGCCATAGCATGAAATGTCAGAATTCGACCGGAACGATCGAATGTGAGGAGAAGGAGTGTCACATTCGTTTCTATGAGAATTATGTTTATCAAGCTTATTACTTATATGGTCACAGGCAGTTTGTAAAGTGCGTTGCTCTAGAATTATATCTCGAGAATAGACTATAAATGCCAGATATGGGACAATATAGAAAGGTCTATAACTACTCTATGGACGATATAAATAGGCTAGCCGATGATAGAGGGAGTCAGTCAGTAGTGACTTGGCGTTGGTGTATAATAAGCGATTATAGATGGCGTATGGTGAAATGTAGTTCTATGGACATTTAGTAGTAGAAAGAAATATTTTAGTTGATTGTGGTGTTGGAAAATAGTTGGTTGTAATGAACTAGTAGCTTAGAAAGCTGTGTTTTGTTAGTCAACAAATCCAGAACCCCAAAGAATGTAACTATATATATATATATATATATATATATATATATATATATATATATATATATATATATATATATATATATACATATCAAGTTTGAAAGCGACCTCGGATTTAGGTTCCAGGGGTCCTTGTTTGGGCGCTCATTTGAACAATTTTTTTTTTAATTGAAAAGTCGCGATCTCCTCATAAGTGTTTTTTTAAAGAAAATTCCCAAAAAGACATGCAAATATATATATATATATATATATATATATATATATATATATATATATATATATATATATATATATATATATATATATATATATATATATATATATATATATATATATATATATATATATATATATATATATATCCGTCTGATAACTCGAAAAATATTAAACCGTTTTCGATGAAACTCGGCGAGTGCCTTTCTTTTATTAATGGCTTGGATGAGTTCGTTAGCCAGGACAATCTGACGGGATTTTCGGGGAATATTTTGAGGTTTCTTTCAAAAAAAAATTTTCGCCGAAAATTACAAAGCTGTTTTAATGAGATTTAACGGATATATAGAGACATTACTACATACTAAAATCCAATTTTCTAAGTTTATAGAAAATTGAGTTATTTAAATTTTGAATTTTCTTTCGAAAAATATTTTTTTCTCCGAAAATTACAAATCTATTTCAATGAAAATTGGTGGATATCTTGCCTTAGAAAAGATATCAAAAAATTTGAAACAGTTAATAAAAATTCCCTACCATAACGCACTTGCTGCGTCCCGCTAGTTTTTTTAATTCATTGTTTTGCCGATTCATCCAGTGTATGGTTGTTGAAGTCTATAGAAGTCTATACAGAGTCGTTCAAAAGTTATTGCCACTTTTCTAAAACATCAGAGGCATATTTGACGGTTTGTATCTTCATTCATATGTCAGCATACAACACTCTACCATGCCAAAAATCTGCAAAAGAGCTCTTCTTTTAACGTTAATCAATACAGAAAGAATTCCTTAAAAACAGTATGCAGGGTGAGTGAAAACACTGGAGTCAAGTTTTCGCGAGAAATTCAAATGGAACAGCCTGTATATTATAATTAATTTCGATACGTTGTATCTAACTTACGCAACACCCTGTATTGCAAAAATAATTTCAATTTGTAGTTACCTGCAACTTTCGTTCCAATTTTTTTTAAATTATTGAACGCACTGTTGGACCCCTGTATATATATATATATATATATATATATATATATATATATATATATATATATATATATATATATATATATATATATATAGAGAAATTAAGTTTAGGAACTTTGTTACTTCTATGGTAGTGTGTTGGTAACAGCGAACACTCTGGAACCATGTTTTTGGAAGAGATCAGAAGTGACAGGGGTAGAATAATGTAGAAGATCTAGAATCTCTATAGACAGTTTAAATAGACGAGCGGTGTGCAGAATAAATTAGTTCAGTATTGAATAAGGTGGTGTGAAAGTGAGGATAGAGTATAAAGCGAGTTAACAGTAAGTGTTGGTCTATAGGAAGCGATCATAGAAGGCGATAGTGGATCATAGTTCTATGGACATTTAATAATAGAGAAGAGATATTTTTAGTCGACATTGGTGTTAGAAAATAGTTGGTAATAATAAATTAGTAGTTTGGAAAGCTGTGTTTTGTTAGTAAACAAATCCAGAACCCCGTAGAACGTAACAACTGGTGTCAGCAGTGGGATTTTCAAGCTGCTAGTGGAAATATTTTCCAGAATATTCGTTGAACAACGTGAAAAATTCTAGAATCTCTAGAAGACCAGTGTCAGCGGTAAGTCATAACTGGGTGTGTTCTTGAAACAGAATAAACTGTGTACCAGCTTTAAGTACGTCTATGCCTAAGACACGTAGCGCAACAGCCAATATGGACGCCCAGTTATTGGAAATGATTTTAAAAAATGGACGAAGAAGCTAAATTAGCACAAGAACAATTCAGAAAAAGAGATGAAGAAGCCAGAAAAAGAGATGAAGAAACAAAAAAAAAGAGACGAAGAAGCGAAAGAAGAAATGAGAAAAAAAGATGAAGAGGCCAAAGAAGAAAAGAGATGAAGGGGTCAGAAGAAGAGACGGAGAAGTCAAAGAAGAAATGAGAAAAAGAGATGAAGAGGCCCGAAAAAGAGACGATGAAGCCAGAAGAAGGGATGAAGAAACAAAGAAAATTCTGCAAGAACAAGCCAGCAGAATTGAGAATATTACTTCGTGTGTCGACGAACGTATGAAGTAGGTAAAAGACGACGTCTTTCAGCAAGTCGAAAGCAGAGTAAGTGGTATCAGCGACGATGTACATAACAAGCTGACGGAAGTACAACAGAAAGTGTATTCACTAGAAAAGAAGTGTGAAACCCTAGCCAAAGGAAACATTAGGCTCGAAGATAGGCCGGTCGCAAGAATTAAGGTTCCAACATTTGTTGGCTCAGTCCCGTGGGGTATTTATCTACGCCAATTGGAAGCCGCTGCTACAGCAAATGGTTGGGGCGTGAGAGAGAAAGCGACTTCGCTAATTGTGGCTCTCAGAGGAGATGCCCTAGATATGCTTAAAGGTATTCCCAGGGAATAACAGCTGAGTTTTGAGAGCATTAGACATCAATTAGAAATGAGGTTTGGCAATCAGCATTTACAACAGTTGTACCGAAAGTCTCCAACATCTCCACGCCGACGTTGTCAAGCTGACGCGATTAGCCTATCCTATAGCTCCGATGGAGTTTTTAAACCAGCTGTCGGTGCAAACCTTCATTGACGCCATCAGAGATACCGACACGCAGCGCGCGCTGAGGATGGCAAGACACGAAAACTTGAACGATGCTTTGGCACATGCCTTGAAGTTTGAAGTGGTAAAGCAAGCGTCAGAAAGTCACGTGAAAGTTCGCAGTCTCCAAGTCCAAGAAGAAAATAAAACAGAGTCAGCCAAGATCATGCAGCTACTAAAGAAAATAGCAGAACAAATAAGGCCGACGTCTCATGAACACCCAATAAGAGCTCACCGTGCAAATGCCTTGCGCTGCTGGAACTGCGGCAAGGTGGGACAATAAGGGGCGAATGTTGGGCTCTAACATCACGCCTAAGGGAAAAAGTGAAGCTAAGGCCGGTAACTATTTCTCAGGTTAGTGATTCTGGCAGCGCTCTCGTCGTAGACGGATACGTAAGCGGTAATAAGGCTCAGATGGTCGTCGACACAGGCGCATCCAGGACGATTATTTGCCGCGACAGGGTCCTAGATGGCGAGTAAGAGAGCCAGACAGGGTGTACAGAGTAAATGCATCCGGTGGTGATCGAATCCAGGTATTTGGCGAAACTGACGTCGAGCTGCAATTTGGGACAAGGAAGGCAAATCAGAGAGTCATAGTCGCCGCCATATCAGACCCGATTATAATTGGCTTTGACATACTTCAGGGTCAGTGCGCTAAACTTGATCTTGGCACTAACATCCTGACTATCGGCGGTGAAGAAATAATAATGTCGCCTGGCGGTAACCTGGTAGTGCGGAAAATCACCAAAGAGGCAAATAGCAACGTCTGCCGTGAAAGTGCCATTCCAGTGAAGAGAGCTGTGAGAGGAAGAGACGACCCAGATACTCAGCCAGAAGCAAGTGGAGAAGAAAGTATGAGAGCAGTACAGGACGAAGGGTGCAAAGACCACGTAAATGTGAAGCCAACCCAGAGAAAGGTCAGTGAACACCTCTGTTGGAACAGAGCCGATGTCGACAGGATGAATAGGGCCCGCCGAGATACTTGTGCAAGTAGAAACATCAGAACAACAGCAAATACACGGAAGAACCAGTACAACCTAAGGACTTCGCTTGATGGAAGCTCCGACATATTGACGAAAAGGAAAACCATCCACTCTGCGGTCGGAATGCGTATACGAGTAGAAAGCGACCGCATGAAGACCCGTTATGACGTGCGAGCTAATTCAGCTGGTTTTAAAGAAGGGGATAGTGTGTTGTTCTACACGCCAGTACGACGCAAGCGACGGTCACCTAAACTACATAACTTATGGGAAGGTCCGAATAACGCAGTCAAAGGGATCAATAGCGTTGTCTATCGCATTCATAGGAGCCCAAAGAGCAAGATGAAGATGGTCCATATTCACAGACTTACACCATACCAAGAAAGGTCAGAATTCGACCGGGAAGATCGAATATAAGAACGGGGCAGTCTCACATTTGTCTATGATAAATTAAGTTTAGGAACTTTGTTACTTCTATGGTAGTGTGTTGGTAACAGCGAACACCCTGGAACGATGTTTCTGGAAGAGACCAGAAGTGACAAGGGTAGAATAGTGTAGAAGGTCTAGAATCTCTATGGACAGTATAAATAGACGAGCGGTGCGCAGAGTAAGTCAGTTCAGTATTGAGTAAGGTGGTGTGAAAGTGAGCATAGAGTATAAAGCGAGTTAACAGTAAGTGTTGGTTTATAGGAAGCGATCATAGAAGGAGATAGTGGAATATAGTTCTATGCACATTTAATAATAGAGAAGAGATATTTTTAGTTGACACTGCTGTTAGAAAATAGTTGCTTATAATAAATTAGTAGTTTGGAAAGCTGTGTTTTGTTAGTAAACAAAGCCAGAACCCCGTAGAACGTAACAATATATTATGTGGTGATTAAGTGTGTCGTGACAGCCTGTTGAAGTCTTGCAATTTAAAGTGAGATTTGTATGGTAAAAACTATGAATAATTAGTTGGAATTTACAGCAAGTTGAATGTTAGATTCTAAAGATCAATTTGTTGGACCTGGATTCCTGGGGTAAACCTGTATGGAAGTTATATGCACTTGTTGATATTAAATCTATACGTAAACATTTAACATACTATATTATTTCACTAACTGAATAAACTATATGATACATTAAACTATAAAACAATCACAACAGTGCATGAGTACATAACAGATAACTGACCGAGCGTGGAGAGACGTATGTTCACTGAGTCGGTTGGTAGCGAGGAGAGAGAGAGAGAGATCGCCTGGTGTATCTTATATGCGGTAGTTTTTGACAGCTGGCTGTCGCATAACGTAACGCAACGTTTAGCTGTCAAGAGTATTTATGCAGAAACATAGAGTAGTGTTGACGGAAACACTGCGGTCGGAACCACCGCCACAACCTGCATAGGGGCATATTGGTTGGATTTGATAGTTTGTAATTTCAGGTAAAATTGTGCTTATCAGCATAGAAAGTACTTAAATTACAAAGATATTTTAATGAAATTTGGTGGATATCTTGCCTTACGAAAGACCTTACTACCTACCAAAATTCAACTTTCTAAGTTTATAGAAAATTGTTATTCAAATTTTGAGTTTTCTTTCGAAAGAACATTTCTTCTCCGTGAAAATTACAAAGCATTAAATTTGGTGGGTATGTTAAATTATGAAAGAACTTGCTACTTACCAAAACTCCACTTTCTAAGGTTATAGAAAATTGAGATGCAAATTTGAAGCATTTAATAAAAATTCCGATTTTTTTTTAATGATAATCTTGTTCCAAACAATCTATAAGAGGTTAAATTTGTTGTTTCATAGACTAACATTAGATGTTTTAATTTCTAACGTCCAACTGATGAAAATATCAAAGATCTGGGAAGAAGAATGGAAGCTATCCATTCTACTGTCAGTATACATATATATACTAGTAGAAAACGACCGTATGAATACCCGTTATGACGTGCGAGATAATTCAGCTGGTTTTAAAGAAGGATATCGGGTGTGGTTCTACAATCCAGTACGACGCAAGGGGACAGTCACCGAAATTACATAAATTATGGGAAGATCCGTATAAGGTGGTCGAAAGGATCAATGACGTTGTATATCGCACTCAGAGGAGCCTAAAGAGCAAGATGAAGGTGGTCAACATGCACAGACCTACGCCATAGCATGAAATGACAGAATGCGACCGGAACGATCGAATGTGAGGAGAGGGAGTGTCACATTCGTTTCCTAGAGAATTAGGTTTATCAAGCTTATTACTTCTATGGTCACAGGCAGTTTGTAAAGTGCGTTGGTAACAGCGAATACTGTAATTATATCTCGAGAATGGACTATAAATGCCAGATATGGAACGATATAGAAAGGTCTATAACTACTCTATTGGCGGTATAAATAAGCTAGCCGATGATAGAGGGAGTCAGTGAGTAGTGACTTGGTGTTGGTGTATAATAAGCGATTATAGAAGGCGTATAGTAAAATGTATGGGCATTTAGTAGTAAAGAGAAATATTTTAGTTGATGGTGGCGTTGGAAAATAGTTGGTTGTAATAAACTAGTAGCTTAGAAAGCTGTGTTTTGTTAGTCAACAAATCCAGAACCCCAAAGAATGTAACTATATATATATATATATATATATATATATATATATATATATATATATATATATATAAAGTTTGAAATTGACCTCGGATCCAGGTTCCAGGGGTCCTTGTTTTTTTTAAGAAAATTCCCATAAACATGCAAAAGTTGCATCTCCTCATTAGCGAATTTTAAAAATATGAATTCGCAAGTATTAGAAGCAAGGGGCGCTAAAATCTGATGTGAATGACTTGTACATCAACCAAAGATTGCTAGCTTAATTGCTGTGCACGCAGACCTGTTAAGATTTTTGCAATTTGTAGTTTTCTTATTATGTTAACCAATATTTCTAATGATAATCTTATTCCAAACAATCTACAAGAGGTTAAATTTGTTTCATAGACTAACATTAGATGTTTTAATTTTTTAGATTGTACCAGTCCAGGATCCCTTCAGATGTAATGAAGAGCACCATAATATAACCTTTGGAAAATTGCATGCCGCTTTCTTTTATCCAAATGGGGCCTCAATTCAAACATTATGTACTATAGCATGCTTTTGCAGAGCAAGCGGTGTAATTGAAGCAAACGGAACGATTTATTTGGAAAAAATTATAGATTCATTTCCCGTCCACCAAGAAGACCCAAATGGGATTCGTGACTGTTTAAGAAGAGTTGAAAATCCGATACAAAAATGTGACGATATAAGAGCAGTACTTGAGTGCACTAGAAATGAAAGTCATGTCAATACAAGTGCAAGTATTTTCTGATATACATACATAAATACATGAATTCTCATTAAGAAAATTCAATAATAGAGAGGTATCGATGGTGAGACTTTCGGAAAATTTCTTCAAATGAGCGCGAGATAGGGACCCTGGCACCCATTTCCATAGTCAGTTAAAAAGTATATATATATATATATATATATATATATATATATATATATATATATATATATATATATATATATATATATATATATATATATATATATATATATATATATATAACCGATAACTCAAAAAATACCTCACTGATTTGGATCAAATTTGGGAATTACCATTATGTTGTGAATGGCTTGGATGAGTTCTTTCATCAGATATTAACGCCCAATTTTTCTTATCAAAAGATTAAAAAATATTATTTCAATCTTTAAGTGCTAGAAACGAAAATTTACAACTTAAAAGAACATAGACAGTCGTGGTTGTGTACCAATTTTCAAGTCTTTTGATCAAAAAATAAATAAAGTTATTCGAAATTAATAATAAAATAATCCTCTACATCACTTAAGATTCTGTAATATTTGCATTACATTGTTGGACAAAGACAGATGACGTTATCTGTACTGCTATGCTATTTAAATAAATCGTAGAAAGTGTTACGCCTTTAGCTCATACAAACACAATATAACAACAGACGTTAGAAAGTAGGTTAAGGAAAATAAAATCTCTGGGTGGCGTCAGAAAAGATTCCGGCTTCTCAGGTTGGGTATGGTTCTTAACCTTATTAACCCAGAGATCTCAGCGCCACACTGTCGAAAAAAGTGAATGAAAATATGACTGACTACAGTCAAGTAAAATAGATTGAGAAGACCTTACCTAACTGACCTTGACAGTGAAAGGTTAACAAGACATCTAACGAAATTGCAACTTAACACAATAGGTTGAGAATAATACGCACACATAAAATTTGAAACTGCACATTTATATATTATACAAAAGAGAAACAAAGATTAAAATAAGTATGTTTTAAAGACAGAAAGTTAAACAGGTATATAACAAGCATAATTAGCAAGAATCGATGCGTGGAACATAAATACAGGTATGCAAAAACAGCATGTAACTTTTACAAAAGATTGTATAGTAACCCGTAAACCTTTTACGGAATATGACAGATAAAAAAAAATGATTAATACATTTTCAACAAACTTATACAGTACAGTTATTTTAATTCAAATGAAATTGGTGAACACGTTTGTACTACAAATGGTAAATGGTGTATCTCAGATGAATACAACCAATCAAAATGGCACGAGATTTACGAGGCCTGTAAATTTGTACACCGCACCGCAACCGCCGCTTCCGTTGTAACATGTGATGAAAATGTTCCAAACGTTGGGAATTCCGCAATTTGCGCAAGCATGGGATCAATGTGTAGCTGGTGTATATATATTTGTATGCACCAAATATGCGGTGTTACGTCAATAACGAGAAACTTTGCGATGTGACGTTGGGATTGCGCCGAGTGCACTTACAAACTATAAGGACGTTTACATTAAAACTAAAGAATAGTAGCCAATATAACCATGCACGTACACTTTAACCAGCGAGTTAAAAAACACCACAAAAAAAGTTAAACAAAAGATTCAGTTTGTTACTCTGTGAAAGAAAAAAATTGTTCAATACTGCTGCAAATTGCTGTTACTTTGAAAGTCAGTAGAGGCAATCACCTATGATAAATAAACTTCATACAGTTCCCAATTGGGTTTTGGCTCAGCCCGGATATAAATTCAGTCAGCAAAAGGTAAAATGGATCACACTTACAGTTCTCTATTGACGGGAGAATGACTTATAGTGCGTAGATTATATATTTACTTTCTAGAATCTAGTTTTGATACTAGGTGCTCTTTATGAATTGCACCAAACCTCCCTGCATTTATAGAACACAAGTGACAGTCCATTTTTCTAGTTAATTTCCACTAACGGTTTTACCACAACGATCCTCACTAAAATTTCCATACGAAGAAAACCATGTTAATTCATCGGCGATTCCATACCTAATCAATTTTCACTGTCGTTTCTTATCTTCTTTTTCTCTAAAATTATCAGCGGGGCTACCGTTAAATTCTTTGTTGTTTTGTATTTTGGGTTGCCTAGGGATGACCTCCACGAAACTAACCAGTGTTTGCACCGATATATTTAATATAATGTAATTAATAATTAATTTGAGGTTTGTCATCAGTATCTATTAAAAAAAATAGAGAAAGTTGTTGCACGAATTGCAGGCCTTAACAAAAGAAATCTACACAATTGAAGTTACAATCGTTACAAGATGTCAGATGTAGAATATTGTGATGTACGACAGGGACGCGATCTCGCTGCGGAACCAGGTAGTATGTTGTCAAGGCAATTCTAGTTAACACAAAATGTTATATTTACCTGTGTGATCCGAAAAAGTAAGAATAATTGTGGAAATATTGATTTTGGTCATAGAACATTACTCATGAAAATTATAGGGAATGAACATGCTAATTCAGTTATCAGATGAAATTCATATGGTTCTGTTTGAAATAAAAGAAGAAACGCTACTTTAATTTCCTCAACTTGAAAATTGTGTAATGAACACTCTGTTTGATACGCACAATATTTGGTGAATGTGTCCTTCGATTACAACTGTCAATTACGTAATGGCAAACTTTTTCATCTTCATTTTTATCATGGTACTCATACAACCAATAATTTTGTTTGACTTTATTTTGGCCAAAGTTTCACATCTTCTTGAAGAACTCGGCAACGCCGCATCGAAAATTAAAAATGGATATGTGGTTGAAAACAGTAATTGATGATGATCAAATAATGTCTAATATATACAGTGTTCTATTTTAGTAAAATGATTGAGAAATGTGCTCTGCTTTGGCAAATGACTCAGTATATTTGAAAATATTTTCGGAATGTGCTCATTTGGGTATCACATCAATTCATATAGAAAAGATTGCTTCAAATCAGTTTTATAAGGCAGTTATGGGACTTTGACGCACTAATGAGCTAGCCTGTATATAAACATATAAAAATGGTAATTAACCGAGAAGATGGGTTTTAGAGGTCCTAGTTCGCGCTCATCTAAAGATTTTCTTAGAGTTCCGAAATATTCCTTTAACACATGTTGGTACTACTCGTACACAACCTTCTGTTTTGATACCTAACGTTTTTGTTAATGTATTAATATTACATTGTGTATTAGGTAGGCTGTCAGTAAGTAGTTTCTAATTTCTTCTTTTATTTTACAGGCAGTTAAAAGCCTAGATCCGTCTGACCCCGATGTTGTTCATTGCTTGAAAAAGCTGGAACGTAACATACGTGGTGAAGAACTTCTCGTGCCTTGGTTAGATCCTAATTCTATGTCACATGATTCGATGTGCTATTACAGATGCTATGGAAAAAGGAAGGGATACATTTTAAGAAATGGCAAAATAGACTTCAGCCGTCTTGGTGACTGGAAGCCTGAATTAGAACACGAACAAAGTCTTCAGTTCGATATGTGTTTGAACAGAATAGAGGAAATTAAAAAATGTCGAGATGTCCAAAAAGTTTTTATGTGTTACCCAGAAGACTATTATCCTGAGAAAGTTCTAGGCCCAACGCTTGATAAAGTGTTTAAAGCACTCGGTGAGGTTATTGTCATGTTGGTTGAAAGCGCACCAACATGAAAAATAAAAAAATAACAATTAAAATACGTATGTAAAGCAAAACTTTTTAAAGTTATTAGCATTGTACAGAACCATCAATAAACTAACCAATGAAAGATAACTTATTTATTTTGTATTAACTCTAATCGCCTAGTAACAAATGTTTCTCCAATGAGGGAACAGTTTACATAGTGCGTATCGTAGGTTGCTAGGTGATGCATAAGTTACTTAGAAACGCGAGCAGGTTACCTAGGAACCCATATTGCTTTTACCCCATTTACAAAGATCCATATAATATTATCACTGGATAACTTAATTGGTGAATTTTCATTTAAAAATTTATCTAATAGAGAGGTGACGATGGTGCGACTTTCCGAAATTTTTTTGAAATGAACGCGAATTAGGGATCCTCATCCATTAAAAGAAATATAGGGATTACATCTCGCTCATTTGAGATACGGTAATGTAGATAAGTCGTGCGTGGCACAACATATTTGGCATAATAACAACCCCATTCATAAGGATAATCTGAAACTTATAAAAAATATTAAACAGAATGCGATGCTTGATGCATACGAGAGCATATATATTTCTAGTATGATGTCAGACAAAGACAGAGTAGTCACCTGCACGCGTAGATTGATACATATATCACAGGCATGCATCAAAATACAGCGATAACCAAACAGAATAACACACGTAAGGCGGGATCGCCACAACATCTTAATGTGCAACGAACGTTCACACCCAAACTGACCACAATAATGACCGCTTTCGGGTACATTCGGATGCGGGGATTTGTAAAATGTTCAAAGATATCCTAATCCGAAAGTGAGAGGGGGAAAAAGGAAGTTTTATATCAGCTACTTGAAGTAAAAACCAGATGGGATAGTGTGTTTTGTTTATTTATTATGCTTTGAGAGTTCCGTTTTGAGGTTAAGTAAATGATTGTATATGCTTTTGAAATTGGAAACTAAAGAATAATAACGTGATTTGTTTATTTATTATGGTTTGACAGCTCTGTTTTGAGGTTACGTAGTAAATGATTGTCGTTGAAATAGATATAACAATTGGTATATTAGGCTTCTTATATTGGAAACCAAAGAGTAATAACGTTTTTTGTTTATTTATTATGCTGTGACTGTTCTGTTTTGAGGTTAAATAGTAAGTGATTGTATAATATGCTTCTAAACTTGGAAATAAAAGAATAATAACGTGTTCTTTTTATTTATCATGGTTGGACAGTTCTGTTTTGAGGTTAAATAGTCAACTACTGTATAATATGTTTCTAAAATTTGAAATTAAAGAATAAGAATATTGACGTTAATATTCGATGATAAATTTTTAAGTAGGTAAGTTATTTAAATAATGAATTGACTTCTGGAATTTTATTAATTCAGGAGTAGAAACACTGTGTTTGTCTTCACTTGCTGTGTTAAAAAGCTATTAAAATGAATCGTATAAGAAATCAGGGATTGGTTCATCATCATGAATCCTTATATAAAATGAGGCTCACAGAACATAACAAAAGCTAGATAAAATACCCATTTCAGCAGCCATTTTTTATTGTTAATATTAGTAAATTTTTATTAAGAAAATTAACTAAAAGACAACTGATCTACGGACAGCCTAGACCGGAGACAGAGCAATAACATAAAACTTCACCCTACATATTCCTGTGCAGAATAGTTTAAGGCACAGTGATTTTGGAACGGGTGGAGTAGTATAACGGGGGTTTATCGTGCCTTTTACTTCTCTTTAAAACCAAGGTTTTTTTCAATGACTGTACATTCTAATTTTTATTATTATTAAAATTTAAGTACTTATTGATTTAGTTATGTTTTAGGGTCGGCAACGTTTCGAGCGGCAGATCGTGTGTCCCTTTTCTATCCCCTTGTTACCTTGAACTTAATATTTAAGTTTTACGACTTTCAAGGGAGGTCTTGCCAACATTGATTTGGAACACTAAAGACCGAGCATCTGGGTCGAATTCCCAGAATTTTACTATATATGTAGTCTTAGCGTATACCCAGTGACCCTAGTACATCAGAGTCACCCTATAAGAAACTGTTAATATGCACTCTTAGTCTAAGATCCGGCTGCAAAATTAGTACATTAATAACCTAGATTATCACGATTTAATTTTTAAGTATTTGTACAACTAGGAAAAGTCACTTTTCATCAGGTGCCAATTAAAAATTACCCGCCAGTATTATTAATTAAAATATAATTAATTTACTTTTAGAGAAACATTTCGTTAACATCTTACGGAAATAAAACCTACACAACTTTACAACAGTGTATTTAAAATATCTGAAACGTCATAGTTGCTGCTGATTGCTTAACCGCTACCTCTACGCAGCCAGGTGTAAACAGGTATAATTTTATTAAAACTTTTCGTTCTTAACGTACACTCATTTCATTTATACCACATTAAAGCTCATTTTTTTCTGTAGTTAATGATATAAAGGTGCCTACATAAAAAAAACCGCAAATCAAAGTTTCCTACCCTAAAAGATGCTAGGTATGCAAAATAAAGTGACAGAGAGTGATCGCGCGACGCTACTTGTTAGACAAGGATGCTCAATGCCAGCTAAACGTATTTTTTGAGCTATTGCGCATGCTCCGATAAGCATCTGAGTCCAGTCATTTTTAGTGAATTTTCGTAGAAAAAATTCACTAATGAAGAGATCCCGACTTTTGAATTTTGAAAATTTTTTTTGCAAATGAGCGCGAACTAGGACCCCTAGAACCCACATATGGGGTCAGTTTCAATTTTTATATGTTTATATATATATATATATATATATATATATATATATATATATATATATATATATATATATATATATATATATATATATATGTATCACACTGATAACTCAAAAAAATAAGGGCCGATTTTGATAAAATTTGGCATGTACCTTTCTTTTGTAAATGGCTTGGGTAAGTTCGTTAGTCAGGAAAATCGGACGAGGTTTTCCGTGAAAATTTTGAGTTTTCATTCTAAAAAAATTTTTATCTCAGAGAATAATAAGCCGATTTTGATAAAATTTGGCGTATACCTTCCTTTTGTAAATGGCTTTGACGAGTTTGTTATTCAAGAAAATCGGACGAGGTTTTCCGGGAAAATTTTGAGTTTTCATTCTAAAAAAATTTTATCTCAGAGAATAATAGGCCGATTTTGATAAAATTTGGTACATACCTTCATTTTGTAAATATCTTTGAGAAGTTTGTTAATCAGAAAAATCGGACGAGGTTTTCCGGGAAAATTTTGAGTTTTCATTCTAAAAAAAATTTTATCTCAGAGAATAATAGGCCGATTTTGATAAAATTTGGCACGTACCTTCCTTCTGTAAATGGCTTTGATAAGTTCGTTAATCAAAAAAATCGGATGAGGTTTTCCGGGAAAAATTTCAGTTTTTATTTGAAAAAAAAAATTTTTTCTTAAAAAATAAAAAATCTATGATAACCAAATTTGGTAGGTAGGTTTACGATATAAAAAGTAAACTATACACCAAAATTTAGATTTCTATGTTACAAGAAAAAAAAGTTATAATAAAATATTTTGTGCCAGATCATTTCTATGAAAATTCACTACCATAACGCACTTGCTGCGTCTTTGATAATATTATTACTACTTAGATCGTTGGTTGAGAACCCTATTTATCGGAGCATGCGCAATAGCTCAAAAAATACGTTTAGATGGCATTGAGCATCCTTGTCTAACAAGTAGCGTCGCGCGATCACTCTCTGTCACTTAATTTTTCATACCTAGCATCTTTTAGGGTAGGAAACTTTGATTTGCGTTTTTTTTTATATAGGCACCTTTATATCATTAACTACAGAAAAAAATGAGCTTTAATGTGGTACAAATGAAATGAGTGTACGTTAAGAACGAAAAGTTTTAATAAAATTATACCTGTTTACACCTGGCTGCGTAGAGGTAGCGGTTAAGCAATGAGCAGCAACTATGACGTTTCAGATATTTTAAATACACTGTTGTGAAGTTGTGTAGGTTTTATTTCCGTAAGATGTTAACGAAATGTTTCTCTAAAAGTAAATTAATTATATTTTAATTAATAATACTGGCGGGTAATTTTTAATTGGCACCTGATGAAAAGTGACTTCTCCTAGTTGTACAAATACTTAAAAATTAAATCTTGATAATCTAGGTTATTAATGTACTAATTTTGCAGCCGGATCCCGTACTATCTAGTTTAGTGCTTCCTAAGCTAATAATGAAACCCAGCATCTAGTTTTAAAATTACTTTAATGCAAAAATAAAAATTATACAGATAACATTTTAAACAACTGAACAAATTTTAATACACCCCTTTGATCTACAAAGGTTTCCGTATGATTGAAATTAAATAAAAGAAAACTTTCACTAATTTTTCAATAAAATTCCTTAATACAAAAGGTTTTAAGCCGGGTTAAAATTATACTAAAAACTCGAAATTCTAATAATATAAATCCTAAAGGTTACTTAAACAGAAGGGTGTAAGAGGTTTTCCAAACCTTAGAATGGATTAAATGTTATATAAAGTTGATACCGGTGAGAACTACATTGTTCTTGTCCCCGGTATAGTTTTCCCAATCTAATAATTGACTCTTCTTGGCTTAATTATAACTTTTTTTTAAAATAAAAATTGACTAATAATAACAGAACAATCTAAAAGTGAAGTTAATGTGCACCCTGAATAAACAGCAGGCAATGCTTATGCTCCGGCAATCTCAGGGTGGTTCGGGTTGACCGTTTTTCTTTCAACTCTAGTTGTATATTTCCGGAATTAGCATTTTTTTCTCCCTCATTGCTAGGAGCATTAATTTAGTAAACAATTTATAAGGGCGCCAGCAGTCTTAGATGCCCGCAGTCGACTGAAAACTCTAGATGGTCAGTGTTTATTCACGACACGGCTGAATTAGGAAAAATGATATAAATATGCTAGGTAATGCTTGGCCTAAAAGTAATTGTTACAATAACATCAATGGAAGGATGAAAAGCAAGACGCATCACGTCATAGGTACGTCCAGTATACTTGCCTAATCTGTAAATGAGGAGGCCAAAATTTATAGGACCTGTAGAACATGTAGTAAAACATTGACCAAAACAATTCACTGACCAAATTAAAGTTTTAGCTTTTCTTTATTAGAAAATAATAAAAAAATGGATAATATACCTATATAAATATAATACGTGCAAAAATAAACATGTAAGTGTATAAATATTTAAACTACTGGGTAAAATTAAAATATAGACATTGTGTGATAATATTTTGATAAGGTATCGATTTTTAACCTGGTCAATTTAAAACAAATGTATTATATCTGAAAGGTTAACGGTGTATTGATAATTATTAACTTCGTAAATTTTGAATATCAATAGTTATTATAATAATCTGAGTGAGAGGTAACTACTGAGCAGTATTATCTCCGTAATTGGCTGCCAATAACGTTCACAAAAATTATTACAAAAAAGCTAGAAAAATGCTACAGATTAAATAAACAAAGACTACCTAATATTTAATAATTTTTATGCGGAGGTTCACAACATGAATGGTGTGAGGTGTATTTAATTGATTAGCATAATAGTCCACAAAACGATTGTCATTACTCCTGATAATCGCATTAAATTCCGGGACAACGTAGTTGATATAAAATTGGGAGGTACTTATCTTAGGAACCAATCCTGGACAGTGCCGGGAAGGCCACGGGATCCAAATAGCATCTGCTAACTAATTGATGGACGGGAAGATCTCTGGGCCAAAGGCCCTCACGCTAATCCTGAGCATGAATGGTTGGGGTTAAATCTCGTAACCTGCTGGCTGGCTTTATCTAACGTATCTCGAAATGCGGCAGATTTCGGAGTCTTCTCTACAGATCCCCACGATTACTCACTCAGAAGTAAACATCAAAAAGGGCCACTTCAAGCAAATCCTGTGGAAATGCAATCGCGGTCGTAAGGAATATGCGATAACAGAAAACTTAAATACTATAACTTACCAACTGTAGAACCTAACAGTCAGTCACAATAATTGCTAATTACCATAAACTACAACCACTTTACACATAACGGTTGTCCAAAAAGACACAATAAAGTACAACTGCTCACAATAAAACCTGCAGACAAAATGGCAAACGGATAGTGCTCGTAAGAAAACGGGAAAAGCAGCATAGAAAAACCGTTCGAAGTAGGGTTTCGAAGAGTGGGAGATGGAAACTCTAGATTGAATTATTCAAAAATGCGCAAATTTACGATGAGCAAAACTATAAACTTGACATGATGAACTCTGAATATATAACACATTCACGTGTTATTTAAGTGGATGAAATGAAAGACAGAAATTGCTTTTTTAAAAACTGGACATTGAAAAATATTCAAGTCGACCCGTGGCAGTGGTCACACATTGCCAACAAAAATATGTCAAAGAACCTATATTTTAAACATCTGAATCATCCAGTAAATATCCCAGCGGCGGGTATTGTTTCAACCTGTCTAATTGTATGATTAATTTCAAATCTCCCGGCGCTTTGAGCACAGCATGTAATACGTGACTGCAGCAGCTGACAAACCTAGATTCTCTGTTAACCTTGTGCGAATTCCATGTGTTCCTGAAAGTCAAATTTTCATTTATTTCCAGGAGCCGCTACTGCAAGTATATTTACGATTGGCAAATTTCTTATCTCCCGGTTATCTCTCATAGGATATAGGCAACTAAATGTTAACAATAACACTAAAGCGTGAAAATGATTCGCTATGTTATTTCTCAGTGTTTACAATCGGTATTAGACGAAACTGTTGCAGTGTATGCATTACAAATAAATATTTACCTGTGAAAGACGTACGCTATTCATAAGATGATAAACACACAGTGGGATGAGGATGTGCCTGTTCAACATAATAAATATAACCTGCAAATTCATTTGCTTTCAACTCGTCATCTTAACCATTATTGGGTGCCCAAGCTAAGATGTAGGCGTAGATTAGTATTCTCCAGGTAAGTCACCTATTGCCAATTCCTATAGACTGTTTATTTAAGCAAATGTGAAAGTACGTAAACTTATAAGAAAATAATTTAGTTAACTATATCTTTGCACCAATACAAAAATGAGCTCTCTATTTATTCGATATGCAAAAAAAAGAAAAATTGTTGCTGCAATTTTAGGCCGTAACAGTCTTCTGCTAAGACTTAGCAGCTCCACAGCTCTCTTTGAACTGGGTTCCTCAATTTCCGACTTCCCATGTCTGAGTCCTGGGCAGTCTGCCCAATACACCTTATGTTCGTTTCTGACCTAGGACGTAATGGATCCCCTGGCAGTGCTCTTCGTCACCCCAAGGCCCGGTGCTGGTCCCATAAACGGTTCTGCTGATACTCTGTTTGCGAGACTGTCAGCTTCTTCATTGCCTTTGACCCCCGAGTAGCCCGGCACCCAGATGAGGGTGACCTGGTCACTCGTGTCGTCTGGGCATTCACTTACCAGCCAGGAATTTACCCGTGAACTACTTAGCGCCTTAAGGGATGCCTGGGTGTCTGTGGCTATGGGGATCCGCTTGTTGGTGTAGCCCCTTCTATTGTTCCCTCGCACTCAATGCAAAATGGCGTACATTTCGGCCTGAAAGACCGTTCATGAGCTCCGAGGGAAATACTGTTACGTACTCTCGGGTCTTATGAATAAACGTCTGCCCCCGTCCCACGTTTTCCGCCGGATCCGTCTGTGAACCAGACGAGCGCTTCCCGTGGTGTGCCCGCCGTCTCCTCCCGCCATGTCTTGCGGTCGGGGATTACCACTGTAAACTTGTTTCCCCTGCAGATTCGTGAGATGGCGAAGTCTGACCTCATTTCAAGCATGGGCTCCTTCACGAGCTCCTGAATTTGCAGGGGCCCCTGCAGCCTGGGTTGATCTTCAGTCTGTCATTGCAGGTTAGTCTGTATAGTCCTAGCTTTGCCTCCCCCATGATAAATAAGTGTAGGGGGGGAGATCCAGCAACACCACCATGACGGCTGTTGGGGTTGAAGTCATGGCCCCTATGATGCCGAGGCAAGCCATCTTTTGTATCTTGGCTAGTTGTTGTTTGGCACTGGATTATGCCACCTTAGCCCACCAGACCAGTGCCGCGTATGTTAACGCTGTTCTGACCGTCCTTGTGTACAACCAATGGGACATACTAGGTCTTAGTCCCCAAGTTTTTCTATATAGCCGCCTAGTGACGGCTAAGGTCATAACTGCCTTACGCAGTATGAATTCAACGCACCATTCCAAGTTAGCTTAGAGTCCAATACGACCCCAAGATATTTTACCTCCCTGGTCATTGAGATGTTTCTACCGTATAGAGTGAGAGTTCTGTGGATACCCCTCTTCTCCCTCCTTGTAAACGGTATGACGGTTACTTTCTCAGGGCTCTTGGCCAACCGTCCACTTTTCCACAACTTTCAGTGCTGTCTGCATGCGCTCCCACACTGACTGTGTAACCTTTTCTCGAACTAGGATGACAATGTCGCCCTAGATCCTTGTACCTCGTACCGCCCTGCCGAAAGTCTCCCTAGAAGGCCGTCCACGACTAGTCATCAGAGTAAGGGAGACAGAACGCTCCCCTGCGGACAATCCGCCGCGACCCCCGCTAGCAAAGTCCCTCTCGCGAGTGATGTGAAGACCGCCCTGTCCCTGAGCATGCAACCGATTCCACCTGCAGCAGGTCTCCTATATTTCCCGCTCCCTGGCAGCTGCCAGTACCGATCCGAATTGTGCTGAATTGTTGCTGAAGCCCCCCTGTGTGTCTAGGAAGGCCCCCGGCGCCACCTTCCTGTTCTCCAGCGTATTCCCGAGTTTCGGCACCAGTTGGTGCAGTGCTGTTTCTTTTGAGACTTCTGCTCTGTATGCATATTGTTCGGTGTAGGGGATATGCTTCCAGTACACCGTCCCTAATGTGCCGGTCGAGCAGGTTTTCCATTGTTTTTAGTTAGAAGGGCATGAGACTTATTGGCCTCAGGCACTTTAACTTGACTGTTGGACGCCCAGATTTAGGAATGAATACAACCCTGGCCAGTCTCCATGCCCTCGGAATATACCCCAGAACTAGACTGGCCCTCATAATACGGGAGGGCGCCGACGTCAGTATGTCTATATCCTGTTGGAGCATAGTGGGCATTATTCCATCGAATGCCGGGGATTTAAATGGCTTAAAACTGTTAATGGCTCATCAAATTTTGCTCCAGGTAACCACCTCAACTGTCCAGTCTACTGTAGATGCCCGCCTGTACGGCGCCTCTGAATGTTCCCAGTCCGGAGGTGATTGGTTTATTATGTTGCAGCCGGAGAAGTGCGTCTGTAGTAAAACTTCTATAGTTTCCTCCCCCAAGGTTATAAATCCTCCCGTGGATGTTTTGAGGGAGCCTTTATTGGCCTGAGTGCCCTTGGATAGGATCTTGTTTAGTCGAGCACCCTCGGATGTGTTCTCCACTTCCTCGCAGTATCTCCTCCACGACTCCTTCCTGGCGTCCCCCAGTCTTTTATTATAGCTCGTTAGGGCATCCCATGTCCTCGACTTTTTGGCCGCGTTGTACAGCTTACGAATCCACCTCCTGCTTACCTGATGTCCTCGTTCCACCACGAGACGTTCCTGCTTGACGCCCTCAATTTCAGGGGGCAGTTGGCGTTATAGGGCGGGGCGATTACGTCTCGCACTTGGGCTGCCGCAATTTCAAAGTCTATTGAATTGTCTATGGTACTCTTACCCACCACAGTTCCACGGCTAGGTCTGCCCTGTAGGCTTCCCAGTCCGCTTTCGGACGGTTCCGGTACCATACCGTTTGTCTTTCGACTTTGGCGATTTCAAGCCGGATGTATCTGTGGTCTGAGCTACTCACTTCCCCAGACACAGACCGGTTCTCAACAAAGTCACCCAGAAACTGTATGGAAACTGTTAGATCTAAAACTTCCTCGCGCCGTGTTGTGGCGAAGGTCGGTTTATTACCTCTATTCAATATGTCTGAATTAATTTCATTAAGAATTGTAAAGTGACTCACCTCTAGAGTTTGTATACGAGCTTCCCCACAACTCATGGTGCGTGTTAGTATCCATGCCATCCACCTGCTCTGCTACTCACCATCAGCTGCTCCAATTCCTTGGGTGGAGGAGCGTCCGTGCTGTCCCCTGGCAGATAGGCCGATACGAAAGTAATGTCCCATGGCCCATCTGCTCCTCCACATCGGATTTTGGTCGTTGCCAGGTACCTGGTACAGAAATTCGTTAAAGGCAGAAACTCTATCCCTTCCCTGACAAAAATGCAGGCTCGCTGGGTCTGCTGAAGATGGGCTTTCCAGCAGCTCCGCCGAGTCCCTTGATCTCTCCTTTATAGAAGTACTGTTCCTGGATGAGGGCACCATCCGTGTTCCTCAGAGCCATCACTGGTCCGGCCGTGGCTGCCCTACTGTGTAGGAGGTTGACCTGGAGGAACCTGAGTCCCATCAACCTCTGGTTGCTTCCCCAGTGGGCGGAATCTAACCCTTCCCAGGCCCCAGAATGCCTTGAAGGTGGTTCCTTATAGCGCTCTGTAAGACGCCTGGGCGATCGAGAAGGCGAGAATCTGTCCTTTCTCCTCTGCCTTTATGCTTAGAACCGACTAGTGTTGTGTCCCCAATTCAGGGTTCTGGATCTTCAGTCTTCTGTTTACCGTCTCTTGCGGGACGGTGTCACGGATCCGTATGAGGACCTTGAGTCTCTTTGGGAGTTCCTTGGGCTCGACGGCTGTCAAGTCCGCCCCCTCCCAAATCTGGCCGAGCCCCCCGATCATTTTCCGCAGCCAGTCTCTCTCTCTCGACATCTGGTCGGCACAGGTTATCCAGAGGATGCCCCCCGCCAGAGAGAGTCCACCGCAGCTACCATCGCTGCCTGGATGAGGTCCCTGATCTAGCGTGATCTCAGGATGCCAGTCTTCGTCGGTGTTCCGGCCCTTGTCCTTTTGGGACGTCTGTCTGTACTAGGCGTGCTAGAGTCCGAGCGCGGCCTCTTCTGACTCGCACTCCCCTCGTGTGCCTATACAGGTTTCTCGACCGTCCATGCCCCGGAAAGACGTTTGGACTGCAGGGACAGTCACTGTACCCCTGTAGTATGATCCTCACTGGTGGTGGGGCCCCTAGAGTCCGCGGACATCGCCGCCCTCCGGTGGGAACCAACGTCCTGCTTGGGTGCCAGGAACAGGTCCGTGGCCGAAGATACCTCCAGATGCCTCGTTACTACGTCGGTAGTGACACCTCCAGAGTCCGCGGACGCTACCGCCCCCTGACTCGTCTCCGTTTCCGGAATTGACTCAGGGCTCGAGTCTGTACCCGGAGTCACGCCTCGAGCCACATTGGTTTCGGTTTTATTTTATATTTATCTTCTCCATGTTGTTCCCACGAGAATGGGGGAAATACTGTCCGCACCATCAGAACCCCCTGTTTGGTGCGGGTTACTCTGGAGTGTTGCCCGTTACTCCAGAGGTTCCGTTCACGACACCCTTACCCTGGTGCCACCCACCCCTAGGCACGGGTCACGTGACACCTCAACCCCTATTGTCATGGGCATCAATAATTTAAAACCATGGGGTCAGATAATTTGAAAACCGACCTGATTGGCATACCCACTCTAACATTCTTTTTAGGTGTTTATTTTCAAATTTTTGACACAAAAATAGATTCCTTATAAATTTCGCAAATATTCATATGGGAAGACGATTTCAAATATACACTCTAGTCACATTTACTTTCTAAACACACTTATTTTTAATTCGGCGGTCATCTGTCATCAAACAAGTTTTTGCTGACTTATTACATTAGGGCATAATTTTTTCAAAATACCCATAATGCTTTAAATGACAAAAATCATTTAGTGTTGGACAACGTTCAATGTTATCAACAGGTATCTTCCCTTTTTGAGTGGCTTGGGTAAGTTTGTTAGCAAGGAGAACCGGCCCAATTTTTATGGGTAGTAGTATTCTGCAACGTTGAATGCAACCTCGGGTACCAGTCTGCTTAATCATTATTGTACGGGCTAAATTTTGCCGTCTAGTAACATGTTACATTGTCTTTGGCCGTGTTTGGCCGACACAATAAGACAGCTAATTCTGGAATTAACTCATCCCGTTCATTGTAAGCAATATTGCCCATTTATGTATTAATACCTTAGGAGTGCGCGGAATTGAATTGCGACTAAGCTGACATCCTCTTTTGTTTATTTATTTCTTCATGGGCGGACTGACATGTCCTTACTGTTGCAAACGGCTCTAAAACGGAAGGCGAAACGTCGAGATATCAAAACTTTGTAGAAGTGATTTAACCAGAGAACCTAGTATTTTACACAATCAAAACCGTGGGTATATATATATATATATATATATATATATATATATATATATATATATATATATATATATATATATATATATATATATATTTAAATTCACTAATGAGAAGATATCGACCGTTGAATTTTGAATTTGAATTTCTGCTTTAAATTTAATTTAAACTGAGCCCGGATATGGGTTCTAAAAATAGAAGAAAACTCTTTTAGTGATTTTTTTAAAATTCACCAATGAGAAGATATCGACCGTTGAATTTTGAATTTGAATTTCTTCTTTAAATTTAATTTAAACTGAGCCCGAATATGGGTTCTAGGAATCGAGATCGCCTTAATAGTGAATTTATTCTACGAAAATTTATTAAATTTGAAATTGACGCCAGATATACGTTCCAGTGAGCCTAGTTCGCGCTCATCTGAAGAACTTGTTTTAAAATTCAAAAGTCATGATCTCCTAGTTAATGAATTTTTTTCAAGAAAAGGATTTACTAAAAGTATAATTCCAATGAATTGGCATAGCCCGTGTATGCTCACTGAGCATTGTTCAGTAGCAAGCCTTATAAATGGCTAGAAGCTGCCAACAATTTGTCAGTAATTTTCACCATTTGAATATATTTTAGGGAGTCTCGATGGTCCAGTGATAAGAACGTGTGCCTCTGAACTAGTGCTGGGAACGCAAACCGGTTAACCGATCGACCGGTCACAATTTGATTTGTGTATGTTTTTATTTCTTCACTCTCTGCCTATTTCCGCGACTATGGCCAATAACCGACGCTATGGAGCAACTTTACCTCACTATCCTGGAAATTTTGCGAACCCCAGCCCTTTTTGTAAGGAGCGTGGGGATCTTTAACGTGCCCAACATCACATGGACACGGGACTGACGGATTTACGCCGCCTCCGAAGGGCGGAACGTGCAGACATTCAACTTGCTCAAATAAAGTGAAAGGAGTACCCTGGGCTCGAACCCAGTACCTTTCGGTTCAGAGGCACACGTTCTTAACACTGAACCATCGACGCTCTCAATTTGATTCGAAAACCGCGGCTATGGATAAGTGCAAACTCGTCGACTAGTCATTCAGTCTACCATATCACCGTTTTTAGAAACCGGTCGACTAATAAGTCATTTAGACTAAGTTGATCGAAAACCTATCGACCGGTTATGATTTAAAACGACAACAGCAGTTATGGATATGCGAAATCGGTCACCCATTCATTTAGATTATATTTAAAGAATTTAGAATTAGTATCAATAAAACGTGAGGGTGCATTTTGCGTTGCTGAATGGTAAACAATATCTTTTAGAGCTTTTGGAGTGAAGTTACTGAAACAAACACACACACAAATATATATATATATATATATATATATATATATATATATATATATATATATATATATATATATATATATATATATATATATAGCTGGTCAGCTCTTTTATAGTTGGATGGTGTGGTATACTTGCAATATGGTAGGTGGTAGTGGAATTTTCCTTTACGTGATAGTAAAGGATTTTTTCACGCCCGAGGAGGTACCACCCCGTGCATCAAGGGGGCCGGTGAAGTCCCAACGGACGTTTCCGGTTCTGGTGTATGAGTCGGTTTCCCTTATAAACAAAAATGATGATGGCTCCTCCTTGTACAAAAGATTCCGGAGGCAAAATATCCCTCCATTCGGATCTCCGGGAGAGGGGTGTACAGGGGGCGCCAGCATCGAGATTTACAATATCCTTCTCGAATATATGTGGCCTAAATTCTAACCTGAACTCCGTCCACCATTTTCTGCAGGCTAATAGGCCCCAACTCCTCTTCTTGACCGAAACTCAAATCAGTGCCAAAACAGCCACTAATCACTTTAATTTCCCGCGGTATGAGCTCCTTACTTCTTTTAGATTGCATGTGCGCGTACGTCCGTAGCAATCTACCCTGCACCAGACTCCTCAATTTAGAAGGTGGAAGAAAATACATACTATGGATAAAACTCTCTCTCAGTGCTGCAACTAAATTCATCTGTTGCATTTACCGGTCACCTTCTGACAACAACTTTGTCCAGCTCTTTAAATACCTTTCTGAAAAAAACGACCATCTGATTTCTGAATATCCTTCCTCCGAGGTCACTATTCTTGGTGACTTCAATGTACATAATAAGGAATGGCTAGGATCTTCAAAAACCGATCCACAAGGAAGAGCAGCGGAGGCCTTTGCAGTCAGCAATTCTTTAGCCAATATGGTTCAGCAACCTACTTACTTTCCTCGCATCCCAACACACAGCTCAAATCCCTTGGATCTCTTTCTTACTACAAATCCTGACTGCTATAAGATATCAGTCACGGCCCCCCTTGGTCGCTCAGACCACGGAATGGTCACTGCTTCCTGCGCAATGCAACCCGAGGTCACACAGTCATCACACCCACGTATCGTTTGGCACTACAACTCCGCGAACTGGGACGAAATGCAAGATTACTTTTCCTCCTTTCCATGGGCGTCTGTCTGCTTCTTTCATCCTGACCCCTCTGATATCTCACAAAACGTCACCGAAATTATCCAAGCTGGCATGGAATTATTTATTCCATGTACACACAAAACCTCTGCAGCCACCCAAAAGCCCTGGTTCTCTAAATCCTGTGACAAGGCCAGACTTGAAAAGGTCAAAGCGCACAAAAAGCTTCTACACAATCCCAGTCAAGAAAACCGTCAAGCATTTAACGACGCAAGAAACCGCTATGTCCGCATTCTTTCTGAGGCAAAAAACTCGTTTAATAACCACATGAAAAACAAAGTCCTCTTAAGCTCCAGCGGCAGTAAGCCCTTCTGGACTCTTGCTAAATCTATTGGGAATAATTTCTGCAAGAGCACGTTCCCACCTCTTGTCTCAGGGGATGAAATTGTTTCTACCCTCCTGGGCAAGGCTGAACTTTTTGCCTCGTTGTTCGCGGGCAATTCTACTCTCAACCCACCTCCGAATGTTCAACCACCAACAGTCCCCAATGTCGCGCATAAAATGACGGATATTATTTTCAAAACTAGAAAGGTACGAAAGATGCTCTCTTCTCTTAATACCAGGAAAGCATCTGGCTTTGATGAGATCCCAGAAATTGTTCTCAAAAAATGCGCACCAGAACTTGCTCCTGTCCTGACTCGTCTGTTTCAGACATCTTACAATAGAGGCATATTCCCTAGTAACTGGAAAACTGCTCGAGTACAACCCGTCCCCAAGAAAGGATCGAAAGCGCTTCCTAGCAACTACAGGCCTATTTCTCTCCTTTCAGTCATCTCTAAAGTGATGGAAAAGTATATAAACACCGAATTACTAAAATTTCTAGGTCAAAGCTCCCAAAACGTTTCTACACAATCCCAATCAAGAAAACCGTCAAGCGTTTAACGACGCAGGAAACCGCTAAGTCCGAATTCTTTCTGAGGCAAAAAACTCGTTTAATAACCACATCAAAAACAAAGTCCTCTCAAGCTCCAACGGCAGCAAACCCTTCTGGACTCTTGCTACCCTGACACCAACAGTCCCCAATGTCGCGCATAAAATGACGGATATCATTTTTAAAACTAAAAAGGTACGAAAGATGCTCTCTTCTCTTAATACCAGGAAAGCCTCTCGCCTTGACAAGATCCCAGAAATTGTTCTCAAAAAATGCGCACCAGAGCTTGCTCCTGTCCTTAGTCGTATGTTTTAGACATCTTACAATAGAGGCATATTCCCTGGTAACTGGAAAACTTCTCAAGTACAACCCGTCCCAAGAAAGGATCCAAAGCGTTTCGTAGCAATTACAGGCCTATTTCTCTTTTTGAGTCGTCTCTAAAGTGACGGAAAAGTATATAAACACCGAATTACTAAACTTTCTTGAAAAACAGTCTAATCCACGACAGGCAGTATGGATTCCGTCAGCGCAGATCAACTGCCGACCTCCTTTCCTTTGTCACCCATTCTTGGAGCAAGTCTATGGAACTACACGGTAAATCCCAGATTGTCGCTCTAGACATATCCAAAGCATTCGACCAGGTCTGGCACGCAGCGCTACTTAATAAACTATCGGCCAATGGCCTACCACCAAAACTCTGTACGTGGACAGCAAATTTCCTCTCCAACCGAAGCATTTCTGTTGTCGTGGATGGCCATTTCTCTAAACTGTATCCAATTAATGCAGGAGTTCCTCAAGGTTCAGCTTTAGCCCCTACTTTGTTTCTTCTCCACTTCAATGACCTCCTCTCTAGCACATCCAACCCAGTTCACAGTTACGCGGACGACAGCACCCTCCACTCCAATATACAATACACTAAGCCTGTCTCTTTAGCCCAACTAGATGAGGATCGCAAGCTCATGGAGGGTTCTATCTCCGCGGATCTCCAAAAAATATTAGACCGGGGAAGTAGAAATCTTGTACAATTCAACCCCACCAAATCACAGTCTTGCCTTCTTTCTCATAAGAGATACGCCACAATAAACAACCAAGTTATTCAAAGTAAAGAGTCCTTTTCACTTGTTGGCATCTCTGTGGATCGAAATCTCAATTGGGACCAACATGTCACATCAATTGCAGAAGCGGCTGCTAAGAAATTAGGTTTCCTCTTCCGGGCTCGCAAATATTTTTCACCAGCTAATCTCTATACTTTATATACTTCACAAATAAGACCAAACCTCGAATACTGCTCGCACATCTGGGGTGCTGCTGCCGCTTCTACACTCGCTATCCTGGACTCCATTCAAAAGAGAGCTATACGTCTCATCGGTGACCCTACCCTTGCCCAAAGGCTGCCATCCCTTGCCCACCGACGTGCCGTTGGTGACATCTCTCTCTTTTATAGATATGTGCATGGGCACTGCTCAGAGGAGCTTTCTTCCATAGTTCCTCCACCTGCTGCCCCCAACAGATCTACCAGGGGAACAGAGCGAATGCACCCTTTTACTGTCCAGGTCACCAGACATAGAACATCTTGTTATGCCCGCTCTTTTGTCCCGAGGACTTCCAAGTTGTGGAATTCCTTGCCGTCACATGTTTTTCCTTCTCTCCCGAACCTCCAAACCTTCAAGTCCAGAATTAACAAGTTGCCTCTTTCCTCCTTGTCGACACCCACGGTACGATAGTATTTAGTCTATAAGCCCTCGTGGTGTGTTGTTGAAATAATATATATATATATATATATATATATATATATATATATATATATATATATATATATATATATATATATATATATATATATATATATATATATATATATATATATATATATTAATACCCGTAATTCGAAATTAATCAGTTTAGGAAACATAATTGGCATTAAACATTCAATCAATCGGTTATGCAAACTCGTAGTCGATCGGTTATTTAACGCACAGAAGTGATCGGTTATTTAACCGCCAGACGATTGTTCAGTTGATCGGTTGTTTAACCGACAGACGACTGATCAGTCAACCGGTTAGTCAGTTTTAGTCACTCGGTCATAAAAATAAACGAAAACCGTTTTTGTCGAAAACGGTTATAATTTAATAACCGATAACCGACAGAAATCTTAAAAATTTCCAGCACTACTCTGAACCGAAGGGTACTGGGTTCGATTCCTTGCACTTTTTCAGTACAAACTGTAATAAATTAACATCAACCCAGGTTCTGGCATTGTATTTGAGCAAGTTGAATATCTACAGGTTTCGCCCTTCGGAGGGGACGTGAAGCTGTCGGTCCCGTGTCCATGCTATGTTAGGCACGTTAAAGATCCCTACCCACCTTACAGAAAGGCGGGGGTTCGGCAAAATTTCCAGGATAGTGAGGTTAAACTGCCTCCTGGCGCAGGTGATTGGCCATAGTCGCGGAAATATGCCGAAGTTAATTTAAAGAAAAAACACTTTAAAAATTTAAACGAAAGTCATTCACTATATTAAGATAAAAAAATTGTGATTCATAGCAGTCTGTAAGAACCTGAAGGTATTTTACACATACAGTCATTCATTATTGGTTGTACATTTGGTAAAAATGCAAAGAATTTCAGAGTGAAAGTATGAGTATCCTTAAAAATGTTTATATAGAAATTACCGCAGCTAGAAATGAGAATATAATGTATTCACTGTTGACAAGCATAAATGTGCATTTTTTCCGAGAAAACTATAAGCTGATTATTGATACTAGATTTTCAAGCTGTTGGCCTTAAGTGCATCATTAAAGATTAAGCAAGACCCCTGGTTCCGATGTGATATTTACGCAACAATAAGTCACAAACACTTTACACAAAGTAAGTTTTAATGCAGCCTGTGCGTTTTGATAACAAATTTTCATGACTTTTTATTAGTACGGCTTTAATTCTCTATCAACTGGCAAATTATTTATATTATAACCTAAATAAAGGCAAAGGGGTATGGTAATTTAATATTGTGTTCTGGGGTGACCATTTTTTTAGAGGCCACAAATAAAACTAGGATGCTTTCATAGTACTTTTTACAACATATGTAATAGTGGTAAAAAAATATTTCAAAAGTGCATCGGAGCCGAGATATACAGAGTGATTCATTCGGTGAGCAACATTCATATCGCAGTAACTATGGTAACTAGCGCTTCGGGAAAAAAACATTCGGAACATTCCGAATGCTATTTTAAGTACAATTCAGAAAATTTTTCTTCAAATGTGCGCTAATTAGGCCCCTAGAACACATATCCGTGGTCAGTTTAAATTTTTATATGTTGGAGACAGAACCTGCCACCACAGGGAATCGAACCCGAACGCTTCGTTCCACTGCACAACGGAGGTGTGTGTGTGTGTGTATGTATCACATCGATAACTTAAATAATAATATAGAATAATAAAGTACTGTAAAATTTTTGAAATTCATAAAAATAATATAATACTGTAATTTTTTTTAAATTCATAAAAAAGACCGGTTTATGACTTACCATCATTTTCGATGAGGTTTTATATGAAGTTTGCAAAAACAAATTTATCAGCTTTTATTGCGACACTATTATAATATGATTGGTATTACTACCTATATAGGAGTTTGAAACAGCTGAGCTAAGGAAGCACCACCGTACCACTTGATTTTCATCAGCCGAATCAACATGTCTCAACATTATTTCCCTGTTTGCACACGTAACGGCGCCTGCCTTTTAAAATACGCAGTTTTCGCTGGTTGTGCCGAGTGAGAGCTCAGGCAGCCACGGGTTGTAACGAACATTCTGATTCTCAGTATTGCAAACAGAGGTTTTCAATTAATATATCTCGAGGCCATATATTTTCCTCTCTCGAAACTGCGTGATATTTTTAAACTTATAACAATAGGACCATTCTCTGAGTTGCAACATAAAAAATTTAGAAATCTTTCCTTGTGTGAAACTACGTTGTAGAGAAATCTATTTGCCTCTATTTTTTTCTTATGTGATTTTTTACTTTACAATCAATGGTTGTTAACATCCCCCCTAAAAATATATATATATATATATATATATATATATATATATATATATATATATATATATATATACTATATATATATATATATATATATATATATATATATATATATATATATATATATATATATATATATATATATATATATATATATATATATATATATATATATATATATATATATATATATATATATATATATATATATATATATATATATATATATATATATATATATATATATATATATATATATATATAATATGTAAGTTTATAAAACCCTTTATAGATTGTTGGAATTGCGAAACAAAACTAAATTGAGTTGATCTGAAAAGAGAGTTTGTTTATTAATTACAATAAATCAATACTATTTACATCAATTGAACATTACTAGGTACAAATCTTACCTGAAAAGAGAAACAACATTTAAAGCTATTATTTCTCCAATTCCTTAACAATTTAAAATTTTTATTAGTCTGATGAATTTTATTCTTAATGAAATTACTTCAATAACTTGTTTACATTTAATGGTGTTATCTACTCTCACAATGTCATGCGCCCTAGTTAATGAGCGGGAAACTCAAACCTAATGAAGTACCATGAGAACTTCATTTACATCTCCCCACCCCCAAGACCTTATACACCCAAGGTTGGTACCGGAACAAGTTTTGTAATGTGAAAGAGATTTGATTGGATTTTTTTCGTCCTGTGTTTATTGTATAAATTGAGTTTGACAATTTTCCTAAAACTTGATATGGGCCGATTTTTAATTCATCTAGTTTTTTTCGATTTAACCGGTTTCCGTTTTCCACATATACTAAATCTCCTATTTTTAATTCGCATATTTTTCTGTTTTTGTCGAATCGTTCCTTATTATAATTATGTGATTTTATAGTCCTTTCCAATGCTACCTTCCTATTTTTCGATAAATCATCATATGTTATTTTTTCTTTCAATTCATCTGGTAAAATATTGACATTTGTTCTTTCTAATAAATATTTTGGAGCAAATCAATTTAGTTTTGTTTCGCAATTCCAACAATCTATAAAGGGTTTGATACACTCACATATTATAAAACAACATTTAAAGCTATTATTTCACCAATTCCTAAACAATTTAAAATTTTTATTAGTCTGATGAATTTTATTCTTAATGAAGTTTACATTTAATGGTGTTATCAACTCTCACAATGTCATGCGCCCTAGTTAAGTACCATGAGAACTTCATTTACATATATATATATATATATATATATATATATATATATATATATATATATATATATATATATATATATATATATATATATATATATAGGTATCCGGGCGATAACTAAAAAAATACTCAACTGATTTGAACGAATCTTGGCACTTGGCAGTAGGTATGGTAGAGGGCTTCTAAGCCCTACTGCATGTCTGACTGCGCATGCGCGCGACGTCATCCAAGATGGCCGATGTGCATGCGCATGACGCCATCCAAGATGGCAGCTGACATGCGACGGGTGACATATGGTATATGACATGTGACATAATACAGCTGAGAATTAGGTTCTCCATAGAATGGTAGTTAACATTTTTTATTTGAATGACACTTGGCGGGAGATTTAAATTTTAATGAAAATTTGTGCGTGTGTGGACTACCTTACCTGTACATAAATACATTCGTTTATATTAGGAACGACGATGGTGACAAATGTTATCTACAAGTAATGTAGTCCACACACACATTATAGTATGAGAGAGAAAGATATATATATATATATATATATATATATATATATATATATATATATATATATATATATATATATATATATATATATATATATATATATATATATATATATATATATATATATATATATATATATATATATATATATATATATATATATATATTATATATATATATATATATATATATATAATATATATATATATATATATATATATATATATATATATATATATATATATATATATATATATATATATATATATATATATATATATATATATATATATATATATATATATATATATATATATATATTACTCGACCTAGGGCTTCTAAGCCCTACTGCAGGTCTGACTGCGCATGCGCGTGACGTCATCCAAGATGACTGATGTGCATGAGCACAACGTCATCCCAGATGGCAGCTGACATTTTACAGCTGACATATGACATGTAACATTTGACCGTTGACATGTGACATTTGACAGCTGACATATGACATTTGAGCGCTGATATATGACATGTGATCTTTCAGAGCTGACCGATGATATTTGATAGTGACAGGTGACATATGATATATGACATGTGACATATAACACGGCTGACAGCTGACAGTTAGGTTCCCCATAGAATTTTTTATTTGAATGACAGTGGGCGGGAAATTTTAATTTTAATGAAAATTTGTGCGTGTGTGGACTACAATACCTACACATTAGTACATTCATTGATATTAGGATCGACGGTGGTGACGAATTTTCCTATCTATACCAACCACTCTGACCACTACACCATTTGCACACATGATTAGAAATTGTAAGTAACATGATGATATGGAAACTGATTTGAATCATTATACGGTAACTTATTGAATAACGAATTAATATGTGAATATTTTAACGAATTAAGAAAGATTAAATGAAAATTATTAGTTAAGCAAACTCTGCACATTTATTATTGTCGTTTATACATTAGATGAATAACGTTTCCTTATTACACATGGTAATAAAGGTCAATTCCGTTCATGTCATGTTTAGCATGATACACAGGTGGCGGTCTGTGTACCAGGAGTATTCAATAATAATATCAACACTGCTGTTCGAAATAATACAAGACGAAATATACGAGGAATACCCACAAAAATATTTTTAAACATACAACAGTGTACATGTCGTGTAATAAGGCTTACAGGTTCAAAGCTCAACATAAGTTACAGGTACAGATGCCCCAACATGGCGACTGACGCATGCGTAAACCAACTCTGCCAGTTTTTGGTTTAGAAGGCATGTGTGGGGTGCCATTTTAAACGTTTTGGTGTTTAAAATTCAGATCTGGTGGTCAGCACATGCGCAAACCCTCTTTTGGTTTAGAGAGCATGTGTGCCGTATCATTTTAAACGCCAAGGTAAGCAGAATTCAAATATGGTGGCTAGCACATGCGAATACGAACCTTTTTAGTTTTTGGTTTAGAGGGCATGTGAGGGGTATCATTCTAAACGTCTCAGTAAGCAGAATTCAGAAAAAGAGGTTAGCACGTGCGCAAACCAACCTTTGATTTAAACCCTACGTGTGAGGTATCGACGTCGCGCGCATACGCAGCTCACATATTGGATGCCGTCATGCGCATGCGCAGTCATACCTCCTGCGGGAAGGCTTAGAAGCACTCTACTATACCTACTCATGTCTTCGTTTTGTTACAATCGCGGGCGAGTTCGTAAATTGGCTACAACGAACAGATTTTTCTCAAAAAAATATACAAAAATATGTTTGAATACGCTATATTTTTGAAAGTATTATAGTAACTGGAATGAGACTTTACATATAAATAGAGATGATGTAAATAAACATCTGTTTTGAATTTAAATAAATTTGGTTCACAAAATTTGGAGTTTTTCCCAAATTAAAAATAAAATCTGAAAGACATGAATTGACACAACCTAAGTGGTTAAATTATGATTCCAGACCAAGACAGAGTAGTTACCTGTCACGCGTAGATTGATACATATACCACAGGTACATACATCATAATGCAGCGATAACCAAACAAAAACACAAAGTAAGGCGGGACTGACACAACATCCTAATGTGCAACGAACGTTCACACCAGAACTATCGCGATCCCACCCTAATGACGTTTTAGTGAATTTTCTTTAAAAAAATTCACTAATGAGGAGATCTCGACTTTTGAATTTTGAAAAAATTTCTTCAAATGACAGGAAAATCTGACCAGGTTTTCCCGGAAAATTTTGTGTTTCCTTTCGAAAAAAATTTATATCTCCGGAATTAACAAAGTAAGGGCAACCAAATTTGGTACGCTAGTTAATATCCTTATAGGTAATCTACCTACTATGTAGGTCAAAAGACAAAAAAGTTATAGGCATTTAAAGAAAAATAAATTGGGGTTTTCCTCAAAACGTCAAAGTTGCGATTTAAAACGTCAAAATCGGCAACATTTAGGCAAAGAACTTGAATCTAATACGGGATATGGAAATCAAATGTCTCAAGAAGAATGTTTTACAAACCCTGAAGTCTTAGTTTCAATCGTCATTGTCCTTCATTTCACTAAAATATTCCCAGAAAATTCATTTCAAATAGACCCTTTCTCTGATGCTTGGCAGTAGCCTTAGCTTTAGAGTTTATCGTTTAATGGTATGTATATAATTTTTGTCGAATTTTCGTCAAAAATCAATAAAGCTCAATATATCCGTTATTATACAAGATATGAAGAAAATTTGTATATATTAATTATAGGGTGTCTTGAGCTACATCTTAAAAAATATTTCTACAATCACAGGATGGCCCATAAGTCGTTGGTGATACAAATTTTCTTCTTTTTTTTTAATCAAACACGCCTTATTGCATTTTTGAATTTTTCAGCGATGCATGTTTGTAAGAAAAGAAATTCGGGACGCAGCAAGTGCGTTATGGTAGCGAATTTTCATTAAATTCTTCAAATTTGAATAGCTCAATTTGCTATTAACCTATAAGGTTGACCAAGAAACGAGTTTTTCCGGGAACACTTTAAGTTTGCTTTTGGAAATTTTTGTACATTTTCACACAATAAAGTTATTTTTATGAAACATGGCACATTGTTTTTACTATATAGGTTATACTGGTGACCAAAATTGATGCCTGCTTTCTTAAAAAGGAAACACACATATTTGCAATTAAAAACATTTTATGAAAATTCACTACCATAACGCACTTGCTGCGTCCAGAGTTTTTTGGGTATATTCGGGTACGCGGACTTGTAAAATGTTCAAAAATATCCTAATATGAAAGTGAGAGGGAAAATAAGGAAGTTGTAGCAGCTACTTGAAGTAAAAACCAGATGGAATCGTGTGTTTTGTTTATTAATTATGATTAACAGTTCTGTTTTGAGGTTAAGTAAATGATTGTATATGCTTCTAAAATTGGAAACTAAAGGATAATAATTTGTTTTGTAATAATGTCAGAAATGTAATGTCAAATTTTTGTCCTAGAAGAATTTAAATTTTTGGAGAGATATAGTTGTAGAAAAGTAATTATTTTTATACCAAAGTAAATTTAAATATAAAATAATACAGTGAGTATATTGGTGAGATTTGGGATTGCAGGGGAGAGAAGTTCAGAGGAAATTTGGAATGTGACAGAAGAAAACCGTTTGACAGTTTGATTTTTTTGGAAGAAGTTTAAAATTATGTCATTTGCAAGCACAAGCTAAGCTTTTTTGTGAGACATGCTGTATAATTAGGATAACAATAAATAACAATAAAAAAAATTATTTTTGTTTAAAAGTTCTGTTTTGAGGCTAAGTGGTAAATGAGTGTCCTTAAAATAGATAGAAAAACTTAAATATGCTTATAAAATTGGAAACCAAAGACTAATAGCGTGTTTTGTTTACTTATCATGGTTTGACAGTTATGTTTTGAGGTTAAATAGTAAATGATTGTATAATATGTTTCTAAAACTAGAAATTAAAGAATAAGAATATTAACGTTAATATTCATTGATTGAGTTTAGGTAGATTATATATGAATGAATAATGAATTGACTTTTTGACTTTTATGAATTCAGGAGTAGGAACATTTTATTTATTTTCACTTGCTATGTTAAAAATTATTTTCTCGCAGAAGAAATCAGGGTATAGTTCACCATAATAGATTCTCATATAAAATGAGGCTCACAGAAAATAACATAAGTTGGATAAAGGAACCATTTCAGCAGACATTTTTATTGTTATTAGTAAATATTTATTAAGAAAATTCACTAATAAAATTTTCTTTAAAAAACTTTTTTGCTGTTGTAGAAACCGCTTCAATTAGGTTGACTAAAACAAAATCAACCAGGCGATTAACCATGGAAATACCAGCAATATTAATAATTTGGCAGATACATTCCTTTTCTAAGCATCAAATAAATTATCTTCTGGAAAGCTTTGGTAACTTTAATGAAATATGTAATACAAGTTTCTTTTAAAGTAGGTTCACCAAATTTTAATTTTGTACCGTCATAGCAAATTGAATTTTGGGCATCCAAAGCTTTTTTTTCAAAATTTGAATATTTTTTATAATAATATAAAGCGAGAAGTTTTTTGAATGACGTTGTATTAGGACCCCTAAACCCGATCTTCGACGTCTGTTTAATTTAAAAGTATTGATTTTAGTAATATGCTGTACTAATAGGGCACAATTCTTATGAAAATTCACTATGATACCGCACTTTCTGCGTCCAGAATTTTTTTTTGTTTTTTCCCAAGGTTAATAACACTTGAACCAATGTCGTACCAAAATTTGGCAGGCTGCCATGTCAAGTCGGGAAATTTTGGCGTTTACCTCGTACGTATTAGATTATTTTCCATACGTTTAAACATGTATTGCGTTAACTGCAATAAACAAGGAAGCACACCGAACAAAATGTCAATTGTTCATAACTGCAATTACAATGAAAGTGAAAACAATATTATTATGCTATATAAGATTTACCTGCTGTGAATCTCTATTGTCTTAGCTAATTGGGTAATACACCGGAATAAAAACAGCTCGCTTTTACTTTCAATGTCACTGAAAAACAATGCTAAAATACCACTAAAAGAATTTTAGTGAAATATGTGCTGTTATCTTTCTTCTATGACTTTTGTACAGGATGCCTATCTATTAAACCACCCATATTTATACAACAATTTACTATGTCTACCATAACATATCATGCCTTTCTTATACAAAATTTATTGCATATACAGGGTGGTCACTTGAAAACGAAGCAGACGCGTTTTAGGGCACTTATCGTGGTGTGGTTGAAAATCGCCCAAAGAGGTAAATTTTGCTTTCAATGAAGAACATTTTTAGTCTTATTTTACCATCGCAGCACCAACCCTTAAGCGGTGGTGCCATCAACACCTTAAATCTTATATGACAAGTGGGGTTAACTAGCATACATTATTTTAGAGCTGGTGTAGGTAAATCTTTTTTCAACAGCCCCTTAAGAAAATTCACTAATAGAGATGTATCGACGGTGAGACTTTCGGAAATTTTCTTCAAACAAGCACGAATTAGGGCCCCTAGAACCAAAATCCAGGGTCAGTTGAAAAGTCTATATATATATATATATATATATATATATATATATATATATATATATATATATATATATATATATATATATTTGTGTGTGTGTGTGTGTATGTATCCAATCTATAACTCAAAAAATACTTCACCAATCGAAACCAGATCTGGCAGTTCCCTTAATTTTTTTTAAAGCTTGGACAAGTTTGTTAGACAGTTTTGACACTCAAATACTTTTAGAAAAAAAAAAGCGAAAAACTGTTTGAAAATGCTTTAAATTACTATAAGTATGAAATTAAAACTTTACACTCATGTAGATATTGTTTAACTAGTCCTCTCTACATATTTTGAACTTAATCGGTTCAATAAATTTTGAGTTATAACAACATAAAACATAAATAAAATACGATATAACCCGAAATTACCTCTAAATGGGTGCCATAATGTTAGACAAGGTCAGACAGATATATGAGGGTTACGTTTCTATTAAAAACAAATGCTTTAAATCAAATTTCAAACGAACAGGCTACAAAAACTTGTCACAATAAACAATGACGGGGTTGCCATTTGACAAAACTCTCAAGATAAACAACTCAAGATATCAGAAGAATATAAAGTAATAAATAAAGATTTTATGAAAGTGATTCAATTTGTTTAAAGGCAATGTAGAACTACGTTTTATTATGTATAAATATTAAGCTTCCTATTCTTTAGAGTATTTAAAAGCCATTTCGATCTCCTAGTTAAATCTGACAACACCAATTACCAATTACGAACAGCAGAGGGCAGTCGAATTCAAAGTTATATTATTCTTCTCTGTTTAGAGACGTCATAAACAAAGAAGAGGAAGACGAACCTGGAAATCGACTCCGCTGCCGTTCATACCTTAGAATCTTAGAATAAAGTACTTATTGTATAATTTTGGTTTTTATTTAATCTTCATCTCGTATATGGAAAATGTGAGGTAAATTAAACTACATAATATGCAGTTGTTAAAGTATACCTATAAATAGATGTTGAGCGTAAATTATTAAAATTTTAATTTCAAAATTTAATTTAGATATATATATATATATATATATATATATATATATATATATATATATATATATATATATATACTTATTTTGGTAGCGAATTTTCGTAAACATGTTTTTAATGGAAAATGTGTCTTTTTTTTTTAAGACGGACATTTTTGGCAGTATAACCTATATAGTACTAACAGTGACCATATTTCATTAAAATAGCTGTGTTGTTTCAAAAAGTACAAACATTTTCCGAAAATAAACTTTAAAAGTTCCAGATTTTCCTGGCTAACCAACCTCTGTAAACGGTTTACACACCGGCCAAGATATAATTATCCACAAACAACTTTAGGACCGAAAGTGAACAAATTTTTGTAATGAAAATTTTCAAAAATTTCTTTCACAAACATTCATCTTTTTTTTTTACAGAAATTGCCTTCAGTAATGTTACACTAGATTATATTTTTCGCAAAATTTTTTTTTACAATAACTTACTAAACATTTATTATTAATGATCAACATATCACAAAAATCATACAAAAAATGATTTCTGCGGAAACACTAAAAACATTTCTGCGAAAACTTTTTAAATTCAGCCATTATTCGAGAGTGCCTGTATAAGGCAGCTCGATGTTTTCGACGAGTAATACAAAGAAAAAGCTCTCTGAATGCGTCATTTCCATGGGGCTCCGCTATCTATTGATAAAAACGCCGTATCACATTTTGTGATATGTGTTTGAAATATGTGCCAAAAACGCAAAAATTTTGAATACAATTGAAGTAACTCAAAAACGATATTTTTTTTTCTTACAAACATACGTTATAATTCGACGGAAAACACAAAAAAGCAATAACATAAGGGGTGTTCTATTAAAAAAAGTGTGTATCGCCAACAACTTATGCGCCACCCTATTATTTTTAAAACAGGTTTATAAGATGCAGCAACTCTATAATTAACATATAAACTTTTTGCTTATATCTTGTATAATAACGGATATATTGCGGTTTAGCATAGAAATGCGTCACTCTGTAGATGTCTAAAGAGACAAAAAGTGAAACTGACCCCGTATATGGATTTTGGGGGTTCTAGTTCGCGCTCATTTGAAAAAATATTTTAAAAATTCCCAAGTCGCGGTCTTCTCAATATCAATTTTTTTTCTACAAAAATTTGCTAAAATATAGACTATTAAACCATAAGTCCTATAGCTGAAACTACTGCCGAAGCATCAGAAAGAGTGTCTATTTGAAATAGATTTCACGAAAATATTTTAGTAAAATGAAGGACAATGATGGCTGAAGCTAAAACTTAAATCTTAGTAAAACACACTTACTAGGACATTTCTTCTGCACAATCCCTATTTGTTTCAGATTCGTTGTCTGAATATTGCCGATTTTGACGTTTAAAATCGCGACTTTGACATTTGAAGAAAAATTATAAAATGTTCCAAGCATTTTCAAACAAACTCTCTTGAATTCGATGTCCTCAGGAAGGAAACTATCACTCTAAGTTACATTCCAAATGACTCACATTATACGTTTGCACCAAAAACGGCCGGTTTAAATTTCTTAGTAAAAAGATTGATAAATTTTCCCTTAAGTAAAAGTAGATATATGTCCAATTTCACAAAACTTGACCAAACATTTAACGGCCGGTTAGTTAATCAAGGCTTAATGCAACCAATCAGAGCTTCAAAATATTTGGTTGTCATAGCAACATCCCGAATAATAGTCTGCGATTGGTCGTCTGAAACCTTGATTAACCAATCGCTGGTTAAATATTTAGCCGAGCTTTGTGAAACTGGACATATGTATAGTATTAGAGTACATAAGGCTAGATGCATTCTCGCAACAATTAGAACCGTAGACCGGTTTCTCTCTCATTAGAGCTCTTCAGTACGGCATACTAATTGCAGCAAAAATGCATCTAAAGTAATAAGACTATAGTATAGCCAGCCTTTCAACACTAAGTGAGTGGTGGACGTGTCGCCACCTAGTTGCGGAACCAAGTAGTATGTTGTCACGCCAGCTCCAAATAACACAAATTGTTAAAAACATAGAGACTGTATACAACTAACTAACAATTTAGAAAATTGTCAGCCCTGGCCCATTTCTACCCCAATATAGGGACAAAGTATGTAAGGCTAGATGTATTTTCGCAACAATTAGAACCGTAGACCGGTTTCGCTCTCAGTAGAGCTCTTCAGTACGGATATACTAATTGCAGCAAAAATGCATCTAAAGTAGTTGGTTCCGCAACTAGGTGGCGGCACGTCCACCACTCACTTAGTGATTAAAGGCTGGCTATACTATAGCCGTATTACTTTAGATGCATTTTTGCTGCAATTAGTATGCCATACTGAAGAGCTCTAATGAGAGCGAAACCGGTCTACGGTTCTATTTGTTGCGAGAATTCATCTAGCCTTACATACTTTGTCCCTATATTGGGGTAGAAATGGGCTAGGGCTGACAATTTTCTAAATTGTCAGTTAGTTGTATACAGTCTCTATTTTTTAACACTTTGTGTTATTTGAAGGTGGCGTGACAACATACTACTTGGTTCCGCAACTAGGTGGCGGCACATCGACCACTCACTTAGTGTTATTAGAGTACAGTAAAAACGTGGTTAATATAATGGATATTCGGATTGCTTAGTGGAAAAATAAATTAACCGACACAGAACAAAGAAAACGTTAGCGGAATGCACGACATCGAGGAAGGATCAAATAGAGAAAAAATTGTTTGCCTACCTTTTGAACCGCGTATCACAAAGGGGGTCGAGTGAATTTTTAAGATAGCCGATTTGCAGCTAATTTTTTAGACAAAAAATAATTTAAGCAATTTGTTAGGTGATACGAAAGATAAAGATAAAGCCACTGAAATGTCTCGTATATATAAGATAGGTTGTGAAGATTATAATCTTAAATACGTTGGGCAGATTAAAAGAACCATTGAGACTAAATTTGGCACAACATATTTGGGATAATAACCACCACATAAATAAGAATATAATAATAAAGAATAATATAGAAAATCTGAAACTTACCAAAAATGTTCTACAGCAAGCGAAGCTAGATACGTACGAAAGTATTTATATTTGTAGGGAAATAAAAAACAAAAGTTCCTTAAACCAAGCCCCGAAACTGGTTTGTAGTCGTATATTTGCGCCCTATCTTTGATGCAGATAAACATTCCAAAACATGCCAGGTAAAGTGATAAAGAAGGTTTGAAAACCTCATCCGGCAACTAGAATACAATACACAGAAAATTTGCCTGGGATTTAATCACCCTCTCGGCATCGTTCTTTACCTAAGACGCAGTATAAGGTGACGTTTTAGTTGTGAGTAGTTATAATTCTTCATCCTCTGATGATGCTAACTTTGTTAGTGAAACGATCGTCAGGTACTTTAAAAAGATGTGTTGTGGTTACTTGGGTTCTCCCAGTGTACTTATCAGTTATCATCACAGGCTCCAATCTTCACTTACTAATCTATTATGGTAGTTTTGACTTTAGTATGGATTGAGAATAGTGCACCTATCACTCATACTTGAACCTCGGTGGTTCAGAGGTAAGAACGTGTGCCTTTGAACCGAAGGGTACTGGGTTCGATCCCGGCGTACTCCTTTCACTTTTTCAGTACAAACTGTAAAATCAACCGAGGTTCTGGCATTGTATTTGAGCAAGTTGAATGTCTGCACGTTCCGCCCTTCGGAGGGGGCGTAAAGTCGTCGGTCCCGTGTCCATGCGATGTTGGGCACGTTAAAGATCCCTACCCTCCTTACAGAAAGACAGGGGTTCGGCAAAATTTCCAGGATAGTGAGGTGAAACTGCTCCCTGGCGTCGGTGATTGGCCATAGTCGCGGAAATAGGCCGACGTTAAAGAAACAAAACACACACACACACTCATACTTGTAAACTTTTTGCATAAATCATCGGACTAAATTAAGACATATATAAACCTACTGTTGGCACTATTAGATTATATTCTATTATTAATAATAATATTAGATAACGTATAATAGAATGTGCAATGAAGTAAGACGTCTAGAAGAACTAAATCATTATACTATTATTATGAGCAAATTGTATAAATATTAAGCAGACGCGGGTATTCACTCTATTATTAAGTATTATTGACTCCAGTTCGCTGCATTCTTCTTATATGGCTTTCGACCACAGGAAACAACTTCTTTAACTGCTAATAATATGCTTAAGATTTTCTTGTTCTTAAAACCGTTGTCCTATAGTCATTAACAGTCTTATTATTCAGGTTTAATAGCAGGTGGATATTTTCGTTTTTGCCTCTAAGCAATGAAAGAAAATTTTTCATGGAAATTTGTGAACTTTCGTAGGAAACTTTTGCTAACGACCTTATCGCGACCATTAAACTTGGAAAACATTTCTTCAAATCTTCAAATGAGCGCGAATTAGGCACCCTAGAACACATATCCCGGATCAGTTTTAATTTTTATATGTTTATATATATATATATATATATATATATATATATATATATATATATATATATATATATATATATATATATATATATATTATCCATATTACACCACACTAGCCATGTGAAAATCATAAATAACAACACAATTAAACTATTATATATTCTTTGTTATTGTTATTTAGTACTGGATGCATGATATCAATAAGCTGAAAGGAAATACTGCATTTAAATAGAAGATCAAAATTAATATAACCTATATATAATGGGAACATTAAATAGTAAAGGGTGATTAAGCTGCATACCTAATAGGTATGTATAGCCGGATGTTTAAAAACAGGTTAAATTTAAAAACTAAAGAAATATTGTCAAAGGATTTACTCACAATTTTGAAAGAAACAAAAATGTATTTAAAACACCCTATATATTCATAAACAGTAAAATGAACATTTGTGATGATACTAAAAGAACTTTCCAAGCAAGAGAGAACAATTAAAAATTATTTTTTACATATTGAATAAGTTAGGTTAGTTAATTGTCATATTTAGTTTATAAGAATTTCTGTTTGTAAATGACATTTAAGTGAAGGATTTGAATTTGGCGGGCATCAAAATTCGACTTACTGTCAAATAGAAAAACAATGATGATTTCCATACTCTATAGTGACTAAGTATATCCAGCTTAGGAACGAAAGAAAGGAATATAAAAATGTTAAAAACAATTTTCAGGCCGCTAGCTATGGCTTTAAACAGGAAGTAAATGGGTTCGAGATTATTTTGCGATGATAGCCGTTTTCCGGAAGAGAATATTAAAAAGGTTGTTGATGAACTCCGAGAAAGTGCCGGCGTTATATTTCACTGTTCATATACAAAATGAAATTTTAAGTAAATTGTCCGCCACGTAGTGTTCAATGTGTCTAGGAAGTCAATAAACACCCAGTAGATGATTTAAACTATACAATCACGAAGATAAACCAATGTATCGGTAACAAAGAGCAAGTATTACTAGTATCAACGATCAGTAGACACCATAAGGTACCATATAGATCCACCATTAACACAAACCTTAATAAAAACAAGTTTCATCTATGCAGAAATCTAAATAATCGATCCATTTATTCTTGGAATATAAATACTTAAAGCAGAAAAGCGGATATCATTAATTTAACAGAAATTTAAATATAACTCCCATCGTATTTCACAAGCAAATTCATAGAGGGCGCATCGGGTGTAAAAGCCTGAACTGCAGAAACAAATAGCTTGATAGGAAATGAAACCACAAAATATCTCAATTTAACAACTTATTTTCTATTAATGAGTGTTTTATACTTTAACAAATTTACCACAATATGAAAAATTTAATCTAGCATTGACATTTACATTAATACCTTACTGGATCATCTAATTTAATTATTGGCCATTCAATTTTATTAATTACTTTTAAAACAAGTTTGCAGTTCGAACTGACTTTAAATTTGCCGCTATTCTCTTCTGAAAACTGCTGTCCTGTTCCTATAGCAACGGCTTTGATGCCAAAATGGTTGATATTTGATTATTTTATATTCTTATGAGGGTATCGTAACGACATCTATGTAGATTTACTTGAATCACCTTATTTAACGTTCTGAATTCTACCACTATTTAGATTTTAGACGTAAATAACATTTAGGGCGTTATAACAGTTCCTATTGACAATTGTGTTATTAGTTTTAGTTGTTTCAAGTTGAAGTTGCGACAATTAGGTTAATATTTCAACTGTATTAATAAATACCTTGGCGTCGGTGACGGCTTCTGTTCAGATACGTATCGTTTACAATCACTTATTTGCTGCGTGAGGTTATTCTTGGTTGTCAACACAGGTTCAACAACAATGCCGACTACACACTGTACTTTTAAACACTTTTACTGGGTTTTATTACAAGTTTTTAATATACTTTGGAGCATAACACCATGGATGTTTAAAAAGCGTGGTGTTCGCTTTACTCTCTTCAAACCTTCTCCCCTATTATCGAAAGTGCCGGATGTGACATCTTTGTTCTCACCCAATTCCGTTGCATTAATTTAAAACGTGCAAATTGTTATTTCACATGGTCCAATGGTTGTTGTCCATTTACACATTACTCAAAACAATCACTTCCTTGAGAGTTCATTATTTTTCAAACTACTGCTTGATTAAAAGGTGAGTAAGAACTGTGTTCATAAGCGCCAAGTTTAAAATTTATAACTCACTGTTATACTATACATAATCTAAAACATTTTTTTTAACTTTTTTAAAATTACGTACATTAACTTCTCAACATTTGTTATTGTCTTTATTTACATTTTGAAGCTCATAAGTATAATTAGTCTTTTTATAAATAAACATTTCATTCTGACTTTCGAAAATACATAATTTTTAAATTTTCAATTTGGTTTCAATTTTTATACTCAATATCAAACTGTCTTAAGCTTTTTATCATAAACATTTCATTCTGACTTTCGAAAATACATAATTTTTAAATTTTCAATTTGGTTTCAATTTTTATACTCAATATCAAACTGTCTTAAGCTTTTTATCTAGCAATTCCCCAGATAACTAATTGTTGAAAGGAGATTTATCTCAGAATAGTAATCATTTATTTATATATTACTTTTATTTTCATTATTAATTATGAATTTTCTTTTATTCCAGGTGGATTTAAGCATTCTTTTTTTATATATTTCAACAACACATCACGAGTGGTTACAGCCTAAATGCTATCGTACCGTGGGTGTCGACAAGGAGGAAAGAGTCAACTTGTTAATTCTGGACTTGAAGGTTTGGAGGTTCGGAGGAGAAGAAAAAACATGTGCCGGCAAGGAATTCCAAAACCTTGAAGTCCTCGGGACAAAAGAGCGGGCATAACAAGCTCTTCTATGTCAGGTGACCTGAACACTAAAGAGTGGATTCGCTCTGTTCCCCTGGTAGATCTGTTGGGAGCAGCAGGTGGAAGAACTATGGAAGAAAGCTCCTCTGAGCAGTGGCCGTGCAGATATCTATAAATGAGAGAGAGAGAGAGAGAGAGGTCACCAATGGCACGTCGGTGGGCAAGGGATGGCAGCCTTTGGATGGGGGTAGGGTCACCAATGAGACTTATAGCTCTCTTCTGAATGGAGTCCAGGCTGGCGAGTGTAGAAGCGGCAGCTGCACCCCAGATGTGGGAACAGTATTTGAGGTTTGGCCTTATTTGTGAAGTATATAAGGTATAGAGATTAGCTGGTGAAAAGGATTTGCGAGCACGGAAAAGGAAACCTAATTTCTTAGCAGCCGCTTCTGCAATTGATGTGACATTTTGATGCCAATTGAGATTTCGATCCACAGAAATGCCAACAAGTGAAAAGGACCCATTACTTTGAATAACTTGGTTGTTCATTGTGATGGGTCTAGGGCTGGTGTATTTCTTATGAGATAGAAAGCAAGACTGAGATTTGGTGAAGTTGAATTGTACAATATTTATACTTCCCCAGTCTAATATTTTTTGGAGATCCACAGAGACAGAACCCTTCATGAGTCTGCGATCCTCATCTAATTGCGCTAAAGAGACAGGCTTAGAATATTGTATATTTGAGTGGAGGGTGCTGTCATCCGCGTAACTGTGAGCTGGGTTGGATGTGCTAGAAAGGAGGTCATTGATGTGAGAAGAAACAAAGTAGGGGCTAAAGCTGTACCTTAAGGGACTCCTGCATTAATTGGATACAGTTTAAAGGAATGGCCATCCACAAGAGAAATGCTCCGGTTGGAGAGGAAATTTGCTGTCCAGGTACAGAGTTTTGGTGGTAGGCCATAGGCCAGAAGTTTATTAAGCAGCCCTGCGTGCCAGACCTTGTCGAATGCTTTGCATATGTCTATAGCGACAATCTGGGATTCAACGTGTAGTTCCATGGACTTGTTCCAAGAATGTTTGACAAAGGAAAGGAGTTCGGCAGTTAATCTGCGCTGACGGAATTAATACTGCCTGTCGTGGATTAGACTGTGTTTTCAAGAAATTTTAGTAATTAGGTGTTTATATACTTTTCCATCAGTTTAGAGACGACTGAAAGGAGATAAATAGGCCTGTAGTGTCAAAGAAGCGCTTTGGATCTTTTCTTGGGGACGGGTTGTACTCGAGTAGTTTTCCAGTTACTCTATTGTAAGATGTCTGAAACAGACGAGCCAGGACAGAAGCTAGTTCTGATGCGCATTTTTTGAGAACAATTGCTGGGATCTCGTCTTTCGTACATTTCATTTTTATTTTTGAAAATGATATTCGTCATTTTATGCGCGACATTGGGGACTGTTGGTGGTTGAACATTTGGAGGTGTGTTGAGAGTAGAATTCCCGGCGAACAAAAAGGCAAAAAGTTCAGCCTTGCCCAAAGCGGTAGAAACAATTTCCTCCCCTGAAACAAGAGGTGGGAACGTGTTTCCCAATAGATTTAGCAAGAGTGCAGAAAGGTTTGCTTCCGTTGGAGCTTGAGAAGACTTTGTTTTTGATGTGGCTACTAAACGAGTTTTTGCCTCAGAAAGAATGCGGACATAGCGGTTTCTTGCGTCGTTAAATGCTTGACGGTTTTCTTGACTGGGATTGTGTAGAAGCGTTTTGTGAGCTTTGACCTTTTCAAGTCTGGCCTTGTCACAGGCTTTAGAGAAGTAGGGCTTTTGAGAGGCTGAAGCGGTTTTCTGGTACGCAAAATAAATAATTCCATGCCAGCTTGGATGATTTCGGTGACGTTTTGTGAGATATCAAAGGGGTCAGGATGAGAGAAGCAGACATACGCCCATGGAAATGAGGAAAAGTAATCCCGCATTTCGTTCCAGTTCGCGGAGTTATAGTGCCAAACGATACGGAGGTGTGATGACTGTGTGATCTCAGGTTGCATTGCGCAGGAAGCAGTGACCATGCCGAAGGGCAGTGACTGATGTTTTATAGCATTCAGGTTTTGTAGTAAGAACGAGATCCAAGAGATTTGAGCTGTGTGTTGGGATGCGAGGAAATTAAGTAGGTTGCTGAACCATATCGGCTAAAGAATTGCTGACTGCGAAAGCCTCCGCTTCTCTCCCTTGTGGATTGGTTTTTGAAGATCCTAGCTATTCCTTATTTTGGGCATTGATGTCACCAAGAATAGTGACCTCGGAGAAAGGATATTCAGAAATGAGATCGTCGGTTTTTTCAGAAAGGTTGTCGAAGAGCTGGACAAAGTTGTTGTCAGAAGATGACCGGTAAATGCAACAGATGAATTTAGTTGCAGCCATGAGAGAGAGTTTCATCCAAAATATGTCTTTTTTTCCAGCTTCTAAATTGGGGAGTCTGGTGCAGGGTAGATTGGTACGGACGTATGCGCGCACACCTCCATGAAATTTAAAGGAAGTAGATATATATATATATATATATATATATATATATATATATATATATATATATATATATATATATATATATATATATATATATATATGCTCACTATAAACCTAAAGCAGGTATTTAAGGTAAAAAATTTTCTGGAGAAAAAGGTGAATTGCATCAAGAAGGACTAGAGAGAACACAGAGGGTTTAAGTTAGGTTACGCTCAAGATAGATAAAATACATACATACATATATATATATATATATATATATATATATATATATATATATATATATATATATATATATATATATATATATATATATATATAAATCATAATTTCTAGGACGGCTATAAGTTGATTCATAAGTCTACAATGAAATCCAGATAGAGTACCTAAAACAGAAAAAGATTGTGTATTTTGATAGTGCAAAGAAAATGAAACAAATATTTAGTTTATAAGAAATAAAATTGGTATTATAGGTACCATAACAAAAAAATGTCAGAAACGATGCACTCTATATATATATATATATATATATATATATATATATATATATATATATATATATATATATATATATATATATATATACATACATACATACATACATACATACATACATACATACATACATACATACAATGTGTTCCAAACTCGATGGGAATGTATTGCTATATCCGTTATTATTAGAGATAGGGAGACGGTTAGTTAAGCAATGTTTTGTAAAATTTCATGCTTGTTCCAAATATGACTTGTATTTTGCCCTGCCTCTTTGCGTTTTCGAGTTATTAAAAAAAATTGTCGATTTTTTTTTATCTTCAATATCTAAGTCGGCGTTGATCTGACATGTCTAAGACTTGCATATTATCAGGACACTTTTTACAGAGTAATCTGTTTGTGCTATTCCTAACTTTGGATTGTCATTTGTTTTTAAGCTACAGGTATAAAGTTTGTTTTTATTATGGAGGCCATACTGGATTTTTTGCTCATGTGATAGCCCGTGAAAAGAGCTTTCCAACGATGTACAACATGCTTGAGAGATCTTGTAAGTGCACTGACAATTTTGAGACAAACCGTTCTGAGGATAGTAGGCTATGAAATCCAATACCAGAAAACAAATGACAAAAAAAGTGTTCAAAAAGCAGTAGGCCCTGAAGTCTAACAAAAGACTTCTACTTTTAACATAATTTTCTGCAATGATTCACGATAAAAAAATATTGTGATTTAGTTTACAATACTTAGTTTGGTAATAATGCTGGGCAACATTATGTGAAACAGCTTAATAACGAAACCCGGCAATAACAAATAGAAACTTAAACTCCACAAAACAACACAATTAGAAACGGAACTCAACAAATAATAAAAAACTCTGGACGCAGCAGATGCGTTATGATAATGAATTTTCATTAAAAAAAATTTGTTGCAAATATGTGTGTTTTCTTTTTAAGAAAGCAGGCATCGATTTTGGTTACCAGTATAGCCTGTCTAGTAAAAACAATGTGCCATGTTTCATAAAAATAACTTTATTGTGTGAAAATGTACAAAAATTTCCAAAAGTAAACTTAAAATGTTCCCGGAAAAACTCGTTTCTTGCTCAACCTTATAGGTTAATAGCAAATTGAGCTATTCAAATATAAGGCATTTGATCAAAATTCGTTACCATAACGCACTTGCTGCATCCAGAATTACACAGTGAATTGTTTTATATCTTAACTAGACCTCATTACATTCAACAATGAATCCGTTTACCCCAACGTTCGTGCTCCGTCCTCCGTCCACGTTCCTTGTTGGTGAATCATCATGCTCCGTAACCGGTCGCCACAGATCCCTTAACCTGAAGTGGTGTTCGTCTCATTTAACGTTATTTCATTATAGCGTCGCAGTTTGTTGTAGGCAAATGTGTCCCTTAACGTTGAAACTGATTCGGTTGTTATTTGGAAGCATAGCATACAAATGTCACTTGGTGGACAAATTAAATTCCAAAGGCAACTATTGTTACAAGTTCGCAACCTTGATTCGAATAAATATATATTTATCTCCCAGACGGTTAGATTTAGGTATAGGGAATGTTAATGTAAATCGAAAGATATTAGAAATGTCAATTAACTTAGTTAATAAAATATAGGGTGTCCTATTTGAAAAACGCAAGTTTTGATCAGTTGAATTTTCCTATATGTTGCAATGAAAAACTGTAATACGTGGGGTGAAGGTAAACATACTGGTGTGTTGTGTGCAAACCGGAAGTGTGACGTGAGCAAAAATATCTTAGTTTAATTGGCCTTCGCCGAGAACCTAGGAATCGAAATTTTCCGAAATAAAATCGGTTCGGTTATTGAGAAACTCCTAACAGAAACTCTTGGCGTCTCACCCTGTATATATATATATATATATATATATATATATATATATATATATATATATATATATATATATATATATATATATATATATATACACGATCTCTCTAAAACCCGCTAATGATAAATCTGTACCTACTCATCAAATACTTATATAACGTTTCATTCTAAATTGAGTAAAATGTTAAAACATTATTTCTACGTTGTGACACACGGGAAAACACTCACAAAGGGATCTTCAAGTTATCTGAAGAATTAGTGGTTGAATAACAGCTCGATGATTCAGAAGTTTTAGTGATTCATTTAAATTCATTTAAAATGTTTACGGCCGTATACAAACCGAGCCACTCTTTTGACTGCACTCATTTGGCTGTCAGTTGGGTTTTTAATACCTATTCGTTTTCCATAACAAAGAGGAATGAATTGTTAAAAATTCTTTGTTGTATTGAAAAGATGCACCTTAAATATTTTGAATGCGTTCCTTGTGAAGAATGTAGCGGTTAGTTCAGTGCACTTTAATAAGATATAATTTGATTAATACTTTTACCACACACGTTGCTACAACTAGAAGAGGTATTATTTGTAACAAACTTGTAAAAACATATTCACAAACCAACTATATTATTGTTATGTATGAGCAAAAAAGTCTGGACGCAGCAAGTGCGTCATGGTAGTGAATTTTCATAGAAATGATCTACACTTCTTATTATACAGTGACCCATTTGAAAGCGGGCCACCCTTAAAACTTTTTAGTGAATTTTCTTTACAAAATTCACTAATGAGGAGATCCCGACTTTTGAATTTTGAAAAAATTTCTTCAAATGAGCGCTATTTAGGACCTCTGAAACCCAAATCAGAGGTCGGTTTCAGACTTTATATGTTATATATATATATATATATATATATATATATATATATATATATATATATATATATATATATATATATATATATATATATATATATATATATTTATTTATTTATTTATTTAAATATCAGATGTCACACCTATAACTAAAAAAATAATCGACCGATTTTTATAAAACTTAGTGAGTACCTTCCTTTCGCAAGTGGCTTGGAAGTGGCTTGGATAAGTTCGTTAGCCAGGAAAATCCGCAGAGGTATTCCCAGAAAATTTTGTGTTTTCTTTCTAAGAATATTTATATCTTCGGAATTAACAAAGTAAGGACAACCAAATTTGGTACGCGGGTCTATATCATTATAGGTAAGTTACCTACCATAATTTAGCTCTGTAGGTTAAAGGACAAAAAGTTACAGGCATTTAAAGAAAAATCAATTTGGGTTTTCCTCAAAACGCCAAAAGTCGCGATTTTAATGGTCAAAATTGGTAATATTTAGGCAATGAACATGAAACTAATATGAGCCATGGAATGAAAATGTCTTACGAATAATGTTTTACAAAGCCTAAAGTATTAGTTTCAATCGGCGTTGTCCTTGATTTTATGAAAATATTCTCAGAAAATTCATTTCCAATAGACCCTTTCTCTGATGCTTTGGCAGTAGTGTTGGCTATAGAGTTTATCGGTTAATGGTATATATTTTTGTCGAATTTTCATAAAAAATCTTTAAGTTCAATATATCCGTCATTATGTAAGATACGAAAAAAAATGTATACATTAATTATAGGGTGTCTTGAGCTACATCAAAAAAAAATCTACAATTATAGGCTGGCCCATAAGTCGTTGGTGATTCAAATTTTGTTTTTTAGTACATTTTCTTTAAAAAATTCACTAATGGGGAGATCCGTATATATATATATATATATATATATATATATATATATATATATATATATATATATATATATATATATATATATATATATATATATATATATATATATATATATATATATCGTACCGATAACTCAAAAAATAATAGTCCGATCTTGATCAAATTTGGTGAGTACCTTCATTTTGCAAGTGGCTTGGACAAGTTCGTTAGCCAGGAAAATCAGACCAGGTTTTCCCGGTAAATTTTGTGTTTTCTTTTTAAAAAATTTCAAATTTCCGGAAATAACAAAGTTAGGGCAACCAAATTTGGTACGCTTTTTGTATTATCAACGGTGAACCATGCACCAAAATTTAGGTCTTTAAGTTTAACGACAAAAACGTTACGGGCAGCTAAAGCAACAAATTTTGGAGTTTTTCTCGAAACTCGCAATTTAAAACGTCAAACTCGCAATTTAAAACGTCAAAATTGGCAATGTTTAGGAAAAAAACGTAAAACAAATACGGACTGTGGAAAGAAAATGTTGCGAGAAGAGTGTTCTGCTAACCCTTAAGTTTCAGATTCAACCGTCATTGCCCTTCATTTTACTAAAATGTTTACAGAAACTTCATTTCAAATAGACCCTTCTCTGATGCTTTGACTGTCGGTTTAGTTAAGTTGATGCTTTTGATGTAGGTTTAGTGAAGTTTATGGTTTAACGGTCTATAATTACTGCCTTTTAGCATTTTTTATCGACATATGATGCATGTTTGTAAGAAAAAATCTGGACGCAGTAAGTGCGTCTTGGTAGCAAATTTTCATTAAATCCTTCAAGTTTCAATAACTCAATTTGCTATTAACGTAAGTTTTGTTGGTTAGGATACCAACATTTAATTTAATTTTCGGAAAATTTTTGTATGAACACAGCAAGGGCGTTTTTTGGTTGCAACTTTTCATTAAATATTTCAAATTTCAATCACTCAATTTGCTATTAACCTAAGGTTCATTGGCTAGGAGTCCAGTTTTCTCAGAAACATTAAAAGTTTATTGTCGGAAAATTTTTGTACATTTTCAAATAATTATTTTGATAAAATATGGTACATTGTTCCTACTATATAGGTTATACCGGTAACCAAATTGATGCCTGCGCCCAGAGTTTTTTATTTATGGAGCGATTTAGACTAAAATTTTTGTGAAATGTGGAAAGGGGAAAAGTATACTTTGGGCCAGGTGGCATTGCCCTTTTTAACAAGCAAGGCATACTAGAACACTTTTAGAAGCTCAAAAGTTTAAAAACTATATTTACGATTTTAATAGAAAAAACATCTGCCCACACCATTGAATTTGGCTAATGAGCAGGGGCGTGCGGTGACATTTCAAATAAGGGAAGCAATTCTCAGAAACTTACCTATTTGTAGTGTAACTCAATTCTTCTGTCGTTTTTGGCAAATTTTAATAATGTCGTCATAAAACTGTGGATTCTGGGACATTTACTGGACGAGTTTATTTTCAACTGACAAAATTGAAATTTAGGAAAGTCTTTCCTGTCCTGTTGAATTCCTGACAAAACTCTTGATACGTTTCAATGTAAAAAAAAAATTCGTTCTAAAAATGCACTAGTAGCAGGAATTGTTAATACTAATTCACATAATTTGAACACTTCAGAATATGCATTTTCCAATTTTGATTGTTTTAAGAAAGTTAAAAGTTCACTCGCGTTAGTTTTTGTGCCTATAACATCGGTTTCATAAATGACTGTAAGTTCTGATCGTAATAAGGCTTTGTCAAAAGAATGTCCATGGTAGTGAAATAATGATTTGAATGAATCTTTTGGAAAAGGTATTCCTTTAAATCCTCCAAAATTACACAATTCAAGAAATTCCAGACCACTAAGATGATCAAATCTGCAGTTAATTTGCTGCTGAATTTGATCTATGATTTTGTAGAAAAGGCGGCGGTAAGAAGTTTGAAGGTCTCCCACATTATCAGTGCGCAGACGCTTTCTTCGTGGCTCACTTTTCCTAATTCCATTGTTTTTTCTCAGAACTTATCAAATTCATTCTACTTAAGGTAGCAAAAAACACTTTACATTCTTTATTATGATATATAGATTGGGATAAAATTAAATTTAATTTATGAGCACAACAGTGTACAAATAAAGCACTGGAGAACGTTTCCCGCACTTTAGCTTGAAGACCTCTTAAATGTCCGGCCATAACAGCAGCCCTATCATAGCTTTGGGTAATTAATTTATTATCAGCCTCCTCAATATCTTTCATAATATTAAGCACAATTTTATATACAGCGTTTGCGGTACGATCTTCTGTCACAGTTTTAAAGCCTAAAAATTTTTCTTGTACACTCCCATCCATGTTTACGTAACGTATCACTACAGATAGTTGACTTAAATTAGTTACATCGGTTGTTTCATCTAGATCAATAGCAATGAAACGAGTCTGTTTAATTTCAGATTTAATTCTGTTCAAAATAATAGTGACAGCAGCCGAAGTTAAGTCATTCTGAATGCGATTTTATGTCCCGCGAAAAACTTTAGACTGTTCCAAGGGATTTTTTAAATAAATGTCGTATTTGGCTATTAAAGAAACTAGGTCTTGAAAGTTTCCTCTATTTGCAGATGTAGTTGTTTCGTCATGACCCCGGAAGCCCAATTCATGCTGACCAAGCAAACACATCAATGAGTCATTTTAATATGTTTCTGTTTTTATCAACCAGTTCATTGTGTTGGCGATGACTAATTTCTATCTGCCTGTCAACGGCGTATTTAATTCTCGTTTTTTCAAAGACACTTAATTTTAAAATGGTCTGTAAATGCGCTTTAAACATAACATGTCTTTTTACTACTTTACGTAGATTATTCAAGTCGGAAAACCCACTTTTATTCCACACCCCCTTTTCAGTCACAAATAGACTACCAGGCCAACAAACCAGTTTATTCCTGTTTTCACAACCCGTTAACCATTCATATTGTTTATAAGTTTATTTCGCGTTGAAATGTCGAGTACATGTTTTAATTCTTGGATTTAAGTTTTTTACAGCAGGTTTCGGCCTACCTTTATTAATAATACCAAGTTTTTAAGCAAACGGTAAACCTGAAAATCCTTTGGTTATCAAAAACACACAATACAGTAACAATTATTATTACCACTTGTTTGTAAAGTTTGTAAATCCCCACCCCCACCGACGCCGCTGTTAAAAGCTGATCTACTTGCAGCCATATTAATAATCATAAAATGCCCATGTATTTAACATAGTCAACTGCTTATATCGACGAAATAATCAGAGACATTCACTTTGTACGTGCACCGGGTCTTCCTAGTACAACACGTTCTAAAAATACGCGTACATCCGTCGAGCTAGGGTTTCTTATAAAGTTGCCTGCTGACTACGTGTATTTAACCGAAGTCATTGCATCTCGTGCTGTTCGCTGGCGCATTTACTGCGACGGCGTCCTTGCTAGGAGCGTATATACAAATACAGTATGATGCATAATAAATAATTATGTGTGTGAGCTTGCGAAATAAAAATTGTAAAAATTAAATTAGTTTCAGAGTTTGAAATTTAATATTTAAAATACAAAAGGGATTTTAAATAATGCGGTTTAGGTATGTAGTCGTTATTTTAAGGGAAGTAATGCTTCCATGGACTGCACGCCACTACTAATGAGTCTTTACCAAATTTCAAGAAAAAATATCGGATATTAATGATTTAATGACTAAATTGGGAATCGGCCTGTTGATTATGAATTTAAGCTTCTTATACAGTGACCCATGTGATAACAAATGAATGTTTTTAATTGAAATGTAATTTTTAGTGAATTTTCTTTTTGTAAAAAAAAAAAATCACTAATGAGGAGATCCTGACTTCTGGGTTTGGAAAAAATTTCTTCAAATGAGCGCGAACTACGCCCCCTAGAACCTATATCCAGGATCACTTTCGCTTTTTATATGTTTACATGTAGATATATATATATATATATATATATATATATATATATATATATATATATATATATATATATATATATATATATATATATATATATTTATGTGTGTGTATCATATAGATAACTAAGAAATAATGGGCCGATATTACCTAGAAATGAGATTTGGAGACCAGCATATACAACAGATGTATCAAACCCAGCTAAAAAGTCGCTGTCAGAAATCAGGCAAAGTCTGCAGCAATTCGAAGCCGTCGTTTCCAGATTAATACGATCAGCTCCGGTGGAATTTTTGAATCAGCTGCCGCTGCAAACATACATTGACGGCATCAGGGATACCGACACTCAACAGGCGCTGAGGATGGCGAGGCATAAAAACTTGAACGACGCTTTGGCACATTCGCTCGAATTTGAAGCTGCCAAGCAAGATTCTAAAGGCAATGTAAGAGTTCGAAGTCTCCAAGTGCCGGGAGAAGAATATAAAACTGAGTAATCCAAGGTCATGCAGTTACTAGAGAATGTAGTAGAACAGACGAAGCCCACGCCTCATAACGAGCCAACTCAAGCTCGTCGTGCAAGTGCTGTTGGGACTGTGGCAAGATGGGGCACATAAGAAATCAATGCCGGGATCCAAGATCAACATCAACTAACGTACAGGAAAACTAAATGCAGCCAGCGACAGGAAGACTCAAATGATTGTAGACACCGGCGCATCCAGAACGATTATCCGTCGTGATGTGGTACCGATATGGCGGGTAAGAGAGCCAGAGAGAGTCTACAAAGTGACTTCAGCTGGTGGCGAATAGATTCGTGTATTTGGTGAGACTGACGTCAAGCTACAAATTGGAGTTTGGAAGACCAAACAGAGAGTTATTGTTGCCGCTATATCAGACCTTATTATACTTGGTCTAGATGTTGTACAAGGTCACGGTGTCAAGTTAGATCTCGAAAACAATGTTTTAAATATCGGTGATGAGGAAGTAGTCATGTCGACTGTCAATAACCTTGCGATTCGAAAAGTCACGGCCAAAGATGTCATTGTGAGAACCCAGAGTGAAAGTATTGTCCCAGTGAAGATAGTTGGAGACATTTCGGGATAAGTGGTGGGCATTATAGAACCAGAAGACAACGATCTTTTTAAGAAAGCTCTACTATTCGGTAAAACTCTTATTCAAACGAAAGAACTGCCAGCTGTCAGAATAGCCACCCTTAAGAGCTTTGATCAGAAGATCTCCAAAGGTTCCAAAATCGGCACATTCTCGCCACTAACCATCATACGGCGGGGCGTTGCCACAACCAAGAAAACCCAGCCTCGTCCATCCCGGATGAACCACTTCCAGGATATCTACGCGGTTTTAGCAAAAGCTAGTGAACATGTTTCTCCACAACAGAAGCAAGCAGTGGCTAAAATGCTGTCCAAATATTGCAACATATTCGTAACCGACAAGAACGATTTTGAAAGAACAGACCTAGTACGCCATCGCATTGAGACTTGACATCTGTACCAATCAAACAACCACCGCGAAGGGTACCATTGGCAAAACAGCACGAAGTTTACACCATGCTAAGGGAGATGGAGCACGCACGAGTCATAGAACCATCTCAAAGCCCTTGGGCGTCTCCAGTAGTGTTAGTTAAAAAGATAGATGGCTCCACGAGGTTTTGTGTAGATTACCTTCGGTTAAATGATGTCACTAAGAAAGACAGCTATCTACTTCCCAGAATTGATGATACACTTGATAAAGTGGCAGGTGCAAGATATTTTTTGACATTGAGCTTGAAAAGTTGCTATTGGCAAGTCGAGATCGAGCCCAAAAGACAAAGGAAAGACTGCGTTTACCAGTGGTAGTGGACTGTGGCAGTTCAACGTCATGCGATTTGGGTTGTGTAATGTTCCAGTCACTCTTGAGCGTCTAATGGAGACAGTTCTAAGAGGTCTACACTGGAAAACATGCCTCGTGTACCTAGAATACGATATTATCTTGACAAAGTCGTTCTAAGATCACATGAAGAATGCCGAACAAGTGTTTCACAAACTAAAGGGAACTAATTTGAAATTAAATCCGAAGTAATGCTGTCTCTTTCAAAAAGCAGTCAAGTATTAGGCCATATTATCACCCCAGATGGAGTCAAAACCGACCCAGAGAAGACAGACTGTATTATAAGCTGGGACATTCCAACCAATGTACATCAGCTACGAAGCTTTCTGGGCATCTGTACATATTACCGCCGTTTTGTAGAGGGGTTTGCTGACATCGCGAAACCGTTTGCATAAACTGACGGAAGAAAGGACACCCTTCATTTGGACCTATGATTGTGAAAAAGCATTTCCGACACTAAAACGGGCTCTGTGTTCATCCCCGATTCTGACATACCCCCAGCCTGGTAACACGCTGCAGAAAAGAACTATTGTGTGAAGAGGAAAGAACTTCTAGACATTTAGACGTTGGAGCATTTTTACAAATATCTATATGGTCAAGAATTTCTCCTGATAACCGACCACGCTTTCCTACTCTAGCTTCTTTAAAAATCCAGAGGGACAGATGGCGAGGTGGCTTGAACGCCTTCAAGAGTACAATTTTTGTTGGGGAGGTAATCGAGGAGATCCATGGCGGGGCAGGTGGAGGCCATTTAGGCGTAAAGAAAACTTAGGAAAAGGTCAGAGAACGTTTTTAAGGGTTAAGATGTAGAGCTGATGTGGAAGAATGGTGAAAAACCTGCCAGAGTGTGCATCCAGTAAGGTGACTAAATCAAAAACCAGGACGCGAATGAAGCAGTACAGCGTTGGAGCCCCATTCGAAAGAATTGCAATCGACATAACTGGTCCTTTCCCCAGAACAGATGCACGAAAACTCTATATGCTTGTAGCCATGGATTACTTTAGCAAGTGGCCAGAAGTGTTTTCGGCCCCGAATCAAGAGGCCACCACCGTTGCAGAAGTATTGGTGAATGAGTTTTTCTGCAGATTTGGCGCACCACTAGAACTTCATTCTGACCAAGGACGCAACTTCAAGTCCGCTGTATTTCAGAAGGCTTGTGAGTTTATGGGCATCAGGAAAACGAGAATACACCCATGCAGCCTCAATCTGACAGAATGGTGGAAACATTCAACACCACTTTGGAGTCCCCCTTAACAATATTTGTCAATGAACATCAAATGGATTGGGAGAGGCACATTCCATTTGTTATACTGGCATACTGCTCGGCTGTACATGAGACATCCGGACATACACCAGCCAGCGTGGTTTTTGGGCGGGAGTTAAGACTTCCTCCTGATCTCATATTTGGAAAACCCGCAGACGCTCCAAGTTCAACTGATGAATACATCAAAGATTTGGAGAGAAGAATAGACGCCATCCATTCTGCTGTCAGAATGTACATACGAGTAGCAAGCGACCGCATGAACATCCGTTATGACGTGCGAGCTAATTCAGCTGATTTTAAAGAAGGTGATCACGTGTGGTTCTACAATACAGTACTACACAAGGGACGGTCACCGAAACTACAGAAATTATGGAAAGGTCCTTATAAGGTGGTGAAAAGGATAAATGACGTTGTCTGTCGCATTCAGAGGAGCCCGAAGAGCAAGATGAAGGTGGTCTATATGCAGACTTACGTCATACCAAGAAGTGTCAGAATTCAACCGGGATGATCGAATATAAGAGGGGACAGTGTCCTATTTGTCTATGAGAATTAAGTTTATGGACTTTGTTACTTCTATGGTTAGTCGTAGTGTGTTTGTAACAGCGAACACTCTGGAATGATATTTATAGGTAGACGAACGGCAAATAGAGCCAGCTAGTTCAGTATTGAGTCGGTGTGGTGTAGAATAAGTGAACATAGATTATTAAGCGAGTAAGGAGTAAGTTTTGGTGAATAAGAAGCGACCATAGAAGGCGAATAGTGGAATATAGTTCTATGAACATTTAGTAATAGCGTTAAATATTTTAGTTGATACTGGTGTTGAAAAATAGTTGGTTATAATAAATTAGTAGTTTGAAAAGCTGTGTTTTGTTAGTCAAAAATCCAGAACCCCGTAGAACGTAACAATATATATATATATATATATATATATATATATATATATATATATATATATATATATATATATATATATATATATACATATAAAAATTAAAACTGGCCCCGGATATGTGTTCTAGGGGGCCTAATTAGCGCTCATTTGAAGAAATTTTTTCAAAATTCAAAAGTCGGGATCTCCTCATTTGCGAATTTTTTAAAGGAAAATTCACTAAAAAAAAAGAAAGAAAAAAGTGCAGAAAAGCAGATTTCGGTAAATATTGGATTAGTTTGTCATATTTTGTATGTATTGTTGTATGAAATGTCATGGAGCGTGTCGTTATGAAAATTTATTTGACAATCAATGCATCAATAATAAACCGTTTGCGCGTTCTTTAACGAAATTTGGTTTTGAAAAGGATCAAAATGGAAGGCAATAACCATTCAAAGGGAGTTCTGATGAAATAGTATTCATGGTAAATGTGATCGAATTATAGCAAGAACATGCAGAAGGTTCAGTGAAATATATTCCGATTTACAACCAATTAAACTTGCTTTTATTTCAAAAACCTGACTATGTAGGTATAAGAACATGATACATCATTAGAACGGAACTTTCAGTATCTTTCAGGGCATCTTCTAATAAACAGGATGTTACTTTTAAAAAATGCACTTTTTACCATTTTTGTCTCTGTCGGTAAAATCACAAATTTTAAACGACCCTGTATAATGGAGAACCAATCTCTTTACCCATAGCTAATACACAGGAGATTGATAAATTACATCCATATTTGCAGCTTTCTACGAATCCAAATACCGCAGAAATAAACATTTAATAGAAGCTCTGTTTTGCACACACAAAAAAAGTCAAATAGGCCCATTATTTTTTGAGTTATCGGTGTGATACTATATGCATTGTATATATACAGGGCTTTCATTAATTCCCGAACCCCATGTGACCGGATTCTATCTCTCCCTCTTAGTGGAATATGATTTTATGAGTTAGCAGTCCAAAAAGTCACCAAAAAAACCACTATACTAGGGACCCTAAAGTTACTAAATCAATTGACAATTGACAGTTCAGTCCATTGTCGCTCAATTTCTTTTGACGGTTATGTTGTATGTCTATTGTGCATTTTCCAAGTTCGACCAGTGTTTACCTTCTTCAAATAATTTTCTATCTGTTGGACAATAAAAATAAACACTTTTTATCAAAACTCATCATTTTCATTCCGTTTTTACGTAAGTTAAAAGTGTAGGTATGTTAAGGTTATGTTGTTGACGATATTCAACATCGCATGGAACGAAGCTCTACCAAATCTGTTCGTCGGTAATCTGCCCAAACAGGTACATATTTGTTCAAAATAGACATTCCTAAAACCGTAAACTACAAACAATTTGTTTACGTACATTACAAAATTTTGATATCTATACAAAATAAAAGTAATATTTTATTGTTTTAATTACTTTTTTCAACAATCAATAACAGTAAACCATACATGAACAGACTTGCTGTTAAAAATACGAAATAATAAACACATTTTAAACATTTACTGTTTCACCTTATTATAATTTTTATATTTTTTTTATAAAACCCCAAAGGAAATATGCGACAACACTGACATCTTAGGCATTTCATTATTTCAGGTTGTACAACCTGTATGCTGGGTTGCCTAACTTAAGCGGTCACGTTGGGTTCGGGAATTATATATATATATATATATATATATATATATATATATATATATATATATATATATATATATATATATATATATATATATATATATATATATATATTTACTCTATGCACTGGTTGCCTGTTGTGACTCCGTGTATCTTAGCATCTTCATCCAGAGTGTTCCCATCTTCACCTGGCTACACCGTACTTTCTCCTTGTATATTACAGAAATGCCGCGTTATCAATCCTTATATAGTTAATATAACTTCCTGGGATCCGGATGCTCACGCAGGTGATTTCTTTTCCTCCGTAGCTTTTTTGGTTGTTTCCCTCGGATTGAGGGTCTTCCAAATGTTGCTGCAATTATGCACTGGTTGCCTGTTGTGACTCCGTGTATCTTTGCATCTTCATCCAGAGTGTTCCCATCATCACCTGGCTATACCGTACTGATAAGGGCTAATAAGCCTGAAAGACGTATTTGCGGTTGTCTCGTATTTGCCCTTAAACCTTTCTCCTTGTATATATATATATATATATATATATATATATATATATATATATATATATATATATATATATATATATATATATTGCAATAAAAATTGAAACTGACGCCGGATATCAGTTCTAGGGGTCCCAGTTCGCGTTATTTAAAGAAATTATTAGCAAATTTCAGAGGTTGATATCTTCTCAAACGCGATTTCCTTCTGCGAAGATTCGCTAAAAGGCTATTATTTACAGTAGATCATCTTCTGCCTGAAAAACTAGTGTAATTTATTTAACTATTCTAACTGCAGGATGAAATTACTTTTGTGTATGGTCAGTGCGTAATTTCATTCTTATCTTGCATTTAAAACTACTCTATGCAAATAAAGCCTGGTTTTCATTTTACTTTCATGAGCACATTGTTTATATTCAGATAATTGGTTCCGTAACATTTAAAAATGTCAGAAAACTGTTGTTTTTAAACCTACAAACAACCAATTTTATTTGTATAACCTACATTTACTTAATTGCTGGTACTGGAGTAATTTTGAAGCAAGGTAAAGCCGATACTGTAACCAGTATTGTTTGAGATAACGGTTTAGTTATAAAACCCTATCTAGATCAATAGTTACAACCATAATTAAGAATTACCTACTTTGGGAGCTGATTGTCCACTAAATATGAGTTTACTGTTTTTATTCTTAGGTACATAAAACTATAAGTGTATTGTATTAAGATTATTATATTGTGATACTTTGTTAATATTGTTCTGGTTTATACAAGTGTATGTAACTAAATTAAATTGCAAAGAAATATATGCCAAGCTCGCACTGCAGTATGCTTATTACTTGTAAAAATCTATATGAGCCACAATCACAGTGTATGGGCGATGTCGCTTGATTGTCGCAACCATGACTCTCTGTTTCCGTTAGCACTTTTAATGAATACTCGTAGAAATAATTTCTTTAAATGAGCACGCACTAGGTTACCCAGAACATATTTCTGTTCTGTTAGTTATAAAAGCTGCATCTTATAAGATTATTGACAATCACAGGCTGACCGATAAGTGGTTGGTGATACATATCTTTTTTTAAATAAAACAATCCTTATAATTGTAACATTTGTAACGTCACATTAATTATTATTTAATTCTTACACCAAAAATATTTTACTCTAATGTCTATAGACATTTTAGTGAATTTCCTTAAAAATAATTCACTAATGAGGAGATCTCGACTTTTGAATTTTGAAAAAATTTCTTCAAATGAGCGCTAATTAGGCCCCCTAGAACACATATCCGGTGTCAGTTTCAATTTTTATATGTTTATATATATATATATATATATATACATATATATATATATATATATATATATATATATATATATATATATATATATATATATATATATATATATATATATATATATATATATATATATATATATATGTATCACACCGATAACTCAAAAAATAATGGGCCGAATTTGATTAAATTTGGTGAATAAATTTCTTTTGTAAATGGCTTGGAGAAGTTAGTTAGCCAGAAAAATCTACCCAGGGTTTCCCGGAAAATTTTGTGTTTTCTTTCGAACAAAATTTATATCTCCGAAATTAACAAAGTAAAGATAACCATTTGGTACGCGGGTTTATATCCTTATAGGTAAGTTACCTACCAAAATTTAGCTATGTAGGTCAAAAGACACAAAAGTTATAGGCATTTAAAGAAAAATAAATTGGTGTTTTCGTCAAAAGTTGCGATTTAAAACGTCAAAATCAGCAACATTTAGACAAATAACTTGAATCTAATACGGGCTGTGGAAATCAAATGTCTCAAAAAGGATGTTTTTCAAACCCTGAAGTCTTAGTTTCAACCGTCATTGTCCTTCATTTTACTAAAATGTTTCCAGAAAATTCATTTCAAATAGACCCTTTCTCTGATGCTTGTCAGTAGCCTTAGATATAGAGTGTATCGTTTAATGGTATATAATTTTTGTCGAATTTTCGTAAAAAATCAAAAAAGCTCAATATATCCGTTATTATACAGGATATGAAATTTTTTTATATATTAATTATAGGATGTCTTGAGCTACATCTTAAAAAAATATTTCTACAATCACAGGCTGGCCCATAAGTCGTTGGTGATACAATTTTTTTTTTTTAATCAAACACGCCTTATGTTATTAAATTTTTGCATTTTCCTTCGAAATATAATGCATGTTTGTAAGAAAAGAAATTCTGAATGCAGCAAGTGCGTTATGGTAGCGAATTTTGATCAAATGATTCATATTTGAATAGCCCAATTTGCTATTAACCTATAAGGTTGACCAAGAAACGAGTTTTTCCGGGAACACTTAAAGTTTACTTTTGGAAATTGATGCCTGCTTTCTTAAAAAGAAAACACACATATTTGCAATAAAATCACTTTTATGAAAATTCACTACCATAACGCACTTGCTGCGGCCAGAGTTTTTTTATTTCATGGCATAGGTAACGCTATCTCTTTTTCATGCCATTCAGTTTGTTAATTTAAATACTGTTGCCTGAACTGTCGTCATGCGCCTGGCTTATCTCATTTAGGACGGATATAAATAGCCGACATCTTTTAATACGACGCCTTTTGATTGGTTCCTGGATGCCAAACCATAACTATGCAGCATTACGTACCTTAAAATCTTGTTCATGGGTAAATATATTATATGTGTTAGTTTAATTTGCTTGATTTGATTTCCATGCTTGTACAGTTTAAAATTTTATGTGTAGAAGCTCTTTGGTATATGATCGTGTCACTAATTTAACCTCAAAGTAAAACAATTTCCTTTGATTTAATTTTGTTATAACATATAGTTTTCCAAAGTACACTATCTTATTACCAGGGGGGGGCATCATTACTGTTTGTGAGAAGTGTACTAATGATTGTACTCTCTATGACAGGCTTTTTGAGAAGATGCGATAAATTTTAAGAAGAACGCAATAACAACTTTGTAGAAGAACGCAATGAGTTTGTATAAAAATGCAACAACTTTAAGAACACTGCAATAAGCACGCTCCAAAAACGCAGTAACAAATGGAGGAAGGAACAACATACACTGGCTCAACATCTCAGCTGCAACATGGCAAGCACTCAGCTGGTGACGTCATCCGCTTCGAGACGAAAGAAGGCCCCAATAATGCCCCGCTGGCTTCCTGCCCAATAATGGCTTAAGACCAGTCGTGTTGTATACACAGCCGCATATTTTCACTCATTTGTTTTCAATATTGAATTAACTTACATATGTTTAAATTTTATCTAGTGTTTGTTTTCATTCGTAGTTAAATTAACTTCATTAATTTCATATTATTCGTTGAAGCGGTTATGCTAACTATTTTCCGCTTATATCATGAATCCTTTATTATATTGTGCATTTCGTAGTTTAGCTATACGTACCTCTGTCCTACTAAGAAGAAAGGACTTAAGTCTTGGCTATATAGTTTGGAGAAAATGCACATTTTGTAAAGCTGCTTAATGACGAATACTAGGGAATATGCCTTTATTGTAAGATGTTTGAAACAAACGAGTCAGTACAGGAGCAAGTTCTGGTGCGTATTTTGTTGAGAACAATTGCCGAGATCTCGTCAAGGCCAGAGGCTTTCCTGGTATTAAGAGAAGAGAGCATTTTTCGTACCATTTTAGTTTTGAAAATGATATCCGTCATTTTATGCGCGACATTTGGGCCTGGTGGTGGTTGAACATTTGGAGGTGGGTTGAGAGTAGAATTTCCAGCGAACAGCGAGGCAAAAGGTTCAGCCTTGCCCAGGGCTGTAGAAACAATTTCATCGCCTGAAACAAGAAGTGGGAACGTGCTGTTGCAGAAATTATTCCCAATAGATTTAGCAAGAGTCCAGAAGAGTTTGCTGCCGTTAGAACTTGAGAGGACTTTTTTGATGTGGTTATTAAACGAGTTTTTTGCCTCAGAAAGAATACGGACATACAGGTTCCCTGCGTCGTTAAATTCTTGACGGTTTTCTTGACTGGGATTTTGTAGAAGCGTTTTGTGAGCTTTGACCTTTTCAAATCTGGCCTTGTCACATGATTTAGAGAACCAGGGCCTTTGAGTGGCTGAAGAGGTTTTCTGTGTACGTGGAATAAATAATTTCATGCCAGCTTGGATAATTTCCGTGACGTTTTGTGAGATATCAGAGGGGTCAGGATGAGAGAAGCAGACAGACGCCCATGGAAATGAGGAAAAGTAATCTCGCATTTCGTCCCAGTTTGCGGAGTTGTAGTGCCAAATAATACGTGGGTGTGACGACTGTGTGACCTCGGGTTGCATTGCGCAGAAAGCAGTGATCATGCCGTGGTCTGAGCGACCAAGGGGGGCGATGACTGATATCTTATAGCATTCTGGTTTTTAGTAAGAAGGATATCCAAGGGATTTGAGCCGTGTGTTGGGATGCGAGGAAAGTAGGTAGGTTGCTGAACCAAATTGGCTAAAGAATTGCTGACTGCAAATGCCTCCGCTGCTCTCCCTTGTGGATCGGTTTTTGAAGATCCTAGCCATTCCCTATTATGAACATTGAGGTCACCAATAGTAGTGACCTCGGAGGAAGGAGATTCAGAAATCAGATGGTAGATTTTTTCAGAAAGGGAGTCGAAGAGCTGTACAAAGTTGTTGTCAAAAGGTGACCGGCAAATGCAGCAAATGAATGAAATAGATGAATGAATGAATAAATGAATGACATCCTTAACTTGCAAACTATATGGCGAATAATTAACATATACCTATGTCGCATCATTGCATGTGAGATATCTATGTAACGAGAAGACAATTAACAATTTGTACATCATTATAAAGCTAGAGGACAAGCGAAGTTTTTTTACAGTATTTGTAGAATTTTTTTGTCATCAAGCTTTCAAAATAAACGTCTTTCAAATGTTAAATTGATTTGAATTTTTTCACTGATAATTTTTGCCCTCAGAGCGTAAGTTAATTCCTATACTACCTGAAAAAATATTCAGAAAGTGCTTACCACATCTTCTAAAATTTGAATGTTGGTAGCAACACATGATGAATTTTCGAAAAATCATTAAAAGTGAAATAACTCGAAAACCAGAGGATTTTGTATAATGTGATTTATGGTTTAGTATGTTGCAAAATAGACTGTCTCAAAGGAATGCAACCACTTACCAGTCACCCTGTATATATATATATATATATATATATATATATATATATATATATATATATATATATATATATATATATATATTTGTGTTTTGTGTGTGTGTTTTATATAAACAAATAAAAATTCAAAGTGACACCGGATATGATATAATCTAGTGGGCTAGTTCGCGCTCATTGGAAGAAATTTCATCAAAATTTGGAATTCGCGATATCTACATTAATGATTTTTTTCTCCAAAAATTTACTAAAAGCAAAGTACGAAGCTACAAGTATTTAGCATGTGGCATAAGTAACACGTTAATTAATTTGTTGAGATTTAAGATATTCAAATATAATTAGTGAACCAAATCGCTCTAGAAACCCCTACAGCTGATTGTCTGTAGTGTTGCGAAAGTTGATTCAACATCGTATACCTTATCTGCAGGAGACAATTAATGTTTTAATTTGGTATTCGTCAGAAGTAAGCCAGTAATTAACGCTGCGGACATGTACACATGAATATGATACATTTTTATATACGCATATGTAAGGTAGAAAATATGTATCAGACAAATTGAATAATTAAGACTGTTTAACAAGCGATGTGATGAATTAAATTCGCCAATCATCATCGTTTAATTAAAAGACAATATCCATATTAATTAAGACAGTATTGGTTGATATAGGATTAACGTCTCATTGATTGAATTTAATGCAAATGATGAAAGTAACGACAAAAAAAGAAAGAAAGTTACAAGTAAAGCAGCAGCATGTGAAAAATACTTTTGAGGGTACACTGTTGCCAGCGTGAAAATTGGTTGCTAGGTGGTTTATATGACAAAGTCAAATACCTTCTGCGTTACAGCATAGCAACGTAATTTTTTTTCCTATGAATGCTTGCTATTAATTAATTATTAACCTAATTAGTCCTACCTACATTAGCTATATATATATATATATATATATATATATATATATATATATATATATATATATATATATATATATATATATATATATATATATATATAAGACTGCGTGACAATGCGTTCCCCGCCGCCACGTTTTATCATTTTTTGCACAGAGCCTTATGGGAGAAACAGGAAAGTCTAAGCACTTCTGTGTTAATCGATGCATCAGTGAGGAAAAATGGACAGCGATCACAAGTAATAATGATGAAAAAATGACTCATATGATGTTTCATTGTCGGAGTTTCTTTTTAGTGAATTTTCATTTAAAAAAACTCACTAATAGAGAGATATAGATGGTAGAACTTTCGGAAAATTTCTTAAAATGAGCGCGAATTACGGTCTCTGGAACCCATATATAGAGTCAGTTAAAATATATATATATATATATATATATATATATATATATATATATATATATATATATATATATATATATATATATATATATATATATATATATATATATAGGTGATTCATAAGTAGTCACCAAAAATGAAACCCCATGTTCTTTGAACAATTTTAGAGAGGGTATATCCTATAAAAAAATTCCTATAATGTTTCATTAAAAAGATACAGGGTGTTGAAGTTGAATTTAAAAAAATAAAATTTCCCAATTTTTTAAAAAGTAGCACATATTTTTTGCTGAAACTTCGCATGTGTAGGCTGCTATGTAAGGCGCGTATTCTACCATAACAATTGAATCGGCTAATTCAGCAGTGGCGCGCGTACCCACATGTCATTGGTTATCCCTCAAGAAAAAAACGGGTAAGCCAATGATATTTTTTTTTAAATATAACTTTCATTCGTGAAAGAAATGACTTTCTTGATAATTTTCTGTACGACGCTTATTTTACGAGTAGGCAATGAATCAGGTAAGTGTTTTAGAGCACAGTTCATGATTTTTAGCCAGTCGTTGTTTGGTAGAAAATCGCAATGATACACTTTTATCAGGCTTATTGTAATTTATTTATTACAATAAAAGTTCAAAAATGCCTCCATTGGCCCGAATACATGCACGACATCTTTTTAATATGGAAAATTTAATGTCTTAAGGATTCATTGTTGCTTGAATATGACGAAAAGCATTATTTATCAGTTGTTGTAACTGCTCTGGTGTATTTATTTGTTCACTGTAGACCAGTCGTTTAAAATCACCCCAAAGATAGAAGTCAAGTGGGTTTAAGTCCGGTGATCTTGCAGGCCAATGTATTGGTCCAGTTCTGCCAATCCATCTTTCATTATAATGTTCATGTAGCCATGTAACAACGTTTCGACTATGATGCGCTTGTGCACCGTCATGCTGGTACCACATTATACCTCTTGTTGCTAGTGGAATGTCATCTAGATTTTTTTCTACGCGGTTTTCTAGGAGCGCTAAGTACGAAGATCCATGTAAACGTTGTGGCAGGACTTCCATGAACAGTGAGCCGTTAAAGATACCAGACCATAAATTAATGGAAAATCTATGTTGAAGTGTGCGAGTCCTTGTTGCATGTAGATTTTCCAATGACCAACATGCTCATTATGAGAATTATAAATACCATTTCTTGTAAATGTTGATTCGTCAGACCAGAAGATTAGATTAGGGAATAAGATATTTTGATTGTTCATTTCCAACATTCATTCACAAAAGACTCGTCGATGCACATTATTTCCAGGTAGAAGGCAATGAACATTTTTTCGATGATATGGATGTAAGGCTTCTCGATGTAAAGTATTTCAAACAAAGCTTTGAGAATATTGTAACTGCGTGGCAATCCTCCGAGTACTTGTAGAAGGTTGATCCATCACTGCATCCACCAGTCTCTCTTCGTCTTCAAGTTGATGTTGTCTTCTACCATTAGCTCTAGCGTCAGGACGTTGTCCAATACCGCACTGCCGAAGTCTTGAAAACGATCGAGAAAAAACCCTTGGTGTAGGTTGACGGCGAGTGGGAAACCTACGTTGATATTCCCGACAAACAGCTAGAACATTTCCATCAGCATATCCGTAGATAAAAATTATATCTGATTACTCTTCTGAGGTGTACTCCATTATAAGAAGTAAAACAATAGAAAATTTTGCAATTTTATAAAGTTTACCACTTACACCTATTCAAAATACTAACTTGTTAACCTAAACGTCAAGTGACACTTAATGACAACTTGGGCAAACCAGACTACTACTTACTAAAATACAACAAAGATAATCGTCGTACAAAAAATTATCAAGACATTAAATTTTCCATATTAAAAAGATCTCGTGCGTGTATTCAGGCGAATGGAGGCATAAAAGTATATCATTGCGATTTTCTACCAAACAACGACTGGTTAAAAATCATGAACTGTGCTCTAAAACACTTACCTGATTCATTGATTACTCGTAAAATAAGCGTCGTACAGAAAATTATCAAGAGAGTCATTTTGTTCACGAATGAAAGTAAGATTAAAAAAAAATATATCATTGGCTTACCCGTTACGCGCGCCACTGCTGAATTAGTCGATTCAATTGTTATGGTGGAATACGGGCCTTACATAGCAGCCTACACATGCGAAGTTTCAGCAAAATATATGTGCTACTTTTTAAAAATTGGGAAATTTTATTTTTTGAAATTCAACTTCAACACCCTGTATCTTTTTAATGAAGCATTATAGGAAAAATTTTTATAGGAGATACCCTCTCTAAAATTGTTCAGAGAATATGGGGTTTCATTTTTGGTCACCACTTATGAATCACCCTGTGTATATATATATATATATATATATATATATATATATATATATATATATATATATAAACATATAAAACCCTGGATATGGGTTCTAGGGGCCTAGTACGCGGTCATTTGGAGAAATTTTTTCAAAATTCAAAAGTCGAGATCTCCTCATTGGTGATTTTTTTTAAAGAAAATTTATTAAAAATTAAACCGACTTCAAAATAGGCACTAAAAAACGAAAAATAATTGGATTGCAGGTTTAATTCAAAAGACAAAAATTAATTTAAATGAAAAAGTATGATATCGTTACCTACTACAATCTGTTTCATAATAATTCGCCATTTTTTTTAGAAAGATTCGCTAAGTCATTTGAGAGCGTCCTGTATATGGCTTCTTGATTTTTTGACGAATAATATAATTGAAAACCTCCCTAAATGCTTCATTTTCATCGGACTCCGATTTCCATTGGTAAAAACGCCGTATCACAATTTTTCATATGTTCCAAAATGTAAAAAGTTAAAAAACAATTGAAATAACTCGAAAACGATGGGTGATATAAATGTTTTCTTCTTACAATCATGTATTAAAATTATATGGAAAATGCAATAATGCTACAATAAATGAGCTGTTACATTGAAAAAAAAAAATGAAAACTTGTATCACGAACGACTCCTGTGCAACCCTGTGATTGTCAACATAATTTTATAAGATGCAGCTCAAAACACCCTATAAATAACTTTTATAATATTTTCCCGTATCTTCTATAATAACCGATATATTGAGCTTTACGGTAAAAATGCACCACCCTGTATACATCTAAACATGTAAAAACTCAAATTGACCCCGGGGCGCCTAGTTCGCCCTCCTTTGAGAAATATTTTTAAAATTTTAAAGCGCGGTCTTCTCAATAACGATTTTTTGCTACGAAAAGTCGCGAAAAAGTTTAGGCTATAATAAAATATGTTTCCCTTTTTACTTAAAGATTTGTATTTTGACATGTAATGTAAGTTTAATATTGTAAACCCAAGTACCAAATTTGTTTGCCATAACTATGTAATTTTTGGAGATACAAAAAATTTCCGAAAGAAAACCCAAAATTCTCCAGGAAAAACTCGTTCGATTTTCCTGGCTAACGAACTTATCCAAGCCACTTGTAAAAGAAAGCATCTACCAAATTTTATCAAAATCGGTCCATTATCTTTTGAGTTGTCGGTGTGATATATATATATATATATATATATATATATATATATATATATATATATATATATATATATATATATATATATATATATATATATATATATATATATATATATATATGGTCCGGCAAATTGAGAAGATCACATAAATATCTTCCCAACCGCTCTACGTAGAAATGTAAAATTTGGTATCCATAGATATACCAGTGTTACGCATAACAGGAAATTAGTTTCATGTATACAGAGTGACCAGTTTCCCTGTGCCACACCAAGCTTGTATATATATTTTTGGACACTTTATATTTTATTTTATTTTTTGGTAGAGCACTTCACGGCGAGTAAAATGATGTCACACAATAGGGGCCTGAGATCAATGGTTTAGAAGTTATTTAATTGTTTGTTTGAAATTTTATTTCGATTAAACACGACAGTGCTGCCATGTCGTCGCAAAACCTGTCAAGATCTGGTATACCATGACTCTTGGCTCAAGGTAGCATAAAAAAAATATGGTCATATAGCTTGCGGAAATATCCGCTTATACAGGCTGTTACATTTTACAAAGCTTGACTTGTATCGAAAATTTCAAATAAAACAGCCTGTATATGACTACCGACACAGATAGCGGGTTTAGTAAGCTTTTTCCCAATACCAGATTTGCTGGGGCTCAATCGGCTGGTGGATCATTTGTAAACGTCTGTGCTTTCTTGTTTCTAAATGAAATTACTATATATATATATATATATATATATATATATATATATATATATATATATATATATATATATATATATATATATATATTATATATATATATATATATATATATATATATATATATATATATATATATATATATATATATATATTCTACCCTAATATAGGGACAAAGTATATAAGGCTAGATGCATTCTCGCCACAACTAGAACCGTCAGTACGGCATACTAATTGTAGCGAAAATACACCTATAAAGTAATACGGCTATGGTAGCCAGCCTTCCAACACTAAGTGAGTGATAAGACGCGAAGCAACGTGCCGCCACCTAGTTGCGGAACCAAGTAGTTTGCAGCCCTGGCCCATGGGCTGACAATTTACTATATTGTTAGTTGGTTGTATACAGTCTCTATTTTTTAACACTTTGTGTTATTTGGAGCTGGCGTGACAACATACTACTTGGTTTCGCAACTAGGTGACGGCACGCTGCTTCGTGTCTTACCACTCAGTGTTGGAAGGCTGGCTACCATATCCGTATTACTTTACAGGTTATTTTCGCTACAATTAGTATGCCGTACTGACGAGCTTTAATTAGAGCGAAACCGGTCTACGGTTCTAACTGTAGAATGCATCTAGCCTTACATACTTTGTCCCTCTATTAAGGTAGAAATGTACCAGGGCTGAAAATTTACTAAATTGTTAGTTGGTTGTATACAGTATCTATTTTTTAACACTTTATGTTATTTGGAGCTGGCGTGACAACATACTACTTGGTTCCGTAACTAGGTGGCTGCACGTTGCTTCGTGTCTTACCACTCACTGAGTTATATTAGGCTTTACCGTAGAATTTGCGTCACCCTGTATATATGTTAACAGATAAGAACCGAAACTAACCCCGAATATGGGTCCTAGTGAACCCAGTTGGCGGTCATCTGATAAATCTTTCTAAAATTCAAAAGTCGCGGTCTCCTCATTAGCGAATTTATTCTACGAAAATTTGCTAAAAATTATTCACAGTCAAACCATAAGCTCTATGGTAAAACTATTGCTAAAGCATCAGGGAAAGGATATATTTGAAGTGCATTTTCTGGAAACATTTTAGTAAAATGAAAAACAATGATAGTTGAAGCTGAAGCGTTTTAAGAGGAAAAGTTATCAAATTTTCAAAGTAATTTTTCTGGCATTTATTGACCCTTTTGCCCCAAAAAATTTAGTCTCTGTCTGTAGCATACAATAGATTTTGTTATCCACACACACTACTTGGCTTTTTGCGTTTATCTGGTCATTAGTGGCACCCAAAATTCTTTTTTCACATGCCTAGAACTTTTTCTTTTTCAACCTATAGATCTAAATTCTGGCGCTAATTTACTTTTTGTGACATACGTTACCCACGTACCAAATTTAGTTGCCTAACTTTGTTAATTCCGGAAATATAAAAATGGTCCGAAAGAAAACAAAAAATTATCCGGGAAAAACTAGGTTGATTTTCCTGATAAGTACACTTGGAGAAACCCAAATCACCACAACACTTATTTCAGAGACCTTACGATCGCTTCGTTGACAATGTCAACATCTTTAGAGAAAGAAAAATTCTAAACTAAACAACTAGCTATCGTGTATTTATATCGCGTCAAGGTAAACGAACTACTCCGAAGTAAAATTGTCGTCCAAGAACGATCGTTTGTTTATTGTGTAGTGGAACTACGAGGTCGAAGACCTTCTTTAATCTTCTGGTCGACAAATTTATGAGCCCTTATCTAATATACGGATAATAGGTTTAAAGAAACCGAGTTATTTTAGGAATATGCACGTTCCCTTTCGATCTAGAAATTTACTATGTGGATATTGGATCAAGCCGACAAACATCTGGCGAGATAAACAATATCAACTCCGCACATCTTTTTTAAATCGAAAACTAAAACCGGGTGTTTGGTTCACCATGTTAACTCTAACAAAGGATAAGTAATTCAACGAAAATACTACATAAAAACTATATTTATATTAATTTTAATTCTTCGTGACAGTATTTATATTGACTTCATATCCTTTGTTCCAGTTCCAGTTTTCGCATAGTTGATTTTCCTGGCTAACCAACTTATCCGATCCATTTGCTAACGAAAGATACCCACCGAATTTGGTCGAAATCGGCCCATTGTTTTTTGAGCTATCGGTGTGATACACACACACGCACAAATATATATATATATATATATATATATATATATATATATATATATATATATATATATATATATATATATATATATATATATATATATAAACACACACAGGGCTTTCATTAATTCCAGAACCCTACGTAACCGGATTCTGTTTCTCTCAGTGGAATATGATTTTATGAGTTGGCAGTCAAAAAGTAACCAAAAAAACCACTAAACTAGGGACCCTAAAGTTACTAAATCAATTGACAATTGACAGTTCAGTCCATTGGCGCTTAATTCCGTTTTGACGGTTATTTTGTATGTATATTGTGCATTTTCCAAGTTCGACCAATGTTTACCTTCTTCAAATAATTTTCTATCTGTTGGACAATAAAAATAAAACAGTTTTTATCAAAACTTAGCATTTTCATTGCGTTTTTACGTAAGTTAAAAGTGTAGGTTTGTTAAAGTTATGTTGTTGACAATATTCGACATCGCATGAAACGACGCCCTACCAAATCTGTTCGTCGGTAATCTGCCCAAACAGGTACATAGTTGTTACATGTTACACAATACACATTCCTAAAACCGTAAATTAGAAGTTTAAATAATTGGACCTCAATTTGTTTACATACATTACAAAATTTTGATATCTATAGAAAATAAAAGTAATATTTTATTATGTTTTTAATTTATTTTTTAACATTTAATAACAGTAAACCATACATGAACAGACTTTCTGTTAAAAATACTAAATAATAAATACATTTAAGACATTTACTGTTTCAACTTATTATAATTTTTATATATTTTATAAAACCCCAAAGGAAATATGAGACAACACTGGCATCTTAGGGATTTCATTAATTCAGGTTGTACAACAGTGTATGCCGGGCTGCCTAACTTAAGCGGTCACGTGGGGTTCGGGAATTAATGAAAGCCCTGTATATATATATATATATATATATATATATATATATATATATATATATATATATATATATATATATATATATATATATATATATATATATATATATATATATATATATGTATGTATATATATTCAAACTGATCCTGGATATGGGTTCTAGGCGCCCTAATTCTCGCTCATTTAAAGAAATTTTTTCCAAATTAAAAAGTCGAGATCTCCTCATTAGTGAATTTTTTAAAGAAAATTCACTTAAAAGTATTTTCTCAAACAGCTTTGCATTTCCCAAACTTAATAGTTTGGTATTCTCCAAGATTTTATATATTTTCATGAAAATTCTCTATCATAACGCACTTGCAGCAGCCAGAGTTTCCTTATTCATTTTTCTGAAAAGACGACCAGTTATTTCACTAAATATCACATGACATGAAATTAAGCACAAAGTGTACAAAATGCGGCAACAAAGCCAGGAAGTCTTATTACAGTATGTTGCCAGATCAAGGCCATAACAAAAATCTGTTTGTATTGAACTATGTCGGTCAATCAAGCAAAAGTCTTCTCTTCTCCTTAATTCTGCGGCTAATTACGTTTTATGTAGTGAATTAAATTGAACATTCGTAAAAAACTTAATGTACACATAATAAAAATGTGTGCATTTCAAGCATTTTAGCCTACAAATTATGAATCTAGGTAAAAGTCAGTAAGCACATGATAAGTAGAACAGTAAATTTATAATAAAAAAGAAAATAATATTGCAATTGTAATTAATAAGATATATGATGGTATCTGACAAAAGAACTCTCCTTGTCTTATTGGTAAAAGTTGTATGAATCTGTCTCACAGTAATATCATCTTTCATTTACGGCAGTGTTAATGAATAAACTTGTAAAATTCAATTAAGGAGTGAAAAAATATTTTATTTACTATGCTGGAAACAATGCTTTTATGTTAATATCTATGTTAATATTATGTATGTTTATATGCACTAATGAACAACTATAGTAAGTGCATAATGTGACTTTTTATTTGTTTATATTCTCTGCTTTCTGCTTCCTTGATACTTTGATGCTAATATATCAATATAAATCAAAATACAGTCAACGATTGAGTTACGACAGTTTGCTTTTTTTTTAATTCAGGCAATATTTGAAAGCGCCCTGTATAAGACATCACGATTTTTTCATGAAATAATATAAACGAAAACCTCTCTGAAGGAGTCATTTGCATGCGACTCCGATTTCTATTTGTGAAAACGCCTTGTTTAAACTTTTGATATGTGCCAAAAATATGGAAACTGGCAAAACAATTGAAAAAATTTGAAAACAAACGCATTACAATTCGATGGAAAATGCAAAAATGAAACAATATAATCCCTACGACGAAGCAGCCACCCCCACTTCTGCCGTAAGTCGAACCGGGGGGAACTGCTTCGTTGTAGACATTTTCCTTCCCCCCTCGTGTGCATACAACCACCCTCGTTGCATAAACCACAAGAAAAACTTTTTGTTCATACCCCCCAAGGAAGTTACGTGACCTGGGGCAAATAGGGGTGCTGTGTGGGGTAGGCAGGGTTTAATGGGGATATGGCGTCAAATAGACAGCTTTCAAGCAGTTTTATTCGCATTTTCTGCTCATATTTCCTTTTTACTACCTACCCCGCCCAGCACCACTATTCACTCCCAGTCCCGCAACTTCCTTGGGGGGTGTGAACAAGAAATTTTTCTTGTGGCTTGTGCATCCAGGTGGGGTCCTAGTAATGTTTCTGAAAACAATTTTTTGAAAAGCGTTCGGGAGCTAATCTGCAAATTTACCTAATTTTCATTGAATCCTTCAAATTTAAATAACTCAATTTGCTATTAACGTAAGCTTTGTTGGTTGGGAAACCAACACTTAAGTTTATTTTCGGAAAATTTTTGTATAGTTTCAGACAATAAGTAATTTTGATAAAATATAGTACATTGTTTCTACTACATAGGCTATACCGGTAATCAGATTGATGCCTGTTTTTGCCATAAAAAACATTTTTATGGAAATTCACTTTCATAACACACTTGCTTCTTCGAGACTTTTAAAAAATGTGTATATATTTTTAAACAATAAAGTTATTTCGATGAAATATGGTACATTGTTTCTACTATATAGGCAACCAAGTTTGATGCCTGCTTTCATCAAAGAAAGACATTTCCTATTAAAAATATATTTTCTTTAAATTCGCTACCATAACGCACTTGCTGCGTCCAGACTTTTTTATTTCAAGAACACACCACGAGGGCTCACAGCCTAAATATTATCGTACCGTATGTGTCGACGAGGAGGAAAGAGGCAACTTGTTAATTCTGGACTTGTAGAGGTGGAGATTGGAGGTTCGGAGGAGAAGGGAAAACATGTGCCGGCAAAAGGAATTCCACAACTTGGAAGTCCTCGGCACAACAGAGCGGGCATAATAAGATGTTCTATGTCTGGTCACCTGGACAGTAAAAGGGTGCATTCGCTCTGTTGCCCTGGTAGATCTGTTGAGGGCAGCAGGGGAAGGAACTATGGAAGAAAGCTCCTTTGAGCAGTAGCCGTGTAGATATCTATAAAAGAGAGAGAAAGAGGTCACCAATGGCACCTCGGTGGGCAAGGGAAGGCAGAGTTTGGGTGAGGGTAGGGTCACCGGTGAGACGTATAGCTCTCTTCTGAATGGAGTCCAGGATAGCGAGTGTAGAAGCGGCAGCGGCATCTCAGATGTGGGCGCAGTATTCAAGGTTTGGCCTTATTTGTGAAGTATATAAGGTATAGAGATTAGCTGGTGAAAAGTACTCGCGAGCCCGGAAGAGGAAACCTAATTTCTTAGCAGCCGCTTCTGCAATTGATGTGACATGTTGGTGCTAATTGAGATTTCGACCCACAGAAATGCCAACAAGTGAAAAGAACTCATTACTTTGAATAACTTGGCTGTTCATTGTGATGGGTGTAGGGCCGGTGTATCTCTTATGAGATGGAAAGCCAGAGCGAGATTTGGTGGAGTTGAATTGTTGAGTTGTTGAAACGACGCGGTTTCTTGCGTCGTTTAATATTTCACGGTTTTCTTGACTGGGATTGTGTAGAAGCTTTTTGTGAGATTTGACCTTTTCAAGTCTGGCCTTGTCATAGGATTTAGAGAACCAGGGCTTTTGAGTGGTTGAAGAGGTTTTCTGTGTACGTGGAATAAATAATTCCATGCCAGCTTGGATCATTTCGGTGACGTTTTGTGAGATATCAGAGGGGCCAAGATAGAGAAGCAGGCAGACGCCCATGAAAATTAGTAAAAGTAATCCCGCATTTCGTCCCAGTTCACGATGTTGTAGTGCCAAAGGATACCTGGGTGTGATGACTGTGTGACATCGGGTTGCATTGCGCAGGAAGCAGTGACCATGCCGTCGTTTGAGCGACCAAGAGGGGCGGTGACTTATAGCATTCATGTTTTGTAAGAAAAAGCGGATCCAAGGGATTTGAGCTGTGTGTTGGGATGCGAGGAAAGTAAGTAGGTTGCTGAACCATATTGCCTGAAAAAATGTTGCATGCGAAGGCCTCCGCTGCTTTCCCTTGTGGATCGGTTTTTGAAGATCCTAGCCATTCCTTATTATGGACATTGAAGTCACCAAGAACAGTGACCTCGGAGGAAGGATATTCAGAAATGCGATGGTCGTTTTTTTCAGAAAGGTAATCGACGAGCTGGACAAAGTTGTTGTCAAAAGGTGACTGGTAAATGCAACACATGAATTTAGTTGAAGCCTTGAGAGAGAGTTTCATCCAAAGTATGTCTTTTCTTTCAGCTTTCAAATTGGGGAGTCTGGTGCAGGGTAGATTACTACGGACGTATGCGCACACACCTCCATGCAATCTAAAGGAAGTAAAGAGCTCATGCTCCGGGAAATTAAGGTGATTAGTGGCTGTTTTGGCACTGATTTGGGTTTCGGTGAGGAAGATGAGTTGGGGCCTATTAGATTCGAGGAAATGGTGGACGGAGTGAAGGTTAGAATTTAGGCCACATATATTCGAGAAGGATATCTTAAATCTTGATGCCGGCGTCCCCTGCACACATCTCTCCCGGAGATTCGAATGGAGGGGTATTTTATCTCCAGAATCTTTTGTACAAGGAGGAGCCATCATCATTTTTGTTTATAAGGGAAACCGACTCATACACCAGAACGGGTAACGTCTGTTGGGACTTCACCGGTCCCTTGATGTAAGGGGTGGTCCCTCGTCTGGCGTGAAAAAATAGTTTCTTGTCACGTAAAGGAAAAGTCCACAACCCCTTTATAGGAATGGCGTGACTGGTAGTAGCAATTCAAACTTTTATTGCGCAGTTTATCATGAACGGTATTCTATTTCACACTGGAAATTATATTATATATATATATATATATATATATATATATATATATATATATATATATATATATATATATATATATATCACTTTTTAAACAATCGTACATAAAAAAATTATGATAAAATTCGCAAATTATTATATAAGCAAAAGCTATACAATAACTCAAATGTAGTCCTTGAACGTAAAGTTAAATGCTTTTGACATTGACATAAACATTTCAATAACTCTGTTCAACTTCAACTACTGCTATACATGATACCTGATTAGTTTTTCGATAAGCACCCCGCTGTTTCTGTTATTGAAACCGTACCCAAAACTACTTTGATGTATGGGTAATGTTCTGATTGTTATCAACAAAGAAAACAGCGTTATCAGAGTCTCTAAGACAGTCTCTTGGTGTTGTGTAGATGGTCATAGTGCACCATCGAGTATCAGCAGGGGTGTCTGGAGAGAGTTTCACGGTGACCCAGTTGTCTGCAAGATGTGTGCCATCCTCGACATGCCGGCCGCTGTTCGCTTAACAGTCTTCATCAGAGGTGCTTCCAGTCCCAGTCGGTAGCCGCTTGTAGTCGTGCGCGACTTCTTCAACTGGTGCCGCCGCTGTAAGACATCGTATCTGCAAAAGATCTCTCGTCCCGTCATCTCTTCCTCGAGATCGCGTGACTAGCTACACCTACACTAATGATAGTTCTTAAAGGGCTTTCGCTAATTGATAAGTTATTGTGATTTTACGTGGAATGCGGTGGACAGGTGATTGTGTTTGTTGAAAGGGAAATTAATCGAGGAAATTATATTTCGTGTGGAAGGTATTAAGGTATTTTAATATTTGTAAATCTTTAAGTAATTTTTAAAATAACATAATGAGCAAATAGAGATTTACAAACTTCTTGTCTCGCTTCACAAATGCTCGTTATTTTCTCTGCAGCAGATTTTGCCTTTTACGATGCCGTAAAAGGCGACATCGGTTACGAAGAAGATAACGAGCGTTTGTGGAACCAGAACTTCAGTATCTACATCCGCATTTAGTATCGGAAGGTGATACTAAGTTAGGAAAACACCAATTAATAATTAATAGGTTTTAATAGGGTTTAAAAGTTCACTAGCTACATCTTGAAAACTATAGGGTATACAGAGCCTCTTAAATAGAGAGGTGTTAATCTAGTTTCCAGAAAATTCCTTAGCGCCTGTACACGGAGCAAAATTAGAGATAGGAAATATTCTCCGCACCTCAAGCGTGTATGTCCTTTGGTAATTATGCAGATGTGCGAGACACGAGATTTTTAAAAACTGTTTCTAGAAACACGCTTAAAAGCACCCCTGTATGCATCAGCAACACGAGAAATGTGGTGGAATCCTCAACACCCCCCCACCTTGCTCCAGGTCCATTAGCTTGTTTGGTGGTTGAAGGTTCAACATTTTTCTTGTCGTTTATGTACAAACTACTTTACGAAGCTCGCTTGAACGACCTTACCTGACCTAGCCCGACCTGATCTGACCTAACCTGATCTGACCGGACCAAAAAATGTAGGAGAAATCAAAGAAAGCACAACAAACATGAATTTTACAAAAAAATAAATAAACAAAACCCAACGTTACCTTAAAGTAACCTTAAATATATATGTGCGCGACGAACCAATAATGTCAATAACTCGATAACGACAAATTCCCACAACGTAAAGACAAATTTTCTAAATAAAAACAAGTCTGGACGCAGCAAAGGCGTTACGGTAGTGAATTTTCGTTAAAATGTTTTTAATAGGATATATATATATATATATATATATATATATATATATATATATATATATATATATATATATATATTTAAGAAAGTTTGCATCAAATTTGATTACCAGTATAACCTATATAGGAGAAACAATGTACCATATTTCATCAAAATAACTTTATTGTTTGAAAATCTACAAAAATCTTTCGAAAATATACTTAAAATGTGGCCAAAAAAAAACTGGTTTCCTGGCCAACGAACCGTAGGTTAATAGCAAATTAAGCTATCGAAAAAACATATAATGAAAAATCGCTACTATACCGCACTCGCTAACTCCTGAATTAATTTTCTTACAACCATGCATTATATTTCAATGGAAAATCCAAAAATTGTAATAATATAAGCCGTGTTCGATTAGGAAAAAAATTGTATCACCAGCGACTTATGGGCCATCCTGTGATTATAAAAATAATTTTATAAGATGCAGCTCCAGATATCGTATAATTAACATATAGAATTTTTTCTTATATCTTGTATAATAATGGATATATTGAGATTTAGCCTAGAGATGCGTCACCCTGTATATGTGAAAACAGATAAAAACTGAAACTAACCCGAATATGTGTTCTATGGGGCCTAGTTGGCGCTCATTTGAATAAATCTTTTTTAAATTCTAAAGTCACTAAAATTGTAGCCAACTCTAGGAGTAGAATTGTGATGGCCAAAAATAAATGTGAATGTAAGAAGAGCATGCCCATATTTGTATTACACATGTCAGAAAACAAAATACTTATTTACATGTCACTTTGAAAGTAGATCAGTAGATCGGACATTTGTCAAAATAATTTGTCAGTTGAATATGACATGTACTGTTGCCATGGACTATTATGCACTATTGTATTACGCCTTATAAGAATCTTGTTTTTTTTTTTTTTGGAAGTACGAAAGCTTATTTAACTGTTTTAATATCTTTCGATCCCTTAACTCGAAATGGTTTTCGTCTCACTTAACGTTGTTTCATTATAGCGTCGCAGTTTGTTGTACGCAAATGTATCCTTTAACGTTGAAACTGATTCGGTTGTTATTCTAAAAAAAGTACAAAATAGTAGGTAAGAAAGGAGTACATAATACATACGTAAATGAATACTGTCTTTTAATCATATTGCAGTAACAAGTATGTACATATGTATGTACATTATATTAATTCCCAATTATTCGTTTTACGTCGTTTCACTTAACATCGCACTTAACGTTGCATATCTGGAACAGGTTTTATTTTTCTTCAATTATAAGACAATTTTAAGTAAATTCCTATATTTTCTGTGCCCAATGTGTTGAACGGATGCGAAACGGGCGAAGGAAATTTCATATGACGAAGAGAACTTTATCCGAGGCACGAGCGTTGTTACCATTTTTTTTTAAATATTAATAACATTTATAGGTAAATTAACAGATTAGCGCATTGTTCGTTTTTTGAAAAAAAATCAGAAACATGCTTAGAGGAGTCCCTTTATGCATTAACCATCGGACAAACGCTGTGATCTCAACTCCACAATTCAGTTAAGAGACCTAAAGTAAATTTCAGGTTATGTGCAGGTAATCATTCTACAACGTAGCTAGAAATGTAAACTGTATAAAACCCACCTTAGAGAAGCCCATAGAAAGGAGAAACTCTTTACCAACACCGTTTCTCCCTAAAAAAAACTCCCCCTTTGCCCAGTTGAAGAAAAAACGCTAAACAATAACGTAATCTGATTCGTTATTAGAATTAAATAAATAACTGAAACTGCCACTAAAGCATCAAATAGAGGGTCTATTTTAAATTAATTTTCAGCAAATATTTTAATAAAATAAAAAACAATGAAGATTGTAGCTGTAACTTAAGGCTTTCTACCGAAAGAAAACGCAAAATTTTCCGAGAAAAACTAGTTCGATTTTCCTGACTAACGAACTTATCCAACCCACTTGCGACATACACAATAAGCCAAAGGCTGCAGTGTTATCGGGGCGGCAAAGTCGCTGACGAGCCTTGAGGACAAAAAAAGCCACTTGCGCAAGGAAGGTACTCACCAAATTTTATCAAAATCGGAGCATTATTTTTTAGCGAATTTTTTTCTTTTTTAATTCGCTAATGAGGAGACCTGTGTTTATATATATATATATATATATATATATATATATATATATATATATATATATATATATATATATATATATATATATATATATCCGTCCGATAATTCAAAAAATAATGGACCAATAGTGATCAAATTTGGTGAGTACCTTCCTTTTGCAAGTGGCTTGGACAAGTTTATTAGCCAGGAACATCGGACCAGGTTTTCCCGGAAAATTTTGTGTTTTCTTTCTAAAAAAATTCATGCATCCGGAAGTAATAAAGCCAGGGCAACCAAATTTGGTACGCGTGTTTGTATTATAAAGAGTAAACTCTGTACCAAATATTAAGTTTCTAGCTTTAAATACAAATAAGTTATGGTCAGTTAAAAAACAAATTTTGGAGTCTTCCTCAAAACATCAAACTCGCAGTTTTAAACGTCAAAATTGGCAATGTTTAGGCAAAGAACGTAAAATAAATACGGATTTTAAAAAGAAAATGTTGCAAGAAGAGTGTTCTGCAAACCCTTAAGTTTCAGATTCAGCCGTCATTGCCCTTCATTTTTCTAAAATATTTACAGAAAATTCATTTCAAATAGACCCTTTCTCTAATGCTTTGGCTGTCGGTTTAGTTAAGTTGATGCTTTCGCTGCAGGTTTAGTGAAGTTTATGGTTTAACGGTCTATATTTTTTTAGCTAATTTTCGTAGAACAAATTCGTTAATGCATCTTTGCATTTTTTTATCGAAATATGATGCGTTTGTAATAAAAAAAATCTGGACGCAGTAAGTACGTTTTGGTAGCGAATTTTCGTTAAATTTGCAGTTTAGCTCCCGAAGGCTTTTCAAAAAACTGTTTTCACAAACCTGCCTAGCCCCCCTCCCCCCCTGGATCCACAAACCCCAAGAAACATTTCTTGTTTACACTCTCCAAGGAAGTTACGGGACCAGGAGTGAGTAGGGGGGTATAATTTTTTTAGCTTATTTTCGTAGAACAAATTCGTTAATGCATTTTTGCATTTTTTATCGAAATATGATGCGTTTGTAAGAAAAAGATCTAGACACAGTAAGTGCGTTTTGGTAGCGAATTTTCGGTAATTTTGCAGTTTAGCTCCCGAACGCTTTTCAAAACACTGTTTTCAGAAACCTGCCTAGGCCCCCCCTGGATCCACAAACCCCAAGAAAAACTTCTTGTTCACACTCCCCAAGGAAGTTATGGGACCAGGAGTGAGTAGGGATGTATAATTTTTTTTAAGCTAATTTTTGTAGAACAAATTCGTTAATGCATTTTTGCATTTTTTATCGAAATATGATGCGTTCGTAAGAAAAAAACTGGACGCAGCAAGTGCGTTTTGGTAGCGAATTTTCGGTAAATTTTCAGTTTAGCTCCCGAACGCTTTTCAAAAAAACTGTTTTCAGAAACCTGCCTAGTACCTGAATCCACAAACCCCAAGAAAAATTTCTTGTTCACACCCCCCAAGGAAGTTACGAGACCAGGAGTGAGTAGGGGTGCTAGGCGGGGTAGGTAGTAAAAAGGAAATATGAGGAGAAAATTCGAATAAAGCGGGCTTGAAAGCTGTCTTTTTTACATCTTGAAGCCATATGCCCCTTAAACCCTGATATATCAAGATCACGCTGCTATTGCAAACAAATGCTCCAAATCAAACTTCAAACGAACAGGCTACAAAAATATGTCACAATAAACAATCAGCGGGGTTGCCATTTACGACAACTCTTATCTAAATTTGTAGATATCAGAAAAATGTAAATGAATAGAAACTTCAATGAAAGTGATTTAATTTGTTTAAAAGCAATCTAGAACTACGTTTTATTATGTATTAATATTAGGCTTCCTATTTTCACGGTACATAAAAGCCATCTCCATTTCTCTAGTTTAATCTGACAAGACTACTAGTTGTCTATTGTTCACTGACAGGAGTCATCAGATAAAGGTGTACGTTCTGCGCATAACATCGAAATCGACTCCGCCAATACCTTTCAATTTTAACCAATGCCTTCGGCTGTTGACTGTGAATGTAGTAGGTATATTATAATTCTTACATCCAATCAAACAAATAAGAAAGTGGTTGTGTACATCAGATTGAGATTCTTGAACATGTAGGTACTGTATTACCAAAGTGAAAACAAGTATTTCAGGAAGAAAAATACCTACCGCAAACTAATATACCCTAATACCTAGGGTACCTAGGTACTTAAGGTTTTCTTTACTCTTAGCTTTTACTCTTGGCACTCCAATATATTTATGGAACAGTTGAAGTAAATGAAACTACATAATACTATAAAGCAGTTTAAATTACATATATAATCAATTGTTCAGTGTAAATTATTAAAATTTTAATTTCAAAATGATGTATTGTTTATATTTATTTCATTTTCAAAAAGTATCGATACAGTAATAGTAAATAAGTGCTGAAAAGAGTTAAGGTGCAGTAAGTGCGTTATGGTACCGAATTTTTGTAAAAATATTTCAAATAGTGATCTCAATTTCCCATTAAACTAGAAGATTAGGTTTTGATACATAATAAAACCCGTATAAAGTCAGCGTGGATACTATATTTGAAAAATAACTACAAATTTCTTTTGAAAAAGCCTTTTTTGTTATTTTGTTTGCAGAAACTGGTTCGATTGAGTTGACTAAAGCGGATGATTCAAGCTATTAATAAGTAAAAATGCCTACCACGTTTATAATTTGGCATGTACACTCCTTTTGGAATTAAAAATTAAATTTTCGGTAAATTCGCACTTTAACACACGGGGGCTTTAAGAAAAAAATCAGAAATATGCTTAGAACCCTTTCTGGATGCACATACCACAAGAAAAATTTCTTGCAAACGGCCCCTAAGAAAGTTACGGGACCAGGAGTGAATAGGGGTGCTGGGAAAGGAAATGTGAGTGGAAAGTTCGACAAAAACAGCTTAGTTGGACCACCATAAGGAACTTTAAGCCATTTTGCAGCTATACTGCCTTAAAATCCTGTTTACTTCGGTCAGAACCCTTATTCACCGCAGGTCTCGCAACTTCCTCGGGGGTTGTTCCGAATAAATTTTGCTTGTTTACATTGTTCTTGTTTATGGATTGACGGTGATTGTAGGCATGTAGAAGGGGGAGGAGAACCCCCGCGACGAAGCCGTGAACCAAAATTTTCAATTTATGTTTAAATTGTTACCTCATTTCATTTGTTTAAAATATTTTTCTAAAAATGAATTAGAGGTTGCCTTGTTTGTTAGTCTGACATAGAGAATTACATTAGTTTTAATAATATACATTACTAATAGTGTACAATTCTTTTAAAAATTCACTACAATAATGCACTTGCTGCGTCCCGAACTTGTTTACTATTTTAATTCTGGTTTTGTTATTTCCTTTAAAACTCTGCATTGTTTTTTCCGACAAGTTTTTTTCTATATATGACCGTAAAAATTTGGTATCATTAGTGAATTTTCGCAGAAAAAAATTCACTAATGGGGAGATCCCGACTTTTGAATTTAGAAACAATTTTTTGCAAATGAGCGCGAACTAGGACCCCTAGAACCCATTCCCGGGGTCAGTTTCAATTTTTATATGTTTATATAAATAAATAAAATAAATAAATAAATAAATATATATATATATATATATATATATATATATATATATATATATATATATATATATATATATATATATGTGTATGTATCACAACGATAACTCATCAAAAAAGAATGGGCCGACTTTGATCAAATTTGGCATGTACCTTCATTTTCTAAATGGTTTGGATAAGTTCGTTAGTCAGGAAAATCGGACGAGGTTTTCCGGGAAAATTTTGAGTTTTTATTCGAAAAAAAATTTTATCTCAAAAAATAAAAAGCTATGATAACCAAATTTGGTAGGTAGGTTTACAATATAAAAAGTAAACTACACATCAAAATTTATATTTATATGTTACAAGAAAAAAAAGTTATAATAAAATATTTTGTGCCAGATCATTTTTATGAAAAATCACAACCATAACGCACTTGATGCGTCCAGGCTTTTTTTCATTTGAGGCTGCTGCTAAAAAATAGATGTGAGATTCTGGTGCTATATAAACTTTTATTTTAAAAATATTTTTAAGTTCTCTACCGCTATTTATTTGTAGTTTCGTTGTAGGCATTTTGTTATAATCTTTTCTTATTTTTATCACGTATATTCGCTGCATATTCGAAATTCTATTAAATTTGCATTCCGAAAAACTTTAATTACAATTACTCAACAAAACTGAATTTTGGCATGTTGCATCCCTAGTTCAATAGCAATATATGGGTTAAATTTCGTGTGAACGATTGATGTATAGTAACATATAAAATTTGAACCAAACTCGGAATTGAGCTCCAAAGGCTCTAGTTCGCGTTGTTTAAATTTTGTTTTAAAATTCGAATGTTAGGTCTCTAAAAGAAAAATTTTCCAAATAAAAATTTGATAAAAACTAAACATTTTAGCAAATTTTTAATAAAAAAAATTCGCTATTAGAGAGGTATCAATGATGAGACTTTGCAAACATTGTTTCAAATGAGCGCCAATTTGGACCCATCGAACCCGAAACCAAGGTCCATTTGAATTTTTATGTTTATGTGTGTCCACGTATTGAGTGTGGGTAAGGTATAAGTGACAAAAAAATTTTGAATTAGATAATGATATTCTTGAAAGCGCTCCTGATTTGTCTTAAACTAAGATGTTGAGGAAATGAACAAAATCAATTAATATACAGGGTGGTTTATAACTGATTTAATTAAATGTGTTAAGAGTAAACTACCTTCGTTTATAACGATACCGCAAAAAGTTATTAACAAAACTTGTTTAGAATTAAAATCTATTAAAGGCTTTCAATTTTGAGCCAGATCAGCCTACTTTGAATTTTCAAGTAAATATAAAGATTTTTCCCTATCAACATGGAGCTTTTTACCTGTGGTTTTCTCAACGCAGGTGCGCAAAGTAAGTAACCATGCAGTGTTTAATAATAATTTTTTAGTAAAATACAAAACGCTTATTGCTAACAAAAATCAAATCGAACAACGAAAAATAAAGAAATTATTCGTATGTGCTGCCACCAACCGATACACATAACTCAGCCCGTTTATTAAATACTTTGTAGGCATTTTGAATATGTTGAATTGGAATACCGTCAATTGCCTCTCTCAACCTCAGTTGCAACAAATCAAGATCGTTGTTTAATGAAGCCGCGTAGACTTTCTGTTTGAGCCCCATAAATAAAAGTCCATTTAAGTAAGATCGGGGCTTCTGGAAGGCCAAGGTTGGCCCATATCGACCAATCCACCGCCCAGGAAATTTGCGATCTAACCATTCTCGAACGATTCCTGTTGCATGTGCTGGGTGGCCGTCATGCTGAAAGTATGCTGTTTGTCTATCTTCTAGTGACATGTTATGCAAATGATCTTGAAGATTTTTTCCAGCATTTCCAGATAACTGTACTGGTTCATATTCCGCTCAAAAAATATGACCCAATTATTCCAGTGTAAGAAACAGCACACAACACATTTACTTTTTTATGGCATTGTCTTCTGCAATTAACTCTATAATTTGGATTCTCAATAGACCAATGTCGTGCATTCTGGGAATTTACCACCCCATTAGTGGTGAAAGTGGATTCGTCCGAAAAAATAATACTTCTGCCAAAATTGTGATTTTGTCGATATTGCTCGCCGTACCATAAACAAAAATCTAATCGTTATGGCTCGTCATTTTCTTCCAAAGTGTGTATAAGTTTTGCTTTGAAAGGTTTCACCTTGTTGGTACGATAAATTTGTGGCAAATGAGATTTGCTAATATTGCCAATCTCTAATGCCCTCCTTCTTAATGATAATTTCGGAAAACGCCTAACAGAATCCATACCTAATGTCGCTGCAGCATTGTCTTCTTCATTTAGGTCGGATTTTGTCTTCTTAACATTTAAAACACTCCCAGTACGCATAAATTTTGTAACAACTTTTTTTACACCAGTAGCGGAAACCAAATAATTTGGCCAGCGTTCAAGGAATTTTCTTATCACTTCCTGATAAGAATGTTCTTCACCCAAACAATAGCACTGCACAATAAACACCTTTTGTTCTGTTGTTAACATTTTTAAATACAGAAGCTTGCCGTTCGTGACAAATAAAATTGACGTTTCAATTTTCCAAATAAGTAGTATCCCGGGAAACGAACAACAAGGCAGAGCTCAAGTAGCCATGCAACTCGCCAATTATTGCTTCGAATGTCCAATTGTGCGTTTACTTTACTCTTTTTATTGGTTGAGATGAAAGCAAATCTACCCCAAGTTTAATTATAGTAAAGACTTTTTTAATACAGTTTCAAGTATTTTTTAAATTACACCTAATCACAGAAGTCGTCGAACGTCATTTAAATAAAGTCGCAGCTAAAAAAATCATAGTATGCTGATCTGTTTTAAAATTGAGAGCCTGTCAGAAATTTGAATGCTAAACAATTTTTGTTAATAACTTTTTGCGGCATCTTCATAAACGAAGGTAGTTTACCGTTAATACATTTTATTACATCAGTTATAAACCACCCTGTATATTAATTGATTTTGTTCATTTTTTTAACATCTCAGTTATAGACAAAGCAGGAGCGATTCCCAGAATATCATAATCTAATTCGAAATTTTTTTGTCACTTGTTCACCTGTTTTTTCTTAAAAAAAATAATTTTTCGGAAAAAAAGTTTGTATCAAAATAACAAAACTATTTTGATAAAACGGGTTAATATGTTGCTCTCGCAAGTACCTTATTACACACCAAAAATCAACCTTCTAGGTTTATAGAAAATTAAGTTATGCAAATTTGAGGCATTTAGTAAAAATTCGCTACCAAAACGCTCTTGCTGCGTCCAGAAATTTTAGCTTATTTGAAGACATTACTCTTGTTAGAATTGAGCCACAACACACCTTGAATATAATAATTAAAGATAACTCGTTATTTCTTTATTATTTCTTACAGGTACCAAAAATGTTTTCTATACTGCCAATGATGGAGAATGTATCTAAGACTGACAGTTATGCAGAATATCTATTATCTTCAGAATCAACTGCTTTTCTTTTGAACGTAATCTAGTTGCTAGCATTTGACTAAAATAATTGTCTAAATTATCTCTCAGTGAGACTTTTAATGTGAAACTGATGTGTACACGAATCAAAAAGTGACAAAGACAATATTGATGTGTAGGCCTCTATATAGGAATTTCTTCGCCAACTGTAATTTGTGACCTGGGACATAACTCATGGGTAAGTAAAAGTTTAAATAATTTAGAAATTTTTAGTTTTTAAAGACTTCCTTTGCCAACTTGTGGTGTACCTGAACTGTATGTAGGGTAATTGTCCTTTAAATGTCCTACCAAAATCTTGCAGCAGCACTTTAATTGCCATAGCAAAATTAAAACTGCAGCAAAAACCCTCAAATCGTTAAGTATAGAAAGCGACTACAAAGCAAATGGTAATTTTATGCGGACAAAACAACTAGCGCCCCACCATCTTTTCATCACTGCATCATATATATATATATATATATATATATATATATATATATATATATATATATATATATATATAGGGTGGCGCATTGAAAACGAAACAGACCGATTTGCGTCCAGAGAATTTTTTTTTATGAAACGCTGAAACACGTCAATTTTAATATTGAGGGGGACGTGTTTGACATAAAACTCAACTTTGTCACATCAACCTCTTAAGGGTGGTAATGACAACCCTTATAGTTTAAATAGGGAACATGGGTCGACTGTTACATCATTTGAAAGCTCTTTCTTTTCTGAATTCAGCACACTAATTATTTTGAAAGTTTTATCAACTCGTTTAAAAATTATTCACAGTTGAAGATACAAAAACGCATTTCACTCATTCTGATAAGAAATGTGCTGATACTCATGTTTTGTTGGTTTGTAAAAATCAGAACATTTCTTATCGGAATGAGAGAAATGCGGTTTATTATTTCAGTTTATCGGTCGGTTTAAAACTTGATAGTACTATCGAAAACTAATTTCACAATGGTGTATTCTGTAGAAGAAAGAGTTAAAATAATTACTCTTTTTTTTCAAAAACGATGACTGTGCCAACCAAACCGCAAATTTGTTTAATGAACGACATCCGAACAGACATGTTAACAGAAAATACAATTTGGAGTTAGTTACAAAGTGGTTCAGTAGCCAACAAAAAACGGGATCCTGAACGTGAATTTCCGGTTAGAAATGAGACTACTGAGATTGAAGTTTTAGGACAAATTGCTGCAAACCCAACTTGGAAAACGATCAAATTGGACACTGTTTCAAACATCAAAAGAAGAACTATTCAGCGAATATTGAAGCATCATTTCACCCGTATGAAATTCATCTTGTACAACAATTGAATGAAGATGATTTTGATCGGCGGCTGGAGTTTTGTAAAATTATGACTCCACGAATATAATGGGAACTTTCTGTTCAATATCTGTTTTTCAGACGAGTGTACGTTTTTATTAAACTCTACAGTCAATCCTCATAATTGTCGTTGCAGATAATAATCCAAGAAATCTTCACGAAGTCCACACTCAAACTCCACAGAAATTGAATATCTGGACTGGCATTTTTGGAGACCGTTTAATTGGACCATTTTTTCTTGATAGGAATTTGAGTGGCGAAACGTATTTGGAGTTACTAGAAGATATCGTTTACCCTCTACTAATTGATATTGTTGAAAATGATGATCTCTATCAAGAAAATCAATTAGTGTTGCAACAAGATGGAGCTCCTACGCATCTTTCACAAAGTGTTAGGGAGCTTTTCAACAGAGTGTTTTCAGGACAATGGATTGGGCGTAGAAGTGCTATTGAGCGGCCCCCTAGATCACCGGATTTAACTCCTTTAGACTTCTTTCTATGGGGCCATTTAAAGAGTAGAATTTACGTAACAGAACCGGAGTGTCTGGAAGAATTACGACGACGCATTGTTAAAGAATGTCGTCTAATAACTCCACAAATGCTCCAGAATGTCAGAGCTCGTTTTGAACATAATATGTACTTTTGTATGGAAGCTGGTGGTCAACAATTTGAACACTTACTTAACTGAATAAACATTTTTGAACGTTTGGTTTTGTTTTTTTTTACGAAAAATTGACTAATTAGTGCATTTCTTATCACAATGAATGAATTACGTTCTTGCAATTCCAACTGTGAATAATTTTTAAACGAGTTGATAAAACTTCCAAAAAAATTAGTGTGCTGAACTCAGAAAAGAAAGAGCTTTCAAATAATGTAACACTCGACCCATATTTCCTATTTAAAATATAAGGGTTGTTATCACTACCCTTAAGGGGTTGATGTGACAAAGATGAGTTTTATGTCAAGACACGTCCCTCTCAATATTAAAATTGACGTGTTTCAGCGTTTCTTAAAAAAAACTCTGGACGCAAATCGGTCTGTTTCGTTTTCAATGCGCCACCTTGTATAATAATAATAATAATAATAATAATAATAATAATAATAATAATAATAATAATAATAATAATAATAATAATAATAATAATAATAATAATAATAATAATAATAATAATAATAATAATAATAATAATAATAATAATAATAATAATAATAATAATAATAATAATAATAATAATAATAATAATAATAATAATAATAATAATAATAATGATGATGATGATGATAATAATACAACTTTATTAATAAAATCCGAAACGGGCAAGGAACACGTCAAAACATATGTAATATGTAGCAACTCGTCGCACAGAGCATAATATATAAAGATTGTAAATCTATAATTAGGGACTGAATAAAAAAGGCTCCAAACGTACAGTTAAGAAGTCAATAACTAAAATACAAAAAAAACATATAAAAACAAACTCAGGAAACGGCATAAAATGCAGAACACTGCGCAAACAAAACAACAATTAACCTACAGAACATAAAATTTTAGGCATGCACACTGCAATGGAGAAATAAATATATATATATATATATATATATATATATATATATATATATATATATATATATATATATATATATATATATATATATATAAATTCTGTTTCACTTTAAGTGGCAACAATTAATTATTTCATAAGGGGTAGGCCGATTTAAAAAAAAGTTGTTTAAATAAAGCTCCACGTCCTGGTATGCATTATTCTGATTCGCTGTGTTCGTAGCCTACTACGATAAGAAATAAGACCTCAAAAATTACCAAAGCATATTAGGCACCTTTTTTACGAAAAAAAAAACAACAAATATCGCTATCGATTTTGGCACACCTGTAAGCCACAAATCCCAAATTTCAATATCGTAACTTATACAGAGTGTTCACAACTGGAGAGGAAAAAAGGAAAAAATCGACTATTTTGGAGTGCCCTGTGTAAACGCTAGTGAGTGTTTTGCAAATATTGGAATGCCAATGAATTAAGAGTCATCTAGTGTATCAATTCACATCATATCATCCTCATATCTTATACAGAGTGTTCATAATAAATACGGAAACATACCCTTTTGCAATGTATTACCCACTTTCGCCCTTGGTGGAACCAGCATCTTAAATTTTGGTAAGACACCACTTCATTATTTATGAAAGTAACTAAGTGAAGATTGGAGCCTGCGATGAGCACTGATAAATAAGATGAAAAATATAATTTTTCATCCTCTGATAACGCTTGTTAGGGAGGCGATCGTCAGCTCTTTAAAAAGATGGGTTGTGGTGATGTGTGTTCTCCAAGTTTACTTATCAGTGCTCATCGAAGGTTCCAATCTTCACTTACCTAATTTCAGAAATAATTGAATGGTGTCTCCCAACTTAAGATGCTGGTCCGATCAAGGGTCAAATTGGGTAATACATTGCAAAAGGATATGTTTCCGTATTTATTATGAACACTCTGTATAAGATATGAAGATGATATTACGTGAATTGATACACTAGGTGAATCCATTGGCACTTCAATATTTGCAAGATACTCAGTAGCGTTTACACAGGGCACTCCAAAAGAGTCGATTTTTTTATTTGTTTGCACATAAGTTGTGAACACTCGGTATCACTTACGATATTTAAACTTGGGATTTGTGGCTCCAAGATGTGCCTAAATAGATAGAGATATATTTTTTTTTCGTGAAAAATGTCTAATATGCTTTAGTCATTTTTGTTAGCGTAGTAGGCTATGGAAAAATCGAATCTTAAAATATTGCATACAAGGATGTGGAGCTTTTGTAGTACTTTTTTCTAATTTTTGAAAATCGGCCTACCCGTTAAGAAATAATGAATTGTCGCCCCTTAAAGCAAAACACACTGTATATACCCACCTTCCAACTTCCAACATTTCGTCTCAGGAACGTCGATCAATCAGAGACAGTAACATAGAAATTATAATCCTGCTAGCAGACAAAGGCAACGCTGCAGTTATACAGACCAAACAGACTATATACAAAAGATGGAGAGTTTGCTAAATAGCACAGACTACAAACAAATCGCTAACGATCCTACAACTTACGTTGAGAAGAAAAAAAAAAACTAATCTCCCACGAAAAATCGTTTCGCATCCCCAGTAAATAGGTCTCCCAAAAATCCACAAGCCTGATAATCCCATTTGCTCTATCGTGATTGCCCACCGTTCACCCACATAAAAACTTGCAAAACATCTATCCGAAATTCTCCAGCCATTAGTGGAGGAAGCTAAATCCTATGTCAAAAACTCAACCCATTTTATTGACCTTCTTCAAAACAGCTTCACTTCGGCAAACAATATCCTAGTTGACTTCGAAATTGTTTCCTTGTTCACTATATCTGAAACTCTTGCCATTCTCGAAAACAAACACAATATTCCACCTGATACCCTAGCCCTTCTAGAACATCGCACATCTAACACTTATTTTCTTTTCAAAAATATTTTACAAACAAGTTCGAGGTGCTCCAGAGGGTTCAGTCTCCTCCACTGGCCAACATTTTGATGGAAAATGTTGTGACACGTAACCCATAAATTCATCCCAACTAAAACCAACCTCCTGGATTTTCACCGTGAAGCCACAGAAGTTTTCTCCAAGTCTGTATGTAGTATGGACCAGTTTTACCAAGCAAAGACTGGGGAAGTAGAAATCTTGTACAATTCAACCCCACCAAATCACAGTCTTGCTTTCTTTCTCATAAGAGATACACCAGCCCTAGACCCATCACAATAAACAACCAAGTTATTCAAAGTAATAAATCCTTTTCACTTGTTGGCATCTCTGTGGATCAAAATCTCAATTGGCACCAACATGTCAGATCAGTTGCAGAAGCGGCTGCTAAGAAATTAGGTTTCCTCTTCCGGGCTCGCAAATACTTTTCACCAGCTAATCTCTATACTTTATATACTTCACAAATAAGACCAAACCTCGAATACTGCTCCCACATCTGTGGTGCTGCTGCCGCTCCTGTTAAAAATTAATAGCGAATATTTAAAATTTAGCGCCCTCTAAACAATGTTGGTAACACTGTTGTAGTTCAATAAGAATAAAGTTAGTTGATGTCGAAGCATCTAACAGAGCGTTTCATTTTCTATACCGGCGATAATTTTTAACAGGTTATGGGGCCCAGATGCTAATGGCCACGTGTGCAATTAGCTGGGAATGCCGGTAAAGAATTGTGAAGTATAACGTTGTGTGTTTCGCGAGAACGGAAATGGCATCGAATAATTACATAGTAAATGTGCCGAAACTAAAAGGCCGCGAAAATTTCGCAGAATGGTCTTTTGCTGTTGAAAACTTTCTAGTACTTGAAGGTTTATCTAAGTGTACTACAGAGGTGGTTCCTGATCACGATGCAAAAGCGAAGGCTAAAATAATATTAACATTAGACTCGTCATTCTTTGTACATATGAAAGGTGCAAAAACCACGGTGGAATTGTGGAAGACGTTAAATAATTTATTTGACGATTCCGGGCAAACGCGTAAAATAAGTTTGCTGCGAAAGTTAATTTCAACACGTCTTGATGAATGTGACTCTATGACGGAATATGTTAATCGAATAGCTGATACTGGACAAAAATTAAGTGGTACGGGTTTAGATATCGGGGATGAACTTTCAGGTTCTATCATGCCGGTTTAACTGAAAAATATCAACCGATGGTGATGGCCATTGATAATAGCGGGCAAAAAGTGACAGTTGACTCCATTAAGTCGAAGCTTCTAGATATGGATAGTACAGATACTGGTAGTGGGATGGCGTTTGCTGCTGGTAGTAATTCAAGTTCAAGTTATCGACACAGGAGGACACGAATGGCGCATCCGCAAACTGACAAATTCAACAAAAACGGACATGAAGCAAATTCGAATTTAAAAGAAAATGTAACTTGCTGGAATTGCAAAGAAAAGGGGCATTTTCGAAGTCAGTGTCCAAAACTAAAACAATTAGCTAGTGGTAGCAATGCCGCGTCATCAAAAAACAAACATTTGTTTAATGTGGTGTTTTCAAATGGAAACTTCAGTAGTAAAGATTGGTACGTAGACTCCGGGGCTAGTTGTCATTTCACTACAAATGAAGAGTGGGTGAAGAATAAGAATCATCCGAAATTTCCTGAGATCATGGTAGTGAATAAAGAAAAACTTGCAGTTAAATGTACAGGTGATGTAGCACTAAAAACGTTAGTGGATAGTCAGTGTTTGGATATTACCGTAACAGATGTCATGTGTGTGCCGGGACTAACAACCAATTTATTATCTGTAAGCCGAATTATTGAAAATGGAAATTCTGTGATATTTGGTGACCAGATTTGCCAGATTTTCAATCGAGATAATGAACTGCTTGCGACAGCTAATCTGCAAGAAGGTGTGTATAAGTTAAATATACCTGAGGAAGTTTCTCCTGTAGCAGCACCTGCAGTAGCTCTGGTCACGGGGCAGACGTGGCACAGAAGGTTGGGGCATATAAATACATCGTACCTGAACAAGATGGTAAATGGAGCAGTCGAAGGAATGGAATGTCAAGGACAAAGACAGTTTGATCTAAAAAATTGTATTACATGTTGCAAAGGTAAGCAAACAAAATTGCCATTTAAAAACACTGGTACAAGGACCTCATCATTGTTAGAAATTATTCACACTGATATATGTGGACCAATGCAAACACAGTCACTAGGAGGGTCCAAGTATTTTTTAACATTCGAAGATGATTTTAGTTGAATGGGCTTTGTTTATTTTCTAAAAAGTAAGGATGAAGCATTTGGGTGTTTTAAAAATTTTAAGGCAATGGTGGAAAAACATAAGAATATGTCGATTAAGTTTTTACGATCAGATAATGGTGGAGAATTTTGTTCAAATGAATTTGAAAATTATTTGAAGTCAAATGGTATAATACATCAGACTACTAACAGTTATACACCTGAACAGAATGGTATGTCGGAGAGACTAAACCGAACGTTAGTAGAGAAAGCGAGATGTATGCTATATGATGCAAATCTAGAAATTAAATTTTGGGCAGAAGCTGTGCATTGTGCGATGTACCTGAGAAATCGATCAATTGCTTTGGGCATTGACAAGACACCGTTTGAGGTATGGAATGGAAAAATGCCAAACTTGAAGCATTTGAGAACTTTTGGCAGTCATGCAATGATGCACGTACCTAAAAATTTAAGACAAAAATGGGATAAAAAGTCAAAAGAAGTTATTTTTGTGGGATACGAAGAACAAACAAAAGGCTATAGATTATATGATTATGAAAAGCATGAAGTTAAAATATGTAGAGATGTGATAGTTATGGAAGGAACAAGTAGAAATGATAACTTAAAAAAGAGTTTAGAAATTGTTATAGAAGAAAATAATAATGAATTGTTAGAAATTGAAGATTCAGTGGGTGTTGAAACTGAGGTAACTTCTGAAACAAATTCTGAAAGTGATTCAGGAAGTGAATATTCCAGAGAAGAAGAAGAAGAAGATAGTGATTACACACCTACAGAATTAGTGTCAACTTCAGAAACTATAAGAAAATTTGACAGGGAAAGAAAACCGAAAGGTTATGAAGATTTTGTGACTTATATGATGTGCAAAGATACTTGTGAAGTTAAAAGTGATCCTGTTACGTTGAAAGAAGCTCTCTCCAGGCCAGATGCCGAGATGTGGAGGCAAGCTATAAAAGAAGAGTTGGAAAGCTTCAGAGAAAACGACGCCTGGGAACTAGTGGACCTACCTAATGATTTGTCAACGATAGTGCCATGTAAGTGGGTGCTTAAGAGAAAGGTGAGTTGTGAAGGTGAAATTAGGTATCGTGCGAGACTAGTGGCAAAAGGTTTTGTTCAACAACCAGGTATAGACTACGATGAGACTTTTGCACCAGTCATAAGATTTTCTAATTTGAGACTGTTATTTGCATTAGCTGTTAAATTAGGGTTAGATATATATCACCTAGACGTGCAGACTGCTTTCTTAAATGGAGATTTAAAAGAATGTTTATATATGCAAATGCCTGAAGGTATGAATGTGAATCAAAATAAAGTTTTAAAGTTAAAGAAAGCCATTTATGGGCTGAAACAGTCGTCACGAGCTTGGAATAAAAAGATACATGATGTTTTACTAGAGCTAGGTTATGTGCAATCAGCTTATGAGCCTTGCATTTATAGTAAAAGATCTAAAAATGTATTTACTCTTGTAGCGTTGTTTATAGATGATTTTTTCTTATTTTCAAATAGTATCAAAGAAACAGTTTTTTTGAAAAAAGAGTTGAAGTCTAGATTTAAAATTAAGGATTTGGGAAAAATTAAGGAGTGCTTAGGCATGGCAGTTAATATTGGTAAGGACAAAAATATTGTTTTAAATCAGAAAGATTATATATTAAAATTGTTAGATAAGTTTAACATGAAAGATGCTAAAGCTGTATGTACGCCAATGGAGGCAAAAGTTAGTTTAGAAAAAGTAGTTTTGACCGAAGAGAATAAAACTAAGTATCCCTACCAGACTTTAATAGGAAGTCTAATGTATTTATCAGTATTAACAAGACCTGATATTAGTTATAGTTTAAGTTACTTAAGTCAGTTCAATAATAATTATGACAAAAGTCATTGGATGTGTGCCAAACGTATTTTGAGATATTTAAAGGGCACTGCAGATTATTCAATAAAATTTTCAAAAAATGATACCGAATTGAAAGGTTTTGTTGTTTCGGATTGGGGTAGTGACAATGTGGACAGGAAATCTTACACAGGTTTTTGCTTCTTACTGTCAAATGGTCCTATTTCTTGGGAAAGTCGGAAGCAGATATCTGTTGCCTTATCAAGCACAGAAGCTGAGTATATGGCAATCACAGAGGCTGCTTAAGAGGCCATATACTTAAAAAATATATTGCAAGATCTAATAGGTGTTGATAAACCTGTAGTAGTTTATAATGATAGTATGGGAGCGCAGAAACTGTCATATAATCATATGTATCACAAGCGTAGTAAACATATAGACATAAGGCACCATTATATAAGAGAAATTATTGCTAAAAATCAGATTGTCTTAAAATACTTACCTACTTCAGAGATGCCAGCTGATATGTTTACTAAAGGTTTAACTAGCGTTAAGCATGATAAGTTTGTTAAGTGTTTAGGTTTAGCATAATGAATTTATTTTTAAATATTCTCTAAGTGGGTGTGTTAAAAATTAATAGCGAATATTTAAAATTTAGCGCCCTCTAAACAATGTTGGTAACACTGTTGTAGTTCAATAAGAATAAAGTTAGTTGATGTCGAAGCATCGAACAGAGCGTTTCATTTTCTATACCGGCGATAATTTTTAACAGCTCCTACACTCACTATCCTGGACTACATTCAGAAGAGAGCTACACGTCTCATCGGTGACCCTACCCTCACGCAAAGGCTGCCATCCCTTGCCCACCGACCTGCTGTTGGTAACCTTTCTCTCTCTTTTATAGATATCTGTACTGGCACTGCTCAGAGGAGCTTTCTTCCATAGTTCCTTCACCTGCTGCCCCCAACAGATCTACCAGGGGAACAGAGCGAATGCACCCTTTTACTGTCCAGGTCACCAGACATAGAACATCTTGTTATGCCCGCTCTTTTGTCCCGAGGACTTCCAAGTTGTGGAATTCCTTGCCGGTACAAAAAGAGGCAACAACCATCAATGAGCTATTAGTATTATTGTACAAAAACTTTTTATCTGGTCTCCTGAAAGATAGAAAAAATTCTTCTAGATTAATTTTTTTTCTTCATTTGACGCTTATATGTGTTCTTTATCCAACCCAATCAAATCACGTTTCTGAAAAAAGTTCTTCTCAAACAAATTTGTGTTTCAGAAGCAAGATATTCATTTTCCGTTATTTGAAATATTTCTGTGAAAATTCACTGTCATAACGCACTGGCTGCGTTTAGACTTTTTTCGTTTATTTCAATAATTAAATCTAATAACACTAAATTATTATGATATGGTCAAATTTATGAGATATCTAAAATTTAAAAGAAATGCGCTTTTCAGAAATATTTATATCCATTCTAATGTCCAGATAATTATAGTCTTAAGTAAACTATTAGCGAATTAATGAGCAAAACTCCGCCTACTTCACAGTAAATAAATAATCTACATAACGGAAGTTATAAATGTATGCTTGGAGTTCTTGTAAATTATGAATAATGTCGATTATCATATTGACCTGGCATTCCATATTCAATATGTTTTATATATATATATATATATATATATATATATATATATATATATATATATATATATATATATATATATATATATATATATATATATATATATATACAGGGTGATTGGTTAGTACGAAAAAGTCCAGTATATTCTGTCTTTTGACGTATCAAAGTAAAAAAAAGTCTGGACGCAGCAAGTGCGTTATGGCAGTGAATTTTTATAAAAATGCTTTGGATAGCAAATATGTCTTTTTAATGCAAGCAGTCATCAAATTGGTTACCGGTATAACATATATAGTAGAAACAATGTGCCATATTTTATCAAAATAACTTATTGTTAGAAAATGTACAAACATTTTCCGATAATAAACTTTAAATGTTGGTTTCCTAGCCAACAAACCTTAGGTTAATGGCAAATTGAGTTATTGAAATTTAAAGCATTTAATGAAAATTTGCTACGTAAACGCACCTACTGCGTCTTGATTTTTTTTCTTACAAACATATTTCGATAAAAAATGCAATAAAATAAGGCTGTTCGAAAAAAAATTGTAGGGATCACCGACGACTTATGGGCCAGCCTGTGATTGTCAAAATAATTTTATAAGATGCAGTTCAAGACACCCTATCATTAACTTATACAATTTTTTCTCGTCTCTTGTATAATAATAATTATATTGAGCTTTACTGTAGAAATGCGTCACCCTGTATATATGTAAACAGATCAAAACTGAACGTAAATGGATTCCAGGGGGCCTAGTTTGTGCTCATTTGAAGAAATCTTTTTAAAATTCCAAAGTCGCGGTCTCCTTATTGACGAATTTTTTGTACGAAAATGAACTAAAAATTATGGACCGTTAAACCATAAACTTAACTAAAATTACCGCCAAAGCATCAGAGAGAAAATAACTAACCTGTTGCATATCAGCCATTTTGTAAAACTTCGATCCTTTATATGTGTTGATAAAACATAACAAACACTGTTTAGTCCACCCACTAACATTAATAAAATCATAAAGGAATAATTTGCACTATATATAAAAATTACCAAATAACACAAATAATGTGTCAACTGAAACAGATAAAACAATCTCATACCATACGATAAACGTCAGTTACAGCGTGTAACAGACCTGCGCAATAATATCAAACTATCCGTTGCTAGGCAACGCTCAGACATACTAGATCTCATATAAGCCAGGTTTGCCATTGACAATGAAACGCGGTGATATTAAAAATAAATGTTTGAAATTTGAATAGCTCAATTTTCTGTAAACCTAGAAAGCTGAATTTTGGTGAATATTTAGGTCTTTTCCAAAGCAACATGTACACCCAATTCTATTGAAATAGCTTTGTACTTTTCGGAGAAAAATTTTTTTTTCGAAAGAAAACTCAAAATTTCCCGTAAAACCTTGTCCGATTTTCCTGACTAACAAACTCATTCAAGCTATTAATAAAAGAAAGGCACTTGCCAAGTTTCATCAAAATCGGCCCATTTTGATGAAACCTGGGCCGATTTTCCTGGCCACTCGCAAGGAGAAGATACTCAGCCAATTTGATCAAGATCGGCCCATTATTTTTGAGTTATCGGTGTAATATATATATATATATATATATATATATATATATATATATATATATATATATATATATATATAAACATATAAAAATTCAAACTGACCCCGGATATGTGTTCTATGGGGCCTCATTAATTCTCATTTGGAAAAAAAATTCTGTTCAAAAGTCCGGATCTCCTCATTATTTTTTCAAAGAAAATTTACTACCCTATATTCTTGTAATGGGGAAGTGAAGCGGGTTTCAAACTTGAACTAATATTTAGGGTGTTTTAATGTCTTTGTTTAAGACGAGAAATACAACTGGTAGAACACTGAAAATTATCTCCATGTCGCATTTTTCTACCAAGAGAAACAGCTTTCTCCTGGAGAAATAGACCATTTATGGCAATGTTTTCGTGCCTCTGATAATTTTTTTTATATTTTTTTATTTGGAAGTTTAAAGTGTCTTAACATCTAAGGTCATTGACACTATCGGTACATTTTGTTTCGCTAATTAAAGTATATGTAATCAAATGCTATCAAATAGTGAGGATTGTCTTAAAAAACAGAGTAAATTAGTCACATTTGGCTCATCAAGTCAAGAATTTGGGCTAGTGTTTTTCCATTTAGGTATTCGAGTTTTGGATTGATATATAGTGGACATTCTTGAAGCACATGGTTAACAGTAATCACTCTGTCACATATTTCACATTGAGGTTGTTGTTGCTGGATAAGTAGGTATCTATGGGTGAACTTACAATGGCCAATACTCTGATATTTGAAGCAATCAAACAATGATTTGTCTAAGTTCTCCATGTCGGTTCTTTTTACACTTTTCCTCTTGTTGTCAATACTGTTGGAACCACTAACCGGGACAATAGCATTCTCCCGCTTTAAAATTATTGATAATGTAGAGAATGCAATACCGTACTGCCTACAAACATCACTTTTTTCACTTGTCTTAATATCGAGATTTTATTTTCAATGGTAAGGCGCTTTCTTTTAATACCGGACGCGGACACTGTATAAACGAGACTTTACTCACCTGCCTCAAATGAGTGGTGATCGAAAACTGATCGCATTAAGTTTCAAGATAAAGAGAAAAACAAAAAGCCACACAAACGTAAAGTTGAAATGAACTAACGAACGTTGATTTCAAGTGGTAAAAGGGACTCTATCATTGCCTCAGCGGAAAAACCCATAAATATTTTCTTTTGTACTGTGTACAGTAAAATTTATTACCCATTAGTGTCATGTCTCAATCAAGAAACATGTGCAAGCTAGCCCTAGTTTGTCTGAGAGGTCATATTTTTAGGTCGAGAGGCAACGAAATTCAAAGAAAGACGAAGCCGCCTTATTTACTTTCGCATATCTGTGTATCGCAATAAAAATATGAATGGTTGAGCGCAATAACTACCTCGCTAAATCCGAAATCGCCTGAAAAGCGGTTTCGTTATATTATGAACATTTTAGCATTGTTTTGTGCGCAAGTCCATTCAGATCACCAAATTTGCTCGTTAAATGAGAAGTTCGTTAAACCTACTACTCGCAAAGTCCGGACCCTATATATATATATATATATATATATATATATATATATATATATATATATATATATATATATATATATATATATATATAGTTCAGAATTTGGCTACGTTAAGCCAATTAATTTAGATATGTTTTGATTATTGCTGGTATACCACACTGATGAGCTCAAATAAGAGCTAAACTAGTATGTGTTTCCAGTGATAATCTTGATATATCTGTTTTTATATTATATATTACTCATACATATATATATATATATATATATATATATATATATATATATATATATATATATATATATATATAAGATGGTTGGCGAATCTTCTACGCCACCGAGGGGCTCCCGGTTTTTTATTTATTGCGCTGAAAAATTGTTTCCGTCCGCTAAGTTCGTTGGTTCTGAAAGTCAAAATTTTCCATGGAAAATAGCACATTTTCTTGTCGAAAATGCTGTAGCTCTAGAACTCGTCAATTTATTTTTAACAAATTTAACTCATATATTACCACCAAATTACAGATGAAATGTGTTAAGATTTGGTTTAGTTGAATAATTTTGTGCCAACTTTTTTTAGAATTAAATTTGATTGAATTAAAAAACTACAGCAAAATACATTCCCTGCTCTTAGAAAAAAACGTTAAGGTTCAACAAAACAGACAAAGATGAATATATTAAAAAGTCGAAGACGCAGCAAGTGCGTTATGGTAGTGAATTTTCGTAAAAATGATCTGGCACAAAATATTTTATTATAACTTTTTTTTCTTGTAACATAGAAATCTAAATTTTGGTGTATAGTTTACTTTTTATATCGTAAACGTAACTACAAAATTTGGTTATCATAGAGTTTTTATTTTTTAAGATAAAATTTTTTTTAAAATGAAAACTCAAAATTTTTCCAGAAAACCTCGTCCGATTTTTCTGATTAACGAACTTGTCAAAGACATTTACAAAAGGACGGTACGTGCCAAATTTTATCAAAATAGGCCCATTATTCTTTGAGATAAAATTTTTTTTAAAATTAAAACTCAATATTTTCCCGGAAAACCTCGTCCGATTTTCCTGGCTAACAAACTTATCAAGGCCATTTATAACAGGAAGGTACATGCCAAATTTTATTAAAATCGTCTTATTACTTTTTGAGATAAGAATTTTTTTCGAATGAAAACTCAAAATTTTCCCGGAAAACCTCGTCCGATTTTCCCGACTAACGAACTTATTCAAGCTATTTACAAAAGAAACGTACATGCCAAATTTTATCAAAATCGGCCCATTATTTTTTGAGTTATCGGTGTGATACATATATATATATATATATATATATATATATATATATATATATATATATATATATATATATATATATATATATATATATATATATATATATATAGATATATATAAATATATATATATATATATATATATATATATATATATATATATATATATATATATATATATATATATATAAACATATAAAAATTGAAACTAACCCCGGATATGGGTTCTAGGGGTCCTAGTTCGCACTCGTTTGCAAAAATTTTTTCAAAATAGAAAAGTCGGGATCTCCCCATTAGTGAATTTTTTCTACGAAAATTCACTAATAACTTCGTGGTCAAGAGCTTATGTAATAAACACAATGTCAAATAATTCGAATGACATATTATATTGACAGGAAAAATTAACTAAAATAATTTTGAGAAATTTTATGAAAAAAGCAGCTATTAAAATCTAAGATAAGTAAGTTGAAATAGGTCCAAGATATTCTTAGAAGACAAAGTAAGTTTTGGTCAGACTTAAATCAGGCCACGGTAGATATCCAGTTCACTTAAGACGGATAGATAGTAGGTTCGGATGCCTGTCTCTATGATAATAGTACTAGTGATGGGTCGTTATTTAACTGTCAGCTATTTTTAAACGGTTACCGAGCCGTAACGGTAACCACCAGTTATGGATTTATAAAAATAGCAGCTTAAAAAATAACGCTTTTTACACTAAACTAAATTTCGGAGTCGTGTCTGTTTCAGTTTTACTGCAACTAGTTCGGCTTCGATGAATAAACATCGGTTTTCATCGGCAACTGTTTATTTAACTATTTAACGGGATGAATAGCCTTGAGATTGGGAATGCTAAACACGTTATTTATACTGTGTGCTCGCTCTCGCTAACAGCTTTAGGAACGTAGGATTTTCGGTACAATAAAACGGTTTAAATTTAATTTTAACTTTAACCGGTTGTTGATGGGGATACGGCATACGGACACTACTACACAGAGTTATTCTGTTAAACTGAGAAGCTGTTATTTTTGAAACAGTTGAGTTTTCCACCAGTATGTAAAGCCAAATATTTAATAATAAAAACTGTTGGGTGAAAAGATGAATTTCTGTAAAAACGCAAAATAGGGTTATTTCACGTGAAATTAAAGTACTTATTTATTTAAATTTATATACATTACCCAAGAAAACAGTTAACACGTCATTTTCGTTTGTCTGATAATATAATGATACAACATTATTTAATATCTATATACATTTCAATATAAAAAATTAAATGATATATATATATATATATATATATATATATATATATATATATATATATATATATATATATATATATATATATATATATATACAGGGTGTTTCCAAATTGATGCGAAAAATAAGGGGTGTCTTTTTCAAGAAAACCCATTCTCCTCCAAGTTACAGCCCTTTGAAATTTTTGAAACTAATTTTAAAACAACGAATATTAGAAAAAGTAAATAAACAATTAATACTATATAGGTATCTTCCAATTTTTTTAAAAACTCAAACTCAATTTTTTATACTGTTTCTTTACCGAAATTTTATTAGCTGCGTTACGTTATGGAGTTCTTAGAATCACTCCCTGTGTAGCAATAAAAGTTCTAACGTCTAACGTCCCAAGGAGTGATAAATAATGATATTTATTGATTCTTGCTGTGGCATTGACATTTACGTAAAGACCCTGATAAAATAAATTTGTGAGAAATGACTAGTTTATAATTCCTAAAACATCTAAGTAAATTCTTATAGAAGACTCCTTTCTGATTTCTAAAAGTTTCACTTCGGAGTGGCAAAAGATTTACGACACGCTTATTATAATTTCTTAACCCTTTGTTTCCTTTTCATATCGACAAAATTTGAGATTTATACACTACGTGAAATAACGGGGTAAAAATACAATGCATTTATACTAGTGTGCTCGCTCTCGCTCACAGCTTTGGGAATGTAGGATACTATCGATCGACTATCCAGTTTAAAATAACTGTAGCCGTTATTTTCAACGGTTTTTATTAAATAACGTTAACGGCTTCGACTGTTAACAGAAAATAACTGTTTTTCTCATCACTAAATAGTACCATATGTTACTTGGATCACATATTTTTCCAATGTAGATTTTATGAACAAAAACGTAAAACCATGTACGAACAACTCTTTAGCAAACATTTTTATCTACCTCTAAACTTGACCAGTCTGCTGTCCAAATCAGAAAAATTTGATACAGCCTTAATTACATTTCTCAGTCAAAATAAAATACACATATAAAGTTTCACTGCATATATTGTATAATTGTATATAGTTCGTACATAAATTGGGAACTTGTATATTTGTGATTAATATGGTAAAAACAGTTTAATTGTATATATTGTAGAATTGTAAATAGTTTGTACATAAATTGGGAACTTTTATATTTGTGAATAATATGGTAAAAACAGTTTAATTCTATATATTGTAGAATTGTATATAGTTTGTACGTAAAGTGTGAAATTGTATATTTGTGGAAAAGAAACAAAAATATGATACATATAACCAGTAAAAAATAATAATAAAAATCAAATTAATAAAATAAAAAAAAATAAAAAAGAAATAAAAAAAAAGAAAAAGAAAAGAAAGAAAAAAGTTAAAATAATAAAAATAATAATATTTTGTTAATAATTAAAAAGAAAGGTGTAAAATAGGTATAACATAAAGGATAAGCGAATGTAATCTGGAAGTGTCACTATCATTTTTGTTAAAATTGCAGCTTCTTCAGGACTCTCCTACCAATATTTTTACTGGCTCTTGTTCGTACCTCTTCCATTTTTGCGTACTTCTCTCACTTATGGTTTATTATCACAGAACCTATTAAAATTCGCTACTATAGCGCATTTTCTTCTTCCCTGCTTCTATGTTAAGTTCGTCGTTTATAAATGCATAACAAACGTCAATTATCTGTCATTTCAAGTACAGCTTAAAAATAAGATAATATATTTTAGTATTTAATCACGCTCTGTAAGTTAAGTGATTCTGTCGTTAATTAGGTCACATAATTGCATGTAAAGCTCACTGTTATGCATCTAGTTGTTAACTATAACAGATTCATATAATCAATGTAATGCACAACAATTAAAATCTTAGTCAAATGTTAATTATCTTCTTTAACTTGAATGACTTGAGCTGTCTACAATTAGAACGAATTTATATCGGCATGCTCGATTCGCCGCATACACTTCTTTCTTCTTTCGTAAATAAGGAATTTTTATTACTGAATTTTTATTAAAAAATTCACTAATAGAGAGGTATCGATGGTGTGACTTTGCAAAAATTTTTGCAAATGAGCGCGAATTTGGGCCCCTAGAACCCATATTCGGGGTCAGTTTCGATTTATATATATATATATATATATATATATATATATATATATATATATATTTATATATATATATATATATATGTATATATATATATATATATATATATATATATATATATATATATATATATATATATATATATATATATATATATATATATATATATATAATCAAAAAATAATTAACCGATTTTGATAAAACTAGGTAAGTGCCTTTCTTTTATTAATAGCTTGGATGAGTTCGTTAGCCAGAAAAATCTGATACGGTTTTCCGGGAAAATTTTAAGTTTTCTTTCGAAAAAAATTTGTTTCTCCAAAAGTAACAAAGCTGTGTTAATGAAATTTACTATATATGTTGTCTCAGGAGAGATATTACTACGTACCAACATTCAACTTTTTAGGTTTAGAGAAAATTGAGTTATTCAAATTTTAAATTTTCTTTCGAAAAAATTTTTTTTCTCCGAAAATTACAAGGTTATTTCGATAAAATTTAGTGTACATATTGCTTTGCGAAAGACCTAACTATGTGCCAAAATTCAGCTTTCTATGATTACAGAAAATTAAGCTATTCAAATTTGAAACATTTATGTTTAGATTCACCGCCTTTCATTGAATAGTTTATATGAGATCTAGCTGTGGTTGTCATGGTAACCTAACATATGATTATTATTGCGCAGGTCTGTTAGACGCTGTAACTGACATTTACCGTATGCCGTATGATAATGATATGAGATCGTTTATATTATGTTTTTTATTTGTTTGAGTGGACGAATTATTTGTGTCATTTGGGAAATTAATGTTAGTGAGTGGATTAAACAGTGTTTGTTATATTTTATCAACACATATATACGTAAATGGTTTATAAACTGTGTATTTGCATATTGAATAAATAAATAAATATAAAGGATCGAAGTTTTACAAAAGGGCTGATATTATACAGGGTGACGCGTTTCTACGGTAAATCTGAATATAATTATTATTATACAAGAGACGAGAAAAAATTGTATAAGTTAATTATAGGGTGTCTTGAGCTGCATCTTATAAAATTATTTTGACAATCACCGGCTGGCCCACAAGTCGATCGTTGGTGATCCCTACAAATTTTTTTTCGAACAGCCTTATTTTATTGCATTTTTTATCGAAATATGTTTGTAAGAAAAAAATCAAGACGCAGTAAGTGCGTTATGGTAGCAAATTTTCATTAAATGCTTCAAATTTTAATAACTCAATTTGCTATTAACCTAAGATTTGTTGTTTAAAAAACCGACGTTTAAGGTATATTGTCGGAAAAATTTTGTACATTTTCAAACAATAAGTTATTTTGATAAAATATGGCACATTGTTTCTACTGTATATTTTGCTCATAACCTTATCTCGTTTCTGTGCTTCTGTGTGCTCTGGAGACTGCATTAACAAGTCGTTATTGTAGTGTAAAATGAAAATTTACTAAATGTAGTTTTGATAAATCAGAATTAAAACTGAATTTATTGACTGAGGAGTAATATTGTGTTATATACTGAGAGAGTGTTTGAATATATCATGTTATATTCTATAAATTAATTAATTATCAACATATTATGTAAAATACTTCAACCACTTTATTTTTTTTTTTTTATTTAATATTATTGGCCACGGCATCTCAGGCCATTAGCACATTCTTTCCCATCATTCAATATATATTTTTAAATTTTCCAGACAGAGTCAAATTGGCTCGCCCGGGAATCGAACCCGGGACCTCTCGCTTAGCAGGCTGGCACCTAGCCACCTGCGCCACGAGGGCGTCAACCACTTTATTTAAAACGTTAAAATGGTGTATCTGCTTGTCATAATAAGGTTACTTAAAGCACGAAGGGTATACTGTTTGGTTTGTTTTATTATTTTAAATTGGTTAGATGTAAAAAAAAAAAATCTGGACGCAGCAAGTGCCTTATGGTAACGAATTTTCATATAAATGCTTTTAATGTTAAATATCTTTTTTTAATAAAATAATTCAAATGCAGTAGAAAGCATAGTTGCTTTTTTTGTTTTTTAACGTCCTATAGAAAATCACCGACGCCAGGGAGCAGTTTCACCTCACAATCTCGGAAAATTTTCCGATCCCCTGCCTTTCTGTAAAAAGGGTAGGGATCTTTAACGTGCCCAATATTACATAGACATGGGACCGACGGCTTTAGGCCCCCTCCGGAGGGTGGAACCTGCAGATATTCAACTTGCTCAAATACAATGCCAGAACCTCGATTGATGTTAATTTTACAGTATGTACTGAAAATGTGAAAGGGAAACCCTGGGAATCGAACCCGGTACCGTTCGGTTCAGAGGCACACGTTCTAACCACTGAACCACCGAGGCTCTTAAAAAGAATAGTATACCTTTGCAGTAGAAACCATGTACCATATTTCATCAGAACAACTTTATTGTTTGAGAAGGTACAAAAATTTCCCGAACATAAACTTAAAATTTTCCCGAAAAAACTGGTCTGACTTTCCTGGCTAACGAACCTATCCAAGCAACCTACACCTGCCAAGATATAGTTATTCTGAGAGAGCTTTTTGACGGAAACTTAAGAAAACTTACTTGCAACTAATTTGTTGGTAATTATTTACTTTCCGTACGATTTTCCTAAAATTTTGTAGATAAACGTGTTATTGGGGTGTAGATGACGAAAATGAGGTCAGAAACAAACATTTGGAGTTATTTGGATTTTTTTGGTAGGAAAAGCCTAAATTATACTCACTTTTACAACATGTTTCTGTCATATTTCACACATTTTTGGGGATCTTTTTTCATAAATACCATGCGTTAAATATGCACAACATAACTCATCAATATTTATCCATTTATTTTCTGATTTTCCAACGTCATTTGCTAAAAATTATGCACTGTAAAAAAGGCTGAAAATGTTATTCCCAACTGTTTTATTCGTATAAAGTTAGCTAAGTTGGTGTTATATTATAAGTAGTGTTACTTTATATTGTGCGCTTGGCTAACCTATGGCGTAGTAATATTTGACTACAAACTAGACGAATAATTAAAATATACAAAAACATCAAATTGCAGTCATTGTTAGTATTGGGTCTTTTGTAGCAACATTGTCAAAATTTATTTCAAGCAAAAGAAGAATGCATACATTTAACTAAAACTACTTCCAAAGCATCAGAGAAAGTATGTATTTGAAATGAATTTTCTGGAAATATTTTATTAAAATAAAGGACAATGATGGTTGAAGCTGAAACTTAAGGGTTTGCAGAACACTCTTTACATAATCCGTATTTCTTTCAGGTTCTTTGCCTAAATGTTGTCAATTTTGACGTTTAAAATTGCGACTGATTATGTTTTTCGGAAAACCCCATTTTTTTTTCTTTAAATGCCTCTAACTTTTTTGTCTTTACTTACAGACCTAAATTTTGGTAAATTGTTCACCCTTTATATATATATATATATATATATATATATATATATATATATATATATATATATATATATATATATATATATATATATATATATATATATATATATATATATATATATATATATATATATATATATATATATATATATATATATATATATATATATATATATATATATATATATAATTGAAACAGACCCTGGATATGGGTTGTAGGGTCCCTAGTTCGCGCTCATTTGAAGAAATTTTTTCTTAATTCAAAAGTCGGGATCTCCTCGTTGATTTTTTTTAAAGAAAATTCACTAAAACAGGCAATTGTGAAGCCACGGGAAAAGTCTACGACTGTATTAAATATGGAACGGTTTCACTAAGTTAGGGTAAAACAAGCAACCAGATATGCTATTCAAATTGAATTAAGTCTTAAAACTTTCATCTCCTCTTTGTCTAATTATTTTTTATATAAAACTCGCTAAAAAATTCATCCGAATAACAAAAATCTGATTAGATAACGGAGAAGTGAAATAAGACTAAAAAAAAATTTGAAAAAGGTAAAGTCACTAACTAGGATTCGAACTCGTCATGTAGGAGTCAATTGAATTAGATTATTCGATATACAGGGACTTATACCATTGAGCTATGCTCTACATGTGTCTACTAGCAGCTATATCCCGTAATACATTGGTTCAATGTTTTAAAATTTACACAAAACCATTTCGATTTCTAATAGATTTTTTACTCATATTATAACGAAATCAAGGAAAATAACGACTTGGACACATATATAGGATCTTGTTAGTCATGTCTTGTAGTATTTTTAATCCCATTCGTACTCAATCAATTTTGATGACGTTTTAACTTTCTTGAATCAGATTTAATTAACTAAGATAGAGATCTGAATTTTGGTGCACACACACACTTTATGACAGAAACCAGCCTACTAAATTTGGTGGCCCTTACTTTGTTATTTTCGAAGATATAATGTTTTTTCGAAAGAAAACACAAAATTTTCCAGGAGGACCTGAGCCAATTTTCCTGATTAACGAACCTATCCAAGCTACTTGCAAAAGGAAGGTATGTGCCAAATTTGATCAAAAGCGAATCATTGTTGTTTGAGTTATCGGTGTGATACCTATATATATATATATATATATATATATATATATATATATATATATATATATATATATATATATATATATATATATATATATATATATATATATATATATATATATATATATATATATATATATATATATATATATATATATATATATATATATATAATAAAATAAAAATTGAAACTGACTTTGGAAATGGATTCTAGGAGGCCTAGTTCGCGGTCATTTGAAGAAATTTTTCAAAATTCAAAAGTCGGGATCTCCTCATTAGTGATTTTTTTAAAAAGAAAATTCACTAAAAATTAAACCGACTTCAAAATAGGCACTAAAAAACGAAAATTAACTGGATTACAGGTTTAATTCAAAAGACAAAAATTAATTTAAATGAAAAATTATGATATGCGTTACCTACTACACCGATATTTTCATCCAAAACAATATTTTTTGTTTGAAAGTGTATACATCCCATTTTAATCAAGTCAGGCTCTGATAATGGGATTGCAGGAAAATCGAGGGAAATCCTCTTATAATCTATCTGACTTAAAGTTCTACTGTAATACAGCACTTTAAGTATATTGTGGCAGTTTCCTAATACCGTACTCACCAGGTACGTATATTTACACTAAAAATGGAAAAATAAGCAAACTTAAAAAAAAAAATTGAACCGACTTCAAAATTGGCACAAAAAAGCGAAAAATAACTGGGCTACAGGTTGAGTCCAAAAGAGATAATTTGACTCAATAAAATATTATTATATGCAGTACCTACTTATCCGTTTGAAGTTGGTGCCAAACCCGAAAGACATATATTTAGCGATATAAAAAGCTGAGTAAATGGATTATAATACTAACGAAATAAGCAAATATGCGATGTGGACCTAACCTATCTACCTAATACCTAATTGGCTTGGCACCGACTACAAACAGATAAGTAGGTAGCGCATATAATAATATTTCACTTAAATTAATTTTTGTCTTTTGAACTAAACCTGTATTTCAGTTATTTTTCATTGTTTAGTGCCTATTTTGAAGTCTCTTTAATTTTTAGTGAATTTTTATTTAAAAAAATTCGCTAATAGAGAGGTATCGATGGTGAGACTTTGCAGTTTGTTTACATTGTCTCTATGTTCACAGTATATTGATTTCTCTATCACAGCTGCATTTTTCTTTAAGATTTACTATGTGAAATATATAAAGATACAAAGCATACAGAAAATTCAAAAAAAATCTTCAACAGCGAATTATTTCTACAAAAATTTGCTAAAAAGCAAACGTTTGCACCAAAATGGGTAGCTAATCTTTCTGAAAAGTAGGTATGTTAGAAAACGCAAAGATATACAGCTACGTAGTAAATAATTCAATTTTTTAGCAGTCTACTTCTCATCTAAATGCGTGGGTCTCATTCAATGCCAAAGAAAAAACAGCTAATTTATCATCTTTGGCTTTAAATCTTCTCAATGCTTTACATTTCCTAATTCTACTAACCTACACTTGGTGTTTGATCTACATTTGGAACTGTAGCTAAAATTTATATTCGCAGTTTTTATACACGCTAATTTTGGAAGTAAGAAATATGTATAGGTATACGAATCGATTTAACAAACGATAATTAGATTACTAGCCACTTATAAATCATTTCGCTGTCCGTATGGCGAATTTCGGCCAAGACATATGTTATACACATGCACTTGCGGGTCCCTCGACACAAAACCGTAGGTAGTTTCTCTTTCATGGAACCACAATATATTTAAATGCTTTATTATAATTATACTGAACAGAATGTAACATAAATTAAAGGTGGGTAAGAAAACAACAGACATGCAAAAGACGAAATGAATTGCCGATGATAAATACCCGTTGGAGCAATTTTACAGAATCTAAAGGAATTTATTTAAATGTATTCTCCTGTAATTTTTATGTTAACCGATAATAGGGAATTTTCTTATAAATGGGTGGACTAATCAAACAATTACAAAATATATATTATAAGAGTTCTTTCGGAGCCTTTGTTTTAGATTTGCAATTATATTTTTATGAACTAAAAACTCGGGACGCAGCAAGTGCGTTATGGTAGTGAATTTTCATAGAAATGATCTGGCACAAAATATTTTATTATAACTTTTTTCTCTTGTAACATGGAAATCTAAATTTTGGTGTATAATTTACTTTTTATATCGTAAACCTACCTACCAAATTTGGTTATCATAGATTTTTTATTTTTTAAGATAAAAATTTTTTCAAATGAAAACTCAAAATTTTTCCGGAAAACCTCGTCTGATTTTTCTGATTAACAAACTTGTCAAAGCCATTTACAAAAGGAAGGCACATGCCAAATTATATCAAAATCTGCCCATTATTCTTTGAGATAAAAATTTTTTTCAAATGAAAACTCAAAATTTTCCCGGAAAACCTTATTCGATTTTCCTGGCTAACGAACTTGTCAAAGGCATTTACAAAAGGAAGGTACATGCCGAATTTTGTTAAAATCGGCTTATTACTTTTTGAGATAAGAACTTTTTTCGAATGAAAACTCAACATTTGCCCGGAAAACCTCATCCGATTTTCCTGACTAACGAACTTATCCAAGCCATTTACAAAAGAAAGGTACGTGCTAAATTTTATCAAAATCGGCCTATTATTTTTTGAGTTATCGGTGTGATACATACATATATATATATATATATATATATATATATATATATATATATATATATATATATATATATATATATATATATATAAACATATAAAAATTGAAACTGACCCCAGATATGGGTTCTAGGGGTCCTAGATCGCGCTCATTTGCAAAATTTTTTTCAAAATTCAAAAGTCGGGGTCTCCCCATTAGTGAATTTTTTCTACGAAAATTCACTAAAATAAATATTTTCTCCCAAGCCACTCGCAGATACATTATTTAATGGAAATAATTTGGTTTGGATTTTGTTAACGAATTAAGTCACGGAATTTTGAAAAGAAACAAATGTCAAAACGTAAAAATTACGTGCATATTTTTTAGACAGACACACACGCGCACACACTCAGATATATATATATATATATATATATATATATATATATATATATATATATATATATATATATATATGTATATATATATATATATATATATATATATATATATATATATATATATATATATATATATATATATATATATATATATATATATATATATATATATACATGTACAGGATGCTACGGACGCTTCCGACCCAGTTTTGGATACCAAGTATGCAGTTTTACCTTACATCAGTGGCCTAACACATAGACTATTGAACCTCTTCAAAGTTTTCACAGACGTCAAAGTGGCAAAATACAATGTTCTGACTAACAAGAATTTTTTCACCAGCAATAAGGACAAAATTTCGGTTCATAAACTACGTGATGTGGTCTATAAACTAGATTGTAAAAATTGTTCTCTTTCTTATATAGGTCAGACTTCACAGTTTGTTGGTAGGAGGATCAGCCAACATAAGAGTGACTCCAGACTGAGACCTGACAGGTGTGCATTGGCACATCATGTGTCTACTTTAGGCCATAATATGGATTATAAAAATGTCAAAATATTAGACAGGGAGAAAAATTTAAAAAAACGTTCCCTTCTTGAAATGTGTCACATTCTCGAAAATGGCACTATGAACTCAAAAACAGATGTTCAAAATCTAAGTAGCATTTACAGCTATGTAATACTTTTTGATAGGTCTGATGGCGCCTCTGTGTTGGCCGGTTCCATAACTTAAAATAAGAATATTTGTTCACATATTTCACCAATAGAGAAACATAATAGTCTATGATCATTGAGATCTTCCACTATCATTTATATATTCTGGTTGACATTTCTAACGTGAAAAAATGGGGTTAGGTGTCCATTTTGTTACACGCGAATTTTTCAAAGCTTTTTTAGTTTTTTAACATTAATGACAACTTTTTATACTTTTTCATGACTAGCTTTGAATGTTTTGAAAGTAGAAATGTACGCGTGAGTTTCACATGTATTTTAAGGATGTTTTTTGCATTGCTGTTTTTTAGCATGTCTTGTGGCAGAACTACCCTGTTTTCAATGTTTAGGCCTTGCTTTTATAATTAGTTACAGTGCTGTAAGTGTTTTTTAATGCATAATCTAGATGTTTGTGCTGATTCTGTTCATTTTTAGTGCTCCTGAAGATGCCAAGAACTCCTGGCGAAATATATTGAGTTTTAGTACAGAGCGACTTTCTTTAAGATATAGCCCTCAATTGTTGGTCGTAATTGCCCTTAATATCATATATATATATATATATATATATATATATATATATATATATATATATATATATATATATATATATATATATATATATATATTGTTATGTTATAGGTCTTTCTATATACTTTAGTATGTTTTTTTATGGTTATGTGAAATCTAGAATTTTGTTAAGTATGGTCAGTTGTGTTTTTGTTTTGTTTATGTGTGTAAATAAATAAATATATAAGAAAATTTGCTGTGTTTCTTTATGTGTAATATGTTATCGTCAGACTGGCTGTGTTTTTTGTTCTTTAAATATAGTGTTGTTTTGTTGGAAGTGAGGAGATGTAGAACAAAAGTATGTATGTTTTTTATACCTTTGTATCATCGAAGAATACGACGCTTACTGATTTATCAAACCAAATATGTCAATTGTAAACTCAAATTACGTGAAACAAATATATATGACCACTTATATACATATGTCAGTGCCCTCTTACCTTTCTTTTCTCTTCTTTACGCCTCACATAGCTCTATCTCTGGGTAAATTGTAGGGTCCAAAGTCTTTATTGCTGTCTTAAACTGTTTTCCTTTTTTTTAAATGTTTACTGACTGAAAGTTAGAAACTTTGATTCATTTTTAGCACAAATATGCTGATAAAGAAGATAACCATTGGTTTTTCATTGGAAAACAAAAACTCCAACTTTACTGTAAATTAACAATTATCACAAATATTATTCCTCAAATCTTAGATTTGTTACAATTATTTTTTCACGAATACAAAATTTACCAATCTCCCTATTTTGCCAACAATAAAAAAACTAATGTATTTTTCATGTTTGACGAAACGCTTTATGCAGTTCTAGACTCAATAAAAGTGGCCCTATCAATTCGCTGTTCACTACATAATTGTCTTTTACTTATAAGTGAATTATCTATTTGTTATTAAAAAACTCACTTTTTGTTCGTAGAACGTCCTGGCTGTATAAATTGTTGGTATCACTTATTGAAATTTCCCCTCTATTACTTAATTTTTCTGGATTCTTCCTTTTCGCTGCTTATTTTTCGGTACCTCGTGAAAAAATTCTCTGTTGTTATTCTCCTTGACAAAAAACTATCTAAGCTCGTTGCTAACGTAATTTTTCTCATTTCGCCTTCTATACTGGCTAATTTATATTTTAATTCCTGCTTTCTGTCTACGATCCCTTCTCACCTGGGATACCACTCTCTTTTCATTTTTATTGACTTTCATATATGTCAAATGTTAACATACCTATACCAACCATGACTCTTTTTATTCGATGGTTGATCTATTAATCCATATCATTTTTATCTCTTCTGATCTGCCTTGTATTCGCCTATAACTAGGTTTTTTGATAGTCCGATTAAATATTTAACGGTCGGTTACTTAATCAAGGATTAAGACGACCAATCACAGGTTGTGATTCTGGTTTTTGTCATGACAACTAAATATTTAGAAGCTGTGATTGGTTGTATTAAGCCTTGGCCGTTAAATATTTAATCAAGCTTTGTGAAACTGGACAATAGTGTTTGATTTTGTTTAGTGGTGTAATGTTTTAATTTATGCTTTATTTCAAGCATTATATGTGTGAAATTACTCCTGTTCCCGTATATAACATATCAATATATATATATATATATATATATATATATATATATATATATATATATATATATATATATATATATATATATATATATATATATATATATATATATATATATATATATATATATATATATATTTATTGTATTGCTATATTGTAATCTCCGTTATTATTAGACATAGGGAGACGGTTAAATTAGCAATGTTTTCTAGAATTTTATGCTCGTTCCAAATATGACTTGCCTTTTACCCTGCCTCTTTTCATTTTCGAGTTATTTTGAAAAAAACAAAATCTGCCGATTTCTTTTTTTATTAAATAGCTAAGTAGGCATCAATCTGACATGTCTAAGACTTGCACATTATCAGGACACCTTTTACAGAGTAATATTTTTGTGCTATTCTCAACTTTGGATTGTCATTGGTTTTTGAGCTACAGGTATTAACATTTGTTTTTATTATGGTAGCCATATTGGATTTTCTACTCATGTGATAGTCTGTGAAAAGATCTTTCCAATGGTGTACAACATGCTTGAAAAATCTTGTAATTGCACTGACAATTTTGAGAAAAATCGTTTGGAGGATAGTAGGCTATGAAATCCAATACCAGAAAACAAATGACAAAAAAAGAGTGTTCAAAAAGTAGTAGGCCATGGAGTCTAACAATAGACTTCTACTTTTAACATAATTTGGCTTGGATACGTTCTTTAGCCAGGAAAATCTAACCAGGTTTTCCGGGAAAATTTTGGGTTTTATTTCGGACAAAAAATAAATAAAAAGCTATGATAATCAAATTTGGTACACAAGTTTATGACATTTTAAGGATACTATATACCAAAATTTAGATTTCTATGTTACACAAAAAAAGTTACCAAAAAATATTTGGTGCTAGATCATTTCTATGAAAATTCACTACCATAACGCACTTGCTGCGTCCGAACTTTTTTAACATGTGTTGTCGCGATTTGGGTTCCACAAGTGTACTTATTAGTGAAGTCAATTTTTTATCTAAGATAGCGATTGCTCCTGCGTCTTATCTACACCCTGTATACAGTAACAAGATTCAATATTAAACCCATAATTAACAAAATAAATAATTGTGACGTGATAATTTGCTGTGTGACCCACCCTGCAATTCACATTACAATTTTCTTGTCTCTCCCGCTCTCAAAGCTTTGGGTGTAGAGATCCGGTATAACAAATCACTTATTACTACCAAGTGTATAATTTATTTTTAAGACGTGTGCTTGCTGCTGGCAAGCCTTGCAAAATTCACTTAGAGTTGTTAAAGTAGGCCGCATCTTTGCAAGAGGTCACCAGATAACCATACCTTTGCCTGTTGAATTTCAATGAGTTGAATTATGAGATCACTGTTTCTTTCTTCTCGATTCATATATCATCACAGTGTCATTATGTTACCAGCTTTTCATTGCCCAGAGAAAGTGAGAGGAATGAGAAACGGAAGGAGATAAGAAGATGCAGAACTTATAATTAATAAAGTAAGAAATTGTTATCTCAGTTACTTGTTAATTACCAGCTTCTACGTATCATCACTCTTAGCGAGTTTGAGCTGCGGTTAATCAGGGTTTTTATACACATACATTTACTCTCTTAACTTTTAAGAAAATAAACAAAAATTTTAACAAAATGGAAAACCGACTTCACAGAAAAATATTCTAAAACAAAAAATGCACTAAAAAGTAAAAACTCTGGACGCAGCAAGTGCGTTATGATAGTGAATTTTCATTAAAATGTTTTTATTGCAAATATGTGTGTTTTCTTTTTATTTAAAAAAGCAGGCATCAATTTTGGCTACCAGTATAACCTATATAGTAAAAACGATGTGCCATATTTCATAAAAATAACTTTATTGTGTGAAAACGTACAAAAATTTCCAAAAGTAAATTTAAAGTGTTCCCGGAAAAACTCGTTTCTTGGTCAACCTTATAGGCTAATAGCAAATTGGGATATTCAAATATGAAGCATTTGATCAAAATTCGCTACCATACCTCACTTGCTGCATCCAGAATTTCTTTTCCTACAAACATCATTATATTTCGATGGAAAATGCAAGAATTCAATAACATAAGGCGTGTTTGATTATTAAAATTTGTATCACCAACGACTTATGGGCCAGCCTGTGATTGTAGAAATATTTTTTAAGATGTAGCTCAAGATACCCTATAATTAATGCATAAAGATTTTTTTCATATCTTGTATAATAACGGATATATTGAGCTTTATTGATTTTTTACGAAAATTCGACAAAAATTATATACCATTAAATGATAAACTCTGATCTACGGTCACTCTAGACCGGAGACAGAGCAATATAAAACTTCACCCTACCAATCGCTGTGCAGACTAGTTCAAGGCACAGTGATTTTGGAATGGGTGGAGTAAGACTAGGGGTATGCACAATCAACCAAGGGTTGCGGTGCTATCGGGGCGGCAAGGTCGCGGACGAGCCCTGAGGGAACAAAAAAAAAATGATAAACTCTATAGCTAAGACTACTACCAAGCATCAGAGAAAGGGTCTATTTGAAATGAATTTTCTGAAAACATTTTAGTAAAATGAAGGACAATGACGGTTGAAACTAAGACTTCAGGATTTGTAAAACATCCTTCTTGAGACATTTGATTTCCATAGCCCGTATTCGATTCAAGTTATTTGCCTAAATGTTGCCGATTTTGACGTTTTAAATCGCAACTTTGACGTTTTGAGGAAAACCCCAATTTATTTTTCTTTAAATGCCTATAACTTTTTTGCCTTTTGATCTACATAGCAAAATTTTGGTAGGTAACTTACTTATAAAGATGTACACCCGCGTACCCTTACTTTGTTAATTTCGGAGATATAAATTTTTTTCGAAAGGAAACACAAAATTTTCCGGGAAAACCTGGGCAGATTTTCCTGGCTAACGAACTTATCCAAGCCATTTGTGAAATAAATTTATTCACCAAATTTAATCAAAATCGGCCCATTAATTTTTGAGTTATCGGTGTGATACATACATACACACACACACACACACACACACACACATATATATATATATATATATATATATATATATATATATATATATATATATATATATATATATATATATATATATATATATATATATATATATATATATATATAAACATATAAAAATTGAAACTGACCCCGATATGTGTTCTGGGGGGCCTAATTAGCGCTCATTTGAAGAAATTTTTTCCAAATTCAAGTCGGCATCTCCTCATTAGTGATTATTTTAAAAGAATATTCACTAAAAATAATTGCGTATTCTTCTGTCTACAACTTACAATCAACTTATTTTTTTCACTCAATGTACGATCTATGCATTTACCACGCAAGAATGTAGGTACCCACTTAAACTTAACCTCTAACTCCACACATACCTAACTAACAGACAATTATCAAAATATTTATTTAGAGTTCACCTAAGCAGAAAGTTTTAACTATATGTGTAGACTGCTTAAAAGACAATCAAATTATTAGGATCATATAATGTAAAATTATTGTTATTTTTGGAGTCGGTGTCAGCCAAGATGGGTTTGTAACTACTTAAACGTGAAATGTCTTACTATATAACAATTGGCATACAGACTTTACACACATAGACAGTGTTGCCACTAGGTCGACACAAAATTACTGGACAAACTTGATTGCATTACTGGCATTTCCTGGCAAAATTTAAATATTTTATTACTTGCAATTCCTGGCAATTTAATGGTTTAGTTTATTGTTTTGGTGATCATTATCTTTGTCCTAATGGGTACGTAAGCCTGCATCTGTAAAATTATTGGGTGGTTACTGTGATTTTGCGAATGATAAAATTACGTCAGGGCCTCAACCTTAATCTTATACATCATGGGCACTTTTCAGAATACACGGGTGGATTGAATCGGTAGGTAATAACATTATATGATTGGCTAGTTTAAAGAACGCAGTCCACAGTATAGGTAGCAACCACATGATATAACGACTTAGAAGAGATATGATATTGCGCATATGCCCCGCCCCCTCATATGACGTCACGCGGTGAGTAACGTTATAGAAGTCTAACTACACACTTAAAACAAAGTCATTCGCAATCAAAAAGTTTCTATACGTCAGTTTAATACGGTTGAAGTTACGCCTATATTGTCTTTTTTAGATAATATAGTTCGCAGCACAAAATTTATTCTTTTTCATTTTTATTTCATCCAACTATATGCACTTAAATATTAGTAAAATACGTAATTTGTTAAGAGGTTGTGATGAAACGTCAAACCCCACTGCACGACAGCATATTATTGTTGCATTGGACTCACCACTTGACACCATGCGCGTGACAGGTCTAAAAATAGATAGTCTGAATATCATATCTCTCGTTATTTGTATCATGAGTAACCAGTAACGAAACTCGGTCGTTTCCCGCTCGTTGGATTTCGGAATATCCATAGACAAAGTCTAATATGGAATTTATTAGTCTGAACCAACGGAGGACCACGTAAGCGCTTCCAACTCATAATTCATTTGTCACTGTCATTTTTCAAGGTTTTAAAATATTTAATCAATTTTTATTTAATAGAGTTTGTAAGCAGTATTTCAGTGTTTATGAAACTTAATACCAGAATTTGTGGCTACCTCATGATACAACAGGCTCTAAGAGATTTAATAACATTGCTAAAAGCGACCTCTATCGGTAATTATATCAAAATCCGTATTGGGCTTTGTCTGTGGGTTGTGGTGCTGCTAAACACATCTATATTTCATTCTACACCGTCTTTCTTAAGATAATTCTTTATGTTTATTATTATAGCTACATTTTCGAATCAATGTTGCTTGATATTGTCGTATTAAATTTCATTTGTAGATAGGTTGAATTAGGTAATATTACTTTGTCTTGAGAGAGGTATTGTCACAGCATAATATCTTATTGAAGTTTATTTGTAAATAGATTTAATTAGGTGTGTGTGTGTGTTTTGTTGCATTAAAATTCATTTGTAAAAAGGTTTAATTAGGTATTGGTATATTGTCGTTTCAAGGTCCCAGGATACTGTCACAGTATATTGTATAAAATTTCATTTGTAAAATAGATTTCATAAGGTATTCTCGTATTATTAATGCAAGGTATATTGTCGTATTTCCTTGGCTGACACCGATTCCAAAAATAACAATAATTTTACATTGTATGATCTTAATAATTTGATTGTCTTTTACGCAGTCTACACATATATTTAAAACTTTCTGCTTGGGTGAACTCTAAATAAATATTTTGATAATTGTCTGTTAGTCATAGGTATGTGTTGAGTTAGAGGTTAAGTTTAAGTGGATACCTACATTCTTGCGTGGTAAATGCATAGATCGTACATCGAGTGGAAAAAATAAGTTGATTGTAAGTTGTAGACAGAAGAAAACGCAATTCTCTTTTAGTTTATAGTGCATTTTTTGTTTTAGAATATTTTTCTGTGAAGTCGGTTTTCCATTTTGTTAAAATTTTTGTTTATTTCTTTATTTTTAGTGAATCTGAAGCTTTATATCTGATTTAATTAGTCCGAATATGGGTATACCTACTAAACGCGCTGCTTATATGAGAGCGCCGTTTAAATGGGACTAACGGAGAAAGGGGGAAACGCCTATCTCAAAATAGGAAATCCACCTTCAGGGCCATTTCAAAAGAGACTTGTGAAGAGCGCAAAAATAGGCTTTGGAAAATGCAGGCTTACATAAAAAAGTTTTAAACAAGGAAAATTTCCAAAATCGTACTCACCGTCTCGGCTTGACCCACGACCGTCAATCCAATGAGACGGAAGTGCAACGTGCCCACCACCTACGCATTATTAAGGATAACTCAAAAACTACTAGTCCGATCTTGATCACATTTATATGAGACCACACGAGAAGCACCAGCTTTCAAGTAAAAAAAAAGAATCATCAAAATAGGTTCACCTAGAAAAAAGTTCTGAGGTAACACACATAAAAAAAACATACAGGCGAATTCAGAACCTCCTCCTTTTTTTGAAGTCGGTTAAAAATAGTTAAAAGGCGGGACGCTGCAAGTGCGTTATGGTAACGAATTTTCCTAAGATTTCCACCACATTGTGCCCTAATCATATGATTGGATCTGTTTAAACTTATTAACGTTAAACTGTGCCTGATGGATAATCTTGCAATGACACCCCTTTTTCCGCACATACGCACACACACATGATAAATTTAGGTAGTATAAACATATTACTCAAAATCTACTGATTTTTTTTAACATGATAAGTCAAACCGTGTGCCATTTGGTTGGTCAGAAAGACTAATGATTAAATATTTTAATGTATCCATCTTTGTTTATTATATTCAACTTTGTACCGTAGGGTAATGTCCCTTTCTATCAACGGGAATATAATTCGTCGCATTTTTCAAATTGGGTAAAATTTAATTCCGGAACAACTTGGACGACAATTATCAATCAAAACTGAATTTTATATGTCTCTAGGTTGCGTCGAAGCTCTGCAAACCATGTTCTATATATATATATATATATATATATATATATATATATATATATATATATATATATATATATATATATATATATATATATATATATATATATATATATATATATATATATAAAGACTGCGTGACCATGCGTTCCCCGCCGCCACGTTTTATCATTTTTTGTACAGAGCCTTATGGGAGAACAGGAAAGTCTAAGCACTTCTGTGTTAATCGATGCATCAGTGAGGGAAAATGGACAGAGGTCACAAGTAATAAGGATGAAATAAAAGTCTGGACGCAGCAAGTTTTGGTTGTCACTTTGGCTCTAGCTAAATCATAAAATTTCATGTAATAATGGAGTGAATATATATATATATTGTTGCTCGCAAGTGGCGATAACCTCACCTTTCTTCAACGTGACTCTGTTAGTTTGCACGTTAGCCACTCTTATGGGTATTGTCTTCTTCGGGTCTACTAAGCATCGTGCGACGAGGGCGCCATCATGTCTATCTTTTAGGGGCTCCGCTATGAGAGCAGACATACCATCAAGTTTCTTCTCTAGTCTGGCTCTGACAATCTTCTCACTGTTACCAGGAATTCGTGTATCCTCGTCGACAATAAGTCTCACCCTGGGATTAGCCTCGCCTGCTGTTGGAGATAAATACAACTCTTCGTTACCGATTTTCAAGATCTTATTCTGGAAGTCTACTGACAGGACATCGAAACCTTCCATTAAATCCAGGCCCAGAATAAATTCGTCGACGATTTCTGCGACGACAGCCCTTACCTGTAGCTCAGTACTGCCCAGCCTAATGTAAACAGTGGCCTCTCCATGCACGGGTATTCTATCTCCTTTTGCCGTCTCCAACACAGGCTGTTTGTTGGTAGTGAGTGCTGACTTGTTTGGCAACATGTCTGGACGTACAACGGATCTAGTGGCACCAGTATCGATGGTGAAACTGCACTGTCTTCCGTCTATGCTGCCAGGTATAACGAGGCTCTCGTGGTAGCGTCGGATAGTGGAGACCCTGACCTTGGGGCCTTGGGTCCCGCATGCCAGCTGCCGCCCCCTTACACTGGCGTCAGGTCGTTTTCCCTGACGGCGCTCCCTGTTGGTGTATTCTTGTCTTCTGCATGCCACCTGTTGGGTTTGTGAGCACTGCCTACTTTTGTGCCCTTTCCTACCACACTTGTAGCACTCTATGTGGGACCAATCTGTTTTCGATTTACGTGCTCCAACCGTTGCAGTGAGCTTGCTTATGGCTTCCTTCATTCCTTGATTTCTCGCCTTAGTGCCTCTGTCGTGTCTGAAAGGTCCTCTTTCTCCTTCACTTCGCGCAGCCTGTTGCGGCGAGGTTGAGATGCATTCTTCGCTGCTTCAAATTCCAAGCCATAAATTACACAGTCTGTAAGTGTTTTGAACCTTCCGAGCCTTAAAGCTTGTTGCATTTCATTGTCAAGTACCCCATCGATGAAGGTCTGGACGGTGATCTGGTTGACAAATTCTTCTGGGGCTTGGGGATATGCCAGTCGCACAAGTTTCTCCACTTCGGCACTAAATTCTTGCAGACTCTCGTTTGGCTTCTGGGCCCTTGACTTTAGTTGTATCTGGTAGACCTGGCTCATGTACTTGTTACCATATCTCAAGTCTAGGGCCTGTATCACTGTTAAGTAGTTTTGCTGTTTCGACTCCGGGATGTTCTGGAGGATTTCTAGGGCTTTACCTCGAAGCGAGAGAATCAGAGCAGTTGCTGCCTGTTGTTCGCTCCATCCATTGCTGAGAGCTGCCGCCTCAAACTGCCTCCTGTACATGGGCCACGATGTTTCTCCGTCAAAGGTCGGCGGCTTCAAGGTTCCATGAGGCTGCTGCACGGCTGGTACATCCGCCTCCGGGCGATTTTGAACTGGGGCCATTCCAGTAACTCCTCTTGGTTCAGTTCTATCAGTCTGGATGATCAACTGTTCGGTCAGTTCTTTATGTGTGCATTCTGTTCCTTTCATGATCATCTTCATTTGTTCTTTCAACCCTTCCACTTCTTCCCATCGTTTATTCAAATCCTCTGTTACATTTTCTACTTTCTTGTCCACATTTTCTACTTTCTTGTCCACATTTTCTACTTTCTTGTCCACGTTTTCTATTTGTTCGTTGATCTGTTCAATTTCTTCTTTTACATCGACTCTTATATTGTGGAACATACTTCGGAGCTCTTCTTTATCTTCTTGTCGCCTCTGTTCCTCCTCTTGCCGTCTTCTCTCCTCTTCTTCGCGCCGTCTTCTTTCATCTTCTTGTCGCCGTTGTTCGTCTTCTACGCGCCGTCTTCTTTCATCTTCTTGTCGCCGTTGTTCGTCTTCTTCGCGTTGCTTCTTGAGTTCTTCTTTGTCTTCTTGTCGTCGTCGTTCGTCTTCTTCGCGCCGTCTTCTTTCTTCTTCTTGTCGTCGTTGGTCGTCTTCTTCGCGTTGCTTCTTGAGTTCTTCTTTGTCTTCTTCGCGTTGCTTCTTCAGTAACTCCATCAACTCTTTGATTTCAGCCATCTCGTCGTAGTCAGTCGATCTGGTGTTTACCATTTACAGCTAGCTTAATTGTTCACTTCTTCACTCACTTATCCCACTTCTGACACCAAATTGTTGCGTTTTCTCCGGGTTCTGGATAAGTGAGACTTTAAATTTTAACAAAACAACTTTATTTACACTCTAAATATGGATACAATAAAATTTCTAGAATATCTCTCTCACAAAACACTTAATTTACTGGCCTTACAATGACTAATCTGCACACAAGTTACTATACTACAGTCTAACACTTCACACTGATTACTGCTTGTTCAAGTCACTACCACATTCTCTTACTGAACTGAACTAACTCGGGCTGGCTGGCTTTCGCTTTTATATACTCGCCGTACCTTCCCCTCCTTTCTAGAGCATTCCATTCCAGAACGTTCCAGGACCTTCTTTTACTAGAAGGTTCTGTGAATACAGATCGGTCCCGTGTGTATACAGAGGGATGTATATACAGGATGATCCAAATGTGGTCACCACTCCTATGTTACACAAGAGGTGTTTCTCGAACTATAAGATCTCTCTGCGTATACAGGGTGTAAGGGTTCTCTGCGTATACAGGGTGTATATACAGGGTGTTCGGAATGTGCAGACCTCAGTTATCCGTTCCGACGGGGTACAAGTTGGTAACTTCGTTATTTCTGGTCCTAGAGGGTTGAGACTTCGCCTGAGGGGGGTCACCCCAGGCACCCCCAGGGGGGGTGGGGAGGCAGTGTTGCCAGATTGTGCAAAAATTCCCAGATGTTGGGGGAAATTCTGGAGATGTGGCAACACCGCACCTACGTCTATTGAAGTGCTTTGTAACAATATATATATATATATATATATATATATATATATATATATATATATATATATATATATATATATATATATATATATATATATATATATATATATATATATATATATATATATATATATATATATATAGATATATATATATTATAGAATGGCGCAGCGAAAACGGAACAGACCCCATTTTTCGTATTTCCTGTTATCTTGTTATTTAAAAGAAATGGCTCGGATACGTTAATTTTAATATCGAGGGGGGAACGTTTTGCCGATATTTTCAACTCTGTCAGATCATCCCTCTAACGGTGGTGTGTCACCCCTGAAATTTTGTATGGAAACGGGTATTGTGTGGCATTTCATTTTGAAGCTAATCCAATTTTCTTTTCAAAAATTATTAGTTTTTTCAAAGCGGTTAAGTGGTTTTTGAGAAAACGCATTTTAGGGTGTTGTCAGCCAAACAAAACAAACAAGTTTCTCACATTATTTTTTATTACCCTAACAGTATACTAATGTATTAAATGTTAGAAATGTTGACCTCCAGCTTCAATGCAATAATATTTTATTCAAAGCAGTTTCGAACGTTGCGACCCATTTCGGATAAGACTTGTTGACATGGCAGTGTAGTGTAAATCTTATTTTGTAGGTGTTTCCACAAAAAAAGTCACTCTATATCTGCGACTATGACCAATCACCGACGCCAGGGAGCGGTTTCACCTCACTATCCTGAAGATTTTGCCAAACCCCCGCCTTCCTGTAATGGACACGGGAATGACGCCTTTACTCCCCCTACGAAGGGAAGTACGTGCAAACATTCAACTTGCTCAAATACAATTCCAGAACCTCGGTTGATGTTAACTTATTATAGTTTGTACTGAAAAAGTAAAAGAGAAGCCCTGGGACTCGAACCCAGGTTCAGAGGCACACGTTCTTACCCCTGGACCACCGAGACTCCAAGTGTAACATTAAGGTAATAAAATATAATGTGAGAAAGTTGTTTGTTTTCTTTGGCAGGCAAGATTGTGCAAAGAGTTTTCGCAAAAACTACCCAACCGATTTTGAAAGTCTGATATCTTTCAAAAAGAGAATTTGATTGGCTTCAAAATGAGACGTCACTCAATACCCCTTTCCATTAAAAAATGTAGGGGCAAAACTCACCACCGCTATAGGGATGAACGAACAGGGTTGAAAATATTGCAAAACGTTTCCCCCTCGAAGTCAAAAGTTACATGTCCGACCGATTTTTTTTAAGTGATAGGAAATATGAAAAATCGGGTCTGCTTCGTGTAAGCTGCGTCTGGGCGTTAAAATTAAGTATGTGGTCAAACTTTAGGGCGTCATTCCTTACTGAATTTCAAGACAAAGTCACGTATACAGGTAAGTCCTAAACGGCTTTGTTTTTATTATACAGGGTGTTGAAATATTTTTTTAATTACATGTTTTCCCATCACTATGTAGAATACGCAATTTAGATCAGGTTGAAACCTGGCGACAATTTTTATTCTATATAGAGGAATATTATAGTATGCCACTTTTAGTGAATTTTCTTTAAGAAAATCACTAATGAGGAGATCCCGACTTTTGAATTTTGAAAAAATTTCTTCAAATGAGCGCTAATTAGGCGCCCCAGAAGACATATCCGGGGTCGGTTTCAGTTTTATATATATATATATATATATATATATATATATATATATATATATATATATATATATATATATATATATATATATATATATATATATATATATATATATATATATATATATGAGACATACTTGGTTCTCGGGTTAAACCGCTTCCAGAATTTATGCAAGGACACTCTAAGGCCTCAATCTGCCTACTCCTTAAAGTGGTGGACAAAGTTGGGTAAAGGAAATATGTAAGGACACTCTAAGGCTTCAATCTGCCTTCTCCTTAGAGTGGTGGACAAAGGTGAGTAAAGGAAATATGTAAGGACACTCTAAGGCCTCAATCTGCCTACTCCTTGGAGTGGTGGACAAAGGTAGGTAAAGAAAATATGTAAGGACACTCTAAGGCCTTAATCTGCCTACTCCTTAGAGCGGTGGACAAAGGTGGGTTGAGTTGTTGTAGCTAGAGCTACCTGACCTTTCTTTGGCAAATGGCTTGGATAAGTTCGTTAGCCAGGGAAATCGGTTCAGATTTTCCCGGAAAATTTTGTGTTTTTTCGAAAAAAAATTATAACTCCGGAATTAACAAAGTAAGGGCAACCAAATTTATCACGCGTGTTTATATCTATATAAGCTACCTACCAAAATTTACCTCTGTGGCTCAAAAGAAAAAAAGTTATAGGCATTTAAAGAAAAACAAATTGGGGTTTTCCTTAAAACGTCAAAGTTGATATTTAAAACGTCAAAATTGGCAACATTTAGGCAAAGGACTTGAATCTAATACGGGCTATGGAAATAAAATGTATCAAGAAGAATGTTTTACAAACCTTGAAGTCTTAGTTTCAACCCTCATTGTCCTTCATTTTACTAAAATATTTCCAGAAAATTCATTTCAAATAGACCCTTTCTTTGATGCTTGGCAGTAGCCTTAGCTATAGAGTTTATCGTTTAATGGTATATAAGTTTCGTCGATTTTTCGTAAAAAATCAATAAAGCTTAATATATCCGTTATTATAGAAGATATGAAAAAATATTGTATACATTAATTATAAGGAGTCTTGAGCTACATCTTAAAAAATTATTTCTACAATCACAGGGTGGCCCATAAGTCGTTGGTGATACAAATTTTTTTTTTTAGTTGAACACGCATTATGTTATTTTCCATTGAAATATAATACATCTTTGTAAGACAAGAAATTCGGCACGCAGCAAGGGCGTTATGGTAGCGACTTTTGATTAAATACTTCATATTTGAATAAATCAATTTGCTATTAACCTATAAGGTTGACCTAGAAACGAGTTTTTTTCGGGAACACTTTAAGTTTACTTTCTGAAATGTTTGTAAATTTTCAAGCAATAAAGTTATTTTAATGAAACATGGCACATTGTTTTTGCTATATAGTTTATACTGGTAACCAAATTTTATGCCTGCTTTCTTAACAAAAACACACATATTTGCTATTAAAAACATTTAAATGGAAATTCACTACTATAACGCACTTGCTGCATCCAGACTTTTGACATGTGGTCACTTCAGAAGATTTGATCGAGAATTCAATGCGAAAGCTAAAAATGCAATAATGTATATAGTGTGTAATTTAAAATAACGAGGTATATAAAACTTCCGGTTTAACCGGAAGCGGCATGTACTTAAAAGTAAGTTCATTAGATTTGATAGAATTTGATGATTTAGCAATTAAAACTCCACGAAAGTCGTTTTTGGTAAGATTAACTGTTTTCGATAAATTCGAAAAAATACTAAAATTATGAGTAACATTTATTACTGCAGTGTTTTGAAAGTAACAAAAAAGTAAGAGTTCCATGAAAGGAAAAAATTCTCGGCAGAAATTTAACAACCGTCATAACTTTAAACAGTGCGTACGTGTAAATGTTTTAGATCGTAAGTTGAAGTGTTTTTAAGACTTTTAGGCTGAAAAATTCGTTACTAGTATCAGAAATGGTTCAGTTTACAAACAGAGAAATGGGCGAGGTGTATTTTGTTTATGAAATGGCCCAAGAGCGGCTTGGCGCATTTGTAAGAGATATATCCTCGCCAATTTGTACCAAACAGACAAACATTTGTACCAAACAACAGGAGAGCTGAAGGAAGCAGTTTTACATGAAATTGGGCATAGCTCTGACGCAAATACACGCAAACATCACTCACGTTTCTATATAAGGTCAGGTGAATTCCGGCTATAATTGGAAACGCATACCGGTTTCGCTCTCATTAGAGCTCATCAGTGCGCTATACCAAATTGCAATCAAAATACACTTGTCACTTGTCATGACTTGAAGATGGACCAGGAGAGCTCTCCTTTTATCCCGCAATCCTGAGCCGATGGAATAGACTTTTGTTGTTAGGTGGTTTTTAGTCGGTCCAGTCGTCTTTGTTATTGTTTGAGTATCTGTTTGGGTCTCTTAATTTTGGAGGGGTAGTCGTACTCATAGTTGAGGGCCGCTATAATGGTTTTGTTCGTGTGTGCCGAGGCATTTATGAGTGTATTGGTTGTCAGTTCGTTTATTTTGTCCTCTGTTTTTGTCATTTTGGTGTCTTCGTATATTTGTCGGTTGCTGACGAACCAGGGTATGTCGAGAGCGTGTCGTAAGTATTTGTTTTGTACCAAAATAAACCCAAAAGCAAGTTCGGCTTAAGGTAGTCAGCCTCGTAGAACATAGCGAGATGAACGACAGTGTCGCCATCTGTGGAGTAGCCAGGTAAGACGTTGTCAGGGCAGCTCTAATAAACACTACGTGATATATAAACAGAGACTGTGTACAACTAACCAACGATTTAAAAAAGTCTGGACGCAGCAAGTGCGTTATGGTAGTGAATTTTCCTAAAAAAATATTTTTAATACCAAATATGTGTTTTTTTGTTGTTGAGAAAGCAGGCATCAAATTTGATTACCAGTATAACCTGTATAGCAGAAACAATGTGACATGATTCATCAAAATAACTTTATTGCTTGATAATGTACAAAAATTTTCAAAAATAAACTTAAGGTGTTTCCGAAAAACATAAGGCGTGTTCGATTAAAGAAAAGAAAATTTGTATAACCAACGACTTATGGACCAGCCTGTGGTTGTTGAAATAATTTTTAAGATGTAGCTCAAGACTCCCTATAATTGTATACAATTTTTTTCGCAGCTTGTATGATAACGGATATATTGAGTTTTAACATTTTTTTCGAAAATTCAACAAAAATTATATACTATTAAAGGATAAACTCTATAGCTAAGACTACTGCCAAAGCATCAGAGAAAGGGTCTATTTGAAACGAATTCTCTGGAAATATTTTAGTAAAATGAAGGACAAGGATGGTTGAAGCTAAGACTTTAGAGTTTGTAAAACATTCTTCTTGTAACATTTTCTTTCCATAGTCCGTATTAGTTTCAGGTTCTTTGCCTAAATGTTGCCAATTTGACGTTTGAAATCGCGACTTTCATTTTATTTTTCTTTAAACGCCCATAACTGTTTTGTCTTTTAACTTACAGAGCTAGATTATGGCAAGTAATTTAGCTACGATGATGTAAACCAGCGTACTAAATTTGGTCGACCTTACTTTGTTATTTCCGGAGATATCAATATTTTTAGAAACAAAACACAAACTTTTCCGGGAAAACCTTGGCCGATTTTCCTGGCTAACAGAAAGAAAGTACTCACCAAATTTAATCAAAATCGGCCCATTATTTTTTGAGTTATCGGTGTGATATATATATATATATATATATATATATATATATATATATATATATATATATATATATATATATATATATATACATATATATATATATATATATATATATATATATATATATATATATATATATATATATATATATATATATATATATAAACATATAAAAATTGAAGCTGAACCCGGATATGTGTTCTAGGGGGCCTAGTTAGCGCTCATTTGAAGAAATTTTTTCAAAATTCAAAAGTCGGGATCTCCTTATTAGTGTTTTTTTTTACAAGAAAATTCACTAAAATGGCTAGTAGTGTTTAAGCTACAGTGACAACGTGTAACCTGGCTACGCCACCGATGGCGACACTGTTGTACATCTCACTATGTTGTACGAGGCTGCCTACCTGAAGTCGAACTTGCTTTTGGGTGTATTCTGGCTGTAATTTGGTATACCGCACTGATGAGCTATAATAAGTATTACTGTTAGTAATATCCCGTACTAATAGTGTAAATATCTTATGAAAATTCATTATTATAACGCACCTGCTGCGTCTCGAATTGTTACTTTCAGAACATTGTAGCAATAAATGTTATACATAATTTTAGTATCTTTTCTATATTATCAGTTCAACAGTTAATTTGAGCGAAAAAACTCAAGAGATGGCTTTCGTGTAGTTTTAATTGCTATATCGTAAAATCCTGTCAAATAAGAATAAAAGTATGGACGCAGCAAGTGCGTTATGCCAGCGAATTTTTGTATAAATGTTTTTAATGGCAAATATGTCTTGTTTTTAAAAGAAGGACATTTGGTTGGTAGTATAACCTATATAGTACTAACAATGTACCATATTTTATTTAAATAGCTTTGTTGTACATTTTTCGAAAATAAACTTTAAAAGTTCCAGAAAAAAACCGGTCCGATTTTCCTGGCCAACGAACCCCTTTAAGCTATTTTCACACGTTCCAAGATATAATTATTCATAAGCAGCTTTAGATTTAAATGAGCAATAAGATGAAGTAAAAAAATATAGGGTATTTTATTTGAAATTATCAAGTTATGAATGAAAGAAGTTGTTCAAGTTGGACGCTTCGTATAGAACGCTATATATAAGTTCTTAAAGATATTATCCACCGCATCGTTAGAACTAAACTTTTTTAGCTCACTCACTAAGGTAGAATCTCTGATCTTGTCTAATAGCGGAGATATGTCTTATCAAACATGGTAGCGACATTTTAAAAATTTTCGAAAAAATCGAATAACTTGAAAATGTCTCATTTTTAACACATGGTGCTTTTATAAAATTTATTCTAGCATTGGATGCAGATTCTAAACCTGCAATAATATATACGAGGTTTTATTTAAAATAACGATAGTACATGGTACTTCTTGCATCACCGGAAGTACCATGTGCTTAAAAGTAATTTACTTTGCTTCCACATAGCCGCTTATGGCCAAATCCAAATTTTCTCTTTCGAATTCGGACTAGAAGGTCATAAACCTCTAATAAACGCGACTCGCCAAACACCCTGTATATATATATATATATATATATATATATATATATATATATATATATATATATATATATATATATAAATTGAAACTGACTATGGATATGTGTTCTAGGGCGCCTAGCTTGCGCTCATTTAAAGAATTCCTTTAAAAATCAAAAAGTCGAGACTAAAAATTGTGGATCATTTCTATGAAAAATTCACTACGATATCGCACTTGCTGCGTCCAGATTTTTTACGTCACCAACTGAACTAAATTTATAGGTATATGCATATGCTTTTACTTTTTGATTTGTTTTACGTAACTAATGTGTACAAGCTGATAAAAGATTTAATACACCCGTTAGATAACGTCCCGTAGACATGATTCTTGGCAATATATGCGCAAAATAAAAAAAAAACGCAACTTTCAATATGCTGTTATAATTACAATGGAAGTATCGTTGGTACTAGTAGCGATCCATTGGCAGAGATTAATGACAAGGTAACAATTTCTAGTTCAGTAAGCAACATTTACTTTAATTGTAATGAATAAGCGAGCACAGACTACCTGAGACACACATATGATTACACGACTTAATAGGTATCAAGTTTCTCTACTTTTCTTTTATTTTCTATTAACGAACCAAAGGAAGATCGCTGATTTCTTTTCTGCATCTATTGTATGTCTACATTCTGCTCTTTTAAATAACGTTTAGAGACAAGATTGCTAGATTGTTATCGCATTTGTGTCGGTTATACACTGTGTCATCTATCGGAGAAAATCGTTAATGTACACGGTCAGTTGTAATTAATTTTTTTTTTATAAGAAAGACGACAACTTTTACAAGATCCAAAGAGATTTCCGAGTAGTAAATATCCAGATTTCAAACTTGTTACTCTCGAAGTAAAATACGGAATCGATTAAAAATATATTTAGAAAATTACGTCCTTATACAGGCTGATTCATAATTGGTGACCAAAAATGATACCCCATGTTCTTTAAACAATTTTAGAGAGGGTATGTCCTACAAAAAATTTCCTATAATGCTTCATTAAAAAGATATTGTTGAATTTCAAAAAATAAAATTTCCCAATTTTTTAAAAAGCAGCACATATATTTTGCTGAAACTTTACATGTGTAGGCTGCTATGTAAGGCGCGTATTCTACCATAACAATTTAATCAGCTAATCCAGCAGTGGCGCGCGTACCCACATGTGATTGGTGATCCCTCAAGAAAAAAACGGGTAAGCCAATGATATTTTTTTTATTTTTCATTTTTTGAATCTTGCTTTCATTCGTGAACAAAATGACTCTCTTGATAATTTTCAGTACGACGCTTATTTTACGAGTAAGCAATGAATCAGGTAAGTGTTTTAGAGCACAGTTCATGATTTTTAACCAGTCGTTGTTTGGTAGAAAATCGCAATGATACACTTTTATGCCTCCATTGGCCTGAATACACGCAGGGCATCTTTTTAATATGGAAAATTTAATGTCTTGATAATTTTTTGTAGGACGATTATCTTTGTTGTATTTTAGTAAGTAGTAGTCTGGTTTGCCAAAGTTGTCATTAAGTGTCACTTGACGTTTAGGTTAACAAGTTATTATTTTGAATAGGTGTAAGCGGTAAACTTTATAAAATTGCAAAATTTTCTACTCTTTTACTTCTTATAATGAAGTACACCTCAGAAGAGTATGCAGATATAATTTTTATCTACGGATATGCTGATGTAAATGCTCTAGCTGCTTGTCGGGAATATCAACGTAGGTTTCCCACTCGCCGTCAACCTACACCAAGGGTTTTTTCTTGATCGTTTTCAAAACTTCGGCAGTGCGATATTGGACAACGTCCTGACGCTAGAGCTAATGGTAGAAGACAACATCAACTAGAAGACGAAGAGAGAGTGGTGGATGCAGTGATGGATCAACCTTCTACAACTCGGAGGATTGGCACGCAGTTACAATATTCTCAAAGCTTTGTTTGGAGAACTTTACATCGAGAAGCCTTACATCCATATCATCGACAAAATGTTCATTGCCTTCTACCTGGAAATAATGTGCATCGACGAGTATTTTGTGAATGGATGTTGGAAATGAACAATCAAAATAATCTTCTAGTCTGAGGAATCAACATTTACAAGAAATGGTATTCATAATTCTCATAATGAGCATGTCTGGTCATTGGAAAATACACATGCAACTAGGACTCGCACATTTCAACATAGATTTTCAATTAATTTATGGTGTAGTATTTTTAACGGCTCACTGTCCATGGAAGTCCGGCCACAACGTTTAAATGGATCTTTGTACTTAGCGCTCCTAGAAAACCGCGTAGAAAACATTCTAGATGACATTCCACTAGCAACAAAAGGTATAATGTGGTACCAGCATGACGGTGCACCAGCGCATCATAATCGAAACGTTGTTACATGGCTACATGAACATTATAATGAAAGATGGATTGGCAGAACTGGACCAATACATTGGCCTGCAAGATCACCGGACTTAAACCCACTTGACTTCTATCTTTGGGGTGATTTTAAGCGACTGGTCCACAGTGAACAAATAAATACACTAGAGCAGCTACAACAACTGATAAATAATGCTTTTCGTCATATTCAAGCAACAATGAATCCTCAAGACATTAAATTTTCCATATTAAAAAGATGTCGTGCGTGTATTCAGGCCAATGGAGGCATTTTTGAACATTTTTTGTAATAAATAAATTACTATAAACCTGATAAAAGTGTATTATTGCGATTTTCTACCAAACAACGACTGGTTATAAATCATGAACTGTGCTCTAAAACACTTAGCTGATTCATTGCTCACTCGTAAAATAAGCGTCGTACAGAAAATTATCAGGAGAGTCATTTTGTTCAAGAATGAAAGTGTAAATCAAAAAATGAAAAAAAATATCATTGGCTTACCCGTTTTCTTCTTGAGGGATAAGCAATGACATGTGGGTACGCGCGCCACTGCTGGATTAGCCTATTCAATTGTTATCGCAGAATACGCGCCTTACATAGCAGCCTACACATGCGAAGTTTCAGCAAAATATATGTGCTACTTTTTAAAAAATTTCGGATTTTTTATTTTTTCAAATTCAACTTCAACACCCTGTATCTTTTTAATGACGCATTATAGGAAAAATTTTTATAGGACATACCCTCTCTAAAATTGTTCAAAGAACATGGAGTTTCATTTTTGGTCACCACTTATGAATCAGCCTGTATAAGAGTTCTGACGCAGCACGAGTGTTGTCATAATCATCACAGTATACAGTGTGGAACAGCCAAATGGAATAAATTCAGTATCAGTAGCGGCTCGTCAGATGACGCAGGTGAAGGCTAGTTATATCATAACGCAGTGTCATCACATTGTAAGGCACACGTGTTGTTTATTCCATCTCGGATTCTTAGTATTGTAAGATAACGCTTATAGTAGAGGGAATTATTATGCATTGAAATAATTAGATTTTAGTTTAGTTTATAGCCAGCTTCTGTTGTGTAAACTCCTGCTTCAGAAAAATAAAAAAATGTAAAAGAAGTTCCCTGAACTTAAGTACATTTGTGGCGCAGTCGTTAGTATTTTTAGAAACGGGCTTAGAACAAAAATCGTCGCGAGCCGGTCTATTTTAACAGTTTATTTCAATAAAAAAAGAACCTTTATAAGGTCAAGAACGTTCGATTAACGGTTATCTGAAGCAGTTCTTAGGCACAGGTTTTTCGGGAAAATTTTGTGTTTCATTGGAAATACTTTTATGTTTCCGGCAATAACATAGTAATGGCAACCAAATTTGTGGTTTGTAAGTTAGAAGACAAAAAGTTATAGGCATTTAAAGGAACAAAGTTTGGGGTTTTCCTTAAAACCTCAAAGTGACGATTTGAAACGTCAAAATTGGCAACATTTAGGCAAAGAACCTGAAAAAAATACGGGTTATGTGAAGAAAATGTAGCAGGAAGCGCGTTCCACAAACCCTTATGTTTCAGCTTTAACCGCCATTTTTCTTGATTTTACTAAAATATTTCCAAAAAATTAATTTCAAATAAACCCTTTCTCTGATGCTTTGGCAGTAGTCTTAGTTTATGTTGAGGCAGATTGAAAAACGTCCCGATTGTTTAAATAAGAGACGTCTTCGCCTTCCGACTACTGCGAAACCTATTATATCTTCTTTCCAAACACACAAATTGAAAATAAATTCCACAGACAATTTTATTTCCCCATTATCTGCCTCAAAAAATGCCGCTGACCCTCTTAATCTTCCTCATCCCCTAAGTACCGTGACCAAAGCCCCCCACTTAATTGACGGTGACCCCACTACTTTCACTGATAACGAAGCAGGTAGACGGAACGACATATATAAGACAAAATTTGCAACGAACTGCCAGATCTCTCTGACGCCTAGGGTTGAACACACTGAGACCTCACAGACGATCTCCGGCGAGATTTGGGGAGTAGGCAGATTGAGTCTCCGTCATCGAGCTACAACAAACCAACCCACCTTTGTCCACCGCTCTAAGGAGTAGGCAGATTGAGGCCTTAGAGTGTCCTTACATAGTTCCTTTACCTACCTTTGTCCACCACTCTAAGGAGTAGGCAGATTGAGGCCTTAGAGTGTCCTTACATATTTCCTTTACCTACCTTTGTCCACCACTCTAAGGAGTAGGCAGATTGAGGCCTTAGAGTGTCCTTACATATTTCCTTTACCCACTTTTGTCCACCACTCTAAGGAGTAGGCAGATTGAGGCCTTAGAGTGTCCTTACATATTTCCTTTACCCAACTTTGTCCACCACTTTAAGGAGTAGGCAGATTGAGGCCTCAGAGTGTCCTTACATATTTCCTTTACATACCTTTGTCCACCACTCTAAGGAGAAGGCAGATTGAAGCCTTAGAGTGTCCTTACATATTTCCTTTACCCAACTTTGTCCACCACTTTAAGGAGTAGGCAGATTGAGGCCTTAGAGTGTCCTTGCATATTTCCTTTACCTCTTGAAAATGGCTCCAAAACAGGAGCCTAAACGTCGAGTTTTTATAAATTCTGGACGCGGTTCAACCAGAGAATCAAGTATGTCTCGCATCAAAGACCGCGGAAATCTTTCTGTATATATATATATATATATATATATATATATATATATATATATATATATATATATATATATATATATATATATATATATATATATATATATATATAAACATATAAAAATTGAAAGTCACCCCGGAGTGCGCTCATTTGCAACCATTTTTTAAAATTAAAAAGTCAGGATCTCCCCGCTCGTGAATTTTTTCTACGAAAATTAACTAAAAGATATAACATTTTAAAATTAATTGTTCTCGTACTTCTTGACCTTTTTGCGTCAAGAGAAGTTAATCTTTTCTGTAATATGTAATAGATTTTGTTCCCCACAAATATTTTGGTAATGCTTTGCTTCCCTGACCGCCAACCTGACAAAATAAAAATAGAAAGTTATTATTTGCTATATCTATGACGTCACTGACATTTTCAGAAGTAAAAAAGGTAGCACATTTTAAAATTATTTTTTCTCGTACTTTGTGACCTTTTTGAGTGAAGATAAGTTAATCTTTTCTGTAATATGTAATAAATTTTGTTCCCCACAAATATTCTGGTATTGCTTTGTTTCCCTGGCCGCCAGCGTGACAAAAAAAATGTCTATACCTTTTTTTCTTTCCACCTAGAGATCTAAATTTTGGTAGATATTATATTTTTAATAAAATTCACTAATAAAAACCGGCATATTACATTCAGTTGTCATACCTTCCCTACTTTCAAAAATTATTATTTTTTAACGAAACCCAAAATTTTACCGGAAACACTGGTCCCTTTATCCTGTATAACGAACTTATCCAAGACACTGGCAAAAAGAAGATATTTACCGAATTTGATAAAAATCAGCTTATATTTTTTGAGTTATCGGTGTGATACATATATATATATAATATATATATATATATATATATATATATATATATATATATATATATATATATATATATATATATATATATATATATATAAATACATATAGAAATTGAAACTGACCCCGCATATGGGGGATTTTTCAAAATTCAAAAGTCGGGATCTCCCCATTAGTGAATTTTTTCTACGAAAATTCACTAAAATTTAAACCGGTTGCAGAAAAGAAAACAAACTCTTCTATACAAAACTCCACGTCCATGTTAACTGTGCAACGGTTTTACCAACAAGAAGTCTTAAAAGTCTTTATCTTTCCATTAGTGGTTTTTTCAACAAAATGCCGCTAAACAAAAATTACTGGAATTAAAAACTGATCATATTACCTTAAAATTGAAGACAATAAAAAAGAAAAAAAAATTGAAAGAGAAATTCAATTGTAACTGAGATTCGAACCAATACCCCTTTGCTCATGAGCAATCAATTCAATTCTAAAGGTCTATATTACATTATAACAAATTTACAAAAATTTACAATTTTTATATATACTACGACTTAAATATAAAGCTCCTGTTAAAATAATATAACTTATCTCTAATTTGTTATTTACAAAGGAAAAAAGTACTTCCTTATAGCAATTAATGTGTTTTCTATTTAGTTATTATAATTATATTGTACAAGTTGTGCGGTTGTATATAGGAAAAGTGTTCACAAAAACCTATTTAAGATAATTATTATTACTTGCTATGTTGCAAGTTGATTTTATTTGTATAACATACAGCTTTCTAACCATGGCTAATGTGGATTCTCGTATCAACGGTTATGGGCGTTTTAAATATTTCTAGATTTTGATACGGCAGCCTATGTTTGAATCTATAAGGACTGTTATTAGTGAATTTTCTTAAAAAAAATTTTAGTGAATTTTCTTAAAAAAATTCACTAATGAGGAGATTCCGACTTTTGAATTTTGAAAAAATTTCTTCAAATGAGCGCTAATTAGGCCCCCCAGAACCCATATCCGGGGTCAGTTTAAATTTTTATATGTTTATATATATATATATATATATATATATATATATATATATATATATATATATATATATATATATATATATATATATATATATATATATATATATATATATATATATATATATATATATGTATCACACCGATAACTCAAAAAATAATGGGCCGATTTTGATTAAATTTGGTGAATACCTTCCTTTTGCAAGTGGCTTGGAGAAGTTCGTTAGCCAGGAAAATCGGTTTAGGTTTTCTCGGAAAATTTTGTGTTTTCTTTCAAAAAAAAATTATATCTCCGGAATTAACAAAGTAAGGGCAACCAAATTTGGTACGCGGGTTTATATCCTTATAGGTAAGCTACCTACCAAAATTTAGCTCTGTAGATTAAAAGACAAAAAAGTTATAGGCATTTAAAGAAAAATAAATTGGGGTTTTCCACAAAACGCCAAAGTTGCGATTTAAACGTCAAAATTGACAATATTTAGGAAAAGAACTTGAATCTAGTACGGGCTATGGAAATAAAATGTCTCAAGAAGAGTGTTTTACAAACCCTGAAGTCTTAGTTTCAACCGTCATTGTCCTTCATTTTAATAAAATATTTCCAGAAAATTCATTTCAAATAGACCCTTTCTCTGACGCTTGGCAGTAGTCTTAGCTACAGAGTTTATCGTTTAATGGTATCTAATTTTTGTAGAATTTTCGTAAAAAATCAATAAAGCTCAATATATCTGTTATTATACAAGATATGAAAAAAAATGGTATATATTAATTATATGGTGTCTTGAGCTACATCTTAAAAAATTATTTCTACAATCGCAGGGTGGCCCATAAGTCGTTGGTGATTCAAATTTTCTTTTTTTTTAATCAAACACGGCTTATGTTATTGCATTTTTGCATTTTCCATCGAAATATAATGCATGTTTGTAAGAAAAAAAATTCTGGACGCAGTAAGTGCGTTATGGTAGCGAATTTTGATCAATTGCTTAATATTTGAATAGCTCAATTTTCTATCAACCTATAAGGTTGACCAAGAAACGAGTTTTTTTGGGAACACTTTAAGTTACTTTCGGAAATTTTTGTACATTTTCAAACAAAGTTATTTTGATGAAACGTGGCACATTGTTTTTACTATATAGATTATACTGGTAACCAAATTTGGTGCTTGCTTTCTTAAAGAAACACACATTATTGCTATTAAAAAATAGTTTTATGAAAATTCACTACCATAACGCACTTGCTGCGTCCAGAGGTTTTTATATATTATGTCTGTTATTTGTCTTGTCAATGGATTTATTTTAAATTTGTTTTCGTAAAAATTTGTGGATGTTTTGTTAATATAGTCTTTGATTGTTAGGGTGTTGGTCATGTCATGTAAGTGTTTAATTCTTGTGTATCTGTTTCTGTTTGTCACTAGTCGTAAGCATTTGTTGTGGTATGAGCTGGTTATGAAAGCCCCAGCGCTAACGAACCTCGGGAAACAAAGTATAATGACAGGCAGATAACGGATAATCGTCTCCAGCTATTTAGTCGTAATATGTTAGGTGTATTTTAGAGACATTTTGCAACTATTTTAACAAATGAGAAGCGCAGCATAAATCAAGAACATTCTAATATACATTTCTTGCAATATTTATCAATGATAAACCGCATTATACCAATTCTCACGTTTCAAATCTCCAGTCTGATGTTTACAGAAGAATAATCCTCTGGCACGAAACATTTTATTATAACTTTTTTTCTTGCAACATAAAAATATAAATTTTGGTTTATAGTCTACTTTTTATATCGTAAACCTACCTACTAAATTTGGTTGCCATAGCTTTTTTATTTTTTGAGATATGAATTTTTTTCTAAATACAACTGAAACTTTTCTCGGAAAACCTGGTCCGATTTTCCTGAATAACGAACTTATTTAAGCCACTTACAAAAGAAAGGCACACACCAAATTTTATCAAAATCCGCCCATTATTTTTGAGTTATCGGTGTGATAACTATATACATATATACATATATATATATATATATATATATATATATATATATATATATATATATATATATATATATATATATATATATATATATATATATATATATATATATATATATATATATAATGGAAACTGACCCCGGATATGGGTTCTAGAGGTCCCAGTTTACGCTCATTTGCAAAATTTTTTTCTAAATTCAAAAGTCGGGATCTCCCCATTAGTGATTTTTTCTACGAAAATTCACTAAAATTGCTCGCCCAGCTTAGTTAAACCGTTTGATATTTAACACAGTCATATACTTTTTCCGTGGCTTCACAAGTGCTTGTTTTTTTCTGCAACCGATTTCAATTTTCAGTGATTTTTTTTCAAAAAATTCACTAATGAGGAGATCGCGACTTTAATTTTTTAAATCTCTTCAAAAGAGCGTGTATAGGCGTTAACACCGAGATATAAGGACTCGGTACTCTGGCGTGACGTCACCACAGGCAGGTATCGCGCTAGCCTGCTAGACCATATGAACCGCTCCGTCTATCATGAGTTTTACGTTGCTTTATCCTTAAAAGGCACTTATTCTGAAAACTTTTGAAGGGCTTTTGGTTGAAAGAGGGTGTCAGTCGTCAACTGAGCCCTTCATCGCACCCCATTCGATTTTATTATGGAAAAACGAAGTTTCAAAGCAAAAAGCATTATAAAAAGAATACGGTCTATTTGGTCATTAATTTACGGCTTTTAGATGGCTTGTCCAACCGATCATTAGATTTTCCACAATAATTTTTAAGAAGAGTATTTACTGTGCAGGTTATGACAATGTTTGCTATATGTACAATCGGATGAATAATACATTTATGATCGACAGACAGGTGCCCGTTATCTGAAAGAAATTTTATAATATAGTGACTTAGAAATGCTCGTTTATTATGAACTGTTAAGAAAGTTTCCTCAAATTCATCCAAAATTTTGTTAAATATTATATACGCATATAAAACCATTCGTACTATAACGTCTTGGGGATAAAGCAATTTTCCCCGGCTTAAACTTTTAATCAGGGTGAAATTATCTTCAACAATGATTTCATCATTATAAATGATATTTTCCGTACATATTTCACATTGAATTATTTTTCGCGCAATATAACAACAGTAACCTGCTAAATAAGTGATTACCGGAATATCATCACTGACATCGTCTACGTCGCTTTCAGCTACCACAATTTCAGGATTAAAAGAATGGTTTTCTTCAATTTCGTCAGGGACATCAATATTTTCGCAAAACTGCTTAATTTGAATATTGCCAAAGGTACGCGATTTTAGACTTAATAATGATTGAATTCTGAGCCTTTTTTCGGATTCATACAACTGCCGCAAAGAAATATGATATTGTCCACCCGCAAGTTGCCTATAACGACCAAACCTATTTTCTAAATCGTCTGTTTGAAATTTGCCTAATAAGACATAGTTCATTTTAAGTTCACTGAAACAATAATGTATAACTTCTGTCATTCCATACAGTGTATGAGTTTGAGTACTCAATTTATTAGAAAAAGGCTTAGTTTTCCAGTTTTCTAGCCAGTTTAACATTTGATTCAAAAAGAGAATTTTTTTATCGGAAAGAAAAGTTTCTGCAGCTAAAGGCTCTTGAAAATCGTCATTTAAGCGTTTCCCTTTAAGAGGGGTTTTTACATTCACGATTTTCCACCATGTAACTATTATATTAATGAAGTCAGCAGTGTCTTTGGATTTATCAATTTTAATTCCGAATTTTATTAAGGCCTGTTTTACAAAAGGATTGAAAACTTTAAGGGCCAATGAAACATTTTGCCTTTCTACATTAGTAGGAAACAGAGCTTTTAAATTTAGAGAATAGCCAACTTTTAACATTTTATCGTGTTCTAATTGGTGAAGTGTTTTGAGGGATTGAAAAGCAGCTGCCTTTTCAACGCCACTATCAAAGTCAGGATAATATAGTGTTTGGCCTGGTTTTGCATTGAGCCAGTTATTTCGGATACATTTGAGCAAGTGTACAGAGTCGAATAAATAAAAAAGAGGGCGCGTTTTATCTGTAGGGTGAGGATAAACAATACTTAAGCATCTCTTATCAGAAAAATTACTCATTGCTTTACTATTTATAGCATTATTGTCACTAATAACACAAAATACCTTGTAACCAATTTCCTCCAACTTAGTTATTACTTCATTAATTAATGAAAAAAGCAGAAGGTGGTCAATTTTGGAAGTAGGACTGATATGCACAACTTATTTTACGCTTGACATAACACTAGATATCATAAACACAAAAGCTGAATTTGCTACACAAGCAGAGTTATAAGCAGAACCAACTATATTTCCTGCTTTATAATCCAGAAATGGTTTAATATGGATTTCGTCCATCAATAATATAATATATTTTTCACGGTCCGATAATAACTTAAATAGGTTTCTCGCATAGTTAAAGCACATATTTATTTCTTCCGTTGTAGGGTCTGTCAACAAAGAACTGCAAACTGATTTTACTGTATCTGGATGTGGTAATATAAGTACGCCAAAATATCTCAAGTACCTGTAAGCATAAGGACTTATTGTTACAAGGATCGAGGCTAAAATCATAGTATTATTTGAATAACAATATCTTGCCTTGTTTGATGTATGTAATTTTATTTGCTCGGATATAAAAGCTAAAGCATTTTTTTGTTGTTGAAAACTGTCGTCCTCCTCATCTGAAATATTTGCCACCAATGAATCTAATAAGTTTGAAATGTGTTTTAAAACACTTTTATTTTCATCGCATTTTTCAGCATAATTTTCTTCAGAGTTGTTATCAATGTTATATAACAAATCTTTGACTTCATTTATATTACCAGAAGTAAATGGGGTCGTTAAACCAGGTTTAATGTCATTTCGGGCAATTTGTATTTCGCAGCCACGCAAAAATGTTTCAACTTGTAAGTCAGTATTTATTATTACAGAATATGTTATTACAGGCGCAGGAGAATATTTTAATTTAAACAATGTAACTCTTTGATCGTCACAAATTTTAAACCAACCTTCGGGTAAATGAAACAAGTATAAAACTGCAAGAAACTCTTTAAAATTAGTGTACATAAATTCTTTTTGCAAAGATTCAAATTCTACTTTACTATTTCTAATTGCCTTGGCAAAATTCTCATTTTCCAGTTCTTGGATTTTTTCATCGCGACTTCGGCGCAATTGAACAGTTTTTGATAAATAAGAAGGGCAATTAGGGAGTTGAGAGGGTACAGCATTACGTTTTAGTCTAGGAATTTTTTAATTTGAGGTTATGGTCAGACCGGTTTGTGAATCCGTTGCAATAGAACAATTTATTATATTTTCTTTAACAAAATGCAACTCACAGACTCTGCTGGTCTTCGTTGGCGAAAAATTCTCTCGGTGAATAGCTGTAATCCATTTAGCAGACATGGCGGCGTCCGTTGTAAAACGAAACAAGTGCACCTTCGGCCCATTTTTATAATTTCCGCGACATCGCGGCACACAACACGAATATGGCATTGTTAATATACCGGTAACACTGCTAAAACACACCACAACACAAGAATATCACACAAATTCTCACTATCTCCAGCAAAAAGGGAGAAAACACACGAAATATAAACAAAACAACACCTTGACACGGCGTACAAGCGTTAACACCGATCTAGGTGTTGTTGGTACAAGCGGGAATACCTCTCTGTGTTTACGTCACGCGATCATTACGTCAGAGAGCCGGGTCCTTATATCTAGGTGTTGTTGGTATAGGCCTCCTAGAACACATATCCGGGGCTAGTTTCATTATATATATATATATATATATATATATATATATATATATATATATATATATATATATATACACCGATAACTCAAAATAATAGGACGATTTAAATTTTATTTGGTGAGTACCTTCCTAAGTGAAAATTGGAACCTGTGATAAGCACTGAGAAGTACACTTTGTGAACCCAAATCACCACAACACATCTTTTTAGAGACCTGACGATCGTTTTACTAACAAAGATAGCGTCATCAGAGGATGAAAAATTTTGAGTACCTAACTTCTTTTTGCACGTGTTTCGTTAGCCAAGAAAATCAACTAGTTTTTCTTCAAAAATTTTGTGTTTTCTTTAGAAAAAATTGTATGTCTCTGGAAATGTCAACTCTATCGTCACCAAATTTTGTACGCGGGTTTGTAGATTTGAAGAGAAAACAGTTATCGGCATTTACAGAAAAATTGTGATTTTCCTCTTAAAACGTCAATGTGGCAATTTGAAACGTTAAAATTGGCAACATTTAGCAAAGAGCGTGAAACGAATACGGGTTATGTAAAGAAAATGTATCAAGAAGATTGTTTTGCACACCCTCAAGTTTCAGCTTCAACCATAATTGTCCTTTTTACCAAAATGTTTGCAGAAAATTCATTTCTTATAGACCCGTTCTCCGATGGTGTGGCAGTAGATTTAATTATATAGAGTTTATGGTTTAATGGTCTATAATTTTCAGGGAATGTTTGTAGAAAAAGTTCTTTAATGAGGAGAACACCACTTTTGAATTTGGAAAGATTTTTTCAAATGAGAGCAATGTAGGTCCCCTAGGACCCACATCCGGGGTTAGTTTCAGTTTTTATCTGTTTTCATATAAACAGGGTGACGCATTTTTACGGTAATGATCAATATACCCGTTATTATACAAGATACGAGAAAATTTTGTATGTGCTAATTATAGGCTGTCTTGAGCTGCATCCTGTAAAATTAGTTTTACAATCATAGGTGGTCCATAAATTGTTGATAATACAAATTTCCTTTTTTTTTAATCGAACACCCTATATTAATACAGTCTTGCATTTTCCTTCGAAATATAATACATGTTTGTAAGAAAAGAAACTCAGGACACAACAAGTGCGTTATGGTAATGATATTATAAGTATTTGTACTTAAATTCTTATAAACAATAAATAAATAATAAGAATAACCTGCCGCCAGAACTTTATAAGTGGGTTAATTATCACAATGATATGCTACATTAAAACAAAGATAACATGTGGAAACACATAGAACCTCTTTAAAATATCCCTGTACGCATACTGAAATTTTATAGTATAGTTTACGATAACTTTTAAGGCACATGAAAATATCAGGTTCTTATCTTGAGTGTCGCAAGTTTTGACCAAGAGAAAATAATTATTTCTCGAAAGGCATAAAATATAGATATTTGTGTCACTCAGGCAGTAACAATTCGTTGTTTCGCTTCCCAATGGACTGCATTACATTGCCATTACTGATTATTGCTTTCTTTTATCTACAAAAAAATGACAAACGTTAAACGTATGTGGAGCTCGAGAATTGATTTATTACACCCAAGGATAATGAAAAAGTGTCTGTATTAAAGCATGTTTTTAAGATTGTAATTGTTGTTGTTATTTGGTTTCGTTAAATTGTTATATACTTAGTTAAAATTTTCTGTGATGTACAATGTAATACATGTAACAATCTGAATAAATACACCTCGATACAGTTTAGATAACCATATATGCAACAAGTAAATTCATAAACACTAAATTATTTCATACAATTTAATTTAAAGAACAAACACAAGATACCGAGAAAAAGTGGTTTCAGATAAATCAAGACACGTACTAATCAGGTGATAATGTCATATCATCGGTTATCTACATTTTATCACTAACGGATGTATATAAAAGGTGGCCGAGAATTCAAGGAAAATCAGTCAGGGCGTCGGTGCCGTTGACGGGCTAAAAAGCTGGTATAGGAAATCATGTCTAGCCATAAACCCGGATAAATGTTCAGCAGTACTATTTTCCAAAAGGAGACACACACCTCACGAACACGTATCATTAGACAACCGTCTAATTCCCTTGCACGACTCCATCAACTACCTCGGGGTTTTCCTCGAGAAACACTTCACATGGCGCCTCCATGTCCAATATGCCCGACGGAAACTTCGACGTTCATGTCAAAGTGCTTTCCACTTCTTAACAGAAATTCCAAATTGTCCATGAACAATAAACTGCTAACGTACAGAGTCATAATCCGGCCAACCTTGACCTATCCATTCCCTGCATGGGCCACCGCGGCCGATATACCGATATACACATCAATGTCCGTTAAATCATGCAGAATAAAATTCTGAGAATGGTTACTGGAGCGCCATGGTTTGTCAGAAACAGCAAGTTCGCATTGATCTGAAAACGCCTTCGATGACTGCGTCCATAACTGAACTATTCACCACTCAGTTCGCAAAAGCCGCTGCTCACCCAAATGCATTTCTCCGTATTGCCACCGACTACGACGAGCAACTTCCACATAGGCGTAGTCGTCCAAAGCTGATAGACGGAGAGCCAGAGGTGAAAAGATTATCTGAATTTACAAAAGCTGACTTTTTGATAGTTAATTAGGTATGCTGTGCACGTACACATATTTTGGTCAGTCAAGCGAATCTTAGAACAGGTGCCACAGGTGTGCCAACAGAGATGTCGTTTTTACCGGGGTAATAAAATGAATTTACAAAAGCTGATAATTGTTATACAGATTCTATATTGTATAACAATAAAAGTTATGTCAGTCACTCAGCTGCATACGGGAACAGAGCTGGTCAGTCAGTTCGAATGTGTGTATGAAAAATAAATAATCTGCAATTTATTTACAAAGCTTGGAAATTTTTTTGTGGGTATATATTGATCTGTTAAACATTAAAAAATAGTCAGTCAACTGTTCTGTGGAACAACGCCCGTCAGTCAGTGAAAAAAAGATATAAAAATTTGGTGCGCGCGGGCTGCGTTACAGGCGGCATGCTCGCTCTTCTCCTCCCATTACCGATCGCGTCTTCAACTGCTCTTCTCCAGCAAAAAAACCGTTAAATTTTGCCAGTAGAAGGCCTTCGATGGTGAGGCAAAAGTCCTCTCTCCTTCAATGTCACCCAGGTAATAAAGGGAAGGTACACGAATCCTAGCTATTCAAATCCAAACGTCATTGTGTGAAATCTTTCCGACGGAGGTACGGTATAAAATCCGGTACTCCAGGAAGCGGAGTTTAGTAGGTAAGAGTCCCACAGTGCCTCTATATCCCACACACTACAGTGTTGTAAATGAGGTCTGCATGATGAATTCTTTATCTCCGAGCATTCACCGATACACCGACATATCCAGTATAAGCAGCAGTCCACGTGCCACCCGAGCGTCTGTTACTATACCGTACTATGGTAAATTATTTGCCCGCTATTACAACATATGTTGGCTGCTGAATGTAATAGCATGGTACGATCTAGCTTAGTCTAAACCGCCCCTGTTGTTTATTCCTGGGCGTAAGCGTCGAAAATTAAACCAGAGCCGCCCATTTGTCTTCTTGTATTGACCGACCTGCGTGCCTACGACGGTCGCGGATTCCTGATCGTAACCCGCCGAAGTTGTTTAGTACCTGATGCTAAGTCCGCGTGCTAAACAAGGGAAGCTCATTCCACATGACCCCCTTCGCTCCCCCACAAAAAGGCAACCGAAAGTTCATCGTCGGCTGGCTAGGCACTGTAACCTGAGAACCCTGAAAATGAGTGGTGTCCGGAAGAAATATCCCAGGGTTCCGTTCCGCAGTAGGAAGAACCGACCAGGCATTATATTTTGACGTATATCAAGTGTAAATAATGTATATACTGTAAATACTTTTATAATTTTTAGGAAATAGACCTAGTAGAAAAAAGCCCTAGAAAAGTCCGGGTGCAGCCAATGTGTTAGGCTTTGCTACATCCGGACTACTATAAAGCACTTGCTGCGTCCCGAAATTTCTGTGGATTTTCAGTCTTTTTTATGAGCTTTATGTTCTGTGGTTTCATATATATTTGGTGAATTTGTTAATTGATTGATTCTAACGATAGTGTATATATTTTTTTATGATTTATGCAAATATTTGTGTGATTATTATTGCATGAATAAATAAATAAAAAATACGTACCCAAAAGAAAAAAAGAAATTCTGGACGCAGCAAGTGCGTTATGGTAGTGAATTTTCATAAAAATGTTTTTAATTGCAAATATGTGTGTTTCCTTTTTAAGAAAGCAGGCATCAATTTTGGTTACCAGTATAACCTATATAGTAAAAACAATGTGCCATGTTTCATAAAAATAACTTTATTGTGTGAAAATGTACAAAAATTTCCAAAAGTAAACTTAAAGTGTTCCCGGAAAAACTCGATTCTTGGTCAACCTTATAGGTTAATATCAAATTGGGCTATTCAAATTTGAAGCATTTAATGAAAATTCGCTACCATAACGCACTTGCTGCGTCCAGAATTTCTTTTCTTACAAACATGCATCGGTGCAAAATTCAAAAATGCAATAACATAAGGCGTGTTTGATTAAAAAAAAAGAAAATTTGTATCACCAACGACTTATGGGCCATCCTGTGATTGTAGAAATATTTTTTTAAGATGTAGCTCAAGACACCCTATAATTAATATATACAAATTTTCTTCATATCTTGTATAATAACGGATATATTGAGCTTTATTGATTTTTTACGAAAATTCGACAAAAATTATATACCATTAAACGATAAACTCTAAAGCTAAGGCTACTGCCAAGCATCAAAGAAAGGGTCTATTTGAAATGAATTTTCTGGAAACATTTTAGTAAAATGAAGGAAAATGACGGTTGAAACTAAGACTTCAGAGTTTGTAAAAGATCCTTCTTGAGACATTTGATTTCCATATCCCGTATTAGATTCAATTTCTTTGCCTAAATGTTGCCGATTTTGACGTTTTAAATCGCAACTTTGCCATTTTGAGGAAAACCCCAATTTATTTTTCTTTAAATGCCTATAACTTTTTTGTCTTTTGACCTACATAGCTAAATTTTGGTAGGTGGCTTACCTATAAGGATATTAACTAGCGTACCAAATTTGGTTGCCCTTATTTTGTTAATTCCCGAGATATAAATTTTTTTCGAAAGAAAACACAAAATTTTCCGGGAAAACCTGGGCAGATTTTCCTGGCTAACGAACTTATTCAAGCCATTTACAAAAGGAATTTTTCCACCAAATTTAGTCAAAATCGGCCTATTATTTTTTGAGTTATCGGTGTGATACATATATATATATATATATATATATATATATATATATATATATATATATATATATATATATATATATATATATATATATATATATATATATATATATATATATATATATATATATATATATATATATATATATATATATATATATATATATAATATATATATATAAACATATAAAAATTGAAACGGACCCCGGATATGTGTTCTAGGGGGCCTAGTTCGCGGTCATTTGAAGAAATTTTTTCAAAATTCAAAAGTCGGGATCTCCTCATTAGTGAATTTTTTTTAAGAAAATTCACTAAAAAGCCTGGACGCAGCAAGTGCGTTATGGTAGTGAATTTTCATAGAAATGATCTGGCACAAAATATTTTATTATAACTTTTTTTCTTGTAACATAGAAATCTAGATTTTGATTTATAGTTTACTTTTTATATCGTAAACCTACCTATTAAATTTGGTTATCATAGATTTTTATTTTTTGAGAGAAAATTTTTTTTCGAATAGAAACTCAAAATTTTCCCGGGAAACCTCGTCCTATGTTCCTAACTAACTAACTTATCCAAGCCATTTACAAAAGGAAGGTACATGCCAAATTTTATCCAAATCGGCCCCTTATTTTTTGGGTTATCGGTGTGACACACACACACACACACACACACACACAAATATATATATATATATATATATATATATATATATATATATATATATATATATATATATATATATATATATATATATATATATATATATATATATATATATATATATATATATATAAATTGAAACTGACCCCAGATATGGGTTCTAGAGGTCCTAGTTCGCGCAAATTTGCAAAAAAATCTTCAAAATTCAAAAGTCGGGATCTCCCCATTAGTGAATTTTGTCTACGAAAATTCACTAATATACTTAGATTCTATGTATCATATACAATGATGTTTGGATCAACATACCACAAACAAACAGAAAGAGTTAAAAATTTTAAAACAATCCAAAACAAATGTATAATCATAGAAGAATGGGTGTGGCATATTTGGCAAATAGCATAATTTTGTCCATCATTATTAAGCTGTTCCAATTTGCCTGACAACCTGAACTGTCTCAGGATTAAACGCGGGGTCTCTCGCTTTGCAAGCTGCGACCTAGCAACATGCACCACGAAAACCGAAATTAAAAAAATTTCGGGACGCAGGAAGTGCGTTATAGTAGTGAAAAAAAAAACCGATCCACAAGGGAGAGCAGCGGAGGCCTTTGCAGTCAGCAATTCTTTGGCCAATATGGTTCAGCAACCTACTTACTTTCCTCGTATCCCAACACACAGCTCAAATCCCTTGGATCTCCTTCTTACTACAAACCCTGAATGCTATATGATATCAGTCACCGCCCCCCTTGGTCGCTCAGACCACGGCATGGTCACTGCTTCCTGTGCAATGCAACCCGAGGTCACACAGTCATCACACCCACGTATCGTTTGGCACTACAACTCCGCAAACTGGGACGAAATGCGGGATTACTTTTCCTCATTTCCATGGGCGTCTGTCTGCTTCTCTCATCCTGACCCCTCTGATATCTCACAAAACGTCACCGAAATTATCCAAGCTGGCATGGAATTATTTATTACACGTACACAGAAAACCTCTTCAGCCACTCAAAAGCCCTGGTTCTCTAAATCCTGTGACAAGGCCAGACTTGAAAAGGTCAAAGCTCACAAAACGCTTCTACACAATCCCAGTCAAGAAAATCGTCAAGCATTCAAAGACGCAAGAAACCGCTATGTCCGCATTCTTTCTGAGGCAAAAAACTCGTTTAATAACCACATCAAAAACAAAGTCCTCTCAAGCTCCAACGGCGGCAAACCCTTCTGGACTCTTGCTAAGTCTATTGGGAATAATTTCTGCAAGAGCACGTTCCCACCTCTTGTCTCAGGGGATGAAATTGTTTCTACCGCCCTGGGCAAGGCTGAACTTTTTGCTTCGTTGTTCGCCGGAAATTCTACTCTCAACCCACCTCCAAATGTTCAACCACCAACAGTCCCCAATGTCGCGCATAAAATGACTGATATCATTTTCAAAACTAAAAAGGTACGAAAGATGCTCTCTTCTCTTAATACCAGGAAAGCCTCTGGCCTTGACGAGATCCCAGCAATTGTTCTCAAAAAATGCGCACCAGAACTTGCTCCTGTCCTGACTCGTCTGTTTCAGATATCTTACAATAAAGGCATATTCCCTAGTAACTGGAAAACTGCTCGAGTACAACCCATCCCCAAAAAAGGATCCAAAGCGCTTCCTAGCAACTACAGGCCTATTTCTCTCCTTTCAGTCATCTCTAAAGTGATGGAAAAGTATATAAACACCGAACTACTAAAATTCCTTGAAAAACACAGTCTAATCCACGACAGGCAGTATGGATTCCGTCAGCGCAGATCGACTGCCGACCTCCTTTCCTTTGTCACCCATTCTTGGAACAAGTTTATGGAACAACACGGTGAATCCCAGATTGTTGCTCTAGACATATCCATAGCATTCGACCAGGTCTGTCACGCAGCGCTGCTTAATAAACTTCCGGCCTATGGCCTACCACCAAAACTTTGTACCTGGACAGCAAATTTCCTCTCCAACAGGAGCATATCTGTTGTTGTGGATGGCCATTCCTCTAAACTGTATCCAATTAATGCAGGAGTTCCTCATGGTTCAGCTTTAGCCCCTACTTTGTTTCTTCTCCACATCAATGACCTCCTCTCTAGCACATCTAACCCAGTTCACAGTTACGCGGACGACAGCACCCTCCACTCAAACATACAATATTCTAAGCCTGTCTCTTTAGCCCAATTAGATGAGGATCGCAGACTCATGGAGGGTTCTGTCTCCGGGGACCTCCAAAAAATATTAGACTGGGGAAGTAGAAATCTTGTACAATTCAACCCCACCAAAACTAAGTCTTGCTTTCTTTCTCACAAGAGATACAGCAGCCCTAGACCCATCACAATGAACAACCAAGTTATTCAAAGTAATGAGTCCTTCTCTCTTGTTGGCATTTCTGTGGATCGAAATCTTAATTGGCACCAACATGTTACATCAATTGCAGAAGCGGCTGCTAAGAAATTGGGTTTCCTCTTCCGGGCTCGCAAATACTTTTCACCAACTAATCTCTATACCTTATATACTTCACAAATAAGGCCAAACCTCGAATACTGCTCCCACATCTGGGGTGCAGCTGCCGCTTCTACACTCGCTATCCTGGACTCCATTCAAAAGAGAGCTATACGTCTCATCGGTGACCCTACCCTCACCCAAAGGCTTCCATCCCTTGCCCACCGACGTGCCGTTGGTGACCTCTCTCTCTTTTATAGATATCTGCACGGGCACTGCTCAGAGGAGCTTTCCTCCATAATTCCCCCACCTGCTGCCCCCAGCAGATCTACCAGGGGAACAGAGCGAATGCACCCTTTTAATGTCCAGGTCACCAGACATAGAACATCTTGTTATGCCCGCTCTTTTGTCCCGAGGACTTCCAAGTTGTGGAATTCCTTGCCGGCACATGTTTTTCCTTCTCCCCCGAACCTCCAAACCTTCAAGTCCAGAATTAACAAGCTGCCTCTTTCCTTCTTGTCAACACCCACGGTACGATAGTATTTAGGCTGTAAGCCCTCGTGGCGTGTTGTTGACATAAAAAAAAAGAATTTTCATCAGAATTTTACACCATTATTATACGGCATACTAGTAAAATTAATAATTAAACATACACACCTCTTGAAGATCGATTTGAGAGGTCTTAGTACGCGTACATTTGAAGAATTCTTTCTAAAATGTTACCATCGATATCTCTCTATTATCAAAAAGTCTGGACGCAGCAAGTGCGTTATGGTATGGAATTTTCATAGAAATGATCTGGCACGAAATATTTTTTTATAACTTTTTTAACATATAAATATAAATTTTGGTATGTAGTTTCCTTTTAATATCGTTAACTTACGTACCAAATTTGGTTACCGTAGCTCTTCTATTTTTTGCCATAATTTTTTTTTCCGGAATAAAACCCAAAATTTTCCCGGAAAACCTGGTTCCATCTTCCTGACTAACGAAAGATCCGTGCTAAATTTGATCAAAATCGGTCCATTACTAGATCACGCTCGTTTGAGAAAATTTTTTCAAAATTCAAAAGTCGGGATCTTCCCATTAGTGAATTTTTTCTAAGAAAATTCACTATTAAATAAATAAATAAACTCCCACGTTTCTCATAGTCAAGAGGCTAATATTAAAAACGTGCATTTTATTGGTAAAAGCATGAAACTCTCCAGTATTGTAATATAGACGACAAGAGTCCTTTTGAGCATTGTAGGCATCGCCGGAAGTCTCTAGGAGCCGTCATATTGGATTTCGACCGGAATAACTTCCGGGTACACTTTGACCGCATGTAACTTTTGAAGCAACAGTCCGATTACAGTTTTCTTTTCTTTGCTTGAAAGCCCTTTTTAAAAGAAATAAAATCTATTCCAAGCATTTTACTCGTAAGTCTTATGGTTTTCGCAAACTTTACAAAAGACGTAAATTGTAATTGTTTTTTTTTACTTTAAGCAATCACAATGACAAACAATCTGAATAAAAATAAAAAGAGGTTTTATTAGCATTCGGTACAAGGTAATTTATTTATTTTATGATACCATCACAACAAATGCATATTTTGTGGTGAACAAAGGGCAAAAAGCACGGATTCAGCGTATGTTTCCATTCCACGGTTACATTTTCAATGTTTTAAAACGAGTCCTGATCACAGCCATCACAGGACAAAGATGAGTACATGGTAAATCAGCTTTTACGCATTTGCATCTCCGCGAACAAGAAACTTTGCACTTCTCGCGATTCTTCACCAGCTGGAGATTGTGTGATCCATAGTGGTTCCCATGAATTAGAATCCAAACGCCGCGTCCATCCAAACATTCGCAAATCAGGAAATTGAGGTGATGCTTCAAGAGCTCGATCCCAAACGTGGCCGGCTTGGTACGCGGCCCTAAGGACATGCTCTTTTAAGGCATCTTGAGTAGGTGGAATATTGTCCTAGTCACGGTTCTTTTGCGCAAAGAACGCAAGCCTCGACTTATTTACCTCAGTTTCACTGCATCTGTCGTTAAAAAGTACAACAAATATTTCGAACAGAGGCATCACAGTGTCGACATCTTCGGGCGCTGGTCCATGTTGCCCACCACGTGACGTTGCCTCTTCCAGCGACTTTTGACGTCGTGTCGCAACCGGTTAGTGCGTGGAACGATAGGATACCTTTACACTTTTCTTCGGCTAGTTCGTTTGCAATTTGGCGATATTGATTGTTCGAAACTTTACCCCTCTACCGAAACCGACCCAAAAATTGCAGTTCACGATAGCGGAATAGTGAACGGCTAGTGATACAACATCCGTATTCACATTTCTAATGAGAATCTTCATGTAGCCTTGACTGACTCCATGAGATGCATGCAGGAAAATTCGAGAGTTAGCCTCCTCTTGCATGCAGGGCGCTAGTCCATCCAAACTGGAAGATGGTAAAGAGGTTGATAAAGAACGCAGAACTTTTTCACCGGATGTTACTACGACGTCTCCTTGGTAAGATACTGATACAATTTGCGTGGCCAATATAAGGAAAATTTTTCTTTATTCTGGCTCTCCTTTAAAAAGTCTCTCAAGTTTTTTTGGCACTTTCTTGGTAAGTTCAACCCGACGACGTGTCCCTTTTCGTCTTTTCGCACGAGTGCCCGATTTATGACCATCCAACTTGTAAACATTGAACACGATGTCTACTCTCCTTGAATTAGGTTTTTGAAACTAAGCTTCAATGTAATTAATAACTTTTTGACAGTATCCCAAGAAATTGTCGTTCTCAGGCAAAAGCATATGTACTAAAGCCGGACCATAGACGATCAGCATATCAATGTCAGGGTCGTTGGTTGGTTCGTCTTTCTGTGCTTCTGTTGAGTCCAAAGCCTCCAGGCATTTCATGAGATCAGCTTTTCCTTTACAGTTTAAAGATCCATTATTTGATAAGGAAGGGGGATAAATATCGTTTTTGTGCTGGAAAAATTCTTCTATGTTCCCATCTCGAATCTGGCATGCTATATAGAGTTTCAAAAACAAACTCCGGTCTTTCTTTAGACTGTTCATTTTGTCTTCACTGCTTTGGGTCCTTTTCGACGTAGAGTTAAACAGCGGACATTTGTTTCGTTTAATTGGCGAGCACATAGGTTTCTTATGGTCGACTAGTCTTTCTTTGAAAAAAGTTTCATTTAAAGTTATACCGGTACTCTTGAGTGTCTTCAGTGAATCAGCTACTTTACTTGCCACTATCTCTCTTGTCTTGGGGATAATCAGGTCTTCACTCGTATCACCAAAAGGATTTATCATTTCCCGTATAGCTCTCATTCGAACTCTTGTCGCAAATTTCGTCTGCCTTCTCACTGCTTTATTATGATGCCTATCTGTGACGTTTTCGATTTTATGTTGGATTTGCCTTCTGAAATCTTCGACAGTACGTGCTACTTCCGGTCCGCGGACCATCCACCGTAGAAGAGCGTCAGGATTTTCAGTAAGACCGATAGCTCCCTTGGTGCCTTTAACCAGTGCATTGTTGTGCTCGTGAGCTTCGTCGGTAGGCATACAAGAAAACTGTCGACCCATTTTGTTAACTGTAAACTTCCCTTTTAGAAATTTTTCATATACATTATGATGATCGTTCTTCAGAGTGAGCATATCACGGAGGTGAGCAGCGACACATCTGGCGTAGTTCTGGTGATCTAGAGCATGATAAAGCCATTTCAGATTCTGTAAGGTGCAAACATACTTTTCGAAATCCGCCTCGTGAACTGCTTTGTCCCACGCAAAAATGTCGAGTTCAGTTTGGAGGATGAGGTTCCAGAAACGAAATTGAGGATGGTGTTCCGCCTCTAATAAGCACAAATCCTCCATCCATTTACATTCAATTCCTCATTCGAAAAACTCTTTGTAAGCTTCCTCTCGAAGGGCGTACAGCGCATACGCTGTTACATGATGGGCGTGAAGAGTCTTCTTCACATGAGCAACTTTCAAGAAAGAGTCCGCCGTTCCAGGGGATGCGATTGGCCCTCTTCGAACGCTGCTGTCGACCCGGTATTTTCCAGTAAATTTCCTAAGCATTTTAGGAGTGACATTTTGACTTACAACACATGAGCAGTCACTACAGCGAAAGATAAAGCACAAATTCGTTTTGTAACCTTATGTATATAACAGTTTCAGTTGTAGTCTGAGAGTACAGTAACGAAGAATCACCTATTCACTAACAAAAACTTCCGTCTTATTTCAATAGCCACTAAGGCGAAAGATTAAATACCGATATCATATTTACTGCAAAGATGATATTTAAATTTACATGCAGACGCCCGCCCGATCTAATTAGTTTCTGTTTCTCTTTAGGATTTCTATTTTGTTAAAACCAAAGGTGTTTTATATCAATAGAAAGCTAATGCAATTATCTTTTTAATCATACTCACATTATTTATCGTTGTAGCTGCGGAAAAGAAGAAAAAACAAACACAACTTTTTTTATCTTTTAGAATTTAAGTTTTCTGTAATTTGTGCAAAAACTGTAAGGCTTACAAGAAAACGTTTAGAATACTTTTTATTAGTTTCGAAAATAGCTTTCAAACAAAAAAAAAGCTGAAATCGGACTGTTCGTTCAAGAGTTACATGCAGTTAAAATGCAACCGGAAGTTGTTGAAATCCGGTCGAAATCCAATATGGCGGCTCCTCGGCACTTTCGGAGATGCCTACAACACTCAAAACGACTCTTGTGGTCTATGTTACAAGCCTGGAACTTTTACCTATAAAATGCACAATTCTGACCAAAAGTGTACCTTGGCCTTCGGACTATTAAGGTTTAACCCAATTGTATGGCAACAATAACTTTAAACCGAATTCAATATTATATTAGATTTGATCTAAGAGGATGCGTTTCTTTCTCTTTAAAAATATCTGAATCGTAATCGTAATCAGAAGTAGGCACTACAATACTTGTTTATTTCAACGAAATGCTTATTTATTTCCACATAATCAATATAGAATGTCACTTAAATTAAGTTTGATCCCGCGATTTTTGCTAATTAACATCATTCTTATGGGACCCTATAGAAAACTGATAAACGAACGTTTGATGTGTTGATAAATAACGTAAAAGCTGTTTTCAGTTTCTTAATATTAACCACCCATGAAAGGTTATAAAACTCACCGATAAACGGTCCTAAATACCTGTTTTGGCCATTAACATAAACTTAATGATTTAAATATTTTTAGCAACTTTCTGCAACTGCCCGATTAAAACCATGTAGTATTATAAATACAGTTTCAGAATTCATAAATTCATATGCAGATATCGCCTTATTATAATAGTAAATATGGAGCCAGTCCCAACCTACCGATACTGTATCTGTGACTTTTATTACCAAAAGAAATGAAAGAAGCCCTCTTGTATATTATTAAATGACATTTATAGCACAAATGATATTTACTACTTGGTCGTTAAATAAAGCCCAGTTTTGCGTACCAATAGGTATCTATCAACCATAAAAGGTCTGGAGGCAGCAAGTGCGTTGTAGTAGTGAATTTTCATAAAAACGTTCCTACTGGCAACTATGTCTTCTTTAATGAAAACAGGGATCAAATTTGGTTACCAGTATAGCCTATATAGTAGAAACAAAAAACAAAAACATAAAAATTTCTAAATATTTTGTGAACAAAAATTTGCTAAAAGAATACAAACAATTCTTGTTATATACCCACCTAATATGTAACTAAAACTGAAAAAACGAAAACGTTAAACATTTTTTTTAACTGTTCACGGAAATTTGAACCAGTGGAAGTAAAGAAAAAATCTCTGGACACAGCAAGTGCGTTATGGAAGCGAATTATCTTTGAAATATTTTTAATAGCAAATGTCTTTCTTTGATGAAAGCAGGCATCAAACTTGATTGCCTATATAGTAGAAACAATGTACCATATTTCATCGAAATAAATTTATTGTTTGAAAATATATAAACATTTTTCAAAAGTCTAGATGCAGCAAATGTGTTATGGAAGTGAATTTCCATAAAAATGTTTTTAATAGCAAATGCGAGCAGGCATCAATCTGATTACCGGCATAGCCTATGTGGTAGAAATGTACTATATTTTATCAAAATTACTTATGGTTTGAAAATATACAAAAATTTTCCGAAAATAAACTTAAATGTTGGTTTTCTAACCAACAAAGCTTACGTTAATAACAAATTGAGTTATTGAAATTTGAAGGATTTAATGAAAATTCGGTAAATTTGCTGATTAGCTCCCAAACGCTTTTCAACAAATTGTTTTCAGAAACATTACTAGGACCCCACCTGGATGCACAAACCACAAGAAAAATTTCTTGTTTACACCCCCCAAGGAAGTTAAGGGACTGGGAGTGAATAGTGGTGCTGTGCGGGGTAGACATGGTTTAAGGGGGATATGGCTTCAAGGTGTGAAAAAGACAGCTTTCAAGCCTGATTTAGTCGAATTTTCTACTCATATTTCCTTTTTACTACCCCGCCCAGCACCCCTACTCATCCTGGCCCCGTAACTTCCTTGGGTGGTGTGAACAAGAAATTTTTCTTGAGGTTTGTGGATCCAGGGGGGGGGGGCTAGGCAGGTTCCTGACAAGAGTTTTTTGAAAAGCGTTCGGGAGCTAAACTGCAAATTTACCGAAAATTCACTACCAAAACGCACTTACTGCGTCCAGATTTTTTTCTTACAAACGTATCATTTTTCGTTAAAACATGCAAAAATGCATTAACGAATTTGTTCTGCGAAAATTAGCTAAAAAAAAAACGATACACCCCTACTCACACTTGATCCCGTACCTTCCTTGGAGAGTGTGAATAAGTAATTTTCCTTGGGGTTTGTTGATCCAGGGGGGAGGGAGGTAGGATAGGCAGGCTTCTGAAAACAGTTTTTTTGAAAGCGTTCGGGAGCTAAACTGCAAATTTACCGAAAATTCGCTACCAAAACGCACTTACTGCGTCCAGATTTTTTTCTTACAAACGCATCATATTTCGATAAAAAATGAGAAAATGCATTAACGAATTTGTTCTACGAAAACTTAACTAAACCTGCAGCGAAAGCATCAACTTAACTAAACCGACAGCCAAAGCATCAGAGAAAGGGTCTATTTGAAATGAATTTTCTGTAGACATTTTAGTAAAATGAAGAGCAACGACGGTTGAATCTGAAACTTAAGGGTTTGCAGAACACTCTTCTTGCAACATTTTCTTTTCAAAATCCGTATTTATTTCACGTTCTTTGCCTAAACATTGCCAATTTTGACGTTTAAAATTGCGAGTTTGACGTTTTGTTTGTTTCTTTAACTGCCCATAACTTATTTGTCTTTAAAGTTAGAGACCTAAATTTGGTCAGGTCAGGTTCATCCTTTATAATACAAACACGCGTACCAAATTTGGTTACCCTTGCTTTGTTATTTCCGGAGATATGATTTTTTTTTTAGAAAAAAAAACACAACAATTTCCGGGAAAACCAGGTCCGATTTTCCTGGCTAACGAACCTGTCCAAGCCACTTGCAAAAGGAAGGGACTCACCAAATTTGATCAATATATATATATATATATATATATATATATATATATATATATATATATATATATATATATATATATATATATATATATATAAACAGATCTCCTCATTAGCAAATTAAAAAAAAAATTTGCTAAAATGTCTGTACTCAGCAAGTGCGTTATAGTAGTGAACTTTCATAAAAATGTTTTTACTAGAAAATATGTCTTTTTTAGTAGAAGCATGCCTCAAATTTGGTTACCAGTATAACCTATATAATAGGAACAGTGTACCCCATTTCATCAAAATAACTTTACTTTTTGAAAAAGTACAACAATTTTCCGAAAATAAACTTAAAATATTCCTGAAAAAACTGGTCCGATTTTCCTGGCCAACGAACCTCTATGCTATTTACCCACATACCATGAAATAATGATTCACAAAAAGCTTATCGAAAAAATGCGCTAAAAAAAAATTGATTGAAAATTTGCAAACAAGTTTTTCAGGAAAATCCGAAAACATTTTTTTACAATACTTTCTTAAAGATTAATTTTAAATTACCAAAATGCCACAAAAATCTAAGGATTGATGATTTCCACGGAAACACAACAATATGTCTGCTAAAACGAACTATTTTTTACAAAAAGTTCGTTGAAAGAACGCACAAAATTCTAATCTTCAATTTGAAAAAATTGAGTTACTACAGTTTGACATTTTTTCTAGTCACTATTTGAGAGCGCAGTGTATACGACATCTATATTTTTTCGACGAATAATATAAACGAAAACCTCTCAGAATGCGTCACTTTCACTAGACTCTCCTATCTATTGGTAAAAACGCCGTATCATAAATATTGATATGTGTGTGAAAAGTTGCAAAACAATTGAAGTAACTCAAAAAGATGAAAGCTATCAATTTTTTCCCTAAAACATTCACTATAATTCGATGAAAAATGAAAAACTAAATTTTTCGAAAAAAATTCGCTAAAAATACTAATAGACTATTAAACCATAAACTCTATAACTAGAAATATTGCCAAAGCATCAGAGGAAGGGTCTATTTGAAATGAATTTTCAGGAACTATTTTGGTAAAATGACAATGGTGGTTGAAGCTGAAATTTAAGGGTTTGTACAACATTTTGTGCGACATTTTCTCTACAAAACCCGTAATCGTCTTACGTTCTGTGACTAAAAGTTGCCAATTTTAACTTTTCAAATTTCGAATTTGGCCTTGACAATATCCCAGCAATTGTTCTCAAAAAATGCGCACCAGAATTTGCTCCTGTCCTGACTCCTTAGTTCCAGACCTCTTACAATAGAGCCATATTCCCTAGTAACTGGAAAACTGCTAGAGTACAACCCGTCCCCAAGAAAGGATACAAAGCGTTTCCTAGCAACTATAGGCCTATTTATCTCCTTACATTCGTCTCTAAAGTGATGGAAAAGTATATAAACACCGAATTACTAAAATTTGTTAAAAAACACAGTCTAATCCACGACAGGCAGTATGGATTCAGTCAGCGCAGATCAACTGTCGACCTGCTTTCCTTTGTCACCCATTCTTGGAACAAGTCAATGGAACTACACGGTGAATCCCAAAATGGCAAGCAGTGTTGCTTAATAAACTTCCGGCCTATGGCCTACCACCAAAACTCTGTACCTGGACAGCAAATTTCGTCTCCAACCGGAACATTTCTGTTGTCGTGGATGGCCATTCCTCTAAACTGTATCCAATTAATGCAGGAGTCCCTCAAGGTTCAGCTTTACCCCTACTTTGTTTCTTCCCCACATCAATGACCTCCTCTCTAGCACATCCAACCCAGTCCACAGTTACGCGGACGACAGCACCCTCCACTCAAATATACAATGAATTGAATTTTGAAAAAATTTTTGCAAATGAGCGCGAACTAGGACCCGTAGAACCTATATCCGGGGTCAGTTTCAATTTTTATATGTATATATATATATATATATATATATATATATATATATATATATATATATATATATATATATATATATATATATATATATATATATATATATATATATATATATGTGTGTGTGTATGTATCATACCGATAACTCAAAAAATAATGGGCCGATTTTGATAAAATTTGGCACATACCTTCCTTTGTAAATGGCTTGGATTAGTTCGTTAGTGAGGAAAATCGGACGAGGTTTTCCGGGGAAATTTTGAGTTTTCATTCGAAAAAAAATTATATCTCCGGAATTAACAAAGTAAGGGCTCATATCATTATAGGTAAGCTACCTACCAAAATTTAGCTCTGTAGGCTAAAGGAAAAAAAGTTACAGGTATTTAAAGAACAATAAATTTGGGTTTTCCTCAAAACGTCAATGTCGCGATTTAAAATGTCAAAATTGGTAATATTTAGGTAATGAACCTGAAATTAATATGAGCTATGGAAAGAAAATGTCTCAAGAAGAATGCCTCATAAAGCCTGAACTCTTAGTTTCAATCGTCATTGTCCTTCAGTTTACTAAAATATTCCCAGAAAATTCATTTAAAATAGGCCCTTTCTCTGATGCTTTGGCAGTAGTGTTGGCTATAGAGTTTATCGTTTAATGGTATATCATTTTTTCAAATTTTCGTAAACAATCATTAAAGCACAATATATCCGTTATTATGCAAGTTACGAAAAAAATGGTCTACATTAGTTATAGGGTGTCTTGAGCTACATCTTAAAAAATATTGCCACAATTACAGGATGGCCCATAAGTCGTTGGTGATTCAAATTTTCTTTTTTTTTTTTAATCGAACACGCTGCATTTTCCATCGAAATATAATACATCTTTGTAAGAAAAGAAATTCAGGACGCAGCAAGTGCGTTATGGTAGCGAATTTTCATTAAATGCTTCAAATTTGAATAGTTCAATTTGCTATTAACCTATAAGGTTGACCAGGAAACCAGTTTTTTCGGGAACAATTTAAGTTTACTTTCGGAAATTTTTGTATATTTTTAAGCAATAAAGTTATTTTGATGAAACATGGCACATTGTTTCTACTATATAGATTGATGCCTGCTTTCTTAAAAAAACATGTTTGCTATTGAAAACATTTTTATGAAAATTCACTACCATAACGCACTTGCTGCGTCAAGAAGTTTTCAAAATGCAAGTCGGGATCTCCTCATTAGTGAATCTTTTATACGAGAATTTACTAAAATCGCGACTCTGGCGGATTTACTGTGACTTTTTAACAATTCTGAATGAATGTTGGTGCAAAATCGTATTTTAATTGATGAATTATAACAAATAAACCTTATTGGGAATTGCTACTTTCTGTGTGGAATTTTAATAAACGATGACATAATCCAGCTAACAATGTGAATTTCCCCATAACATACCATGGAGTGTGGAGTATGGAAGCATAAACTGATGGATCTTATGAAACCACCTGAAGAGGACAACAAACTGGTCACACTTTTATAATTTAAAACAATGACCCAGTCGAAGACGTATTGCGTGAGCACTGTAATAATAATAATATTATCTATGATTGTATTCTTATTGTAACAAACGTGTCATCATTATCGTTCACTTTCTCCGACAGCTATGTCTGACTATCCTATAACACATTGTTTAGAAAATGTGACGTTAGAATCACGATTCTCAAATGCAATTCTTTTCAAATTAAACCATATAAGAAGTTTGACATTTTTTATGTAAATATATTGAAATACCTCATCATATTAAATTATTAGTGTTAGTGTTTTGAAATTAGATAAGTATGGTTAGTTTTGCAAGAATAATTTTAATTAATTTCCAACTGTACTGTAAAATTCTAGCACTAGGTGTGTATGTGTGTGTTTTGTTTCTTTAACGTCGACCTATTTCCGCGACTATGGCCAATCACCGACGCCAGGGAAAATCACTATCCTGGAAAATTTTCCGAAACCCTGTCTTTCTGTAAGGAGGGTGGGGATCTTTAACGTGCCCAACATCGCATGGACACTGGACTGACGTCTTTACGCTCCCTCCGAAGGGCGGAACGTGCAGACATTCAACTTGCTCAAATACAATGCCAGAATCTCGGTTGATGTTAATGTTACAGTTTGTGCTGAAAAAGTGAAAGGAGTAACCTGGGATTGAACCCAGTACCCTTCGGTTCAAAGGCACACGCTCTTACCCCTGAACCACCGAAGTTCTTAGCACTAGGTGTAAACCATCTACTAGTTGCATTTTTCGTTGACAGTTGCCGCCTAGATTTTTGTACAAACATGCGTCATATTTCGATGAAAAATGCAAAAATGCAATAAGGAATGTTCAAAAAAATATTGTGTGTCACCAACGACTTATGGGCGTCCCTCTGATTGTCAAGATAACATTGTAAGATGCAGCTCAAGAATCCCTATAACTGACGTATAAAATGTTTTCGCGTATCTTGCATAATAAAAATTATATTGAGCTTTACCGTAGAAATGCGTCACCCTGTACATTGTAAAGAGACAAAAACTAAAATTAAACAACGATATGGATTCTACGGGGGCCTAGTTTGCACTCATTTAAAGAAACATTTTTAAAGTACAAAAGTCACGGTCTCCTCATTAACGAATTTTCTCTAGAAAAATTATAGACGGTTAAACCATCAACTTAACGAAAAATATTGCCAAAGCACCAGAGATAGGGTCTATTTTACATGAATTTTCTGGAAATATTAAAGGAAATGATGGTTGAAGCTGAACTTTAAGGGTTTGCAGAACACTCTTCTTGCGACATTTTCTTTACATAATCCGTATTTCTTTCAGGTGTTTTGCCTAAATGTTGCAAATTTTGACGTTTAGAATCGCGACTTTGACGTTTGGAGGAAAACCCCTTTTGTTTTTCTTTAAATAGCTATACCTTTTTTGGCTTTAAACTTACAGACCTATATTTTGGTACATGATTCACCCTTTATAATACAAACCCGCGAACACTTGCCCTTCCTTTGTTAATTCTGGGGATATAAATTTTTCCCGAAAGAAAATACAAAATTTTCCGAGAAAAACTGGGCCAATTTACCTAGCTAACAAACTTATCCAAGCCACTTACAAAAGAAGGTACTCAGCAAATTTGATTAAAATCGGCCTATTATTTATCGGTGCGATACCTATATATATATATATATATATATATATATATATATATATATATATATATATATATATATATATATATATATATATATATATATATATATATATATATATATATATATATATATATATATATATATATATATATATATATATATATATATATATATATATATGTATGTATGTATGTATGTATGTATGTATGTATGTATTAATTGAAACTGATCCCGGATATGGGTTCTAGGGGGCCTAGTTCGTGCTTATTTGAAGAATTTTTTCAAAATTCAAAAATCTGGATCTCCTCATTAGTGAATTCTTTTTTGAAGAAAATTCACTAAAGCAGGCACTTGTGAAGCCATGAGAAAAGTCTACCACTGTATTAAATCTTGAACGGTTTCACTAAGTAAGGGCAAGAACAAACAACCAGATATGGTGTTCAAATTAAATTAAGTCTTAAAATTTTTCATCTCCTCTTTATTAAATTATTTTTGTACAAAACTCGCTAAAAAATCTATCGGAATAACAACAATCTGATGATATAACAGTAAAATGAAATGAAAGACCAAAAAAAAAATAGTGCTGCAAATTTTAAATCATAACTTCCACATAGCTGTGATAATTTGTTCAGGGCCCATAACTTGACTACAAAGAAAATATTTGTATTCCTATACCCATAAACTTTTGAAATGTTATACTACTCGAGTTTTAATAAAAAGATATAAATAATCACCAAATCACCCCCCATTCCTCTCCTACCCCCTAGAGCTATTTTAACCGGAAACAATCTGAACCGTAAGTTTGTCGGGTGCTCACCGTATACCAAATTTGAAGATGATATCTCAATTCGTTCGAAAATTATTGCGCCTACTAACAGACAGACATACAGGCCGATAGACTGATCGACCGACCGACCAACAGATAAAATATATTTCGTTCCAAAATCAACTTTTCTGTATGTTTTAAGATTTTTTACCCCGTTTTATAAAAAAAATATTACGCAATTTCTGTCACCGATATTCTACCCCCACAAATTCAACCCCTAATTTAATTTCAGCACAGAATACCAGATGTTTAATGAAATTAAAACTTTTCTAATAAATAAACCCGAAAACGTTATGTTAATCGAGTTTTAACGAAAAAATGTTAATTTTTACCAAATCACCCTTCTTTCATCACATACCCTCTGGAGTGATTTTACCCGAAAACAATCCAAGTTTGCCGGGTGCTAACTGTATACCAAATTTGAAAACGATATCTCAATTCGGTCTAAAATGATTATGGATACAAACAGACAGACAAAAAAATGTTCGTTCCCAAATAATGTATTCTGTAGGTTTTAACCATTTTATGACGTTTAAGCGGAAAAAAAAATTTGAAATTTTTGTCTCCGATGTGATACTTCCACACGTTGTGACGATGTGGAAGCAACAAGTGAAGTCACGAACTAGGATTAAAACTCGTCATATAGGACTTGATTATCTGATGCAGACGGCTTAGTTCACTCGTTCAACGTCGACATGACAGACGTATGTACTAGCAGGTATATAAGGTAGTATCTTAATTGTCTAACGTCTTTATTATTTATATCAAACAATTTTTATATACGATTGATTTTTCGCTCATATTTTAACGAAATCAAGGAAAATAACGACTTAGACACAGATCTAGGAACTTGTTAGTCGTTTCGTGTCGTATTTTTCATTCACGTTCGTACTTCTACCATAATTATCAGTTTTGACTTTTTAACTTTTTTTAATCAGATGCTAACCTATAACTTTTTTGTCTTTTATCTTAGAGATCAGAATTTTGGAACATAGGATACTATTTATGACTTAAACGAGCGTGCCAAATTTGGTTGCCCTTTCTTTGTCATTTCCCGAGACATATATTTTTTTTCGAAAGAAGACACAAAATTTTCCGGGAAAATCCAGGCCGATTCTCCTAGCTAACGAACGTATCTAAGCAACTTACAAAAGGAAGGTATATACTAAATTTTATAAAAATCTGCCCATTATTTTTTGAGTTCTTGGTGATATATATATATATATATATATATATATATATATATATATATATATATATATATATATATATATATATATATATATATATATATATATATATATATATATATATATATATATATATATATATATATATATATATATATATATATATATATATATATATATATTAAGATGTACAAATTTAAACTGACCTTGGTATGGGTTCTACGGGGCGTAGGTCGGGCTTATTTGAAGATTTTTTTTCAAAATTCATACGTCGGGATCTCCTCATTAGTAATTTTTTTAAAAAGAAAAACCATGAGGTTATGCACACATTATGCTCAGATGACTTTGATGTGTGGCAGGGTTCGTTTCCCTTTTTTAGCTCTTAATTAAGCAAACTGATGTCAGGGCAGGTCGGGAAGATCAGTTCAGGCAGGAATATTATTATAAGGCACATCAGCCATGTCTTTTTTGTCGTGAAAAGGAAAAACGTAATTGATTAGTCGTCACGACACGAATACTAATGACGGTGGAAATTATAATTGTTCCCAAGTGCACTGTAATGTGGTTTCTCTGTATTTTTGAGGTATTTATGTACAACAAATAGAAAATATCATGTAGATGCGGATACACTGTGTTTTTAGAAACACCAGCTGTACAAGGTTTATACCATGGTAACTATAGTACTGATAAAAGTGCATATTACTTAAAGAAATTGTAAATAAAAGATAGATTAGTGGTAGTTTATATGTAAAAATCGTCCACAGAGGAGCACATATTTTTTAGCAGAATTGTTTCGACTCTCTTCTTGAAAGCTGGTAAAGTGTCTACATTCCGTACATCTGGCAGTACATTGAACAACTTGCAGCCATTGTAGGACAGTGACTTTTGGTACAGAGCTGTGCGATCTTTGTCAGTTTGCAGGTTATTTTTACCTCTTGTAGTACAGCCATGTTCAACTGCATTGTGTGGGTATTCGGTCTTGTTTTGAAAAACATGAGCTAGCACTTCCAGAATGTAGACTCTGGGGAGTGTAAGAACGCCCTGTTCCTTAAAAGTGTTTCTGTGAGTGTGTCTATGCTGGATATTAAATATGATCCTTATTACTTCTTTTTGTTCTTTAAGAACTCGATTGTCTTCACTTGCTAATCGCCAGTGTTAAATACCAATTTTTAGTTGTGAGTAGAAAAACGCATAATACAGTGACAACACAGTAGAGGTACTGCACCTTCGGGTTAGTGTTCTTGTTGCACACGAAATGGATGAGTTTCGCGAGCAGAGTTCAACAATGTGGACAAATAAATAAATCAATCAAATCTCTTGGATCTCCTTCTTACTACAAATACTGACTACTATAAGATATCAGTCACCGCCCCCTTGGTCGCTCAGACCACGGCATGGTCACTGCTTCCTGCGCAATGCAACCCGAGGTCACACAGTCATCACACCCACGTATCGTTTGGCACTACAACTCCGCGAACTGGGACGAAATGCGAGATTACTGTTCCTCATTTCCATGGGCGTATATCTGCTTCTCTCATCCTGACCCCTCTGATATCTCACAAAACATCACCGAAATTATCCAAGCTGGCATGTAATTATTTATTCCACGTACACAGAAAACCTCTTCAGCCACTCAAAAGCCCTGGTTCTCTAAATCCTGTGACAAGGCCAGAGGTAAAAAGGTCAAAGCTCACAAAACGTTTCTACACAATCCCAGTCAAGAAAGCCGTCAAACATTTAACGACGCAGGAAACCGCTATGTCCGCATTCTTTCTGAGGCAAAAACTCGTTTAATAACCACAAATAAGTCCTCTTAAGCTCCAGCGGCAGCAAACCCTTCTGGACCCTTGCTAAATATATTGGGAATAATTTCTGCAAGAGCACGTTCCCACCCCTTGTCTCATGGGATAAAATTGTTTCTACCGCCCTAGGCAAGGCTGAACTTTTTGCCTCGTTGTTCGTAGGCAATTCTACTCTAGACCCACGTCCAAATGTTCAACCACCAACAGTCCCCAATGTCGCACATAAAATGGCGGATATCATTTTTAAAACTAAAAAGGTACGAAAGATGCTCTCTTCTCTTAATACCAGGAAAGCCTCTGGCCTTGACGAGATCTCAGCAATTGTTCTCAAGAAATTCGCACCAGAACTTGCTCCTGTCCTGACTCGTTTGTTTCAGACATCTTATAATAGACGCATATTCCCTAGTAACTGGAAAACTGCTCGAGTACAACCCGTCCCCAAGAAAGGATACAAACCGCTTCCTAGCAACTACAGGCCTATTTCTCTCTTTGCAGTCGTCTCTAAAGTGATGTAAAAGTATATAAAGACCGAATTACTAAAATTTCTTGAAAAACACAGTCTAATCCACGACAGGCAGTATGGATTCCGTCAGCGCAGATCGACTGCCGACCTCCTTTCCTTTGTCACCCATTCTTGGAACAAGTCTATGGAACTACACGGTGAATCCCAGATTGTCGCTCTAGACATATCCAGAGCATTCGACCAGGTCTCGCACGCAGCGCTGCTTAATAAACTTCCGGTCTATGGCCTACCACCAAAACTCTATACCTGGACAGCAAATTTTCTCTCCAACCGGAGCATTACTGTTGTGATGGATGGCCATTTCTCTAAACTGTATCCAATTAATGCAGGAGTTCCTCAAGGTTCAGCTTTAGCCCCTACTTTGTTTCTTCTCCACATCAATGACCTCCTCTCTAGCACATCCAACCCAGTTCACAGTTACGCGGACGACACCACCCTCCACTTAAATATACAATATTCTAAGCATGTCTCTTTAACCCAATTAGGTGAAGATCGCAGACTCATGGAGGGTTCTGTCTCCGTGGATCTCCAAAAAATATTAGACTGCGGAAGTAAAAATCTTGTACAATTCAACCCCACCAAATCACGGTCTTGCTTTCTTTCTCATAAGAGATACACCAGCCCTAGACCCATCACAATGAACAACCAAGTTATTAAAAGTAATAAGTCCTTTTCACTTGTTGGCATTTCTGTGGATCGAAATCTCAATTGGCACCAACATGTCACATTAATTGCAGAAGCGGCTGCTAAGAAATTTGCTTTCCTCTTCCGGTATCGCAAATACTTTTCACCAGCTAATTTCTATACCTTATATACCAAACAAATAAGACCAAACCTCGAATACTACTTCCATATCTGGGGTGCTGCTGCCGCTTCTACACTCGCTATCCGGAACTCCATACAGAAGAGAGCTATACGCCTCATCGGTGACTCTACCCTCACCCAAAGGCTGCCATCCCTGGCCCACCGACGTGCCTTTGGTGACCTCTCTCTTTTTTGATAGATATCTGCACGGGCACTGCTAAAAGAAGCTTTGTTCCATAGTTCCTCCACCTGCTGCCCCCAACAGATCTACTAGGGGAACAGAGCGAATGCACCCTTTTACTGTATAGAACATCTTGTTATGGCCGCTCTTTTGTCCCGAGGACTTCCAAGTTGTGGAATTCCTTGGCCGCACATGTTTTTCCTTCTGCTCCGAACCTCCAAACCTTCAAGTTCAGAATTAACAAGTTGCCTCTTTCCTTCTTGTCGACACTCATGGTACGATAGTATTTAGGCTGTAAGCCCTCATGGTGTGTTGTTGAAATTAAAAATAAAAATAACAGCATTCCATTTTAACTCACTGTCGATATGTCCTAGTAATTTCGTAGAGGTCTAAAGAGTTACTGTTTGGCCATTAAGATCTACATTTTGTCCAATATCTATTTTTTTTTTAATTTGAGGACTTAAAAGGCACGCATGCTGTTTTATCCTTTTTAGGTGAAAATTTTGTCAGCATTGCCCATCCTTTTGTTGTCTTAATTAGTGTTTATTCCAGATGGATGCGTTATGTATTGAAGTAGCATGTTGGCATAAATAATGTACAGCGTAGGTCAAAGAACTGTTCCTTGTGACACCCCAGCCGTTACTCCGAAAATCCTAGACGAGTAGGTACTAGTAGAATTAGATAATATAACTCTTTGTGTTGTGTTTGTAAGATAGCGTCTAAACCAGTCCAATGCAGTGCCTGTAACTCCATACTTTAAGAGTGAATTTATGAGGATCTCATGATTTACACAGTCAAAGGCTTTGGAGAAGTCCACAAAAACTTCCAAAGCTACCCCCTTTTTTTGTCAACGTCTTTGACAATTTGCTTCACAAATTCAACAATTGCAGTTTCAGTGCTTCGTACCTGCCGAAAGCCATGTTGATATGGCGAAAGAACTTTATTATCGGCAAGATAAGTTATCACCTTTTTATTTTTAGTGAATTTTCGTAGAAAGAATTAGTTAGTCAGGGAAATCGGGCGAGGTTTTCAGGGAAAATTTTGAGTTTTCATTCAAAAAGAAATTTTATCGCAAAAAATAAAAAAGCTATGATAACCAAGTTTGGTGTATAGGTTTAGGATATAAAAAGTAAATTATACGCAAAAATGTAGATTTCTATATTACAAGAAAAAAAGTTATATCAAAATATTTTGCGCCAGACTATTTCTATAAAAATTCACTACCATAACGCACTTGCTGCGTCCAGACTTTTTTATTTACAAGAGCACATCACTATTATATCCAATGGTCTAAGTCCACAATGATATTCACCATTGAAACCTTCCATGATTGTCAAATTGCCACATTGAGAGGAACATTTCAGAAACACTACATGAGAGTTGAAGTTAAATGTTTGAAAGTGTACGATTATCGTAAATTTTGAAAAGTTTCATGCAGGTGTCTTGTTTAGCGGGTTATTAGGTCGCCCGCAACTTTTTCTGTCTCTTGGCGGTTACTCGTCGATGTACTTCTCTTGCTCGTTCTGTAGGATAATTTCTTGTTGGAGGTAAATGTGTGCTGAAATATTGGGGATGATTGTTAAATATGGTAGAAAAAGCATCCCGACAGCTTTGTTCGAGTTTGAGGAACTGTCAAAATAGTTCCGTCGGGCTTTATTGCAGTGTCTGCCCGAATTAAAAATCTTTTCCAGGGTGTTATATACATGTTGCAGAAGATTTTTTTACCTGGAACTCATCTCGGTGTATTGTACGTAAGCATTTATTTCCTTTTAGTGAATTTTTATTTAAAAAATTCACTAATAGAGAGGTATCGATGGTGAGACTTTGCAAAAATTCTTTCAAATGAGCGCGAATTAGGACCCCTAGAACCCATATCCGGGGTCAGTTTGAATTTTTATATGCTTATATATATATATATATATATATATATATATATATATATATATATATATATATATATATATATATATATATATATATATATATATATATATAGATATATATATATATATATATATATATATATATATATATATATATATATATATATATGTATCCGTCTGATAACTCAAAAAATAATTAACCGATTCAGATGAAACTCGGCAAGTGCCTTTCTTTTATTAATGGCTTGGATGAGTTCGTTGGCCAGGAAAATCGGACGGGGTTTTCCGGGAAAATTTTGAGTTTTCTTTCAAAAAAATTTTTTTTTTCCGAAAATTTCGATAAAATTTGGTCTACATATTGCTTTGGGAAATACCTAACTATGTGCCAAAATTCAGCTTTCTCGGGTTACAGAAAATTGAGCTATTCAAATTTGAAACATGTTTAAATCATAAGTATGTGGTTGCTGTTGGTTAGTCAATGCTTTTCTTATTGACTCATGAGATTCATTCATCAACCTTCCATTGACTTCTGCTTCTGCCGCTGTTACAGTCCTTTTATTTAGATCTAGAGTTGTAACCACTCATATAAACAGTGTTTTTTAACCACGTGGCTGGGCGTCTGACCGAATTCATTCCCAGTTGCTGCTGATTTACTCATATTCTCTTAATATGTTTGAAGATGTGGTGTCTACATCATTCCAAGTCACTATTAACCGACTATTTATGAAATGAAATAAGTAAATTAAATCGATTGTCATAAAATATGTAGTGTATTAAGACAAGGGAAAAAGAAATAAAACATATATAACTGTGCACATTTTGATTATATTTTAGGGTGCTTGAGAGAGGTATTGTCACAGCACAATATCTTATTAAAGTTCATTTGTAAATAGGTTTAATTTTTATATGTTTTTATATATATATATATATATATATATATATATATATATATATATATATATATATATATATATATATATATATATATATATATATAAATATATATATGATAACTCAAAAAATAATTAACCGATTTCGATGAAACTTGGCAAGTGCCTGTCTTTTATTAATGGCTTGGATGAGTTCGTTGTCCAGAAAAATCAGACGGGGTTTTCCGGAAAAATTTTGAGTTTCTTTCGAAAAATTTTTTTTTCTCCGAAAGTAACAAAGCTGTTTCAATGAAATTTACTATATATGTTGCCTCAACATTACTACGTACCAAAATTCAACTTTCTAAGTTTAGAGAAAATTGAGTTACTCAAATTTTAAATTTTCTTTCGAAAAAAATTTTTTTCTCCGAAAATTACAAAGTTATTTTAATGAAATTTTGTGGATATCTTGCCTTAGGAAAAACCTTACTACGTATTGAAATTAAACTCTCTGAGTTTATAGAAAATTGAGTTATTTAAATTTGAAGCATTTAATAAAAATTCACTACCATAACGCACTTGCTGCGTCCCGAGTTTTTCTGTATCCTGCGGAAATTTCAAAACAGTTATGCGTTCTGTATCGGTATAATTACTACTGCACAAAGGGATGCAACAACTAGATGGTATATTTGGTGACACCTATAATCCAATTAATAATTACTTTTAAACAGCTTAATAAACTGCCTACATTAGGTGGCCACGGCAGAAACACCTCATATTGGGATTGGGACCCTGGATGTTTCTGCTTATTAGTGATGGGTCGTTATTTAACTGTCAGCTATTTTTAAATGGTTACCGAGCCGTAACGGTAACCACCAGTTATGGATTTATAAAAATAACAGCTTAAAAAGTAACGCTTTTTGCTCTAAACTAGAATTCGGAGTCGTGTCTGTTTCAGTTCTACTGCAACTAGGTTCGATGTATAAACATCGGTTTTCATCGGCAACTGTTATTTAACCATTTAACGGGATGAATAGCCTTGAGATTGGGAATGCTAAATATGTATGGTTATACAGTATAGAGCGGACTGTACTACATAACATTATTATTTATACTAGCTCTCGCTCACAGCTGTAGGGACGTACGAACTTCGGTACAATAAAACGGTTTAATTTTAATTTTAACTTTAACCGGTTGTTGATGGGGATACGGCATACGGACACTACTACACACAGTTTTTCTGTTAAACTGAGAAGCTATTATTTTTGAAACAGTTGAGTTTCCCACTAGTATGTAAAGCCAAATATTTAATAATAAAAATGTTGGGTGAAAAGATGAATTTCTGTAAAAACGTGTCATTACTTTCACTATAGACAACGCAAAATAGGGTTATTTCACGTGAAATTAAAGTACTTATTTATTTAAATTTATATACATTACCTAAGAAACAGTTAACACGTCATTTTCGTTTGTCTGATAATAGTTATCAAATTGATAAAAAAATATAATGATACACCATTTTTTAATATCTATATACATTTAAATATTAAAAATTAAATGAATATATATATATATATATATATATATATATATATATATATATATATATATATATATACAGGGTGATTCTTTGGCGAAAAATAAGAGGTGTCTTTTTATTAAGTTTTTCTTGAAACCCCTTCTCCTCCAAGTTACAACCCTTTGAAATTTTTGAAACTAATTTTAAAACAACGAATATTAAAATAAGTAAATAAACAATTAATACTATACATCTTCCAATTTTTTTTTTAAAACTCAAACTCAATTTTTTATACTGTTGGCTGTTGTTTGCACAGTTTTTAAAAGTGAACTGATAAAGATGACCAGTGAACCGAAAATGTAACTAGAGATAGAGATATTTCTAAGAAAGAATAAAAGCATAATGTAATAACAACCCATATGTACAGAATAAAGGCAAATTTCTTTACCGAAATTTTATGAGCTGCGTTATGTTATGGAGTTCTTAGAATCACTCCCTGTGTAGCAATAAAAGTTCTAACGTCCAACGTCCCAAGACGTGATAAATAATGATATTTATTGATTCTTGCTGTGACATTGACATTTACGTAAAGACCCCTCATAAAATAAATTTGTTAGAAATGACTAGTTTATAATTCCTAAAACATCTAAGTAAATACTAATATAAGACTCCTTTCTGATTTCTAAAAGTTTCACTTCAGAGTGGCAAAAGATTTACGACACGCTTATTATCATTTCTTAACCCTTTGTTTCCTTTTCATATCGACAAAATTTGAGATTTATACACTACATGAAATAACGGGGTAAAAATACAATGCATTTATACTAGTGTGCTCGCTCTCGCTCACAGCTTTGGGAATGTAGGATACTATCGATCGACTATCCAGTTTAAAATAACTCAAGCCGTTATTTGCAACGGTTATTATTAAATAACGTTAACGGCTTCAACTGTTAACAGAAAATAACCGTTTTTCCCATCACTACTGCTTATAGAGTGCTTTTTGGATACCGTCGTGCAGGATCATGGAGACTCCGCCGCGAGCCGGCGGCGACTGTGACGTATACGCTAGGGTGGGGATATACACGCAGGCCCGATAGACTCTCGACAGTCCTGAGCTGTGACGCTATGACCACCCTGGCTATAAGTAGTGATGTGCAAAACCGTTATTTTCTATTAACAGTTGAAGCCGGTTACGCTATTTCACAATAACCGTTGAAAATAAGAGCTTCAGTTATTTATCTCTTATTTTTAACTGGATAGTCGATCGATAGTATCCTACATTCCCAAAGCTGTGAGCGAGAGCGAGCACACTAGCATAAATAACGTATTACCTGTTAAGTAATATGTTATGAAGTAAAGTCCGCTCTATACTGCATAGCATACCCACACATATTTATTATTCCCAGTCTCTTGTCCGTTCATCCCGTTAAATAGTTAAATTTAGCAGTTTCGGATGAAAACCGATGTCTATTCATATATATATATATATATATATATATATATATATATATATATATATATATATATATATATATATAACTGGTGGTTACCGTTGCGGCTCGACAACCGTTTAAAAATAACAGACAGTTAAATAACGACCCATCACTAGCTATAAGTGAATGTGTATTCAGAGAAGCCGAAGTGGCTGTACAGAAAAGCGTACTGGTACTGATTGTTCTATATAATGGGTCTCAAAGTTGTATGTGTCAGGCAAAGCATGTGAGAAAATTGAGTGCTCTTGGAATGAGGGGGTAAATCAAGGATAGACGGAGTTAGAAATGGATGGGTTCTTAGCGAATGTAATGTAGAAAAGGATATTAATGTAAGTGTGAGAGCAGCGTGCTTATATGGTTTGGACACATAGAACCAATTGATAATGATATAATGACAAGTAGAATTCATAGGGAGCATATAAATGGTAATGGAGGCCGCGAGAGATCCAGGAAAGCTCTGATCTGGGCGATTATTAAACAAGGAATAGGTCAGACGTTTACGTCATAGGAGTGTGTATGCAAAGATGTATGAATGCAGACTAAGCGAAAATAGCTTCTCGGGGTAGAAGTGAATGGAGAAATACTGTTAATATATAGCATAGGCCGACCACTTTATAAGAAATTGCGTGACTGATAGTAGTAGTAGTAGTAGGAGTAGTAGAAGCAGTAATATAATTAAAAACAGTAGGTAGAGATAGCCGGTTCTTTAATCCCCCACTACACTCCCAGGCTAGTACGCAGGCGTGTGACATTACAACAACGAAACATGTATCGCAGTTGGATACAGCACCACTAGATAACCTGACCTAACGTTATTTAAGAGGGCGGCTAAGACAAAAAATGTCAATGTGGAAATAAGAAGAAACGTAATTTTTAAAAGTCATCCGACCTGAGCCATCAAGATAAGAGGTGCCGCCATTTTGATTTCACATATAATGGTGTATGAAAGAAGGCGATTAATGCATGCGCAAACCAAACTTTTTATTATTAGGTTTAGAGGAGTGTGGGGTAGTAGTAGTAGTAGCAGTAGCAGTGGTGGGGAGGCCGACGCCAAGCAAGTAGGCCACAATGGGCCCTTTTTGCCAAACCCAGCAACCATGCTCTACTCTTCCTCGGTTCCGTCGCCAAACCGCCTCGACCTCGAGATGAAGGCCGTGACGGTCTTCAATTGGACGGTACTTACCTGATTCTTCTGCAGAGTCCTTGATCCGAACAATTCTGCTCGAAGACTCCCAAAAGCCTCGCATTCACACAGGTAGTGGTAGGACGTTTCTTCATCCTCGCCGCATTCCTGGCAAATGGGCTCCCTCTCTGCGCCTATCAATGTGAGGTGTCTTCTAAGGGCGCAGTGGCCTGTCAGCACCCCGAGGATGCGGCGAAGCGTAGGTCGACTCCTTCCGAGTAGCCAGACGGCTTTATCTCTGTCCGGCCCCTCCACGAAGTCCCTCGCCTGCCTGCAGCCACCAACCGACCCCCAGTGCCTCTCCATTGCTTCCTCGGTCCACCTGTCTAAGGCGACAGAGACTGTCTTCCTACTTATGCCTATCGCAGGCTCCAGGCCACAGAACGGCCGCCGGGAACCGAGTTTTGCGAGATTATTCGCCACCTCATTCCCCGCTACGCCACAGTGTCCCGGAACCCACACCAGTTGCACCTCCTTCGTCCTGGCTAGCCCTCTGAGGACGTCAGCGCACTCCTGAACCAGTGGTGACCTGATTCTGGCCGCGCAGACTGCCCGGAGGACCGCCTGGCTATCCGAGCAGATGCACACACATTTCTCGGGACTCATCTTCACATCCTGTCTATTGGCCACAGACAGGATAGCATACGCCTCTGTTTCGAATGCCGTGGTGTATGCGCCAAGAGCATAGCTCTCGCGCACCCCCAGGCCCTCGATATATATTCCTGCCCCGGAGGATTGCTGATCCTCCAGCCGCGATCCATCGGTGAAACAGACCAGGCTTGCGGGCTGGAATGCAACCTCATTTTCCCTCCACTGATCCCTACTGGAGATCCTGAGGGTGTATGGCCTAGTCAACCTAATATCGTCCTCGGCATCCCTCACCTTTATGGCGGAAATAGGAATTTCCTTTTCCACCTCCTTGGCGACTCTTGCATGCCCTATTACTGCTCCCTCTCCGCACCAGTTACCTGAGTCCCGGATTCTAATATGCGACGCCATAGCCTCCCTTCTGATACAGATGGGAAGCGGTGGCAGCATCAACAGGACCTACAGCGCGGCTGAGGGTGTCGTCCTCATAGCGCCTGTGATAACCCAGGATAGCCAGCCTTTGGAGTTTGGCCAGCTTCCTGCTGGTTTTTTGGTTCACACCACACCACCAGACCAACGCCCCATAGAGGATTCTCAGCCTGACGATCGCAGTGTAGATCCAACGAAGGATCCGAGGATTAACTCCCCAGGTCCTCCCTATCACACGACGCAGCTGCCAGAGGGTCGCTACTCCCTTCCTCACAACTCGTTCTATTTGCGACCCCCATGTTAGTTTCGGGTCCAGGATCACCCCCAGATATTTGACCTCCCGCACTAAAGCTAAAGGTTTTCCAAACATCACGGGCGCCCTGAACCCCTCTACCTTCCTCTTCTTGGTAAATAGGATCATCTCCGTCTTCGCCGGGTTTACGGAGAGTCCCTGCTCACCACACCACCTTTAGATTATGCTACAGGCAGCTTGCATGCACTCACAGACGACGCCGAGGAATTTGCCGGTGACTAAGACCAGCCCATCATCAGCGTACGCCTGGGCGTAGAAGCCATTGTCAGAGAGCCGCTCCAAGAGGCCGTCCATGATCAGACACCATAGATGAGGCGAAAGGCAGCTGCCCTGAGGACAGCCGCCCGTCACCCCAACGTCCTGGGTGGGGTCATGGGGTGTGGGGTATCACCGTACTCATTTCGACGAGTAGACTTCAAATATAGAAGAAAAAATTTTGCGAGCGATCATTTGGCGCTTTTTCAGTTTTATTCCAACCCTCAAAACTTTTAACTAAACAAGTACCGGATTGCGATTGTATTTTCGCCAATATGAGTTGAAATTTTTTTTGAGTAAACAAGTACCGTATGTTTGCGGTTTAACTTCCAGTCATGTGAGTTTCGATAGAAAGAATCTCAACTGTTAGAAACAACCAGATGAAAAAAAATATGTTTAATCATTTAGTCGTATCGTGTTGGGTTATAAAGATGCAGTATATGAATGAGTTGTGCTTTGGAGTCTACTCTAACGAAGTGAGCAAGGACGACTTGAGCCAGTTGGTGTTGGAAATACAAGAACAAGCTTATCTATATGAACGTGAATCTGAAGGTGAAGACTTTCAAAGTAGACATTACGTCTGATAGTATAGATCAGTTATGGTGGGGCGAGGTATATTATTTGAAAACGTTGAAGCGTGAACCTCGTCCAAAATTAAATGTGACATGTTTAATAATTATTTAAAGTTCCTTTTACTTATCTTGTGAATAATGATAAAAATTTTACTCACTAAAATTTTCTTACCTTAATACAGTTTTTAACAGCTTTATGATATTGTGCTATTTGCAACAGCAAACTTGCAGGAAAGTTTCTGTCAGTTATCTGTGTTTTGTGTTTCGTTTCTTTTAACGTCAGCCTATTTCCGCGACTATGGCCAATCACTGACGCCAGGGAGCAGTTTCACCCCACTATCGTGGAAATTTTGCCGAACTCCTACCTTTCTGTAAGGAGTGTAGGGATCTTTAACGTGCCCAACATTTCATGGACACGGGACCGACGGCTTTACGCCCCCTCCGAAGGGCGGAACGTGCAGACATTCAACTTGCTCAAATACAATCCCAGAACCTGGGTTGATGCTAATGTTACAGTTTGTACTGAAAAAGTGAAAGAAGTACCCTGGGATCGAACCCAGTACCCTTCGGTTCAGAGGCACACGTTCTTACCCCTAAACCACCGAGGCTCTTGTAAGTTATCTATCAAACTTAGAGTACCTTGCTAATTGGGTTATAATTTTTTTATAACTAGTAGAAACTGCTATGATACCAATTGCGTTCAACACTTTTTAGTAACATTATATTATAATTAAAAATTAATTTCTAGCGCCAACCAGAATTATTTTATTAAAGTCTTCTTCCTTAAGTACATTATTGCAGTCAAGATAAACTGTGTTAATAAAATGTAAATACTATGAGTTAACAACTTTAAAGATGACTATCGTGGCGTTGCATGGCTACTCATTAAGAAATGAATTAATTACTGTACGGTAACAGCGGTTAATGAGTCGTAACCTGTTTTTATATGGACTCTTAATGCAATTGGTAATGAAATTGAATTTTGATTATTCCGAACAGTATTACATGCTATTACCTCTTGTTCCAAAGGCAACTATATAGTAAAGAAACCATCTAAATTCAACAATAATGTATTAAAGCAGTGACGCATTAAGTGCATTGTGGTAGCGATTTCTAATGATTAAAATGAATTTTAAAAAATTCGGGACGGAGCAAGTGCGTTATAGTAGCGAATTTTCATAGGAATAGTACACTCTTATTATACGGCATATTAGTAAAGTTAATACTTTAAACTTACACAGCCCTTGAAGATCGATTTTAGAGGTCCTAGCACCATCGATCTTTTTTTTAGTTTTACTTATTACAAGGCATATTTTGAACATAAGCTAACTAGTAGTGCAAATCTATGGAAATCTTTAAATAATATGGATATTAATCTCGGAAAAAGAGCAACGAATTTTATTACAGTGAACCTATCTGATGTTGAGAAGTTAAACAAGTATTTTATTGATTCCATTTCAAAGATTAATAACGCGCTGGTGAGTCAGACAGCTAATCAATATAGGGACACAAAAATGTCATTTTGAATTCCCATTTCAATTTAGTGAGGTGTAAGAAATAGAGGTCATGGAGTATTTAAATTCGATTAAAGCCGAAAACACAACACCAGAAACAAACACAAAATACACAACATTGACTTATAACCACCACATCAAAAAAATAACACAAACACTCAAACAATATGACTTAAAAATTAGCTACAAAACCAATAACAAAGTAATAAACAAAATAAATAAAAAACAAAAACACAACCCACATGAATTAAACGGAATATATCAAATAGAATGTAACACATGCAATAAAAAATATATAGGAATGCCAAAAAATCAATTGAAACAAGATTCAAGGAACATATAACAGCGTTAGATAAAATCCACATACCTAGCTACAAATCAAACGTAGCTACACACATTCACAACACAAAACACCAAAAACCAGACATCACCCAATTACAATGCAAACATGTTAAAGACCACAAAAAAATGGAAATCTGGGAACAATACTACATTCAACAAACAAACAATAAGAAACAATTAGTGCCAGAACAAATCCAAGTACAAACATTTAAACAAAACTTAATAAAGGCCATACAAATAGACAAATTATCAAACCACAGTGATCAAGACAGGAGACCGATACACACGACACAGTCCGAAGGCACAACCAATCAGAGAACAGTAAACCGACCAATAGAAGCTCACGACGCAGGCGCCACGTACAATCTCAGACGTAGACCACAAGGAGCGATAACAGTCAGTAGCGTGCTGATGATGAACCGGGACGGTTCGAAATTGCAGTCCACGCAAGCCAATAAGAAATCACAAACGTACAGCAGACAAATAAAGCATATATATATATATATATATATATATATATATATATATATATATATATATATATATATATATATATTATATATATATATATATATATATATATATATATATATATATATATATATATATATAAACTATGTGAAACTATATATAAACATATAAAAATTGAAACTGACCCCGAATATGGGTTCTAGGGGTCCTAGTTCGTGCTCATTTGAAAAAAAAATTTTAAAGTCTCACCATCGATACCTCTCTATTAGTGAATTTTTTTAAATAAAATTCACTAAAGGTCAAAACCATCAGACTAAGCATTTCCGAGAAATCTGCAAAGAGACAGAAAAAAAACCCATTCGTGTGAAATTTCGAATCTCATAGTTTAGTGAAGTAAAAATAATAAGGATCGATTTTCACACGATTAATAGCTATTCCAAATAGTTAGCAATATAGGTGATTAGCGAATCTTTTAATTACTAAGCATAAGAGAAAGTGTTATTGGGTTTCAAGACTATGAGAAAAATAAATTAGGCTTCAACAAACTGAACTAAAGAATATACACCTATGTAAACTAGTTTAGTAGAGAAACAATCACAAATACCGGAAATCTATGGATGTTTAAGGTTTCCGTTCTTCTAAACGAGTGTGTATTTGTCACTAAGAGAAACTAAGTCAAGTGTAAAACTTACAATCTATATCTAAATAGTCTATCTCATTAATAAGTATGAGAATGTAGGTGACGATTGTACGAATATTAACTTCATTGAAATATAAAAGTTCTGGACGTAGCAGGTGCGTTATAATACTGAATTTTCACTATTTGCATGGCAAATTACTTAACTTATTACCTTAAATCTAAACAAACCTTCAAGATTCCGTTTTCGAGATTCTAATACGCACTCATTTGAAGAGTTTTTTTGAAAGCATTACAATTGATATCTCTCTTTAATCATAACAAATATTTCCTTCTCGTGACCAAGCTCCAACTGAAAAAAAAACTTTCAATGCTCAAACCCCCATTTTCGATTGAATCTTTTCAGAAGAAAACCTAATTCATATTAAAAAAAATAAATTCGGAACGCAGTAGATGTGTTATAGTAGTGAATTTTCATAAGAATAGTATATTATTGATTTAGCCTTATATTAAAAGTTGAAAAAAAGTTATATTTAATTTGATTCATGTAATTAGGAGCAGTGAACAATAAGGTAAAAATTTCCGGACGCAGCAAGTGCGTTATGGTAGTGAATTTTCATAAAAATGTTTTTAATAGCAAATATGTGTAGTTTTTTTTCCAGAAAGCAGGCATCAAATTTGATTACCAGTATAACATATATAGTAAAAACGATCTGCCATGTTTCATCAAAATAACTTTATTGTTTGAGAACGTACAAAAATTTCCGAAAGTAAAAATCCGTTTCTTGGTCAACCTTATAGGTTAATAGCAAATTAAGCTTTTCAAATATGAAGTATTTAATCAAAATTCGTTACCATAACGCACTTGCTGCGTCCAGAATTTCTTTACTTACAAACATGCATTATATTTCGATGCAAAATGCAAAAACATAAGGCGTTTTCGACAAAAAAAATTTATTTGTATCACCAACGACTTATGGGCCATCCTGTGATTGTAGAAATATTTTTTAAGATGTAGCTCAAGACACCCTATAATTAATGTATACATTTTTTTTTCATATCTTGTAGAATAACGGATATATTGAGCTTTATTAATTTTTTACGAAGATTTGACAAAAGTTATATACCATTAAACGATAAACTCTATAGCTAAGACTACTGCCAAGCATCAGAGAAAGGGTCTATTTAAAATGAATTTTCTGGAAACATTTTAGTATAAATAAAAATTTTAACAAAATGGAAAACCGACTTCACAAAAAAATATTCTAAAACAAAAAATGCACTAAAAAGTAAAAAATAATTGGGTATTCTTCTGTCTACAACTTACAATCAACTTATTTTTTCCACCCAATGTACGATCTATGCATTTACTACGCAAGAATGTAGGTACCCACTTAAACTTAACCTCTAACTCAACACATAACTATGACTAACAAACAAATCCACCTCCAGGGCCATTTAAAAAGAGACTTGTGAAGAGCGCAAAAATAGACTTTCGAAAATGCAGGCTTACATGAAAAAAGTTTTGAACAAGGAAAATTTCCAAAAACGTACTCAACGTCTCGGCTTGACCCACGACCGTCAATCCAATGAGACGAAAGCGCAACGTGCCCACCGCCTCGGCGTGATCCACAATCGTCTATCCAATGAGACGGAAGCGCAACGTGCCCACCGCCTCGGTGTGATCAACAATCATCAGCAATGTAGTCGAAGTCAATTAAATACGCATTATTAAGGATAACTGAAACACTATTGGTCAGATCTTGATCACATTTATATGAGACCACACGAGAAGCACCAGCTCTCAAATAAAAGAAGAATCATCAAAATCGGTTCAACTAGAAAAAAGTTCTGAGATAACATACAAGAACATCATCAATGTAGTCGAAGTCAATTAAATACGCATTATTAAGGATAACTCAAAAACTAGATCAGATCCTGATCACATTTATATGGGACCACACGACAAGCACCAGCTTTCAAATAAAATAAAAAAACTCTGGACGCAGCAAGTGCGTTATGGTAGTGAATTTTCATAAAAATGTTTTTAATAGGATATTTTTTTTAAGAAAGCTTGCATGAAATTTGGTTACCAGTATAACCTATATAGTAGGAACAATGTACCATATTTTATCAAAATAATTATTTGAAAATGTACAAACATTTTCCGAAAATAAACTTTAAATATTTCCGAATAAAAACTGGTCTCCTAGCCAATGACCCTTAGGTTAATAGCCAATTGAGTTATTGAAATTTGAAACATTTAATGAAAATTCGCAAACAAAACGCCCTTGCTGCGTTCATACAAAAATGTTCCGAAAATAAAGTTAAATGTTGGTTTCCTAACCAACAAGACTTACGTTAATAGCCAAATGAGTTATTGAAATTTGAAGGATTTAATGAAAATTCGCTACCAAAACGCACTTACTGCGTCCAGATTTGTTTATTACAAACATACATCATATTTCGATAAAAAATGCAAAAATGAATTAACGAATTTGTTGTATGAAAATTAGCTAAAAATTATAGACCGTTTAACCATAAACTTCACTAAACCTACAGCGAAAGCATCAACTTAACTAAACCGACAGCCAAAGCATCGGAGAAAGGGTCTACTTGAAATGTATTTTTTGTAAATATGTTAGTAAAATGAAGGCCAATGACGGTTGTATCTGAAACTTAAGGGTTCGCAGAACACTCTTCTGGCATCATTTTCTTTTCACAATCCGTATTTGTTTAACGTTCTTTGCGTAAACATTGCCAATTTTGACGTTTTAAATTGGAAGTTTGATGTTTTGAGGAAAACTCCAAAATTTGTTTCTTCAGCTGCCCGTAACTTTTTTGTCCCTAAACTTAGAGACTTGTACATGGTTTACTCTTTATAATACAAATACGCGTACCAAATTTGGTTGCCCTGACTTTGTTATTTCCGGAGATATGAATTTTTTTAGAAAGAAAACACAAAATTTTCCGGGAAAACCTTATCCGATTTTCCTGGCTAACGAACATATCCAACCCACCTACAAAAAGAAGGTACTCAACAAATTTGCCCAAAATCGGTCTATTATTTTTTGAGTTGTCGGTACGATATATATATATATATATATATATATATATATATATATATATATATATATATATATATATATATATATATATATATATATATATATATATATATATATATATACGGATCTCCCCATTAGTGAATTTTTTAAAGAAAATTTGAATCACCAACGACTTATGGGCCATCCTGTAATTGTAGAAATATTTTTTTAAGATGTAGCTGAAGACACCTTATAATTAATGTATACAATTTTTTTCCGTATCTTGCATAATAACGGATATATTGGTCTTTAAAGATTTTTTACGAAAATTCGACAAAAATGATATACCTTTAACCGATAAACTCTATAGCCAACACTACTGCGAAAGTATCAGAGAAAGGGTCTACTTGAAATGAATTTTCTGGGAATATTTTATTAAAATGAAGGACAATGACGATTGTAACTAAGACTTCAGGCTTTGTAAAACATAGTCCTTGAGACATTTTCCTTCCATAGTTCATACTATTTTCAGGTTCATTGCCTAAATATTACCAATTTTGACGTTTAAAATAGCGACTTTGACGTTTTGAGGAAAATCCAAATTTATTTTTCTTGAAATACCTGTAAGTTTTTTGTCCTTTAACTTACAGACCTAAATTTTGGTAGGTAACTTACCTATAATGATGTAAATGCGCGTATTTGGTTGCCCTTACTGTGTTAATTCCGGAGATATCACTTTTTTTCGATTTTTTTCGAAAGAAAACACTAAATTTTCCGGGAAAACCTCGGTGGATTTTCCTGACTAACGAACTTATCCAAGCCACTCGCAAAAGGAAGGTACTCACCTAATTTTATCAAAATCGGTCCATTATTTTTTTAGTTATAGGTGTGACACATAAATATACAAACATATGTATATATATATATATATATATATATATATATATATATATATATATATATATATATATATATATATATATATATATATATATAAGTCTGACACCAACCTCGGATTTGGGTTCCAGGGGTCCTAAATAGCGCTCATTTGAAGAAATTTTTTCAAAATTCAAAAGTCGAGATCTCTTCATTAGTGCATTCTTTTTAAAGAAAATTCACCAAAAGAATCATCAAATGGGTTTACCTAGAAAAAAGTTCTGAGGTAACACACATAAAAAACTCGGGACGCAGCAAGTGCGTTATGGTAGTGAATTTTTATTAAATGCCTCAAATTTAAATAACTCAATTTTCTATAAACTTAGAGAGTTTAATTTTTATGTAGTAAGGTATTTCCTAAGGCAAGATATCCACAAAATTTCATTAAAATAACTTTGTAATTTTCGGAGAAAAAATTTTTTTTCGAAAGAAAATTTAAAATTTGACTAACTCAATTTTCTTTAAACTTAGACAGTTGAATTTTGGTACGCAGTACAATCTCTCCTGAGGCAACATACATACTAAATTTCATTAAAACAGCTTTGTTACTTTTGGAGAAAAAAATTTTTTCGAAAGAAAACTCAAAATTTTCCCGGAAAACCCCGTCCGATTTTTCTGACTAACGAACTCATCCAAGTCATTAATAAAAGAAAGGCACTTGCCAAGTTTCATCGAAATCGGTTAATTATTTTTTGAGTTAGTGGTTGGATACACACACACACATATATATATATATATATATATATATATATATATATATATATATATATATATATATATATATATATATATATATATATATATATATATATATATATATATATATATATATATATATATATATATATAAAACTTGAAACTGACCCCGGATATGGGTTCTAGGGGTCCTAGTTCGCACTCATTTGAAAGAATTTTTGCAAAGTCTCACCATCGATACCTCTCTATTAGTGAATTTTTTAAAATAAAAATTCACTAAAAACATACAGGCGAATTGAGAATCTCCTCCTTGTTTGAAGTCGGTTAAAAAAAGCAAATAAAAGGTATTTGGACTCGTCCGGGATTTGAACCTGTGATCTCCCGCACTCTAAGCGGACATCATACCTCTAGACCATTGAGTTAGTTGCTGGAACTTTGTTTTAATGTCGTATTCCAGCGGGCGTTGTAGTCATTTTAGTCATAATGTTTAATGATTTATATACAGATTATAAATTAGTATCTAGTTATTAAATTAAATACTGAAATCTCGGATAAGTTTTGTTTCCGCGGAAACACTGTTTCTTTCTCAACAGAAGGACTGAATCGTTGGTTGTGATGCACAATCATCATCAATGTAGGTAGTCGAAGCCAATTAAATACGCATTATTAAGGATAACTCAAAAACTACTGGTCAGATCCTGATTACATTTATATGGGACCACACGAGAAGCACCAGCTTTCAAATAAAAAAAGAATGATCAAAATCGGTTCACCTAGAAAAAAGTTCTGAGGTAACACACATAAAAAAAAACATACAGGCGAATTGAGAACCTCCTCCTTTTTTGAAGTCGGTTAAAAATAAAAATTCACTAAAAACATACAGGCGAATTGAGAATCTCCTCCTTGTTTGAAGTCGGTTAAAAAAAGCAAATAAAAGGTATTTGAACTCGTCCGGGATTTGAACCTGTGAGCTCCCGCACTCTAAGCGGACACCATACCTCTAGACCATTGAGTTAGTTGCTGGAACTTTGTTTTAATGTCGTATTCCAGCGGGCGTTGTAGTCATTTTAGTCATAATGTTTAATGATTTATATAAAGATTATAATGTTTATGATTTATATAAAGATTATTAGTATCTAGTTATTAAATTAAATACTGAAATCTCGGATAAGTTTTGTTTCCGCGGAAACACTGTTTCTTTCTCAACAGAAGGACTGAATCGTTGGTTGTGATGCACAATCATCATCAATGTAGGTAGTCGAAGCCAATTAAATACGCATTATTAAGGATAACTCAAAAACTACTGGTCAGATCCTGATTACATTTATATGGGACCACACGAGAAGCACCAGCTTTCAAATAAAAAAAGAATGATCAAAATCGGTTCACCTAGAAAAAAGTTCTGAGGTAACACACATAAAAAAAAAAAAACATACAGGCGAATTGAGAACCTCCTCCTTTTTTGAAGTCGGTTACAAAAAAAAACATACAGGCGAATTGAGAACCTCCTCCTTTTTTGAAGTCGGTTAAAAATGAAGGACAATGATGGTTGAAACTCATACTTCAGGGTTTGTAAAACATTCTTGTTGAGACATTTTCTTTCCATAGCCCGTATTAGATTCAAGTTCTTTGCCTAAATGTTGCCAATTTTAACGTTTTAAATTGTCACTTTGACGTTTTGAGGAAAACCCCAATTTAGTTTTCTTTAAATGCCCATAACTTTTTTTGCTTTTGACCTATAGCGCTAAGTTTTGGTAAGTAATTTACCTATAGCGATATAAAACGACGTGCCCTTACTTTGTTATTTCCGGAGATATGAATTTTTTTCTAAAGAAAACACTAAATTTTTGTGAAAACCTCAGCCGATTTTCCTGGCTAAAGAACTTATCCAATCCACTTGCAAAAGAAAGGCATTCACTAAATTTTATCAAAATCGGCCCATTATTTTTTGAGTTATCGGTGTGATTTATATATATATATATATATATATATATATATATATATATATATATATATATATATATATATATATATATATATATATATATATATATATATATATATATATATATATACAGTAATACCCCGACTTACGCTACCCCGTTTTACACGAATTCGGAGATACGCGGTTTTTCATTTTGATTGCCGCGCGCATCGACTGTCTCGCTCCGCCCTCTCAGTGTTCAGTTTGCGACAGGTTTAAACGTGTTCCGCGTGGAATTGTTTAACGTGCGCAGTGCGTTTTACTTATAATCTCTAACTATGTCATCTAAAAGAACGAAAAATGAGTCATTTGAGCCCAACAAGGAAAGAAAAACACTGTCTTTGGAGTGTAAACTGAATATAATTAAAGACTTTGAAGCAAAAATTAAAATTTGTGAATTGGCAAAGAAATTTGACCTACCGGAATCAACAGTCCGAACGGTTATAAAAGGTAAAGAAAAAATTATGAACGCTGTGAAAGACTCTCAATCTTTGAATTCAAGTATCATCCGTAAGCGTCACGGTATTATCGCACAGATGGAAACATTGCTACAGTCATGGTGTGATAATCAAGTAAGGGTGAAAAATTGTCCTGTTGATCAAAATACAGTGTGCTTTCAAGCAAAGCAGATTTTTGAAAAACTAAAAGAAGAAGCTGGGGAGGCGGCTAAAAATGAAGTGTTTAAAGCTAGTAACGGCTGGTTCAGCCGATTTAAGAGTCGTTGTAATTGGCATAGCATCGCAGAGAGTGGAGAAGCGTCAAGCGCTGATAAAGAAGCTGCATCTCTCTATCCAGAAAAACTCAAAACAATGATAGACGAAGGTGGCTATACTAGCCAAACCATTTTCAACGTAGATGAAACTGGTCTTTTTTGGAAGAAAATGCCTAAAAGAACTTTTATTGCGCGTGAATAGAAAACTTTTCCACGTTTTAAAGCCACCAAGGATCGATTGACAGTGATGGTTGGTGCGAATGCAGCTGGAGATTGTAAATTGAAACCTCTCTTAGTTTATCGCTCAGAAAATCCAAGAGCCTTAAAAAATAAATCCGAAGCTGCTTTGCCTGTCATTTGGAAGTCTAATGCGAAAGCTTGGGTGTCAGCTTCTCTTTTTGAAGACTGGTTTGGCCATCATTTTATTCCTGAAGTCAAACGTTACTGCCAATTAAAAGAAATCCCATTTAAAGTGATGCTACTAATTGACAATGCACCAGGTCATCCTCCCGCAACTCTAATTAATTTCGATCCACGAGTGGAAGTTGTATTTTTGCCACCAAACACTACCAGCTTGCTTCAACCAATGGACCAGGGAGTCATTAAAACATTTAAAGCTTACTACACAAGGCGGTCATTTGCACAACTACATGAAGCTATGAGACAAAACAATGAGCTTTCTGTTAAAGCCTTTTGGAAGCAATTCAATGTTTTAGATGCTGTAAGAATAATTGGACAATCTTGGAATGAGGTTCCACAAAAAACTTTGAATGGTGTCTGGAAAAAAACTGTGTCCATTTTTTTTTTCAACACTAAAACCCAAGGAGAATTAGTTTCAGATCCTGAACAAATCGATAGCATAATGGTAGAAGTGGTCGATATCGCCAAACAATTAAATTTAGAGGTCGATCATGGTGACGTTCAAGAATTGCTAGATTTACACAATCAAGAGCTAACAATTGACGAGGTTATAGAAATGCGTAAGTATGAGCAAGACATTGAACAAACTGATTCGCTAGACCCAGTTGAATCGGTAAATCAAATGACAATTGCAAACTTAACAGAAGGACTCAATTCAATCGAAAAGGGGTTACAAATTTTAGAAAAAATAGATTCTAATGAAGAACGCGTTTCTACTACAAAACGGGGAATAAAAAATTTACTGGTATGCTACGAGGAAATTTTGCGTGAGAAGAAAAAAAGACTAAACTCGTCAGGCAACATTGTTAGAATATATGAAGCCTTCGACATCAAAATAACTTCAGTTTAGGTTACTTTATTCATAACAATGTAAATTGTTTTATTATCATACACTTTATTAAACATTTTTCTTCTAATTTATTGTTTTCTTTAAACTCCGGTCCCGATTAAACATACTTTATATGTATTTATATGCAAAGTTAAACCCCGACTTACGCGAATTCGACTTACACGGCAATCGCTCGGACCCACCTACCGCGTAAGTCCGGGGTATTACATATATATATATATATATATATATATATATATATATATATATATATATATATATATATATATATATATATATATATATATATAAACATATAAAAATCGAAACTGACCCCGGATATGTATTATAGGGGGCCTAATTAGCGCTCATTTGAAGAATTTTTCTCAAAATTCAAAAGTCGGGATCTCCTCATTACTTTTTTTTTTAAAGAAAATTCACTAAAAATGGCAAAGAAAAGCATGAGCTCTAACATAACTACTTATAGTCAGTTTTACACAAAAGTAAAAAAAAAACAGTCAATATACTCAACAAAAAATTACACGAGAGAGCTCAAGGTAACAGGAAATACATTAAATATTAAAATGCAGATTCAGTATCATTTTTAACTATATGGTTATAAAAATATTTACTAATTTAAAGTACGGGGCCTAATTGAAGGTTTTTTTTTAATTCACACATCATGCTTACCCTACATATCTAATTAGAACAATTATACAAAACTTATTTTATAAATATACGAAGTGTTCCTTTATAATATAAAACTGAGTACGCTCAACTGCACTGTTTTTTAGTGAATTTTCGTAGAAAAAATTGACTAATGAGGAGATCCCGACTTTTGAATTTTGAAAAAATTTTTGCAAATGAGCGCGAACTAGGACCCCTAGAACCTATATCCGGGGTCAGTTTCAATTTTTATATGTTTATATATATATATATATATATATATATATATATATATATATATATATATATATATATATATATATATATATATATATATATATATATATATATATATATATATATATATATATATATATATATATATATATATATATATATATATATATATATATATATGTATGTATGTATCACACCGATAACTCAAAACATAATGGGCAGATTTTAATAAAATTTGGCATGTACTTTCCTTTTGTAAATTGCTTGAACAAATTCGCTAGTCAGGAAAATCGGACGAGGTTTTCCGAAAAAATTTTGAGTTTTTATTCGAAAAAAATTTCTGGCATTGTATTTGAGTGGAATGTCTGCACGTTCCGCCCTTCGGGGAGGGGGCGTAAAGCCGTCGGTCCCGTGTCTATGCGATGTTGTGCACGTTAAAGATCCCTACCCTCCTTACAGAAAGGCTGGGGGTCGGCAAAATTTCCAGGATGGTGAGGTAAAACTGCTCCCTGGTGTCGGTGATTGGCCATAGTTGCGGAAATAGGCTGACGTTAAAGAAACAAAACACACACACAACACACATTTTCAATTTGGAAAAACCCCGAAATATTGTGTACCAAATTACTTAAAAGTCCCAACATAGGTTTATTTGCGCTATTTCTAGCCACGTGTAAAGTCCCATTCCAGCGGTTTCAAAAAGTTTTCCCCGATTTTTCACCGGAAAAACTTCAGCATAAAGGCTGATTAACGAACTCGACCTCGGTTTTCGTCCAAACAAGATTTTTGCCAAGTTTCATTGAAATAAGTTTATATATATATATATATATATATATATATATATATATATATATATATTTATTTATTTATTTATAAGCATATAAAAATTTTAACGGACCTTGGTGTTGGGTTCTAGGGACCCAAATTCGCGCTCATCTGAAGGAATTGTTAAAAATCTTTTCATCGTGACCTCCCTATTAGCGAATTTTTCTCAATGAAAGTTCGCTAATAGGACATTATCTATATATATATATATATATATATATATATATATATATATATATATATATATATATATATATATATATATATATATATATATATATATTATTCTTTTAATATCATACTTCGTGTAATGGAAGCAGACTAAATACAAAACATTCTGGTAGATTTTAAAATTAGGCATTAAAAATAATCAACACCCAACCAAAAAACTAAATAACTACAATATATGATTAAGGATAAACATTTTTTTTGTATTTATTGTATTTGTATTTATTAAAAACGTGTGCCTCTAAAGCGAAGAGTACTAGGTTAGATTCTCAGGGTTCCCCTTTCCCTTTTTCAGTACATACTGCAGAATTAACATCAACCGAGGTTGTAGCATTGTATTTGAGCAAGTTGAATGTCTGCACGTTCTGCCCTTCGAAAGGGGCCTAAAGTTGTCGGTACCGTGTTCATGCGATGTTGGGCACGTTAAAGATCCGTACCTTGCTTACATAGAGGCGGGGGTTCGGGTAAAATTTCCTGGATAGTGAGGTATAACTGCACACTGGTGTCGGTGATTGGCCATAGTCGCGAAAATAGCCAGACTTTAATGAAGCGAAAACACAAAACACATTAAGGAAACTATTTCATAAAATTTTGCTACCATAACGCCCTTGCTGCGTTCGGATTTTTGTTTTTGTTTGTTTATATGCCACTTTCTATAAAACCCACAACAAAAAGACTCACCCTTTTACATGTACAAATCTAATAAATTGAAAGAAGAGAAACTTCACTGGTTAAATTATGCTTGTCAAACAATATATAACTACAATAAATGTCATGATTTAACAACTCATCATGCATTCAATAATAATATACCTAATATGTCATAGGCATGTAATTGCCTGTCAATAAACAATAGTGTTTTCACTTTGAGGCTTTCGTCTTTCAATTCAATAAGATTTAGATTACGCCTCTTTTATGTCAAAACATTTAAGCTAATCAGCATTTTTAAACACAATGTAATTTGGCAATCAGTTTTGTTGATGTTCTATACTATATTCAGAGTTGGCCTTAGCCATCTGTGCGCCCTGGGCGAGATATTCCCCCTTTTTTTTTAAAGAAAAAATGCGGTAATGAGGAGATCGCCACTTTTAGTGAATTTTCTTAAAAAAAATTCACTAATGAGGAGATCCCGACTTTTGAATTTTGAAAAAATTTCTTCAAATGAGCGCTAATTAGGCCCCCCAGAAAACATATCCGGGGTCAGTTTCAATTTTTATATGTTTATATATATATATATATATATATATATATATATATATATATATATATATATATATATATATATATATATATATATATATATATATATATATATATATATATATATATATATATATATATATATATATATATATATATATATATATATATATATATATATATATATATATTTATATATATATATGTATCACACCGATAACTCAAAAAATAATGGGCCGATTTTGATTGAATTTGGTGAAAAAATTCCTTTTGCAAATGGCTTGGATGAGTTCGTTAAGCAAGAAAATCTGCCTAGGTTTTCCCGGAAAATTTTGTGTTTTCTTTCGAAAACAAATTATATCTCCGGAATTAACAAAGTAAGGGCAACCAAATTTGGTGCGCTGGTTTATATCCTTATAAGTAAGATACTTACCAAAATTTAGCTATGTAAGTCAAAAGACAAAAAAGTTATAGGCATTTTAAGAAAAATAAATTGGGGTTTTCCTCAAAACGTCAAAGTGGCGATTTAAAATGTCAAAATTGGCAACATTTAGGCAAATAACTTAAATCTAATACGGGCTATTGAAATAAAATGTCTCAAGAAGAATGTTTTACAAACCAAAGTCTTAATTTCAACCGTCATTGTCCTTCATTTTACTAAAATATTTGCAGAAAATTCATTTCAAATAGACCCTTTCTCTGATGCTTGGCAGTAGCCTTAGCTATAGAGTTTATCGTTTAATGGTATATAATTTTTGTCGAATTTTCGTAAAAAATCAATAAAGCTCAATATATCCGTTATTATATAGGATATGAAAAAATTTGTATATATTAATTATAGGGTGTCTTGAGCTACATCTTAAAATAATATTTCTACAATCACAGGGTGGCCCATAAGTCATTGGTGATACAAATTTCCTTTTTTTTTATCAAACACGCCTTATGTTATTGCATTTTTGCATTTTCCATCGAGATATAATGCATGTTTGTAAGAAAAGAAATTCTAGACGCAGCAAGTGCGTTATGGTAGCGAATTTTGATCAAATGTTTCATATTTGAACACCTCAATTTGCTATTAACCTATAAGGTTGACCAAGAAACGTGTTTTTTCGGGAACACTTTAAGTTTACTTTTGGAAAATTTTGTACATTTTCACACAATAAAGTTATTTTGATGAAACATGGCACATTGTTTCTAATATATAGATTATACTGGTAACCAAATTTGATGCCTGCTTTCTTAAAAAACACACATATTTGTTATTAAAAACATTTTAATGAAAATTCACTACCATAACGCACTTGCTGCATCCAGAATTTTTTAATTTTCAAAAAATGTCTCCAGATAAGCGGGAAAAGATCCAAACACGCAGTGACAGTTGATTTATACATAATGTGTGTTTGATCAATCTTTAAAAAAAAGTCTTGACGCAGCAAGTGCGTTATGGAAATGAATTTTCATTAAATTGTTTTAATAGCAAATATGTCTCTCTAACGCAAGTCGGTATCAATGTGGTCATCGGTATAGCCTATATAGTAGGAACAATGTACCATATTTTATCAGAATTACTTATTGTTTGAAAATGTACAAAAATTTTCCGATCATAAACTTAAAATGTTTGTTTCCCAGCCAACAAACCTTAAGTTAAAATAGCAAACTGAGTTTGAAATTTCAAGGATTTAATGAAAATTCGCTACGAAAACGCACTTACTGCCGCTCGATTTTTGCTTACAAACATGCATCATATTTCGATTTAAAAAAATGCAAAAAACTCTGGACGCAGCAAGTGCGTTATGGTAGTGAATTTTCATTAAAATGTTTTTAATATCAAATATGTTTTTTTAAGAAAGCAGGCATCAAATTTGGTTACCAGTATAATCTATATATTAGAGACAATGTGCCATGTTTCATCAGAATAACCTTATTGTTTGAAAACGTATAAAAATTTCCGAAAGTAAACTTAAATTGTTCCCGAAAAAACTGGTTTTCTGGTCAACCTTATAGGTTAATAGCAAATTGACTCAAAATTTGAAGCATTTATTAAAAATTCGCTACCATAACGCACTTGCTGCGTCCCGATTTTATTTTCTTACAAAGATGTATTATATTTCGATGGAAAATGCAAAAATTCACTAAAAAAATTTGAATCACCAACGACTTATGGGCTACCCTGTAATTGTGGAAATATTTTTTAAGATGTAGATCAAGACACCCTATAATTAATGTATACAACTTTTTTCATATCTTGCATAATAACGGATATATTGCGCTTTAATGATTTTTTACGAAAATTCGACAAAAATGACCATTAAACGATAAACTATATAGCCAACACTACTGCTAAAGCATCAAAGGGTCTATTTGAAATTAATTTTCTGGGAATATTTTAGTAAAATGAAGGACAATGACGATTAAAACTAAGAGTTCAGGCTTTGTAAAACATTATTCTTGAGACATTTTCCTTCCATAGATCATATTAGTTTCAGGTTCATTACCTAAATATTAACAATTTTGACGTTTTAAATTGCGACTTTGACGTTTTGAGGAAAACCCAAATTTATTTTGCTTTAAATGCCCTTCAACCTACAAATTTATTTTTCTTTAAATGGCCTTCAACCTTCAGAGCTAAATTTTGGTAGGTAGTTTACCTATAATGATATAAACCAGTGTACCAAATTTCGCTGCCCTTACTTTGTTAATTCCGGAGATATAAATTTTTTTCTGATGAAAACTCAAAATTTTTCCGGAAAACCTCTTCCGATTTCCTGACTAACGAACCTATCCAAGCCATTCACAAAAGGAAGGTAAGTGCCAAATTTTATTAAAATAGGCCCATTATTTTTTGAGTTATCGGTGTGATACACACACACACACACACACACACATATATATATATATATATATATATATATATATATATATATATATATATATATATATATATATATATATATATATATATATATATATATTTTTTCAGATCCCTTGATTAATTTTAATGTCACTTTATGTACCACTCATGTTTTCGAGTTATAGCCATTTAAAGAAAAAAGTTCCAATATGCAGGTGTTCAAAAAACTTATTAAAACGCAGTAATCATAATGGCTACAGACATAATATTTACATTTTGGCATGTGGTGCTTCAATCGTACATGCTGATATATTCTGCAAACTAGCTACAGGATGTTCGCAATGTTCAGAGATCTTTTGGAAAGTTCAATGATGGATAACTTGATTTTTTCAAATGAAACGCCGTACTAATTTTTACATTTTCAGAATCTATGTTTTATTCTAGTTTAGGGATATTTATATATTTATATATATATATATATATATATATATATATATATATATATATATATATATATATATATATATATATATATATATAAATTGAAACTGACCCCGGATATGGGTTCTAAGTTTCCTAGTTCGCGCTCATTTGCAAAATTTTGTTCAAAATTCAAACGTCGGGATCTCCCCATTAGTGGATTTTTTCTACGAAAATTCACTAAAATGCAATAATATAAGGGTGTTGTAGAAAAAAATTTGTAGGGATTACCAACGACTTATGGACAATCCTGTGATTGTCAAAATATTTTTATAAGGTGGAGCTTAAGACATCCTATAATTAACATATATAATTTTTTCTCGTATCTTGTATAGTAACAATTATATTGAGCTTTACCGTAGAAAAGCCCCATCCTGTATATATGTAAACAGATAAAAATTAAAAGTAAACCCGGATATGTATTATAGGGGGCCTAGTTTGTTTAATGAATTTTTTAAAGAAAACTCAGGAAAAAATATTATATTTTCAAAACAAAATACTGAAAACTAACAAAGTTATTTAATAATGAGTGGGTTCGCCTCGGTTTCTTTATAAATTCCATAACGCTTCGAGGAATGCTGGAAATCAGGGGCGGGTCTCTAATAAGTGCGCCCGTGCGCGTACACTGCAGCCTGCCGTGAAAAAAATTTATTTTTGCCATGCTATATTTTAATAAATTTTTATTTGCTTTTTTACCTCCTGCATTCCTGCATTCAACAAACAAAATTAGTGTATCGAGGATCGAGGATCGCAGAGTCGGCAGCCATTAATACAGCATCAGAATAAGTATAGTCTTAATGGTTGGTTGAAGACGTTATCGTTATATACATCCATATCCAAATATCCATATATTATACATCAGTCGCCGGCGGTGTGTATTATTCGGCGCTCTTGAGGAAATGCGATACTTCACTGCGAGATGATCGAGTATCATCGTCGAAAACGACCGAATAAGCAATCTGGTGTGCGCTTTCAAATTCCACACTTGCAGTTTGCAGTGGAATTTTGGCAGAGTGTGTCTGTATCTAGCATGTGTTTAGTAATTTTCGTATAGTGCTGCGCGTCGGATTGATTTTAATTAGATCATTTCGTTGTTGTTTACATGTTCTAACAAGACAATTATTATTATTATGATGGCTACTACTTCGAGTTACTTAATAAGTTGACAAAATAATTGTGATACTGTGATTAATTAAGTGGATAATATTTTAAATTTAAAGGTTAACTTTTTAAGGGACTTTTTAACTACTATAACCTATAACTTACTAGAGGAAAAATTGGTAAGTATAGTTAATAATTATTAAGTTTAGTAAGTAGGTATTTTTATAATACATTTTCGGGGAAAAAATAGGCGAGCCCTTCATTTTTAGTGAATTTTTATTTTTTTTTAAAATCACTAATAGATAGGTATCGATGGAGAGACTTTGCAAAATTTTTTTCAAATGAGCGCGAAGTAGGACCCCTAGAACCCATATCCGGGGTCAGTTTCAATTTTTATATGTTTATATATATATATATATATATATATATATATATATATATATATATATATATATATATATATTTATTTATTTATTTCCCATACATACAATAATACTTACTAACTAATATTAAGAACAGTAGCACGTAAGTTCAGAAGAACTTGTATGTGCTGAAAAACTCCTCCTACATTTTGTACAGAGCAGTTGCATGCATCCTTCCAGCAACAGTGCAACAGGACGTATCACGTCCGTATGATCCGGTTCTCCAATCTTATCTCTATTCTTTACCATTAAATGATCTCTACAGTCAGCCGTGATTAAAGTCTACTCCCCTCTCATCGCAGTAAAAAGGAGGAAAGAGGAAGTTCCGATACTGACAACAGATTACTAAACCACTTGTTTCCCGATTCAATGTATACCTGCCCAATCACAATTAAAAACAACACTCACTTACCAAGTTAAATACCCACCAAGTCTCTCACGTACGCGCACTCACACTCACACATTCTCGCACATCCACACACCTTCATGTACATTCATTATCCAAATATATACACGCCGTATGAAAACATCATTCCCTCTTTTCCCGTATCACTTGCTCAAATGTTGCAAAGTTCTCAATTAAATGATTTAAAAGTTTTTTCCGAAACTTATAATTATCTTTCATTTTTTTATCTCCAATGGCACAAGATTAAGTAGCACTGGACCAAGGTATGATACATAACGCTGTGAAATGCTCTTCCTACACGCCGCAGCCGCCATAAAATCACCCATTTTGCCCCTTGTACTGTAACCATGCGTTAACAATTTCTGAAGGCTTATAGTTGTGTGCGTGTATTGTATGAGTGCCATTATGTACAGTCCAGTGATATTAAGTACCCTGGTTGCCTGGTTGTACAACAAGGTAGTGGAATATTTAATCTCCTTGTTCAATATAGTCTTCATTATAAAGTTCTGTGTGATTGCCAGAGGATTCAGGTATGTGTCATATGCCGATCCCCAACACGATATTCCATACCTCAAAATTGACTGGACCAGGCTATCATATGTCAGAAGCAAAATCCTTTGACTTAAGATGCCTCGTAGATTATAAAAAATATGTACAAATTTTCTGAGCCTTTTGTTCAGGGTTTCAAGATGACAATTCCATTTTAGATGCTGGTCTATGATGATCCCCAGATACTTCACGTTAGTCTCGCACTTGATTATTTAATCTTTCACTTGTATTACTGGAACATCGTGCGGGAGACCCACCCTTGTAGGTGAAAAAGTGATAACCTTCGATTTCTTTGCGCTCAAATTTAGATTGTTAGAAGCCAAAGACGCAACAAGGTCTTGAAAAATATCAGAACTGCACACAACAGCCTCGCTCCAGGTATTTGCACCATACATCATCACGATATCATCCGCATAAGCTACAGCAAGTGCCTTTCTATTAATAATGGCTTGGATGAGTTCGTTAGTCAGGAAAATCGGATAAGGTTTTCCAGGAAAATTTTGAGTTTTGTTTCAAAAAAAATATTTTTCGCTATTTTGATGAAATTTGGTGCATATGTTGCCCTGGGAAAGACCCTACCATACACCGAAATTCAACATTCTAAATTCGTAGAAACTTGAGTTATTCAAATTTGAAGCATTTAATAAAAATTCACTACCATAACGCACTTGCTGCATCCCGAACTTTTTTTTCTTGCGCACCCCCAATGCATTAAGGCACAAGCCGCTACTGCTGGAAATTAAATGATATTTATGATATCCTGAGGAATGTCTCCCCAGGGTTGTTAAAATCGGTGACGAGGGTTAACTAGGTTATTTGGTGGTTGGGCTAAATTACCTAGTCGATTGACAATCATATCCCACACACGTTCGGCTGGTGACACGTCAGGGCAGCGAGAAGACCATGGAAGGAGTGTAGTAATCCTTGCTGCAAGAGGACGTACGTTGGCCGGTTGGAAAATAAGTTGCATTAACGCCCGTAGGTATGGCAGTGCAACAGGCTGCAGTACGCTTCGTATGTAATCATATGCATTAAAATTTCTGTCAATAATAACTAGATGTGATCTCTTACCGTATGTTATCGCACCGCAGACCTCCACCACTCGCGTAAGGGTCGTATGAAAACAATTTCTAAATTTATGCGTTCTCCACGTAATCATCTTACTCCTCTGCGACTATCGTGGACCCAAAGTCAGAACCGGGACTCTTTAGAGAACACAACATGATTCCATTCACCATCACAATTTGATCTGCCGTTACACAACCCAAGACGGACAGCACGATGTCGAGGTGTGGAGGTAGGAGACATAAAAATGGTCTATACGAACGATGCCCCAAAATCGCGTATTCTGCGATATATCGTTGACATTAAAACTCTTTGTTGTAAAGCCCCCAGCCAAGCAATTCCAATCGACCGTGCTGTGAAAACTCCGCCTCAATCCTCAAATGTTTAAATTTGTTGTCCAGATTGTTAGTATTCCTTATCAGAGACAAAACAGAAATGTATAGAAAGTTTCATTGCATTTGGTCGACTCTTACTAGGTTTTTTTTGGAAAGTCTATATATATATATATATATATATATATATATATATATATATATATATATATATATATATATATATATAAATGTATCAGAGTAATAATAAGTCGGAAAATAATGGTTTTGATGACATTTTGCAGGTACGTTACTTTTATAGGCTTGAGTATCCAGAACTACCCGCCGGACGAGAATTATAAAAGTTCTTTTGGAGTGTAATTTATAAACTTAATCACTGATTTTAGCAAATCTAACAAATTTGTAGAAGACATTAACTTGAGTGACTTGAATTGAGTAATAAATCCATTTCAAAGTTTTAGTCCCGGCTTATTACTGCGACGAAAAGGTAAACTTATAGACATTTCTCTCAGTAGCGCAGAAAAATCCGATTTTGTTATTAAGTTACAGTGTGGGAGAAAGAGCTTGTTTTTTTCCCCAATGTTTGCAGGTGGATTGATCCCGCCCTCGCTAACCAGTCGGGTTTGCTGATTAGCGTTGGAAGAAGAATATGTTGAAGATGTGGACTATATGTGGACTGTATTTATAACTCTAGGTGTACTGAATTCCAGAAGATTTCAATAATACACTTTTTTATATTTATATATGTTGTATTGTTACTATATACACTTTGAGCTTAACATTTATTTACAATTTGCGGTTTTAGAATTCATTTAATGGGTTATTCAGGAGATTTCACAATCTTATTAGCTACTTGCTATGGCATTTAACTGCGCGTATACTTTCTAATTTCGAAGAAAACACTGACTTTTCACTGTAATATTGTACGAACGGAATTTCTGTAGGAAGATTGGAGCTTGAACTGAAGTGGTGAAATCACACTAGCGATGTTTAGGTAGAAGATCGGGATCTTAGAAGGCCCAAAAAGCGATGAAGATGAGATTAGTTGTAGAACGGCACTCTAGAATTGAACTGGCTTAAACACACGAGCGATGTTTAAGTGAAAGATTTGGAACTCAGGGTTCCAAGGAGCGAAGAAGGAGGGTAGAAGATGAGATCTGGCGTAGAACTGTAGCACTGAACTGGTTTAAACACGCGAGCGGTGTTTAAGTAGAAAATTGGGAACTCGGAGTCCCAAGAATTTAAGAAGAGGAGATCGAACGTAGAACTGACTCTTACCTTGCGAAAGGCTTGCTTTTATCGAGCTTTCGCGTAACGCTAGGTGACGTAGTTGACATAACATAATGTCAGTAATACAGAATGGCCAACTAGGTAGAAGCATTATTCCTAGTGAAGAAAATTCACTGGGTTCATCTAAAGAATACGTCAAAGACAGCTAAAGCTATTTACAATAAAGAACCTAACGGTATATAAGTATTCTTTGTATGACATTGTTCATGCGTAAACCTAATGCGATACAGACGTCTAGAGGATCAAGATTACCAGTAAATTGGAAAAGATTGTGAAATCCAGAGATAAATAATTCCAGGTAGAAACTTAAATGATAGTGCAACTGAATGAAAGTAAAGAGACACGGGCGTACCAATTTGTTTCTCCAACATACATGGTAACAAATTTTTCGAGTGAACCGCCTTGTAACTATTCTCTTATTAGAGCAAGAACCTTTTGGATCCTGTAACCCTTTCCTACTTCTTACCTTTAATTTTTTTAAACTTAACTGCTTCAAGACCTAAATATGTTAACAAACTCCAAATAGAAAATGATGTCACAGTGCTATCGCCAATATCAAGCCAAACCTGAGCGGGCTGTTTATTTTAACGCATGCATATATGATCACTAGATATATGCCTTAGACATTTTTATTTAAATTTTAGCTTTAGGAATTTGTTGCGATTATATGTTTGCAAATTTAAATTTAATATAAAGATGTAAGAAATTCCTTCTGATATCTTATTTAGTCGACTTCCCCGCTTTACAGATTCGTGCACCATGTATTGTGGATGGCCACTAGTGCTACCATAGTCAACAAAACGTCCTTCAAGGGCATCTAAGATTTGAAACGCGTTATCATAATTAACGAGTTCCTGTTTTTAGGACAGCCCATTTGCTACCATTAATGAACTAAACTAAAATCATCGAAAAATCGTTAATTTTAGCCAACGGAACCCCTTAACTGTTCAGCAAAGCTCACAATTTTCGAAAATGTTTATAATTGCAACTATTGTTTAGAAGTTGTTTTGTATTGAAGATACTTATATGATATATAAACCGAGTTTGGGACGTTATACGCCCAACACTGCTTTCCTTTTAACAAAACAGCCTTGGAAACCTTAACTGCATAGATCTGAATAATTTTGACTGCGTTGTTTTAATCGGTCTTTTATAATACCCATAATTTAAATATTTCAGTTCAACCTTTATAAAATGAGAGTCTGCCTTATCTAATACTACGTATTGTTACAGGTGAGTCGACAGTTGGCAGTAAGCCATGGTAAGAAATTATGTAATGTTTATTAATTATTGTTGTTGCACTTACTTGGTCAAACTGTTCCAAACGAAATACAGATGTAGAGACTGCTTCTCTAGTTTCACAAATGCTTTTTCTGCAATCGGTTTTGCCTGACGATGTATATATATATATATATATATATATATATATATATATATATATATATATATATATATATATATATATATATATATATATATATATATATATATATATATATATATATATATATATATATACAGGGTGGCGCATTGAAGACGAAACAGGCCGATTTGCGTCCAGAGAATTTTTTTTAAGAAACAGTGAAACATGTAAATTTTAATATTGGGGGGGGGGGACATGCTTTGACACAAAACTCAACTTTGTCGCATCAACCCCTCAAGGGTGGTGATAACAACCCTTATATTTTAAATAGGGAACATGGGTCGAGTGTTACATCATTTGAAAGCTCTTTCCTTTCTGAATGCAGCACACTAATTTTTTGGAAGTTTTATTAACTTGCTTAAAAATTATTCACAGTTGAAGTAACAAGAACGTATTATATTCATTGTGATAAGAAATGCACTAGATAGTCAATTTTTCGTTAAAAAAACTAAAAAACCAAACCAAACGTTCAAAAATGTTTATTCAGTTAAGTCAGTGTTCAAATTGTTGACCACCAGCTTCCATACAAAAGCACAAATTTTGTTCAAAACGGGCTCTGACATTCTGGAGCATTTGTGGAGTTATTAGACGGCATTCTTCAACAATGCGTCATCGTAATTCTTCCAGACAATCCGGTTCTGTTGCTAAAATGGTACTCCTTAAATGGCCCCATAGAAAGAAGTCTAAAGGAGTTAAATCCGGTGATCTAGGGGGCCACTCAATAGCACTTCTACGCCCAATACATTGCTCTGGAAAATATCTGTTCAAAAACTCCCTAACACGCTGTGAAAAATGCGGGGGAGCTTTGTTGAAACACTAATTGATTTTCATTATAGCGATAATCATTTTCAACAATGTCAATTAATAGAGGGTAAACGATATCTTCTAGTAGCGCCAAATACGTTTCGCCACTCAAATTGCCATCAAGAAAAATTGGCCTGATTAAACGGTCTCCAAAAATGCCAGTCCAGACATTCAATTTCTGTGGAGTTTGAGTGTGGACTTAGTAAAAATTTCTTGGATTATTATCTGCCCAATAACGACAATTATGACGATTGACCGTAGAGTTTAATAAAAACATACACTCGTCTGAAAAACAGATATTGAACAGAAAGTTATCGTTATCAGTTATTCGTACAGTCATAACTTTACAAAACTCCAGCCGCCGATCAAAATTATCTTCACTCAGTTGTTGTACAAGAAGAATTTAATACAAGTGAAATTTATGATGCTTCAATATTCGGTGAATAGTTCTTCTTTTGATGTTTTAAACAGTGGCCAATTTTCTCGTGCTCAAAGTTGGGTCTGTAGCAATTTGTCCTAAAACTTCAATCTCAGTAGTCTCATTTATAACCGGAAATTCACGTTCAAGATACCGTTTTTTTGTTGGCTACTGAACCGCTTTGTCGAAACTTTGTCGAAAAAAATAGTATGCTGAATTAATAAAAGAAAGAGCTTTCAAATGATGTAACACTCGACCCATGTTCCCTATTTAAAATATAAGGGTTGTTATCACCACCCTGGAGGGGTTGGTGTAAAAAAGTTGAGTTTTATGTCAAAACATGTCTCCCTAAATATGAAAATTGACGTGTTTCAGCGTTTCTTAGAAAAAATTTCTCTGGACGCAAATACATCTGTTTCGTTTTCAATGCGCCACCCTATATAAATAAATAAATAATATATATATATATATATATATATATATATATATATATATATATATATATATATATATATAACTTCATAACCGCTGGAGGTCAATGTCTAGCTGAGTGGATGATCTCGGATTCGGATTAGATATCCTGGTAGTTGTGTTATAGCCCTTGGCTATTAGGTGACGTAATAATATATATATATATATATATATATATATATATATATATATATATATATATATATATATATATATAGTGTGTCCAAGGCAAGGATGTGATCGCATTGGGATATTGGAAATTTCAGAAATTGCAGTCTCGTTCAGAGTATGAAAATTTTGCGCAATTTATGAACTTTTTATATGATATTTTTAAAACTGAGCTGTATTTTGCCGGTTTCGATTTTTTTTTGAATTGATTTTTATTTTTTTCTGGCGTTATTTTAATAGCTATCAACAAATTAAAAACACCTTTATATTGTAACTTTCTAAGATGAATAAGATGACTTTCGGGGATTTTTAATGCGACGTTTCATCTCCGAGAAACCATCGTGAACTTATTATTTCCTTTTAATACAACCCTGTTATAAATATAAAACCACTTTGGTGTCTAAGTTATATGATATATCATTTGTGATAGTTTAAGTATGTTTTTAGATTGTTTTAAATGAATATTATTCAGGAAAACCTTCCGAGTACGGCACTGAATGCCTGAAAAACATTTAATTCGAAAATCCGTACCTTTTGAAAAGTCAATAAGCAGTCACATTTTTTATAAGATTTATTAGTCATTAAATGTAAGACAAAAACCCTACTGTCATAAGACCGCCCTAAACATTGCGAGCTTTGTGAAATAAACAACACGCTGTCTCTGATGACATTAGTGGTCATTTAACATTGTAAATGTCAGTGTTAGTTACTTTACTTTGTTGGCTGGAAATGTTTCTTTTGAGGAAAAATTCGACAGGCTAAAATCTTATATTTGGTGCCATAGTATTACTCGATAAGCTGAGCAAATGGATTTGTATTGTTACCCCAGAAGATTACAATAAGAATATATTTGGAAGAATATAGTTACCAATTTATTGCAGTATGGTTCCTTGAACTAACCAACTGTTACCAGAAACAAACCATGCAATGAAGTAACTCAAAATAATGAACTGTTAGCTCTAGCACAAGACCATCAACATCGCTTAGAAATATCGAACGAGTAGCGGAGACGCCGAAATCTACAGCAAATTTTATTTTGCATAAGAACAATTATCATCTTTTAGATTATCATTTTCACTTCAAGAAGAGGAATCTGGGGAGTTCAGGGCGCCGGTGATGTCTGAAAAACCTTTGGCTTTAGTGCGGGGGTCAAATATCTGAGGGGGGTCCTGGACTGTAAATTAGCATGAGGGCCGCAAATAACGAGTAGTGGGAAGGGTAGTAGCTACCCTCTGGCAGTTGCGCTGTGTCATGGGGAGGACCTGGGGAATTAGTCCTCATGTTTTTCATTAAACGTTACTAAAGTTTTCTTACTTTTAACTTATAGATCTAAATTTTGGGCCCTAATAGCATTTTTATATCATAATATTGCCTACCAACTTTGGTTGCCATAGCTTTGTTATTATAGGAAATAGAAAAATTTCCAAAATAAATCCAAAGCTTTCCGAAAAAACTGGTCTGAATTTCCTGGCTAAAGAACTCATCCAAGCCACTTTCACAAGGAAAGTACCAAATACAAGCAAATCCATCAAAATTAACGTATTATTTTTGGAGTTGTCGGCGTGATATATATATATATATATATATATATATATATATATATATATATATATATATATATATATATATATATATATAGTCGGGTCTTTTTCACTCGAATGTGCAAAGGCCGACTTCTGATGAGTTATGGGTGGTGTCCTTTGTCTATATGAGTGTGTAAGCTCCCCCGTACAAGTCTAAGAAATCTGGGTGCAGAATTTGTCTACTGTGGTGATAATTATACGGAACAAATAAAGAAATAAAATAAATAAATATACAAGGATTAAAAAAATATTTAAACTCGCCCCCGATATGGGTTCTCAGGATCATAGTTTGCGCTCCTGTGAAGAATTTTTTGTAATACAAAAGTCGCAATATCCTTATTTTTGCCACGAAATTTCGCTAAAAATAATAAACTATTTAATTACAAACTCTGTAACATAAGCTACTGCCGAACCAACCAGGCAATGGTTTCATTTAAAATGAATTTTCGCCAAATGTTTCAGTAAAGTGAAGTACATTGACGGTTGAGGCAGAAACTTTGAGTTTTGCAAAACACACTTCTTGCAACATCTCGTTTAGATAGCTCGCATTCTTTTTAGTGGATTTTCTTTTAAAAAAATTAACTAATCCCGACTTTTGAATTGGGAAAAAATTTCTTGAAATGAGCGCTAATCAGGCTCCCTAGAACACATATCCAATGTCAGCTTTAAGTTTTATATGTTAATATAAAACGATACATATATATATATATATATATATATATATATATATATATATATATATATATATATATATATATATATATATATATATATATATATATATATATATATATATATATATATAGTTTTATATATTAATATATATATATGTGTGTATCACAACGATAACTCAAAAAATAATAGGCCGATTTTGATCAGATTTTGTGAGTACCTTTCTATTGAAAGTGTCTTGGATAAGTTCGTTATCCAGGAAAATCGGCTCAGCTTTTCCTGCAAAATGTTGTGTTTTCTTTCGGAAAAAAATATCTCTCCAGCAATAACAAAGTCAGGACAGCCAAATATGGTACAGGTATTTGCATTATCAAGAGCGAATCACGTAGCAAAATCTTTGTTTTTAGGTTTAAAGACAAAAAAGTTATAGGCAGTTAAAAAAATATGTCGTGATTTGAAACCTAAAAATTCTCAACATTTAGGCAAAGAACATGAAAAAAATACGGATTGTGTAAACAAAATGTCGCAAGAAGAGTATTCTGCAAACATAAAGTTTTAGCTTCAACCGCCATTGTCCTTCATTTCACTAAAATATTTACAGAAAATGTATTTCAAATAGACCCTTTGCCTGACGCTAGTTATGTGTTCACCTGTGTATAATTATATAGCAATATTATAAATCTAATTGTTAATTTACATTATAGTATAGTTTATGCAATTCTGCAATTTCAGCATTTGTAAATGTTTCTTTATAATACGTATAAATAATTTAGCAAGTTTTATTTAGATCACTAACTCTGTGAATTTTAATAATGCAATTCAGTCTTTTTATTGTAAACTTCCCCATCGATGGCCCGATGTCATGGGATCTGACATTATGCCACCGGAGCTGATAAATAATTGTTAGATCTATAATTTTAACCAGTTCTGTATTAGACTTAGCCTTGTGTCTTTACAGTTCTCGTATTTTTTTATGAATTGTAACTCAACAAGCTTTGAATAAAGAAATAAATTTAATTTTAAAGCCGTAAACCGGAGTTACAATTTATTTCGCTTTGGCTGTAGGTTTCATTACGTTAATGGTTTAACGATCTATAATTTTTCGCTTATTTTCATAGAAAAAATTCGTTAATGCGGAGACCGCGACATTTGAATTTTAAAAACATTTTTGCAAATGAGCGCAAACTAGGCCACCTAGAATCCATATCCAGGTTTACTTTCAGTTCTTATATGTTTACATATATACAGGCAGACGCATTTCGGTAAAGCTCAATATAATTGTTATTATGTAAGATGCGAGAAAAAATGTATACGTTAATTATATGGTGTTTTAAGCTGTATCTTAAAAAATATTTTGACAATCACAGTGTGGTTCATAAGTCGTTGGTGATCCCTATAATTGTTTTTTTCGAACACCCTTATATTATTATTGCAGTAAGTGCGTTTTGGTAGCGAATTTTCTTTAAATATAAATTTCAATAACTCAGTTTGCTATTAACCTAAGGTTTATTGGATAGGAAACCAACATTTTATTTTGATGAAATATGGTAGATGGTTTTTACTATATAGGTTATACCGGTAACAAGATTGATGCCTGCTTGTATTAGAGAGACATATTTGCTATTAAAAACATTTTTCTGAAAATTCACTTTCATAACGCACTTGCTGCGTTCCGACTTTTATTACATTGCGTCGCCAATTTTGACGTTTCAAATCGCGATTTTGACATTTTATGAACGACAACTATAAAACTTTGAAATAATTTTTCTGGTAATACTTGAAATTTTGCGCCAAGAAAACTTAAACTTTCCCTGTAATATTTAGTATATGGTAAAATTTACACAAACTGTATTTATAGAGAAACTTTGGAAACTTAAGTGAAGTACTTAATTAATTCGGTGAAATTTATAAAAGCATGACCAATCAAAAACTATATTACATAGGTATAGGGAAACCTAATACAGTTCAATAGACATTTCGTTTTACCATCAAATAAAGTTATAAATTACAGGCTCTTCCATTTGAGAATTGTGAGATTTTCGAGATTTTCTAATACCAAATTCAAGATCAATTTGTGAACAGACTGCATATATCCTAGTGAAAATTGCCATTGGGGTATATACTTTGATGTTTTCCTAATAATTCCAGCAAGCTTTAGCTTTATAACAAATATCATTTGGCAGATACCGTGGTCTCTATGAAGTTGTCCGTCAAAAATAACGGAAATTCACGGAGACCTCAGGAATGGTTGAAAATTAGACCACGGTGGTTCAGAAAAAGTTTAATTGAACAGAGTAACAGGTACAAACGGATATGCCGCCATCTTGAACTATATCACAAGTTCAAAAGTTTCTAACCAACGAGTTGCGTAAATCATATATATATATATATATATATATATATATATATATATATATATATATATATATATATATATATATACATATATATGCAATCGTATTATTATGAAATTTTGACAGTCTGCCAGAATCAACTGCTGCAAGTCTAAATAAAATATTTACAAAATGACGGCACTTCCGGAAATCGGCGTCATCTTATGTTTTTTAATGGGAATACCCCATTTTCATTCCAGGTCTGGATTCTACATTAAATTTTAAGTTCAGAACGTCCGAGTTGTCAACACTTATCTGTCATAGTTTTTGACATATGTCACATTGTTCGTAAAAAAATTAAGTTGCAGAGGTTCATTAAGAAATTCGTAACTCCTGAACCATTGAAAATAAATAGCTGATTTTTCTTATTCGGTTCACAAAGGTTTGGCCAATATTTTATATCATTACTGATACTTTTGTTAAGTTTCATGCGCCTACTGCGATTTTTGAAAGTTGACAATCAAAAAATGTCAAAATTTTCATTTTTTCAAATGGCACCTGCCACTTTTGACGCCAAAAATCAATCTATAATTAAATTTTAGTGCCACTTCTGTTAACATTATACATGCTTATCTTTAGCCGTTTTTTGAGTTGTTGTCACTTTTTTTTAAGAAATGTTATTTTCTCAAGGTTAGTATGCTTTGGAACAAATATATAATGTTCGGTATTTCCGGAAGTGCCGCTATTTTGTAAATATTTCATTTAGACTTGCAGTAGTCGATTCTGGCCGGCTGTTAAATTTGATAATATTACGATTTCGGGAAATCAAAAATTTGGCATTTTCAGCAATACCACGTTTGATGACTTTATTTTCAACGGTTTCAAATATATTAAGGCTCCATTACGGAATTAGCCTTTTTAGTGAATTTTCTTTAAAAAAAATTCACTAATAAGGAGATCCCGACTTTTGAATTTTGAAAAAATTTCTTCAAATGAGCGCTAATTAGGCCCCCCGGAAAACATATCCGGGGTCAGTTTCAATTTTTATATATATTGCAAATGGCTTGGATAAGTTCGTTAGCCAGAAAAATCTGCCCAGGTTTTCCCGGAAAATTTTGTGTTTTCTTTCGAAAAAAAATTATATCTCCGGAATTAACAAAGTAAGGGCAACCAAATTTGGTACGCAGGTCTACATCCTTATAGGTAAGTTACCTACCAAAATTTAGCTATGTAGGTCAAAAGACAAAAAAGTTATAGGCATTTAAAGAAAAATAAATTGGGGTTTTCCTCAAAACGTCAAAGTGGCGATTTAAAATGTCAAAATTGGCAACATTTAGGCAAATAACTTGAATCTAATACGGGCTATAGAAATAAAATGTCTCAAGAAGAATGTTTTACAAACCCTGAAGTCTTAGTTTCAACCGTCATTGTCCTTCATTTTACTAAAATGTTTCCAGAAGATTCATTTCAAATAGACCCTTTCTCTGATGCTTGGCAGTAGCCTTAGCTATAAAGTTTATCGTTTAATGATATATAATTTTTGTCAAATTTTTGTAAAAAATCAATAAAGCTCAATATATCCGTTATTATATAAGATATGAAAAATTTTTGTATATATTAATTATAGGGTGTCTTGAGCTACATCTTAAAATAATATTTTTACAATCACAGGGTGGCCCATAAGTCGTTGGTGAGACAAATTTCCTTTTTTTTTAAATCAAACACGCCTTATGCTATTGCATTTTTGCATTTTCCATCGAAATATAATGCATGTTTGTAAGAAAAGAAATTCTGGACGCAGCAAGTGCGTTATGGTAGCTAATTTTGATCAAATGTTTCATATTTGAACAGCTCAATTTGCTATTAACCTATAAGGTTGACCAAGAAACGTGTTTTTTCGGGAACACTTTAAGTTTACTTTTGGAAATTTTTGTACATTTTCACACAATAAAGTTATTTTGATGAAACATGGCACATTGTTTTTACTATATAGATTATACTGGTAACCAAATTTGATGCCTGCTTTCTTAAAAAAAACACACATATTTGTTATTAAAAACATTTTTATGAAAATTCACTATCATAACGCACTTGCTGCGTCCAGAGTTTTTTATATAAATGCAAGTAAATATCATTTTCAAATAGTTTACGTATCCTTAATTCATACTGCATAAAAAACTAAAGCGTGTGTGATGTAAAAGAGCAAAACATTTAATGCATATATTAACAAGGTTTAAATCAACAAGAACAACACTAAAATTCACAAAATAAACAGTAAAAATTCAACGCAGCAAATGTTCAAGTTGGGAGCCGTCATTATAGATACACATTTGTGATATCTGTCTTAAATTGTTTTGCACCTTCAAGAATGTTGCTTCGCGTACAGCATTGACAGCCTCTGAAATCCTGGCGCGTATGTCCTCCTTGGTTGTTGGTGGAGTCGCATACACTTTACCTTTAATGTCACTCCACAGAAAGAAATCTATTTTGGAAATATCAGATCTTGCTAGCTAAGGGGTTGGTCCACCTCGACCTATCCATCGTTCTTCAGAATTATGGTTTAAAATGCTCTAACAGCTCCTGTTGAATGTGGAGGCGCTCCATCGTGTTGATACCACATTTCAACCCGGAGTTTTAAAGGAATTTCTTCTAACAGCTCTGGTAGATCATTACTCAAGAAATTTAGATAACGCTCACCAGTGAGAGTCCCATCGAAAAAATACGGTCCGATTAAATACGGACCCAAAATTCCAGCCCACACATTTATGTACCACCTATGCTGACGATCGACTGGCCACGGAAAATGTGGATTTGTATCAGCATTATAATGCAAATTGTACATGTTTCTTCATCTATAGATAGCACTTTTGCAAGAAATCCTGGTTCCTGCTTGTCCTTCTGTAGAGCCCAAATACAAAAATTCAATCTTTGCTGCTTATAGCTTGCAGACAGCTCTTGAATTTTTCTAACATGATATGGGTGATATTTTTTTTCTTTAAAACATCTTTGGACAGACGTTTTACTGATATTTAAATTCGAAGCTAATTGTCGCTGGCTGATATGTGGATTTTAAATGACTGAGGCTATGATGTTTTCAGACGTACCTTCATTTAGAACAGTTTTGTTTCTTACGGAAGCCCGATACTGTACACTGTCGTATGCATCAGAACGAGCTTTCACCAATCTAAATGCTTTCAATTGAGGTTGTTGTCGATTAGGGTATTTCTGCCTATAGATTCTCTTTGCTAAGGCAAAATTTCCATCACTTTCAGCATTCACGTACAGCATTGACATAAGTTCTTCGGTAAAAAACATGCTGATATCAAGTTGTCAAAACGCCCTTAGATTTTGAGATAAGTTTCATAAATATTGGAAAATGATAAATTTTGTAATTAATGGTTTATATCTTTGAAACGGTGGAAAATAATGTCATCAAACACGGCATTGCTGAAAAAGCTATGTAAATGCGCATCTAATATAGTTCTAATATGCGTTCCATTTGAAATTTTCGAGAAAATTAAAGTTTTGCGAAATTTAACACTCTGTATAGGCAGGTTACATTAAGAATTACCATGTTGCATTTTTTTATAGTAAGGAGTGTATAAAATTAACTCCAGTACATATGCAGCCAAAACATTGTGCAGAATCGAAGTATTTACGCACCAAACTAGAAAAATATTTTTAATAATCAAATGAATAACTATGAAACGGTTGGGCCTAACCCATCAATTTGCTTGTCGCGATACCATCTTTTTAAAAATGATATCAAATACAGGCTGTTCTATTTAAAAAAAAAAGGTAATTTTGGTCTGCCACAGCGAAAATGAACAGCTGCGTAAATTAAAATATTTTTTAATTACGCAGCTGATTGATAGGAACAACTTTCAGTTGAAACTTTTTTGATAAAACTTACTATGTGAAAACTGGAACCTGTGATGAGCACTAATAAGTACACTTGGAGAACACCCAAATCACCACAACACAAATTTCAGAGACCTTACGATCGTTTCGTTGACAATGTCAACATCTTCAGAGGAAGAAAATTTTTGTATAGAATTGTTGACATTGTCAACGAAACGATCGTAAGGTCTTTGAAATATGTGTTGTGGTGATTTGGGTGTTCTCCAAGTGTAATTATGATAAAACTTAGTTTAATATGCAAAACTGGGCTTTTCCCGCGAAGTGGGCCACCCTGTATATATATATATATATATATATATATATATATATATATATATATATATATATATATATATATATATATATATATATATATATATATATATTGAAACTGACCCCGGATATGTATTTTAGGAGGCTTAGTTTGCGCTCATTTAAAGAGATTTTTTCCAAATTCGAAAGTCGACGTCTCCTCATTAGTAAATTTTTTCTACGAAAATTCACTAAAACAATTAGACCACAATGACAAAGAACCGTTGCGTCAAAAAGAAGTTAACTTGGTTTCAGTAACAATTCTCACAAAGGTAAAATACTTGTCCAGCACGACAAGGTCGAATACCATCTAAATTGTTTATTGAGCAGTTGAGATAAATATACATGCTTTATTTATTCTCAAAGTGTTAGAAACTAAAAACGAAATTCTGTTTTTAAATTCTAAGCTTTTAAACTAATGAGAATAATGTAGATAGTGCCCACGCTGGTAATAGAACTAATGATAATTTTATAGTTATTTTATGCATCATTATCTCCTTAACCCATTAGCTTTACACTTAACACATATAAACAACGTTAATTAAAACCATCATATATTACTTATCTTAACTTAAAATTAAGGTTAACTAACATGTAAATACTGGTAGCATCTGAACTAATCATCTCTAGGGATAAAGAAAAAGTCTGGGCGCAGCAAGTGTGTTATGGTAGTGAATTTTCATAAAAATCTTTTTAATAGCATATATGTCTCTTTTTAATGAAAGCAGTCATTACATTTGGTTACCAGTATAACCCATATAGTAGAAACAATGTACCGTATTTCATTAAAATAACTTACCGTTTTAAAAAGTACAAAAATTGTCCGAAAATATACTAAAAATTCGCTACAATTTAACACACGACGAATTATGATCGATGTATGTATATAAGAGATCACAAAAACAATATTATTGGTCCTCGGAGGTCATCGCAGGGACTACCACAGGGTGCGATATTAAGTCCTATTCTTTTTAATATATACACAAGAAAATTACACACCATATGGAGCAGAGAAGAACACTGTATTCAATACGCCGATGATATTTGCATCTTCACAAGAGGGAACTCGTACGAAGAATGTGCGAGTAAATATGATAACATCCTACATACTCTAAGGTCCTGGATAGACGAAAAAGGCTTTAATCTAAATGAAGATAAGTCGAAAGTAGTTTTCTTTACACGGCATAGACTCAGTATATCAAACACAATTCCAAGTACTATATATAAGATCGAGAGAGTAGAATCGTATAAGTATCTAGGCACAATCCTCGATAAAAAATTATTATGGACACTACACATTAACTTTCTTAAAGATAAGTGTGAGAAAGAGATAAACATGATCAGATCTGTACTCTCTACAAAATGGGGTTCAGACAGGGATACAGCATTACTTTTTTATAAAGCTTATATTCGGTCGCAGCTAGACTACGGCAGCATATTAAACGGGTCCTGCTCCAAGACTAATTGCAAGAAATTAATTTCCGTCCAAACAAGAACAATAAAAATATGTATAGGTGCAATGAAATCCACCCCAAATGAAATAGTATTTGCAGAAAGCTTGGAGTACCCTTATTATATAAGGTTAGCTATACTGGCTGGTAAATTTATGTTGTAAATTAGATCTAGGTACCCAGAACTGTGTGCTAAATTATATTACCTGTTTGTAGAAACAATGACAAACAAGTACTGGAAAAACAAACGAGAACCTCCTTTAGTTACTGCGTATGAAGAGACTCTTAAATATCAAGAAATGATGCATACAGCAGATCAGTTGCCAGGATACTGCAACGAATTTCAGGTACAGAACAGTACAATGAATATTATAATTCCAGAGTATAGTGAACTACCCGCCCTAGCATTAAACTCAATTAAATAAATATTGGATGAATACTCTAATAATCTACATATATTTACAGACGGATCAAAGAACGAGTTGGGTACAGGATGCGCATACTTCATACCACAGTTTCAATTTCCAATGAGGTTTAAGCTTCCAAGGTTTACATCCATTTTTACAGCTGAATTAACTGCAATTGAAAAAGCTCTCGAATGGGTACGCAGTCATAACGAGACTACAGAGGTGATTATTATTTCCGATTCACGTTCTTCACTGGAAGCACTTAAAGGAAACAACCAAACAACAAATCATATTTTATGGAATATTCTTAACCTGTATCACCAAATCAACATGCAAAGAAATAGAGTAACTCTTCTCTGGACCAGGGGCCATTGTGGCTTGAATGGGAATGATTGTGTGGATCGATTGGCGAAAGACAGCATAAACACGTACGATGAAGCTCTGCCGACCTTGCCATTCAGAGATTTGTTTCCCGTGATCGTGCAGACTCAGAAGGAGAGACTAATAACTATTATAAGATAGTACGTCCGAAGTTACCTACCAAAGAAGATTTAATGGTGTATGAGGGAGAGACAAGGTCATTTACAACCACCTATTTCAGACTAAGAACAAGACATGGCCGTTATGGATCTCATTTACATAGAATAGGGGTATTTAACTCTCCGAAATGCAGCTGCAATGACCAGGATGTCGCTTATCTGGACCACATACTATTTATGTGTCCAATTAATACAGAAGCGAGATTTAAATTACTAACTACTTTAGCTAATTATCCAAAAAAATCAGTATGCCCTACAATCTCATCAAATTATTGACAGAGAACTCCAAATCAATATCAGTAGCAGTGGTTAGGTTTTTAAAGATGCTAAGATAGACCTATAGGTAATTATTAAAAAAATAACTTAGAAACTTTAAAATTGTACAAATCACTGTAGTTATAAAAATAAATATTTGTAAATAGCTGATAAGTAACCTACTGTTTCCTTCCATATTGTTCAATAACCTCTCTAAACCGTGGTCCAGTCTCGTCTGTTTTTCCTAATGAAAAACTGAAAAAAAAGGAAAGAAAAAAGAAAAAAAAGTGTGGTGTATATAAAAAATACATATATGTGCACAAAAATAAAAAAATTAAAATATAAACACAGAAACACACAAAAAAAGCAAAAAAAACTCTGGACGCAGCAAGTGCGTTATGGTAGTGAATTTTCATAAAACTATTTTTTAATAGCAATAATGTGTGTTTTTTTAAGAAAGCGGGCATCAAATTTGGTTACCAGTATAATCTATATAGTAAAAACAATGTGCCATGTTTCATCAAAATAACTTTATTATATACTATATTATTTGAAAATGTACAAAAATTTCCGAAAGTAAACTTAAAGTGTTCCCAAAAAAATTCGTTTCTTGGTCAACCTTATAGGTTAATAGCAAATTGAGCTATTCAAATATTAAGAATTTGATCAAAATTCGCTACCATAACGCACTTACTGCGTCCAGAATTTTTTTCTTACAAACATGCATTATATTTCGATGGAAAATGCAAAAATGCAATAACATAAGGCGTGTTTGATTAACAAAAAAAAGAAAATTTGTATCACCAATGACTTATGGGCCAGCCTTTGATTGTAGAAATAATTTTTTAAGATGTAGCTCAAGACACCCTATAATTAATATATACAATTTTTTTTCATATCTTGTATAATAACAGATATATCGAGCTTTATTGATTTTTTTACGAAAATTCTACAACAATTATATACTATTAAACGATAAACTCTATAGCTAAGACTACTGCCAAGCATCAGAGAAAGGGTCTATTTGAAATAAATTTTCTGGAAACATTTTATTAAAATGAAGGACAATGACGGTTTAAACTAAGACTTCAGGGCTTGTAAAACATTCTTCTTGAGACACTTTATTTTTATAGCCCGTATTATTTTCAAGTTCTTTTCCTAAATGTTGCCAATTTTGACGTTTAAATCGCAACTTTGACGTTTTGTGAAAAACCTCAATTTATTTTTCTTTAAATGCCTATAACTTTTTTGTCTTTTGACCTACAAAGCTAAATTTTGGTATGTAGCTTACCTATAAGAATGTTCCCGCGTACCAAATTTGGTTGCCCTTACTTTGTTAATTCCGGAGATATAATTTTTTTTTGAAAGAAAACACAAAATTTTCCGGGAAAACCTGGACCGATTTTCCTGGCTAACGAACTTATCCAAGCCATTTGCAAAAGCAAGGTATTCACCAAATTTAATCAAAATCGGCCCGTTATTTTTTGAGTTATCGGTGTGATACATATATATATATATATATATATATATATATATATATATATATATATATATATATATATATATATATATATATATATATATATATATATATATATATATATATATAAACATATAAAAATTTGAACTGACCCCGGAAATGTGTTCTGGGGGGCCTAATTAGCGCTCATTTGAAGAAATTTTTTCAAAATTCAAAAGTCGGGATCTCCTCAATAGTGAATTTTTTTTAAGAAAATTCACTAAAAAACAAAGAAAATTAAAAAAAAACAATAAATACTCTTAGATACAAACAAACTGTATGTAAAAAGATATAAATATGTAATGAATGGGTTCTATTGCTATGCATGGCGATCTATTATTATGTAACAAAATTTAAAAAAAAAGAAACAAAAGTATTGTAATGGGGGCCGAGGCAAGTATTGTGACTGTTTAAGGACTTTTTAGTAACAAAAATCTGTGGCTAATGAAAGGAAACTTTCGAGGCTAACTCACCACCACCACCACCACCAACAGACGACGAAAGGACTAATGTATTTTTTTTGCAGAAACTTGCGACATCTTTACTGTAGAAATGATATTTTTGTTTTATAATTATTTTAGCCTATCTACCTGTTTATTTGCTATATGCATTTTTCTGTGATTTACAACTATTCTATACTGTATGAAAAAATGGCTACCGCAATACACTTAGTCTTCCGTAATTATTATTATTTTTTCTTAAAAAAAATTCACTAATGAGGAGATCCCGACTTTTGAATTTTGAAAAAATTTCTTCAAATGAGCGCTAATTAGGCCCCCCAGAAGACATATCCGGGGTCAGTTTCAATTTTTATATGTTTATATATATATATATATATATATATATATATATATATATATATATATATATATATATGTATATATATATATATAAATACATATATATATATATATATATATATATATATATATATATATATATATATGTATATATATATATATATATATATATAAATATATATATATATATATATATATATATATATATATATATATATATATATATATATATATATATATATATATATATATATATATATAATTTTTGTCATTGTGGCACCATTCTTGGATAAAAATTGTTTTTACGGCACCCAATTTTACGTTGTGGCACCCGACTTCGGGTGCTGATACGTTCTCTGTGTATATTTTTGTCCTAGGATTATGAATGCGCAATAAAAGGCTCTGACGAAGTTTTGGATGGGTGCTGAATTGACAATAATTCTGAACGAACATACTGATTAGTTCAGCCATCTTCCGGTGGGGGCGCTGCGTTTTATACATGTGGTTATAGATACACAAAGTGGCACCCTCCAAATATGTTTGCCGTCTAGCACCATAAATTTGGCAACACCGATTTCTTTGTAACACGGAATTATTCTGAAATAAATTCTATCCAAGGTCGCGCCCGGCACGCCGACATCTGCTCTGTTTATAAGTGCTTCTTCAATATAGGAAGAACGGTGGTGTCAGGGTCATCACACATTTGCTTTATTGTCGGTATTGTTGGGAAACTGATTTTACCACATTGAATGATAATAATAATTTTTCTTAATTTATTTACATTTTGCTGTATTTTTTAGGGAACTCGTATTATTAGCATAATAATGATAAAATTATAAAAGTCACATTATTACAACTGTCAAATTATGCATCCAAAAAATGAGTAAACTATTATTGTTTTCAATGGAACACCTATTAATTTCCTTATAATACCATTGTTTTGAAATAATCAATTTAATTCTTGAAGAAAAGAAGGTAAAGTTATTAAAATTATTAACAGAAAAAAAGTCTACAAAAATCTGGCAATCGTAAGTTAAATTATTTATAAGCATAGAAAAATTATTTTTTATGGTCAAGGATGGCAAGGATGCCCATGGAATCAAACTAATGACCAACAATGAATAATACAGGTTATTAGGGCTGAATACAGTGACTGCTAAAAAGTTGGTATCATATGGGTAAAATTTTTATTTTTGCTTTGTCGAAAAAACTTTGAGAAAAAAACGCTGCTTGCTTGAAAACTTCTTATCTTGCCACAATCAGATATACTGAGTGTTTTTAAAAGTTGGTATCATATAGGTACAATTTTTATTTTTGCTTTGTCGAAAAAACTGAGAAAAAAACTCTGCTTGCTTCAAAACTTGTTATCTTGTCATAATCAGATATACTGACTGTTTTTATTTATCGAGAAAATGACTTAAAGAAATTGCGAAAATCATTGTGATATTTTTTGAAAACTATTCAAGATTGCGATTGAATTTTTGTAGAGTGTTAATTTCCAGCTTACCTGGATAGTCTCAAAGCCCAAACAGATACCACTTTCGAAAAACTTTTTCAAAAATTAAAATTTACTGTTGTTTTAAATATTTTCAAAATTCGCCTCTTCGATGTCGGTTCCGCTCTGAACTGTGTGATGTGAACGCGGCGCGGCTGCTTGGTTCGGAATGATTTATATTGGACATAGAGCAATATTTTGTCATAAAGTTCACTTTTTAGACGCGAGGTACTTAAGGAGAAATGTTATATCATGAGAGCAAGTTTTTTTTTTAAATAGTTACTTAAAATTCTAAATCACCCTGTTAATTATTTATTTGAGCAAAAGCACTCTTGTACAAATAGTGTACCTACCTAATTAGGGCATTTTCCGCTTTTCGATTTAAACCTGCCTGACATCCGAATATGATTTGGCTATCGACAATACCCCAACTAAGATGACACTTAATAACTACATTTAGAGGACTTGTGTTCAAATAATTAATTAACAGGGGTAGTTTTAAGTAGCTATCTAAAACAAAATAAAAACATTTCTCCGTAAAAGTACCTACCTTTCATAAAAAAGTGAACTTTATCACAAAATTTTACTTGTCGGTCAAATAAATAAATAAGGATATTTAGAAAAATGTTGTTCTTTATAAAATGGCATGTTTTTGGAAAATTGAATTAACGTCCTGTGCAAAAGGGCACTATCCAAAAGTTGCGAGTTTTTTTATATAAGTCGATAGTTTCGAGCTCATACGAATTTTTGGTATTTTTTCCATGCCAAATTTTGTAGCCGTCTGTCGTAAAAAAATTAAAACAGTTTTTGAAAAGCATTGCTCTTATGGAGTTACGTGCACTTCAAATACAAAATAAATAGGTAGATAGGTATCTCCGTGCTGAAAATTCATTAAATTCTACTACTTTGGCCGTTTATCAACTATTATCTCGAAAACGGTAACTCTGATAGAAAAATTGAATTATAGATAAGGGGTCATCCATAAATTACGTCGCACGTTAAAGGGGGGGGGGGGGGAGGGTATCACCGGAATGTGACATTGTGTGACAAGGGGCAGGGGGGAGGTCAAAAGCTTTGTGATGTCACATGTTAAAATTTAAATACACAATATGGTTAAGTTTTGTATCTTTAATTAACATAATTAGTCGTTTATCGTTTCCTAACTAGTCGTTTGTTTTCTCTGTTATTTAAGGTATTTGACTTTATGTTGATTTTATTAAAGATTATTTAATAAAGATAAGAAAAAAAAATGAAAATAACTTTTCTCTTTTGAGTATTTTTAAATACTTGCATAAAATTCAAAAATGTGTGACGTCACATCAGGGGGGAGGGGGTTCTAAAAATGTGACAACCTGTGAAAATGACGGGGGGGGGAGGGGGGTTAAAAGGTCCTAAAATTCGTGTGACGTAATTTATGGATGGCCCCTAATTGTAGCCTCATTATTTGTGATTAATTGGTATAATTTTTATATCTAATCATAAATGAGAAAAGTAATTAAATGTAAACCAATGCATAATTCGGACGGTGGCCTTGTCGCTGGCCGGTCGCTGAGCTGAGACAACGCCCGCGAGCTGGAGCAGGCGTTGGCTGAGGGTCCGTCATTCAACTCGGGCTCCAGCATCACCTCCCGGTCGCCCTTCAGTGCGACCAACTCTATGACATTGCCGCCAATTTTGAATATCGTACATCAAACGTGCTATAAAATGTCAAATTTAAAATTAAATGATTCTGATTTTTTTGTAAAATCATTCCCGAATGTCTATTGTAACAAACGAGATTTTCAAAAACTGTCTGATTTTTTTTCTACTGACTTTTACTGATTTTTTTTCTATCAGAAAACTATCACTTCCGATTGACAGATTTTTGTAGACTTCTTTCTGTTAATATGGTAACCTAGTAGGGACAAAAACGTTCACATATCTTTTAGTTGGAATTTGTTTTAAGTTATGGATCTTTTTTTTTCTAAATTGACCCGACTAATGGTATAATGTAATTACATGTTTCAATAAAACCATTTAACTTAAACAGCTAACTTATTTTTTGGATATATAATTTCACAGCTGTAATTTATAATTGAAATTTTATAATTTTATAGTAATTATTGCTAAAAATTATTATTATAATCATTCAATATTATTAATTAGTTCCCCAACAAAATAAAAAAATAAAGTCAATCTGTGATGATCTTGCAACTTTTGTTTTTCTTATATTAAACAAGCAATAAGTAATGAAATAATATGTAGGTAATACGTAATTTTAAACTTTCGGGTATAGACAGGTGCGATGTGCGCGAACCGGGTACGATTATTATTTTAGCTCTGAGCACTCTGCTTGAGTGATTGAGTGGTAGAGGCTAGAGGTAGTAGCAGTTGTTATGATAGCCTATACTATTTAAACACGTTCCTGTTCATTCTCCACGTGGTTCGACATAATAATATGGACTATGGAGTAATAATACATACTTCTTCGCCCTATTTTAAATAAAAAGTTTACCGGTTGTGTTCTCCATAACACTATGAAGATAATTAATAGTTCTGTATCTTCAAGAACCAGAAAGATTGTGGAAAAGTGTCTAGCAAAAGGTAAGTAAAATTTACATTGCTAACAAATTGTAGGCAAATAATACACAGTATTGGAAAATGTTGTGCGTGGCGGCGGCGAGGGGGGGGGAGGGGCATAGCTGCGGGGGGGTCCCCCGGTGTAACTATATTGTTCAAAGTTTAGGGTCTCTTATATTCGAGAACTTGAAATTTTGTGAAACTAAATATTTAAATACCTACTAAATTTATATTATACCTACTACCTACCTATTTCTTAGGTCTTAGGTCTGTACATAATATCTGTGATTGATTGGTTATCCAACTAATTTAGTGATGCTGTAAATTTTTAGATGTTGATAATTTATCTGAAGTGTCTGACGCTGACCCTTATCATACAGATGGTAGCATAGACGAATATATTCCATCAACACCTTACCAGAGCAGTAGTAGCGATGAAAGTGTGAGTACCTAACAAAAGATTTGTAGGGTTGAACTTTTACAATTTATCGTTTTATTTTTACTTTTATATTTGTAATATGATGATGCTTTGACAGGTTTTTCCGTCGCCCAAAAAATCTAAAGGAGAAACAGATTCAGATACACATAGAAGCAAATCTCATATAATCAATATAATTTCACAAAAAAATGTACCTAAACTTTATAAGGTTAGTAAACTTATATAGAGTATGGCCCAGGGAAAACGAAACACCTTATAAAATTTTCATATTATGAATGTTTATTTTAATGCTGGCCCCGTCATTTTTTATTGAAGTGAAACTTCTATACGCGCGATGAGAGTAAAATTTGAAGGTCGCGTCACACGAACTAGGCAACGAAAATGCGTCACGATATAATATATAATACTCAAATAAGACGATATTTGTATTCCAACTTCTAACTTTCATGAGCGAAAAAATTATGCAATATAAAGAATCTAGAACTGATCATAATGAGTAAGGTCTGATAAATTTTTCATCCCGGGAACCACATAAAAAAATTTAAAAAACATTAAAAAAACAGTGGAGCCGCGACTTTTCCAAGCAAACGCTGACCAAACCGTAAGAGGTACGTAAAAATTTGACAGGACCAAAGTTGTAGAGCATAAAATTATCTAAAAAAAGTCAGCCACGGCATATATCTATCGTCTATATTAAACAAGTGAAGAGGCCTAACAGCCGCTGGCGCGCGCAAAACGTGTTGCACCGCATAAGTTGAGAGCGGATTGCGATTAAACTATAGACGATAGATATATGCCGTCGCGGACTTTTTTTTTAGATAATTTTATGCTCTAAAACTTTGGTCTAGTAACATTTTTACGTACCTGTTACGGTTTCGTCAGCGTTTCCTTGGAAAGGTCGCGGGACCTCAAAATATTTTAATTTAATCCAGCTGTTTAGGCTATATATGTATCTAAATTTATATACATTGCATAAGAAAGCAGTTAACACGTCATATTCGTAAGAAGTTTTACTTCTGATATGCGCACATAGTGCACACAATTCTTTTATTTGTAAACATGTTTTAAGCCATATCTCTTTAACCCACAAAATCCCTTAAATTTTAAATGAGCATATAAGGTATGGCTACAGTGATAGGTCATACCTACACCTATTTTTAAACGTCGTTTTAGTGAATTTTCTTAAAAAATTCACCAATGCGGAGATCCCGACTTTTGAATTTTGAAAAAATTTCTTCAAATGAGCGCTAATTAGGCCCCCCAGGACACATATCCGGGGTCAGTTTAAATTAAGATGTAGGTTAAGATGTAGGTAATAAAGGCCAAAACAACTTAAAAAATAAAATATCAGCCAGCTTGAAGGTTTGAAGTGACATGGTTAAAAAATGACCCACTTTAAATATAAAATTGAACGGGGGGAGGAGGGGGCGGTTCGTCCGAGCTATTTTTAAATGAAGGCCGCGTTTCGTTTTCGTTGGTCCACTCTACATACCTATTGTGAAGTAGAAGTTGCAATCATTAATTATGGTACCTTTTAGACGGCGTTAGAAATAATTTCAAATTATGATCAAGCTAGTTGGGCTCGAGAATTGGAATTTGAGGCGCAGCCATATGAATTCGATAATAGTTTTAGAGTAAGCTCATTCATGAAAACAGTTATAAATAAAATAAGTAGCTATCAATTATATTTCAGGATGGATCTTTAATGATTGACGATGATACTATTAACAGGATATCTACCGTTTTTCAAAACATACCGAAAATTGACAGTCCCAAACAAATTACAAAAAAGGTAGGACTCAGTAACATATTATTTCTGTAAGATTGGTTAGTTTGTTATTGTTTTATTTTTAAAATAGCAGCTACACTTCTATGAATCTCTTAGAACTTCGTCTACCTATATGTGCTGGACAACCAATAGATTAGGTTTTATAGTGTATAGTGCAATTATTTTATATAGGTACAATCAGAGCAGGGCTCGACCGATGGCAGAATTTTTCCTACAAACATAAACATTGGCTATTGCCGATGCCGATGGTCGATGTTTAGCGTTGGATACATAATAAAATTGAATGTTACATTTAATTGCATATTCAAACCTAAACTTTTATTTAATTTAAAGTCATAACAAAATTACATACCAAAGTTGTTAGAAATAATAACAAATAAATAATTATGTAAACATTTATATTACACATAAAGGTTATTTTCGTGAGCTGTCATAAGAATTGCAAGCGAAGTACGCGACTCGCCGCCTTATCGTCGTTGAGCAAGTCATAAAGTCTAAATTCGTTTGCAACCGTAAGAATAAACAGCATGACACGCAACTTCGCGCCTTATGTGCGCTGAGTTAGTTGAATTATTTCAAAAACAGTTTAGGGATGATAAAAATAATGTTATTGAATTCTCTGTTGTAATGTAAGAAAATTATCTAACAGTAACATAATAACAATAATAATATAAATATCATAAAAAACAATACATACCTACCTACCTACCTACCTATTTAATTTAATTCAAGAAATAGTACTAAAAATTTACAGAGAAAATAAATCGGCACAATCGGCGTTTGTTTTGCCGATTGCCGATGCCGATTATCGGTCGAGCCCTAAATCAGAATAAGTGCGGAATAAATTTGATAAAATGGAAACTAACTTTTGAAAAAAAAAATAGAGCGATCGATTTTTTCATTTACTTAATTCTACTATTTTTGACGTGACTTTATACATACATTCCTGACTTAGTAACCACGACAACATCTATTTTACAAATCGGACGACCTTTATAAACAATCATTATGTATTTCAAAGCAGCGTAGGTACATCAGTGGCGTGCATACACTAGAAGCATGAAGTCATTGTAGTGCCTACCCTAGATAAATAATATATACCACATTACTGCGGTTATTTAAATTTTCAGTAGGTATCTAATTCAAAAATGTATCCCTTTCTTTTTGGTTTGATAAAAAATCTTATTTTCATTTTCGCGAATTTATTCTGAATCTTTTACGCCCGCTGGATGTACGAATCCTAAAATCTTCAATATTTCAGATGATAAATCAATCATTTTTTTATTTGAAAGGTGTTCAAAAACTGCTTATTCTGACCCTACTATAATTCAAAATCCAAATCCAGAACCATCAGCTGCGATTATTTAAAAATAATTAAATATAATTTTCAAAAAATCTGATACAGCAGCATTAATTAGGACAACAAAAAACCCTTTTGCAAAATATGAACAAAAAACACACAAAGTTGCGATAAAATTTTATTAGGAAATATATAGGATGCTCATTTCTAGGTGACTAGCTAATACCTTTCAACAAATTCAGTAATACACGTATTTTACTTTTGCAATCGTTTAGAAAGCAGCATCCTGTGTACCTACATATTACTTATTAAAATTTTGGTATGAGCTCTTTGAGAGGGGTCCATAAAATTCAACTGTTTAAAAAATAATTTCATGACACACTTGACTTACCTAGTGGCTTTCAATTTTGAATTTTATTTCAATTTGGAACGTATAAAAATTGAACCACTCAGAATCTGAACACTTTTACAAAGGTGACATTTTTTAGAAATGGAAACACTTCCAAGAAGGTTTTTTGTGGCCCTGATTAACCCCATCATGTCAAGTTTCTAATAAAAATGCTGAACTGAATAAAATAATGCTGAATGGTTAGACTAAAAATTGGTATTAAAAAAGTCGCGTTCGGCCATGAATTTGGCGTTGCAAATTCCATAGAGTCAAAAGAAGCAGTTTTCGAAGACCATTCCAACAAGAAAAACATTATTCAAAAAGATTTTGAGGATGGCTATATACTGGTGTCCTGAAAATGGCGGGAAATCTCTGCAGTACGTTATGGCGAAGCATCATCGGAGGCCAGAAAAAAATAAGGAAAAAAATCCAAGTCGTCAATTGACTGCGATATGAAGAGGCAAAGTTGAGGACTCAACTTCTTTATTTTTTAGTACTGAGTAAAAGCGAATCATCTTATGCAAAGAATTAGGCGCCTTTATGGTTATTTGGTTAGAAAATCTCTCAAACCTTTACATTTTCTCTTCAAGTTAATTTCAAATATCAGATTTTTTTTATCAAGATGCTGGGAAAATGCATTTGGCTACGATGTTTCAAAATTTTGTGCAATTTAATCATTATTCGACATAATATTGATTAAATTAAAGCAAAAAAATGCCAAATTTACGAATTAGTTTCTGACTAAAAAACTCGAAAATAAAACATAGATTTTTTTCATTGTATTTTTTTTGGCCTCCGATGATGCTTCCCCACAACGTACTGCGGAGATTTTCCGCCATTTTTAGGACACTCAGTATAGACCTGGAAAATAATTTTAAATTTAATGATATTATTAATTGTTTCTAGAAAACAGTATATGACTCGCCGTTGCTTATAAAAAATAAATATAAGAAGACTACCTGCAAATTTTGTGATCAAGAGGTGATTTCAAGGCATTTCTCAAGACATTTGGAAAGAAAACATAAAGATGAGCTTGAGGTAAAAGAGCTGATAAATAAAAAGCCAAACTCTAAGGAAAAAAAAGAAATGCTTTTACTAATTCGCAATCAAGGATGTTTGGATGACGGGCTGAGGGGAAAAATTATACCTAAAAAATAGAAACCCGGCCAAGAAGCGAATGAACGAGATTTTGCGTTATGCAAATACTGTAAAGGGTTTTTTAAGCGGCTATACTTGAGCCGACATGTTAAAAAGTGTTTTGCAAAACCCTCTGGTTCTAGTGACGTAGCTCACCCTTTGACTGAATCCTACATATACGTGGCTTGTCAGAAAAAATATGGAGAAATATTAAATAAACTACAAATAAAAAAAGAAGTTTTTGAGAGAATGCAGGCGGATGAAATTACTCGAACAGCAAGTAATGACATTTTGATAATTTATTATGGAGATGATTTACTCAAAAAAATAAAAATGAAAAGACGTTTTTATCATATTTCTAACAAAATTCGTGAATGTGCCAAATTTCTCATTGAAATGAAAAAAATTCAACCTTATGATAATCTTATGTCAGTTTTAAGACCTGAAAGTTTCGACAATACTATTAGCGCTGTAAAATCCCTCTCAAGGTATGATATTTCTAAGAGAAACTTTGGAGCAGCATCGTTGGCATTACATTTTAGAACCACTCTGATTAACTTGTGTGATTTGGCTATGAAACTAATTCTAAGAAGAAAAATTCCCCATTTTTACCAAGATCTTGATAAAACATTGACAGAACTTGAAAGATTTAAGAACTTAGTGGATACTCAGTGGGCTACTGAAATTGGAAGTTTGGCACTAAAGGACCTGAATGAGAAGTCGGCTATAAAGCCCAAGTTGCTGCCAATAACCGAAGACATAATTACGTTAGCGAGATTAATTGAAGATAAAGCTGAGGTTGCCTATGAAAGACTTTTGAGAAATGAAAAAGATACAGTGTCATACAGGATTCTTGTGGAAACGGTGCTGGTAGCTACTATTTTGCACAATAGAAAAAGGGTAGGGGACGTTCAATACTTGGAATACAGTTCATTAAAAGAGCAATTTGAGACAGAAAATACCATTTTACACACAGAAATGGCTAGCTCATTGACCGAAAATGAGAGGATTTTAACTCAGAATTATAAGAGAATAGTGTCAATAGGAAAAGGCAGCCGAGCTGTTACAATTTTAATTCCAAAAAAGTTGTTTAAATTTTTTAAACTTTTATGTACCCTTAGAAGAGAACTTTGGTTTCCAATTGAAAACATATATTTTTTTGCATATCCTGAATCAAAATTTTGGATTGATGGCTGTTCTGTTATCCGGAAATATGCAAATTTATCAAATGCCAAATTTCCCAACTTACTAACATCATGTAGGCTAAGGAAACATATTGCAACTGTCACACAGCTGCTCAATTTGCAATCAAACGAAATTGACCAATTGGCTAAATTTATGGGTCATACAACCAAAACGCATGAAAGCTTTTACAAGTAAGTTTTTTGTATAGTTACTCTAATAGTCCTTGTAAAATTATTTAAGTGATTAAAAACAAATTTCTACACGGAGTTATTATTTTAAGAACCGTTGGAGATACTAGCTTCGAGTTAACGAGTTAAAAGCATTCGGTAAGGTTGGGTGAAATTAAAACTTTGTGTTTTTACCAAAAAGTGATAGGTTTTGAGCGCCAATGATATGTACCTACCTAGTATTTTTTTTATATGACTTTGAGATATCTTGTTGATAGATGTTAGTTATTTAAAATTTTGACTCCCTACCAAACTTATCGATCGCCTAAAACCTGAAGATAATAAATACCTCTAAGGTTCATAAAATATTCCGGGTGCTTACTTTTGGATGGCACGCCCGCTAGTTAACTAAGTTTGTCATAATAACCTTGAAAGCAAACAGAAAATATAGTATTTACTGCTGTTGTTAATTTATTATTATTGATTATTAAATTTTATGATAGACTTCCACAAGATGTCTACCAGATTGCAAAAGTGTCTAAAATCCTCCAAATAATGGAAAGGGGAAATGCAGCAGAATTCAAAAACAAGACGCTGGAAGAAATTGATGTTGATATGAACGAGATAGAGTCAGTTTTGGAGGAAGATGATAAAATGGAAATTTACAACACCAGCAGCACTTTGGGTATGGGTATATTGACAAATTTAGTAACCGCAGTAAATATAAAAATATATGCAAAAGTTGTAGGTAACGAAAGTATAGTCGAAAACTTGAATGAACACCAAGTTGTATCTAGTTTGGGAAGAAAAAATGAAGATTCAAATAAAGAAAAGTTAGGCAAAGCTCATTTCAGTGGTGAGGGAGGATTAAAAAATAAAGGTATTTGACAATTAATTGTCTTAATTCTAATGATAAACCTTTTTCATTTTATTTAAGAATTTGAAGTTCTGCCTTATTTGGAGCAAGGAGACAGAAATATAGAGGAAATGATAGGAGAAGAAAGCACGGGAGAAGCGTCTGATTGCGCTAAGCCTAAGCATACAAATGAACTTACAAAGAAAGGTTCTAAAATTATTATAATTACAATTATTATTACATTTATTAATATTTACATTCTTAATTCATAGGTTCAAGATTACGATGGTCCGCCATTCAAAAAACCATGATGAAGAAATACTTCGAAAACAAAATAAAATCAAAGAAAGTTCTTCGTAAAGGAGAATGCGAAGCTTTTATTAATACACATAAGAGTGACTTCAATGGGGTGGGATGGGTTAGAGTAAAAGCTTTTATTTTTAATGAGAGCAGGAATAATTCAGATACCTAATTTTCTTTTTTCTGCTCGTGTCTTCTCTTATTCACACTCATTGAATGTGAGGCCCCTGCAATTCGTTTTAACTTACCACCCCCCATCATCTCGAAATCGGAATTTTTTTGTTGAAAAATTGTTGAAATACGTTGACAATAATTTCAAAGGAAATATTTTTATACAATTAACTTTTTTAAGAATTAAGAGGTAAGAAAAGGTTATTTTCTTATAAAAAATATCCGTTTTGAAATTATGGTCATCGTTATTTCACAATTTTTCCACAATTTTCCGAATCCGAAATAATGGGTGGGGCGGTAATTTTTAAAATGCTCACGATTTTTTGATTTTATGGTTCATTTAATAATAGAAATTAATTTTATTTTTATTTACTTTAAAAACAAAGACTTTGTTATTTTTTCGTTTTGTTTAATTATTGTAAAGTTTTTCATTAATTTTGTTTAATAAACGTTGCAAAAAGTAAGTCCTTTTTTTCATGAAATTCTTTCAGGAATGTTGTAGCATTTTTACTTCTCTATAATCTTTCGCTTTTTATAAAATGCTACTATTTTTCTTTTAAATTAAAACTATTTTTAATCTAAACACGCTTTATTTATTACTTTAAAGTACGGTTTGGAACAAAATACTAAAATTCATTTTGACAATACTTTCATAAATTAATTCTTATATCCATATAGATGCTGTTTGGAATTCTAATGGATTAAATATTTGTTGCTGCAAAGAAAAAAATGTTATTACATAAATAATAATTAAATAAATTAATATACTAAAATCTTACCTATAATTCAATAAAAAACACAATCAGAATTTCCTAGTAAAAATGGTGATCTTCGGTCGGCGATTTTCTAGGAAGGCAAGAATTATTGGCCATTAATTAAAAAAATATTATTTCCAGTACATATTCTGAATTTAAACTCAGAATTCAGAGTTTAATATAAGAATTCGGATGTTTGAAGTCAGAATTCATTAATTTCAGAATTAAGAGCTAATTTTAGAACTTGAAGATTACATGTTAAAAAAAAACCTTGACGGGAGGCGTGTATGAAACACCAGAGTTAGTTCAACGAGAAGAGTAACGATGGAGCTTTTGCGATCCTATCATATAAGAACCTCCATTCATCGTTCTGTATTTTCTGATGTTTATCGGGATTTAAAAGGTAGGACTGGACCCACATTAAGAGCATTCGTCCACCGCGTGCATTCTAGCTTTTTGTATCTTATATTGATGCAGATTTTCCAAAAAAGCAGATTTTCCAAAAAATTACCGATGGTTTTCAATGCACTTCTTAATTATACACTTAATATAATATATTTGTAAGGTGCCACTTTGACCTGTAATGTTACAATTTCATACATTGGTGTTAATTGGACCAAGAGTAACGAGGGTGCTAATACACCAACCATTTGACATTTTTCTTTTATATGTATAAAACAATAAAATATTTTGGCAACACTGTAGGGTGCCAGTTTGACCCGTAGTATCACAAGTTTATACATTTTGGTGCCATTTTAACACGGATTTACACGGGTGCCAATATAGCAACATATGATCCTTTTATTTTATACGTATAAAAGTGTGGGTGTCAGATTGTTAATAACTTATATGGGTGCCATGAAATGCAAAGAATATATATATATATATATATATATATCACACCGATAACTCAAAAAATTATGGGCCGATTTTGATTAAATTTGGTGAGTACCTTCCTTTTACAAATAGCTTGGATAAGTTCGTTAGCCAGAAAAATCGGCCCAGGTTTTCCCGGAAAATTTTGAGTTTTCTTTCGAAAAAAATTGTAAAAAAATTATATCTCCAAAATTAACAAAGTAAGGGCAACCAAATTTGGTACGCAGGTTTATATCATTATGCGTAAGCTACCTACCAAAATTTAGCTCTGTAGATCAAAAGACAAAAAAAGTTATAGGCATTTAAATAAAAATTTATGGAGATTTTCCTCAAAATGTCAAAGTTGCGATTTAGAGCGTCAAAAATTGGCAACATTTAGGCAAAGAACTTGAATCTAGTACGGGCTATGGAAAGAAAATGTCTCAAGAAGAATGTTTTACAAACCCTGAAGTCTTAGTTTCAACCGTCATTGTCCTTCATTTTACTAAAATATTTCCAGAAAATTCATTTAAAATAGACCCTTTCTCTGATGCTTGGCAGTAGCCTTAGCTATAGAGTTTATCGTTTAATGGTATAACATTTTTGTCGAATTTTCGTAAAAAATTAATAAAGCTCAATATATCCGTTATTATTGTTAAGATATGAAATTTTTTTTATATATTAATTATAGGGTGTCTTGCGCTACATCTTAAAAAATATTTCTACAATCATAGGATGGCCCATAAGTCGTTGGTGATACAAATTTTCTTATTTTTTTAATCAAACACGTCTTATGTTATTGCATTTTTGCATTTTTCATCGAAATATAATGTATGTTTGTAAGAAAAGAAATTCTGGATGCAGCAAGTGCGTTATGGTAGCGAATTTTGATCAAATGCTTCATGTTTGAATAGCCCAATTTGCTATTAACCTATAAGGTTGACCAAGAAACGAGTTTTTGTGGGAACACTTTAAGTTTACTTTTGGAAATTATTGTACATTTTCACACAATAAAGTTATTTTTATGAAACATGGCACATTGTTTTTATTATATAGGTTATATTGGTAACCAAAATTGTTGCCTGATTTCTTAAATAAAAAGAAAACACTTATTTGCAATAAAAACATATTTAAGAAAATTCACTACCATAACGCACTTGCTGCGTCCCGAGTTTTTCTTTATCTATTCGAAATATGAATTCGTGTGCCAGGATAAATAAAGTTTTGTTCTTAAATTTCCTTTATAACTTTTTATATACGCTCGTTCCACCTTGTTTAGGTGATAATTGGTAACCACTCCGTAACTAACAACCGTTGCAGGTTATTTAAAATCTGTACGTCCCATTGGATGACCCATTTATAAATAAACAAGTGTTTCCTAAAAAGTACTGAATTGTCAGTGTAAAATCTTCACGTACTTAGAATCATATAAGAAAAAGCTTTTAACTTTTATACTTACTGTTATGTTAAGTCGTCGATTCAGTTCGATTTATAGTGCAAATAAGCAAATAATACAACAGCCAATGTCACGTAGCTATCGAAAAAGTTTAATGAGTTTATATTGTACATTCAGCTTAATAGTCAGTAAAAAATACTTATGCAGATGTATAAACCATTTTGCGGTATAATGTGTTAATGGATAAATTGTAGGATTTGGAGAAAACGTTCAGTTAACGTTAGATAATAATTTTGAAAATTTATTTAAAGGAAAATTGTGCTTTCGAATAGTATCTATTTTGAGACTTCTAGAATATATTTTAGAATATGCAGAAATTAAACCTAGTGTGTGTGTGTGCACCACCAAACATAAAAAAATTAACAAAATTCTATTATATATATATATATATATATATATATATATATATATATATATATATATATATATATATATATATATATATATAACCTTTATTCTTTTTTTTAATTTCAACAACACACCACGAGGGCTTACAGCCTAAATACTATCGTACCGTGGGTGTTGACAAGGAGGAAAGAGGCAGCTTGTTAATTCTGGACTTAAAGGTTTGGAGGTTCGGAGGAGAAGGAAAAACATGTGCCGGTAAGGAATTCCACAACTTGGAAGTCCCCGGGACAAAAGAGCGGGCATAACAAGATGTTCTATGTCTGGTGATCTGGACAGTAAAAGGGTGCATTGGCTCTGTTCCCCTGGTAGATCTGTTGGGGGCAGCAGGTGGGGGAACTATGGAGGAAAGCTCCTCTGAGCAGTGCCCGTGCAGATATCTATAAAAGAGAGAGACAGGTCACCAACTGCACGTTGGTGGGCAAGGGATGGCAGCCTTTGGGTGAGGGTAGGGTCACCGATGAGACGTATAGCTCCCTTTTGAATGGAGTCCAGGATAGCGAGTGTAGAAGCGGCAGCGGCACCCCAGATGTGGGAGCAGTATTCGAGGTTTGGCCTTATTTGTGCAGTATATAAGGTATAGAGATTAGCTGGTGAAAAGTATTTGCGAGCCAATTAAGATTTCGATCCACAGAAATGCCAACAAGAGAAAAGGTCTCATTACTTTGAATAACTTGGCTGTTCATTGTGATGGGTCTAGGGCTGGTGTATCTCTTGTGAGAAAGAAAGCAAGACTTAGTTTTGGTGGGGTTGAATTGTACAAGATTTCTACTTCCCCAGTCTAATATTTTTTGGAGATCCACGGAGACAGAACCCTCCATGAGTCTGCGATCCTCATCTAATTGGGCTAAAGAGACAGGCTTAGAATATTGTATATTTGAATGGAGGGTGCTGTCGTCCGCGTAGCTGTGAACTAGGTTGGATGTGCTCGAGAGGACGTCATTGATGTGGAGAAGAAACAAAGTAGGGGCTAAAGCTGAACCTTGGGGAGCTCCTGCATTAATTGGATACAGTTTAGAGGAATGGCTATCAACAACAACAGATATGCTCCTGTTGGAGAGGAAATTTGCTGTCCACATACAGAGTTTTGGTGGTAGGCCATAGGCCGGAAGTTTATTAAGCAGCGCTGCGTGCCAGACCTGGTCGAATGCTTTGGATATGTCTAGAGCAACAATCTGGGATTCACCGTGTTGTTCCATAGAGTAGTTCCAAGAATGGGTGACAAAGGAAAGGAGGTCGGCAGTCGATCTGCGCTGACGGAATCCATACTGCCTGTCGTGGATTAAACTGTGTTTTTTAAGAAATTTTAGTAATTCGGTGTTTATATACTTTTCCATCACTTTAGAGACGACTGAAAGGAGATAAATAGGCCTGTAGTTGCTGGGAAGCGCTTTGGATCCTTTCTTGGGGATGGGTTGTACTCGAGCAGTTTTCCAGTTACTAGGAAATATGCCTTTATTATAAGATATCTGAAACAGACGAGTCAGGACAGGAGCATGCTCTGGTGCGAATTTTTTGAGAACAATTGCTGGGATCTCGTCAAGGCCAGAGGCTTTCCTGGTATTAAGAGAAAAAAGCATCTTTCGTACCTTTTTAGTTTTGAAAATGATATCCGTCATTTTATGCGCGACATTGGGGACTGTTGGTGGTTGAACATTTGGAGGTGGGTTGAGAGTAGAATTGCCGGCGAACAACGAAGCAAAAAGTTCAGCCTTGCCCAGGGCGGTAGAAACAATTTCATCCCCTGAAACAAGAGGTGGGAACGTGCTTTTGCAGAAATTATTCCCAATAGATTTAGCAAGAGTCCCGAAGGGTTTGCCGCCGTTAGAGCTTAAGAGGACTTTGTTTTTGATGTGGTTATTAAACAAGTTTTTTGCCTCAGAAAAAATGCGGACATAGCGGTTTCTTGCGTCGTTAAATGCTTGACGATTTTCTTGACTGGAATTGTGTAGAAGCGTTTTGTGAGCTTTGACATTTTCAAGTCTTGCCTTGTCACAGGATTTAGAGAACCAGGGCTTTTGAGTGGCTGAAGAGGTTTTCTGTGTACGTGGGATAAATAATTCCATGCCAGCTTGGATAATTTCGGTGACGTTTTGTGAGACATCAGAGGAGTCAGGATGAGAGAAGCAGACAGACGCCCATGGAAATGAGGAAAAGTAATCCCGCATTTCGTCCCAGTTTGCGGAGTTGTAGTGCCAAACGATACGTGGGTGTGATGACTGTGTTACCTCGAGTTGCATTGCGCAGGCAGCAGTGACCATGCCGTGGTCTGAGCGACCAAGGGGGGCGGTGACTGATATCTTATAGCATTCAGGTTGTGTAGTGAGAAGGAGATTCAAGGGATTTGAGCTGTATGTTGGGATACGAGGAAAGTAAGTAGGTTGCTGAACCATATTGGCTAAAGAATTGCTGACTGCAAAGGCCTCCGCTGCTCTCTCTTGTGGATCGGTTTTTGAAGATCCTAGCCATTCCTTATTATGGACATTGAAGTCACCAAGAATAGTGACCTCGGAGGAAGGATATTCAGAAATCAGATAGTCGGTTTTTTCAGAAAGGTAGTCAAAGAGCTGGACAAAGTTATTGTTAGAAGGTGACCGGTAAATGCAACAGATGAATTTAGTTGCAGCCCCGAGAGAAAGTTTTATCCATAGTATGTCTTTTCTTCCAGCTTCTAAATTGGGGAGTCTGGTGCATGGTAGATTGCTACGGACGTATGCGCACACGCCTCCATGCAATCTAAAGGAAGTAATGAGCTCATACCCCGGGAAATTAAGGTGATTAGTGGCTGTTTTGGCAAGATTTGGGTTTCGGTGAGGAAGAGGAGTTGGGACCTGTTAGCCTGGAGGAAATGGTAGACGGAGTTCAGGTTAGAATTTAGGCCACATATATTCGAAAAGGATATGTTAAATCTTGATGTTGGCGCCCCCTGTACACCCCTCTCCCGGAGATCCGAATAGAGGGGTATTTTGCCTCCGGAATATTTTGTACAAGGAGGAGCCATCATCATTTTTGCTTATAGGGGAAACCGACTCATACACCAGAACCGGAAACGTCCATTGGGACTTCACCGGCCCCTTGATGTATGGGGTGGTACCTTCTCGTGCGTGAAAAAATCCTTTACTATTACGTAAAGGAAAATTCCACTACCACCTGCTATGCATTGGATTGGATCAATGTCTACCCCGTTAAAAATAAGAATAATAAAGGGACTATCAACTGTCCAATAGTTATGCTTTTCGACATAGTAGGAGGATACAAAACATTATCATTTTGCATCCATGCCTATTGTCGTTCTTAGGCAGTAAGTACATTTACTATATTATACATTTATACTATTAAGTTAAAAATATATTTTTTTGTAAATACCAATAATAAGAAAAGACGTAGTGTTAATTGATAAGGATAGTTTTTTTGTGGTTATTTCAAAAGAGTGCAACGAACAAAAAGTTGGACAATGGGAAAACGCAAAGCCTATGAACTTTGTTTTACCCAAGGTATAGCGAGAAAAGGTTTTTTGTAAGACAGGTGTAGTTTATTTAAAGAGACGACAGCAGGTCGGAGAAGACGGTTCGTAATTGAACTGCGGCAAGAGAAACTTGAATTTAGTTGACGGCGTCACTGTAGATATGGAAGTTGAGAATTAAACGTGAAAGGCAAGTGCCTGATAATAAAATCATATTAATTTTTTTTGTAAAGAAAATAAAAATGCATACCTGGTACACGGTTTGTTAAGACCGTTTTAAATGAAATGGAATTTAATTAGTAATCACAGGCAAGCTACGAAACCCAAACAATAGATCAAATAAAAAGAAATTATTACACCTCAAATGGAAGAAACAATTAGACAATATTCAGTAAGTCGTTTTATGAACCTTACCGTAATAAATGTGCTGACTCTTTTTCTATAGTGTGAATAGTTTTTTAAAAAATATTTTTGTCCCATTGATGGTTTTAATGTATATTTAGTTCACTATGGGGGATATTAGGTAAAGGCCGAATCACGAGATCATAGTTAGTTAATTCATTGTTTTAAATAAATGTGATTGTATTGATTTATCGACAATCTGTGATGATAAATTTGATATAACTTTTTTTTATAAAGAGTTGTTAATTTAATTAATCAAAAATAAAACATACTAGATCGTACTTACATAATCTGCTTAATTTTGACCTCAAATCAAACAAATATTAGTTATATGATAAAGTAAGGCTATTTTTCACCGTTAATAAAAAGGAAAATCAAAAGAACCCAATCATATATATATATATATATATATATATATATATATATATATATATATATATATATATATATATATATATATATATATTGAAACTTTCAAACACTCGGGAGTACTATAATTTATAAAAACCATATATTAAACAAAAATGCTAGCCTAAGCACAGAACCCTACCCATGAGAGGAGAGAAAAATTTAAAATCACAGCAGTAAGTAAACAATTTTTGGCATAATTTCAGGATCATCAATATTAGCGTTTTTAAATAAGGACGCAAATTGAATTCCCATGCTCTACAATTAAAAGTTCTATAAGGAAACACTAAATACTATAGCATATATATATATATATATATATATATATATATATATATATATATATATATATATATATATATATATATATATATATATATATATACAAAAATCGAAACTGATCCCGGATATCTATTCTACCGGGCCTAGTTCTCGCTCATTTGAAGAAATATTTTTCAAAATACAAAAGGCGCGACCTGCTCATTAGTGGATTTTTAATAAAAATTCACTAAAAAACATTTAGATTGTGACATTTGAATGAAAAAGTACTAGAAAGGTTTGACTATTTTTATTTTAATTTCTTTAAAAGGTTTCCGCAGCCATTAGTGTGAGATATACTTTGTTCTCGGGTTGAACCGCGTCTATAATTTATTAACGACGCTCAAATAAGGAGGCAGGACATTTCCAGAATTCTATGTTCTGCCAAACCTCTACCGTCCAACCTTTTTTTTTCACGACAATTAATCAGAAACCTAAACTGAAACACAGAAATTATAGTCCTACCAGCAGACAAACGCAACGCTACAGTCATACTCCACAAAAGAGACTACACAAATATGGACAACTTACTACACAGAACAGGCAATAAACAAATCGTGAACGATCTACAACTTACGTTGACAATAAAACCAAAACTATCATCAACAACCCATAACTCAGTCCCGACATCAAACGAGAACTAATCCCCGAGAAAAATAGTCTCGTATCGCTAGATAATACGGTCTCCCGAAAAGCCACAACCCTGATATTCACCTGTGCCCGTCGTGAGTGGCCACCGTCCACCCACACAAGAACTTGCACAACATGCAGCCAAAATTTTCCAGCCATTAGCAGAAGAAGCTAAATCCTATCTCAAAAACACAACCAATTTTATTGACACTCTTCAAAACAACACCGTTTCGCAAAACGACAGCCTAGGTAGCTTCGAAGTTGTTTTCTTGTTCACTAATTTACCTCTATTTGAAACTCTTGACCTACTTAAAAAACGTCTGGACGCAGCAAGTGCGTTATGGCAGTAAATTTTCATAGAAATGACCTGGCACCAAATATTTTTTATAACTTTTTTTTTCATGTAACATAGAAATTTTTGTATACAATCCTTTTAATATCATAAACTTAGGTACCAAATTTTAGGTAAAATTTTTTCCGAAAGGAAACCAAAAATTTTATCGGAAAACGAGGTTCTATTTTGCTGGATAACGAACTTCTCCAAGCCACTTACAAAAGGAAGTCACGTGCCAAATTTTATTAAAATTCGACCATCATTTTTTTAAGTTATCGGTGCGATACAAATATATATATATATATATATATATATATATATATATATATATATATATATATATATATATATATATATATATATATATATATATATATATGGTTCTTGCGGTCCTAGTTCACTAATAAACACAATATTCCACACGAACATTACACATCTAACACTTATTTCCTTTTCCAGAACAAGTTCTACAAACAAGTTCGAGGTGCTTCAATGAATTCCCCACTCTCCTCTGCACTGGCTAATATTTTCATGGAAAATTTCGACACATAAGCCCTGAATGTATCCCAACTAAAACCGACCTGCCGATTAAGAAACGTTGATGAAATTTTCATTATCTGGCATTACCGTAAAGAATCTCTAGATGAATTCCTTTCTTGCCTCAATGACATTAACGCCTAAATCCAGTTCACCATGGAAATAGAACAAAACTTCCCTTGGCCTTTCTTTGACGTACGCGTCACTCAAAACCCAGTCAAAGGATTTGCTTGCACTGTGTACCGAAAACCAACCCACACTAATCGTGACCTAAACGCCCAATCTTACCATCATTCAGCGCAACCAAATTTCGTGGGTCAAACACTAGTAACACGATCTCTTAGAGTACCGGGCAACACCAACAGACGAAATGAAACTTTTTAATACAGGCACTGCTTGAAAATGGATACGACTACAATCATACAACAAAGAGCTACGACGCCTCAACAAGAACAGACAGAGTCCTCGTAACAGCACAGTCTTCTTACCCTGTGTCACCGATAAAATCAGCCAAATTTTTAGAAACCACCATATCAAACCCATAATCGCAACAGAGCACACACTGGCAAATCTGATAAAAACTCCCAAGGGTGTGATTCCAAACGAATCCCACGGAGTTTACGAAATGCATTGTTCCTACTGCCCCCGAACTTATAAGACAAACGAATAGACGTATCCACAATAGAATATATGAAAACACCGTCGCAGTTAGAAAATTCGACCCCTCAACCGCACTGGCCAAGGATTATAGTCATACAAGACATAAAATAGATTTTCACAATGCCAAGGAAATATACCCGATTTACAACTTCAAAACTAGAATTATCCGCGAAGCGATCAAGATCTAAAAACGCCTCGATTGTTTAAATAAGATAAATGATGGTTTTAGCCTTCCGATGACTTCGAAACCTACTATATCCTCCTTACAAAAAGAAAACTAATTAAAGAGACAATTCAACTACCCCATTACATCACTAAACAAATACCTCTAGTCCCCTTAATCCTATAAGTAGCGTTACTATAGTACCTGCCTTAATAGGTCTTGGCCCGAATAATTAAACCGACGACGAGGCAGGTAGACACAAATAACACAATACTTACGACCAACTCTCAGATCTCTCTTAGTTATAGGGTTGAACACACTGAGACGTCAAAGACGATCTCCAGCGAGATTTGGGAAGCAGGCAGATTGAGTCCCTGTAATCGAGCTGAAATAACCTGATCCAGTATCCTAATCCGCCGCTCTAAGCAGTAGGCAGTTGGAAGCATTAGATTTCATTTCCTTAAGTTCGTGAAAATCGCGGAAACATCGAGTTTTAATAAATTCTGGACACACGGTTCAACACGTGAACCAAGTATATCTCACACTAATGACTGCACAAACTTTTCCGAATTCGGAATATATATATATATATATATATATATATATATATATATATATATATATATATATATATATATATATATATATATATATATGCGTCTGCGATCCTCATGTAATTGGGCTAAAGAGACGGGCTTAGAATATTGTATATTTGTGTGTAGGGTACTGTCGTCCGCGTAACTGTGAACTGGTGGATGTGCTAGAGAAGAGGTCATTGATGTGGAGAAGAAACAAAGTAGGGGCTAAAGCTGAACCTTGAGGAACTCCTGCATTAATTGGAAACAGTTTAGAGGAATGGCCATCCACGACAACAGAAATGCTTCGGTTGGAGAGGAAATTTGCTGTCCACGTACAGAGTAGGCTGAAGTTTATCAAGCAGCGCTGCGTGCCAGACCTGGTATAATGCTTTGGATATGTCTAGAGCGACAATCTGGGATTCACAGTGTAGTTCCATAGACTTGTTCCAAGAATGGGTGACAAAGTAAATGAGGTCGGCAGTTGATCTGCGCTGGATTAGACTGTGGTTTTCAAGAAATTTTAGTAATTCGGTGTTTATATACTTTTCCATCACTTTAGAGACGACTGAAAGGAGAGAAATATGGTTGTAGTTTCTAGGAAGCGCTTTGGATCCTTTCTTGGAGACGGGTTGTACTCGAGCAGTTTTCCAGTTACTAGGAAATATGCCTCTATTGTAAGATGTCTGAAACACAGGACAGAAGCAAGTTATGGTGCGCATTTTTTGAGAACAATTGCTGGGATCTCGTCAAAGCCAGAGGCTTTCCTGGTATTAAGAGAAGAGAGCATCTTTCGTACCTTTTTAGTTTGGAAAATGATATCCGTCATTTTATGCGCGACATTGGGGACTGTTGGTGGTTGAACATTTAGAGGTGGGTTGAGAGTAGAATTGCCGGCGAACAACGGCAAAAAGTTCAGCCTTGCCCAGGGCGGTAGAAACAATTTCATCCACTGAGACAAAGGGTGGGAACGTACTCTTGCAGAAATTATTCCCAATAGATTTAGCAAGAGTCCAAAAGGCTTTGCTGCCTCTGGAGCTTAAGAGGACTTTGTTTTTGATGTGGTTATTAAACGAGTTTTTTGATGATAGGGTCTCAGGTAAATGAATGAAAATCCTCAAAAATTAGTATTATTTTTGTATGTGTGTGTGTGTGTGTGTGTGTGTGTGTGTGTGTGTGTGTGTGTGTGTGTGTGCGTGTTTGGGATGACCTCGGAAGCTTAAGCTCAAGATGTTTGTTTGTTTGATTTCGGGGATACAATCATATGGATTTATTTTTGTGGCTTTTAATATGTCTTTCAGTGAGCCTCCTATTTGATCATAGCTTTACAAATTGAGAGTACTTAAATATAATGTAAATAAAAATAACGGAAGTGTTTTTTTTTAATTTCTTGAATTTTTCATCGTGTATTTTTAATTTTCTTTTTTTGTATTTTTTTCTGTTTGCATTTTTTTTTGTATATTTTTTTGTTGTTGTTGTTAGGGATCAAAACGAGGACACTTTTGTATGTATGTTAACCGATATTTTCGTCAATTGTGGACCAATTAAAAAATATATTGTTTGTTTTAAAGTATATACTCTTGAGATAGTCTCATTTTCACCAAGTCAGGATCTGATGATGGGATCTCAGAGAACTGGAGGGAAATCCTCAAAAAAAATTATATATGTTTACCGATATTTTCATAAAATTTTTTTGTTTGTTTGAAAGGCCATACTCCTGAGATAGTCCCATTTTCACCATGCCAGGAACTGATGGTGAGACTCGTCAAATTGCTAAGAAATATGTCTTAGACAGAGCTATCTTTTGATTTTGAAAAAGCAAAACTTCTGTGAGTAAGTACTTCATAACTTGGATTAATTATCTTTACTGAAAGTTCAAGGATTTGAATGTATGGGTACCGAAGGAAACGAGTGATGAAAATGTAATGTTTCAAAGGCAGATTAATACATGCACGGTTATTATAGAATGTACATAAACAAAAATAGAGAAACCTCAAAATCCAGTTTCACAAGCCACCTATTCCAACTACAAATCAGACAATACACTTAAAGTACTGGTAGGTGGTTCATATGTATGTAAGGCTGTTAGGGAAGAAAATGGGCCACGCCTGACAATTTACCTATATGGCGACCCTGTCATCCATCTCGCAATGTTCTTTTGATTAATTAAATAAACATTATACGAAGTTATGGGAGCCTTAACATTAAAAATAGAAGTAAAAATAAAAGAACATAGGAACTTTTATTTATACCATTACCCTTTGCTATCCAAATTTTGACAGCAAGTTCTAAAGCTGGTCAGCTCGTTAATAGTTGGCTGGTGTGGTATACTTGCAATATGGTAGGTGGTAGTGGAATTTTCCTTTACGTGATAGTAAAGGATTTTTTCACGCCCGAGGAGGTACCACCCCTCGCATAAAGTCCCAACGGACGTTTCCGGTTCTGCTGTATGAGTCGGTTTCCCTTATAAGCAAAAATGATGATGGCTCCTCCTTGTACAAAAGATTCCGGAGGCAAAATACCCCTCCATTCGGATCTCCGGGAGAGGGGTGTACAGGGGGCGCCAGCATCGAGATCTACAATATACTTCTCGAATATATCTCGCCCAAATTCTAACCTGAACTCCGTCCACCATTTCCTCCAGGCTAATAGGCCCCAACTCCTCTTCCTGACCGAAACTCAAATCAGTGCCAAAACAGACACTAATCACCCTAATTTCCCGGGGTATGAGCTCCTTACTTCATTTAGATTGCATGGAGGCGCGTGCGCGTACGTCCGTAGCAAGCTACCCGGCACCAGACTCTTCAATTTAGAAGCTGGAAGAAAAGACATACTATGGATAAAACTCTCCCTCAGGGCTGCAACTAAATTCATCTGTTGCATTTACCGGTCACCTTCTGACCACAACTTTGTCCAGCCATTTGGCTACCTTTCTGAAAATACCGACCATCTGATTTCTGCATATGCTTCCTCCGAGGTCACTATTCTTGGTGACTTCAATGTCCATAATAAGGGATGGCTAGAATCTTCAAAAACCGATCCACAAGGAAGAGCAGCGGAGGCCTTTGCAGTCAGCAATTCTTTAGCCAATATGGTTCAGCAACCTACTTACTTTCCTCGCATCCCAACACACAGCTCAAATCCCTTGGATCTCCTTCTTACTACAAAACCTGACTGCTATAAGATGTCAGTCACCGCCCCCTGGGTCGCTCAGACCATGGTATGGTCACTGCTTCCTGCGCAATGCAACCCGAGGTCACACAGTCATCACACCCACGTATCGTTTGGCACTACAACTCCGCGAATTGGGGCGAAATGCGAGATTACTTTTCCTCATTTTCATGGGCGTGTCTGCTTCTCTCATACTGACCCCTATGATATCTCACAAAACGTCACCGAAATTATCCAAGCTGGCATGGAATTATTTATTCCACGCACACAGAAAACCTCTGCAGCCACTTAAAAGCCCAGGTTCTTTAAATCCTGTGACAAGGCCAGACTTGAAAAGGTCAAAGCTAACAAAAAGCTTCTACACAATCCCAGTCAAGAAAACCGTCAAGCATTTAACGACGCAAGAAACCGCTATGTCCGCATTCTTTCTGAGGCAAAAAACTCGTTTAATAACCACATCAAAAACAAAGTCCTCTTAGGCTCCAGCGGCAGCAAACCTTTATGGACTCTTGCTAAATCTATTGGGAATAATTTCTGCAAGAGCACGTTCCCACCTCTTGTCTCAAGGAATGAAATTGTTTCTACCGCCCTGGAAAAGGCTGAACTTTTTGCCTCGTTGTTCGCCGGCAATTCTACTCTCAACCCACCTCCAAATGTTCAACCACCAACAGTCCCCAATGTCGCGCATAAAATGACGGATATCATTTTCAAAATTAGAAAGGTACGAAAGATGCTCTCTTCTCTTAATACCAGGAAAGCCTCTGGCCTTGACGAGATCGCAGCAATTGTTCTCAAAAAATGCGCACCAGAACTTGCTCCTGTCCTGATTCGTCTGTTTCAGACATCTTACAATAAAGGCATATTCCTTGTAATTGGAAAACTACTCGAGTACAACCCGTCCCCAAGAAAAGATCGAAAGCGCTTCCTAGCAACTACAGGCCTATTTCTCTCCTTTCAGTCATCTCTAAAGTGATGGAAAAGTATATAAACACTGAATTACTAAAATTTCTTGAAAAACACAGTCTAATCCACGACAGGCAGTATGGATTCCGTCAGTGCAGATCAACTGTCGACCTCCTTTCCTTTGTCACCCATTCTTGGAAAAAGTCTACGGAACTACACGGTAAATCCCAGATTGTCGCTCTAGACATATCCAAAGCATTCGACCAGGTCTGGCACGCAGCGCTGCTTAATAAACTACCGGCCTATGGCCTACCACCTAAACTCTGTACGTGGACAGCAAATTTCCTCTCTAACCGGAGCACTTCTGTTGTCGTGGATGGCCATTCCTCTAAACTGTATCCAATTAATGCATGAGTTCCTCAAGGTTCAGCTTTATCCCCTACTTTGTTTCTTCTCCACATCAATGACCTCCTCTCTAGTACATCTAACCCAGTTTACAGTTACGCGGCCGACAGCACCTTCCACTCCAATATACAATACTCTAAGCCTGTCTCTTTAGCCCAACTAGATGATGATCGCAGACTCATGGAGGGTTCTATCTCCGTGTATCTCCAAAAAATATTACACTGGGGAAGTAGAAATCTTGTACAATTCAACCCCACCAAATCAGTCTTCCTTTCTTTCTTTCTCATAAGAGATACACTAGCCCTAGACCCATCACAATAAACAACCAAGTTATTCAAAGTAATGAGTCCTTTTCACTTGTTGGAATCTCTGTGGATCGAAATCTTAATTGGCACCAACATGTCACATCAATTGCAGAAGCGGCTGCTAAGAAATTAGGTTTCCTCTCCCGCGCTCGCAAATACTTTTCACCAGCCAATCTCTATACTCTATATACTTTAAAAATAAGACCAAACCTCGATTACTGCTCCCACATCTGGGGTGCTGCTGCCGCTTCTACACTCGCTATCCTGGACTCCATTCAGAAGAGCTATACGTCTCATCGGTGACCCTACCCTTACCCAAAGGCTGCCATCCCTTGCCCACCGACGTGCCGTTGGTGACCTCTCTCTTTCTTTTATAGATATCTGCACGGGCACTGCTCTGAGGAGCTTTCTTCTATATTTCCTCCGCCTGCTGCCCCCAACAGATCTACCAGGAGAACAGAGCGAATGCACCCTTTTACTGTCCAGGTCACCAGATATAGAATATCTTGTTATGCCCGCTCTTTTGTCCCGAGGACTTCCAAGTTGTGGAACTCCTTGCCGGCACATGTTTTCCTTCTCCCCCGAACATCCAAACCTTCAAGTCCAGAATTAACAAGTTGCCTCTTTCCTCCTTGTCGACACCCACGATACGATAGTATTTAGGCTGTAAGCCCTCGTGGTGTGTTGTTGAAATTAAAAAAAAAACGGCATACTTTGCAATACCTTTACTTAGTAATTTTATTAAATAGAAACAATCTGTTAATCTCTACTGATTTATTATCAATCTAACTAATTTTAAAATTATCTTTGATATATTCCTTTATTCACTGAGATTTATCATATAAAAAACTAATTAAAAAAGGAATTGGTAGGTAAGTATGTACCCTGTGTCTATGAAGTAACACATAAATTCAATAAAATTGAAAGTGACCATTATTAAGGAAAATTTATTTTAATAAACTTACTTTATGATATAAAAATGTTACCCTTATCCTTATACCACTTCAAGGGGTAGCTGCCTCTTCGAAAGTTTGAAATTGGATGGTGGGTAGTGTGATAAATCTTTTGAAAACTAACCCGATTCTCTATTCACAAACACCATTTTTTGTAGGAATAAAATAAAGTGAATAATAACATTTTTATTATCAGTAACACCTAATACAAGTGAAGCTTGTAAAGAAGTACATAGTTCAGTCTTATCTAATCTAACGTTCGAAATGCCCGCCTTCTTGTGCCTGGCAATATCCCAAATGGTCAACACATTCTTGTTGGACTCTATAATCTCTGGAGAAATGTTAGCACATTCAGTTCTAATTATTGTTTTTAATTCGTATTATTTCCATCATAGTCTTTAAACCTGTGAACAGAAAAACAACGCTCAAAACTCTACGATACATAATTTTGACAAATAAATACGTTGTAAAGACATCGGTACTAACCTTTGATTTAGCTGTTTCTTTAGGTCCGTTTAATTTGGTACCTCTTTTTCTTAGCTCTTCTTTTAAAGCACTAACATTCATTTATATGTACCGTATGTCTGTCATAATTATTCAGTAATGGCACAATCTTTACAACAATAATGAACAATTAGTAAAAATCTGCGATAAAAAAGACCCAAAAAGTAAACATTGTGACATTTGACTATCTGACATTTCCAGAGACCTTACCCTACACTAGCGCCTCTAGCGGTTAATTCAAGCCCGATAGCGCTCATTGGCTTGGCACATACTTCAACCAGATAAGTAAGTAGCGCATATAATAATATTTCATTTAAATTAATTTTTGTCGCTTGAACTAAACCTGTAATGCAGTTATTTTGCGCTTTTTAGTGTATATTTTGTTGTCAGTTTCTTTTTTTAGTGAATTTTCTTAAAAAAAATTCACTAATGAGGAGATCCCGACTTTTGAATTTTGAAAAAATTTCTTCACATGAGCGCTAATTAGGCCCTCCAGAAAACATATCCGGGGTCAGTTTCAATTTTTATATGTTTATATATATATATATATATATATATATATATATATATATATATATATATATATATATATATATATATATATATATATATATATATATATATGTATATATATATATGTATCACACCGATAACTCAAAAAATAATGGGCCGATTTTGATTAAATTTGGTGAAAAAATTCCTTTTGCAAATGGCTTGGATGAGTTCGTTAGCCAGAAAAATCTGCTCAGGTTTTCCCGGAAAATTTTGTGTTTTCTTTCGAAAAAAATTTATATCTCCGGAATTAACAAAGTAAAGGCAACCAAATTTGGCAAGCAGGTTTACGTCCTTATAGGTAAGTCACTTACCAAAATTTAGCTATGTAGGTCAAAAGACAAAAAAGTTATAGGCATTTAAATAAAAATAAATTGGGGTTTTCCTCAAAACGTCAAAGGGGCGATTTAAAATGTCAAAATTGGCAACATTTAGGCAAAGAACTTGAATCTAATACGGGCTATAGAAAAAAAATGTCTCAAGAAGGATGTTTTACAAACCCTAAAGTCTTAGTTTCAATCGTCATTGTCCTTCATTTTACTAAAATATTCCCAGAAAATTCATTTCAAATAGACCCTGTCTCTGATGCTTGGCAATAGCCTTAGCTATAGAGTTTATCGTTTAATGGTATATAATTTTTGTCGAATTTTCGTAAAAAATCAATAAAGCTCAATATATCCGTTATTATATAAGATATGAAAAAATTTTGTATATATTAATTATAGGGTGTCTTGAGCTACATCTTAAAATAATATTTCTACAATCACAGGTGGCCCATAAGTCGTTGGTGATACAAATTTCCATTTTTTTTAATCAAACACGCCTTATGTTATTGCATTTTTGCATTTTCCATCGAAATATAATGCATGTTTGTAAGAAAAGAAATTCTGGACGCAGCAAGTGCGTTATGGTAGCGAATTTTAATCAAATGTTTCATATTTGAACAGCTCAATTGTACATTTGTACATTTTCACACAATAAAGTTATTTTGATGAAACAATGCACATTGTTTTTACTATATATGTTATACTGGTAACCAAATTTGATGCCTGCTTTCTTAAAAAAAAACACACATATTTGTTATTAAAAACATTTTTATGAAAATTCACTACCATAACGCACTTGCTGCGTCCAGATTTTTTTTTAAATGTGGTTATTTTATGAAAAGTTGCTAAAATAGAATACAAACCGAGGTCTTATCTGTCCTGTGACAACGGGAAACCTAAGAAATAAATGTTACACAAAACTATTCCGTTTTGCATAGAGAAATATTCAATCAATAAATCCACTATATTAGGCAAAGAATCAACACATTAATAAGATTATATCTATAGTAAAAGTGGAGAATAAGCTATTAGGATTTATTTATGCATCACCATCTCCTGGCACACATAACTAAATAAAATCACCCATATATGTCTATAGCAAATAGGTTGTAAATTCTATAATCCGGTGTGTAATAGATAAACAGGATTTATTGATGAAGGTGTAAGTCACGAGTATGCATTTGTCTTGATAAATACTCAATGCCTGCACACTCTTTACCACACCTACTTTGATATCTGCTTCACAATTCATTTACTGAAGACTTGCATACTCATCTGTCAAATCAGCTTTGCATAAATATAAAACAATAATGAAATACTCTACGTGCTGTTGTTGAGTGGCAACATATAATTACAGCGAGAAATTTTGAATCAAATTTTAAGCTCAAGAAAATAAACAAGTCTAGTCGAAACAAGTGCGTTATGGTAGTGGATTTTCATTAAAATGTTTTTAATAGAAGATATGTTTTTAGTGAATTTTCTTTAAAAAAATTCACTAGCGAGGAGACCTCGACTTTTAAATTTTGAAAAAATTTCTTCAAATGAACGCTAATTAGGCCCCCTAGAACACATATCCGGAGTCAGTTTCAATTATTTATATATATATATATATATATATATATATATATATATATATATATATATATATATATATATATATATATATATATATATATATATGTATGTATGTATCACACCGGTAACTCAAAAAATAATGGGCCGATTTTGATTAAATTTGGTCAATACCTTCCTTTTGCAAGTGGCTTGGAGTTCGTTAGCCAGAAAAATCGGCCCTGGCTTTCCCGAAAAATTTTGTGTTTTCTTTCGAAAAAAATTTATATCTCCGGAAGTAAGAAAGCAAGGGCAACAAAATTTGGTACTCTGGTTTATATCATTATAGATAGATCACCTGCCAAAATTTAGCTCTTTAGGTTAAAAGACAAAGTAATTATAGACATTTAAAGAAAAATAAATTGGGGTTTTCCTCAAAACGTCAAAAGTCGCGACTTAAAACGTCAAAATTGCCACCATTTAGGCAAAGAACCCGAAACTAATATGAGCTATGGAAAGAAGATGTCTCAAGAAGAATATTTTACAAAGCCTGAAGTCTTAACTTCCACCGACATGGTCCTTCATTTTACTAAAATATTTGTTGCAGAAAATTCATTTCAAATAAATACTTTCTAATAAGTCACGAGAAACATGTATACATTAATTATAGGGTGCCTTGACTTACATCGGAAAAAAATTTCTACAATCACAGGGTGGCCCATAAGTCGTTGGCGATACAAAATTATTTTTTTTAATCGAACACGGCTTATGTTATTGCATTTTCCATTTTCCATGAAAATAGAATGCATGTTTGTAAGAAAATAAATTCTGGCCGCAGAAAGTGCGTTATGGTAGCGAATTTACATTAAGTGCTTAATTTGCTATAAGGAACCAGTTTTTTCGGGAACACTTTAAGTTTACTTTCGGAAATTTGTTTACATTTTCAAACAATAGAGTTATTTTTATGAAATATGGTACATTGTTTCTACTATATAGCTTATACTGGTAACCAAATTTGATGCCCGCTTTCTTAACAAACAAATACCCATATTTGCTGTTAAAAACATTTTAATGAAAATTCACTACCATAACGCATTTGCTGCGTCCAGACTTTTTTTATGAAAGGAGCCACTAAATTTGGTTACCAATATAATCTATATAGTAAAAATGTACCATATTTCACAAAAATAACTTTATTGTTTGAAAAAGGACAAAATCTTTCCGAAAATAAACTTTAAATGTTCCCGAAAAAGCTGGTCCGATTTTCTCCAGGCAAACGAATCTTTTCAATCTATTTACCCACCTACCAAGCACAATAAATATACAAACACAGGTAAGTTCACTTGCTCAAATGCCAAATATTATTTGTTATCGGCAATTAATTTTTCCAAGTCTGATAATGTCGAAAGTTTATATAATTTGTCACCAGCCTTACACATTATCTTACCTTCACTAGTCCAAACATTTTTGTAGCCCAGTTTAAGACAGGCTTATATATATATATATATATATATATATATATATATATATATATATATATATATATATATATATATATATATATACTGAAAAATTCTAAACGTTTGACAACTGTTTTTAAGTTGTGTCCAGGTACTGGGACTTAAATGGTTGGGGGGTGATTCAGACAAACAAACTTTTACTGCTTGTTGCCCTCTTTCTGAATTCTGTTATTTTTATTCCCACGTTTTGTCGGCTTCTTTTGTTAAATGGTGATCAATTAACTTTGCATAAGCCGAGGTGGTGAATTCAGATATATATATATATATATATATATATATATATATATATATATATATATATATATATATAAAGAAAACAAAGAAAAATTAACAAATGAAGATATATATATATATATATATATATATATATATATATATATATATATATATATATATATATATATATCTTCATTTGTTAATTTTTTGATTAACGAACAATTCGCTAAAAAAAGAGGTTCTATATTCGTCTGTATGTATTTTTTCTTTATGTATGTCTACTGACATTTTCGTCAATTGTGGAACAATTTTATATATATATATATATATATATATATATATATATATATATATATATATATATATATATATAGGGTGATTGGTAATTCAATACATAACTTTAGAGCTCTGATGAGACAGGATGTCAGAAGCAATTTTAGTGTAACATGCCTTATCCAAAAATTCAATTGTTTTTAAAATATAACATTTTTTTAATTATCGCTTAAAAAGTACATCTTAATGTTTTTAAATGAATTTTTCAATAAATCTGCTTAATATTTTTGAAAACAAACAGAAAGTATGTTATGGTAGCAAAGCTGCATTAAATGCTTCAAATTTCAATAGCTCACTTTCCTATTAACCTAAAGTTCATGACCCTGGAAACCTGTTTTTTTTTGGGAATATTTTAGGTCAGTTGTCAGGATTGTGTGTAAGCAGCACCACAGGGTGGTCTTTTATTTCGTTAAAACGGCAAAAAACTCATGACTCGCAGTCATGTTATATATGTCATGTACTGTCGCGGGACGTTCGTGCAACTTTGTCTTGTTTAAATTTGTCATTTGCATATCAATTGCATTTTTAGTGTTTTTTTCTCAATTTTTAGGGAACTTATGTACAAAAAATTGAAGATATAAAACAAGTACGTTGTATTTGGGTGATATACTTTGTTTAGAATGATAGCGAGCGATGAATATGATGTCACAGTTCGAAAAACAGGATAAAGAAAATGAAGAAAGTTTTGTCGGAAAAATGACTATATATCGGAAAATAAGCGTGGGTCCTCATTTTCTTTGCCATTATCGTCATCTAAGCACAAAATTACGTGATTATGCTAAATGCTATAGGATTACCCTGGTTGTCTAATATTTTTGATTAGTCAGGTTATTTTTATCTAGGTGCTGATTACTGTCCCAAATATGTTTGATCCCTTTATCTGTCTGATGATGCTGTTAAGCAGCGAAACCGTTTACGGGGAATAAGTCTCTACATCTGTATTTAGTGATTTTCTTTGAAAAATTCGTTGAGATATTTGGTTATTTGACAAATTTTTATTAAAATTCGCTCAGGATTTTTTATTCCTAACAATGCAGTGCAGACACCATATTACCGTCTGCATGCATTATATGTATACGGTTTTAGTAGGTCAGTGACTTTGTTAATGAGTGCCTTTTTACGGCAATAAATATGATGCTTTACAGTTTTACGTGAAATTCATATTTAAATGAGTGTATCTTGTCGTGCGTATATAATTTCTTCTGCATTCTTTCAGTTTTGCTTTCAGCTAAAATGACTTTCTAATTATACATCTGCCCCAGTGGAGATCAAAATAAGATTAGTAAATTGAATTGCTTATATATGTGATGAATAAAACCATGCATATATTATAACATTCTCTTTCTTTAGAGGAAATTATGAAATCGAATTTTTCCTGTAGATGAGTTATTTAATAATGATAGTGATTAATATTAGATTAGTTTGACTATTATAAAGTTAATGCATCAGTTTTAAATTTTCATGTAAACATTTTGATATAACATATTTGTCGATTCTGACATTAATATATGCTTTATTGATATTGTTGCTGAAAAATAAGACATCAACGTAACACAGAAGGTGCGTTATGATAAAGAATTTTTCTTTAAGCGATTTTTTTTTATTCGCTAATGAAGAGATATGTGTTTATATATATATATATATATATATATATATATATATATATATATATATATATATATATATATATATATATATATATATATATATCCGACCGATTGCAAGTGGCTTGGATAAGTTCGTTAGTCAGGAAAATCGGACCAGGTTTTCCCGTAAAAATTTGTGTTTTCTTTCTAAAAAGATTCATATCTCCGTAAATAACAAAGTAAGGGCAACTAAATCTGTTTGTATTATAAAGAGTGAACTATGTACCAAAATCTAGGTCTCTAGCTTTAAAGACAACGAAGTTATGGGCAGTTACAGAAACAAATTTTGGAGTTTTCCTCAAAACGTCAAACTCGCAATTTTAAAGTCAAAACTGGCAATGTTTAGGCAAAGAATGTGAAACAAATACTGATTGTGAAAAGAAAATGTTGCAAGAAGAGTGTTCTGCAGACCCTTAAGTTTCAGACTCAACCGTCATTACCTTTCATTTTACTAAAATATTTACAGAATATTCATTTCAAATAGACCCTTTCTCTGATGCTTTGGCTGTGGGTTTAGTTAAGTTGATGCTTTCGCTGTAGGTTTAGTGAAGTTTTTGGTTTAACGGTCTATAATTTTTTTAGCTAATTTTCGCAGAACAAATTCGTTAATGCATTTTGCATTTTTTATTAAAATATAAGAAAAAATCTGGACGCAGTAAGTGCCTTTTGGTAGCGAATTTTCGGTAAATTTGCAGTTTGGCTCCCGAACGCTTTTCAAAATACTGTTTTCAGAAACCTGCCTAGACCCCCCCTTCCCTGGATCCACAAACCCCAAGAAACATATCTTGTTCACACCCCCCAAGGAAGTTACGGGACCAGGAGTGGGCAGGTGTGCTGGACGGGGTGGGTAGTAAAAAGGAAATATAAGCAGAAAATGCGAATAAAACGGGCTTAAAAGTTGTCTTTTTCACAACTTGAAGCCATATCCCCCTTAAACCCTGCCTACCGCGCACAGCACCCCTAGTTGCCGTAATTTCCTTGGCGGGTAGGAACAAGGCATTTTTCTTGTGGTTTATGCAGCGAGGGTGGTTGTTTGCACGCAAGAGGGAAGGAAAATCACCACGACGAAATATGGTACATTGTTTCTACTATATAGGCAATCAAGTTTGATGCCTACTTTCATCAAAGAAAGACATTTGCTATTAAAAAGATTTTAAAGAAAATTCGCTACCATAACGCACTTGCTGCGTCCCGAAATTTTATTTTTAGTGAATTTTCTTTAAAAAATTCACTAATAGCAAGATCCCGACTTTTGATTTTTTTTAATTCTTGAAATGATCGCGATCTTGGCCCCCTAGAACCCACAGCCGTGGTTAGTTTTAGCTTTTATCTATTTTCGTATATAGAGGGTGACGCATTTTACGGTAAACCTCAATATATCCGTTCCCATGTAGCAACATAATATTAGGCCTTTATTGGTTCAATATTTTTTATTGGCTCAATATTTCCAATTCCAAGCCAATTGATTAATTTTTTTCGCTATATAATAAATATTTAAATCACTATATCAGTGTAATATTGTGGAAATATTGGTTTTCCTTCAATGACGTGGCAGAACGTCATTGCACAGGAACAATATAAAGCCAATGTTGCATTACTATCTTTTTTCGGTATAAATTAAATATTCAAATTTAAATTTGTCTAATATTGAAGAAATATTAGTTTTCACTCAAGGAGGGGGTAACACTTCATGACACAGCAACAAAAAAAGCCAATATTGCATCAATTTTTTTTTTCGATATATTATATTAAATATTGAAATATTCTGTTTGTTAGATTGAAGAAATATTAATTTTCGTTCGAGGCGCTATAATTCCATGACACAGGAATAATATAAATCCAATATTGCGTTAATTTTTTTTCAATATATTGTTACAAAGCACTTCAATAGATGTAGGTGCGGTGTTGCCACATCTCCAGAACTCCCCCAACATCTGGGAATTTTTGTACAATCTGGCAACACCGCCTCCCCCGGGGGGTGCCTGGGGTGACCCCCCACAGGCGAAGTCTCAACCCTCTAGGACCAAAAATGACGAAGTTACCAACTTGTACCCCGTCGGAACGGATAACTGAGGTCTGCGCATTCCGAACACCCTGTATATACACCCTGTATACGTAGAGAACCCTTATACCCTGTATACGCAGAGAGATCTTATAGTACGAGAAACACCTTTTGTGTAACATAAGAGTGATAACCACATTTGGATCATTCTGTATATACATCCCCCTGTATACACACGGGACCGATCTGTATTCACAGAACCTTTTAGTAAAAGAAGGTCCTGGAACATTCTGGAATGGAACGCTCCAGAACGAGGTGGAAGGTACGGCGAGTATATAAAGGCAAAAGCAAGCCAGCCAGACAGACAGTACAGTTCAGTTAGAGAATGTGAAGTGACTTGAAGGAGCAGTAATCAGTGTGAAGTGTTAGACTGTAGTTCCAGTATAGTAACTTGTGTGCAGATTAGTAATTGTAAGGCCAGTAAATTAAGTGTTTTGTGAGAGAGATATTCTATAAATTTTATTGTATCCATATTTAGAGTGTAAATAAAGTTGTTTTGTTAAAATTTAAAGTCTCACTTATCCAGAACCCGGAGAAAACGCAACAATATATTAAATAATAAATTGATTATATATTACACAAATACTTTTTATTCACATACATACATAATATGTAGTAGGTAGCTAGAAGTTTTATGGCAGATTACCAAAACATGTATATAATTTATCTCAAATTCAATGCAGAATTTAAAAATATAATGAAAATCAGCATGTTGTATTTAAAATAAGCAAGTTGATGGTCCCCTCCGGTTGAAACGGAAATCTGACATAAAATATTTTCGCGGAACTGGAATTTGTCTCAATTGTAGGTGTGTGAATTTTCAAATTTCAAATCGGAGTAGTTATTGAGAAAAGGCGAACTAAAAGTCTTGGCGGCACATCCTGTATACCTATCTACCAATTTCACTTACTTAACGTAAGCAAATGCAAAATAAATTTTCGCTTGAGTCATCAGTTATTTTGCTTCGTATCATCATATTATTACATATTGTTACATATTGTCATTGGGTTTATATATAGAGTGGCGCATTGAAAACGAAACAGACCGATTTGCGTCCAGAGAAAATTTTTCTATAAGAAACGCTGAAACACGTCTATTTTAATATTGAGGGGGGCATGTTTTGACATAAAACTCAACCCCTTAAGGGTGGTGGTAACAACCCTTTTATTTTAAATAGGGAACATGTGTCGAGTGTTATATCATTTGAAAGCTTACTTTTCTAAATTCAGCATAGTAATGTTTCTGGGAGTTCTATCAACTCGTTTAAAAATTATTCACAGTTGAAGATGCAAAAACACATTTCATTCATTCCGATAAGAAATGTGCTGAAAGTCAATGTTTTGTTGGTTTGTAAATAAAAAGTTGACTATCAGAACATTTATTATCGGAATGAGAGAAATGCGGTTTATTATTTCAGTTTATCGATCGGTTTGATACTTGATAGTACTACCGAAAATTAATTTCACAATGGTGTATTCTGTAGAAGAAGGAGTTGAAACAATTACTTTTTTTTTCAAAAACGATGACTGTGTCAACCGTACCGCAAATTTGTTTAATGAACGACATCCGAACATACATGTTAATAGAAAATACATTTTGGAGTTAGTTGCAAAGTTTCGACAAAGTGGTTCAGTAGCCAACAAAAAACGGGATCCTGAACGTGAATTCCCGGTTAGAAATGAAACTACTGAGATTGAAGTTTTAGGGCAAATTGCTGCCGACCCAACTTTGAGCACGAGAAAATTGGCCACTGTTTCAAACATCAAAAGAATAACTATTCAGCGAATATTGAAGCATCATAAATTTTACCCGTATAAAATTCATCTTGTACAACAACTGAATGAAGATGAATTTGATCGGCGGCTGGAGTTTTGTGAAGTTATGACTGCACGAATAGCTGATAACGGGAACTTTCTGTTCAATATCTGTTTTTCAGACGAATGTACGTTTTTATTAAACTCTACAGTCAATAGTCATAATTGTCGTTATTGGGCAGATAATAATCCAAGAAATTTTCACGAAGTCCACACTCAAACTCCACAGAAATTGAATGTCTGGACTGGCATTTTTGGAGACCGTTTAATCGGACCAATTTTTCTTGGTGGCAATTTGAGTGGCGAAACGTATTTGAAGTTACTAGAAGATATCGTTTACCCTCTACTAATTGACATTGTTTAAAATGATGATCGCTATCAAGAAAATCAATTAGTGTTTCAACAAGATGGAGCTCTTCCGCATTTTTTAACGTTTTAGGGAGTTTTTTAACAGAGAGTTTCTAGAACAATGGATTGGACGTAGAGGTGCTGTTGAGTGACCCCCTAGCTCACCGCTTTCAACTCCTTTAGACTTCTTTCTATGGGGCCATTTAAAGTGTAGAATTTACGCAAAGAACCCGAGTCACTGGAAGAATCACGACGACGCATTGTTGAAGATTTCCGTCTAATAACTTCACAAATGCTCCAGAATGTCAGAGCTCGTTTTGAAAAAAATTTGTACTTTTGTATGGAAGCTGGTGGTCAACAATTTGAACACTTACTAAACTGAATAAACATTTTTAAACTTTGGTTTTGTTTTATAGTTTTTTTTTTAACGAAAAATTGACTAATTAGTGCATTTCTTATCAAAATGAATGAAATACGTTCTTGCAACTCCAACTGTGAATAATGTTTAAACGAGTTGATAAAACTCCCAAAAAAATTAGTGTGCTAAATTCTGAAGATAGAGCTTTCACATGATGTAACACTCGGCCCATGTTCCCTATTTAAAATATAAGAGTTGTTATCACCACCCTTAAGGAGTTGATGTGACAAAGTTTAGTTTTATGTCAAAACATGTCACCCTCAATATTAAAATTGACGTGTTTCAGCTTTTCTTAAAAAAAATTCGCTGGACGCAAATTGGTCTATTTCCTTTTCAATGCGCCACCCTGTATATATATATATATATATATATATATATATATATATATATATATATATATATATATATATATATATATATATATATATATATATATATATATATATATATATATATATATATATATATATGAAACTATAATGTCTCAAACCGACCCCGGATATGGGTTACAGGGTTCCTAAATCGCGCTCATTTGAATAAGTTTTTTCAGAATTCAAAAGTCGCGATCTCCTCATTAGTGAATTTTTTCTAAGAAAATCACTCAAATACAGGGTGTTCCATTTAAAGTAAGAAAGAAAATGAAATATCCGAGTTTTGAGTCATGATGTATATAAACCGCAAGTTACTAAATAAATAACGATAGGTCACGATACTAGCTCATATTCTGAAACTAAGCTGACCAACAAATATTTTTTTCTACAAAGTGTGTTGTTCTACAGAGCATTGATATACGTACAACTTTAACACAAAACAATCCATATCTTTTGAAATATCCTGTATAATATATTTAAACCCTACATTGAAAGAATTAAGAAAATGTGGGCTTTTTAAATTTGAAGCAATATACAGGTGTTCCAATTTAGAAAGGTCTGAGCTCAGCAAGTGCGTTATGGAAGGGAATTTTTATAAAAATGTTTTTAATAGCAAATATGTCTCTTTAATGCAAGCAGGCATCAATTTGGTCACCGGTATAACCTATATAGTAGAAACAATGTATCATATTTTATCAAAATAACTTATTGTCTGAAAATGTACAAACATTTTCGGATAATAAACTTTAAATGTTTCCGAGAAAACTGGTTTCCTATCCAACGAACCTTAGCTTAATAGCAAACTGAGTTGTTAAAATTTAAAGCATTTAATTAAAATTCGCTACCAAAACGCACTTGAGTACAATTCCTATGAAAATTCACTACTATAACGTACTTGCTGAGTCCCGATTTTTAGTGAATTTTTATTAAAAAACTCACTAATAGAGAGGTATCGATGGTGAGACTTTGCAAAAATTCTTTCAAATGAGCGCGAATTAGGACCCCTAGAACCCATATCCGGGGTCAGTTTGAATTTTTATATGTTTATATATATATATATATATATATATATATATATATATATATATATATATATATATATATATATATATATATATATATATATATATATATATATATATATATATATGTATCCGTCTGATAACTCAAAAAATAATTAAGCGATTTCGATGAAACTCGGCAAGTGCCTTTCTTTTATTAATGGCTTGGATGAGTTCGTTGGCCAGGAAAATCGGACGGGGTTTTCCGGGAAATTTTTGAGTTTTCTTTCAAAATAAAAATTTTTTTTCCGAAAATTTCGATAAAATTTGGTCTACATATTGCTTTGGGAAAGACCTAACTATGTGCCAAAATTCAGCTTTCTAGGGTTACAGAAAATTGAGCTATTCAAATTTGAAATATTTATGTTTAAATCATAGGTCAAGTATGTGGTTGCTGTTGGGGTTAGTCAATGACAGCTTCTCTTATTGTCATTGACTCATGAAATTCATTTTTAAGTTTCAGAGAAATGTCAATAATACTGAATTCACTGATTGTTAATCATTGGAAGCATTTACGATTATATATAACCCTATTGTAATTTATTATCATTTATCACCTCTGTAGTATAATTATTTTTTTCCTTACAACTCGCAGCGTTTTTAGTCAATTGTTGTTATTAATAGTCAATAGTTTCTTCCCGAATACACACGGCTTCCATTGACTTCTGCTTCTGCCGCTGTTACAGTCTTTTTAGAGGTACAGTTATAACCACTCATACAGCCAGTGTTTTTTAACCACGTGGCTGGGAGACTGACCGAATTCATTCCCAGTTGCTGTTGATTTATTCATATTCTCTTAATGTGTTTGAAGATGTGGTGTCTACTTCATTCCAAGTCACTATTAACCGACTATTTATGAAATGAAATAAGTAAATTAAATCCATTGTCATAAAATATGTAGTGTATTAAGACTAAGGGAAAAAGAAATAAAACATATATAACTGTGCACATTTTGATTATATTTTAGGGTGCTTGAGAGAGGTATTGTCACAGAATAATATCTTATTAAAGTTCATTTGTAAATAGGTTTAATTTTTATATGTATATATATATATATATATATATATATATATATATATATATATATATATATATATATATATATATATATATATATATATATATGATAATTCAAAAAATAATTAACCGATTTCGATTAAACTTGGCAAGTGCCTTTCTTTTATTAATGGCTTGGATGAGTTCGTTATCCAGAAAAATCAGACGGGGTTTTCCGGAAAAATTTTGAGTTTTCTTTCGAAAAAAATTTTTTTCTCCGAAAGTAACAAAGCTGTTTTAACGAAACTTACTATATATGTTGCCTCAACCTTACTACGTACCAAAATTCAACTTTCTAAGTTTAGAGAAAATTGAGTTATTCAAATTTTAAATTTACATTCGAAAAAAAATTTTTTCTCCGAAAATTACAAAGTTATTTTAATGAAATTTTGTGAATATCTTGCCTTAGGAAAGACCTTACTACGTATTAAAATTAAACTCTTTAAGTTTATAGAAAATTGAGTTATTTAAATGTGAAGCATTTAATAAAAATTCACTACCATAACGTACTTGCTGCGTCCCGAGTTTTTTTCTAACAGCACATTAGCCTCAAAGCTTTAAATCTTATAATAAATGACATAAAATCCATTTCCCATCTAGAGAGCATTGTTAGTAGATTCCTACACTCAAACAAAATCACTGACATTTATTTCGCATATCCCATTTCTAATATTTCTTCTTACAATACGCCATTAGATTTGCAGAAATATTCACACTTATTATAGACACACTTAAACCCATTAGCAATGTAATGGTGTGCTGTAGTAAGTGAATACCACTGGAACTCACATGCTCTCTGCGGCTACTTTCAGAAGCAACACGTCTTTAAATGTGTAATTACAGTGCTGTACCACTACTATAATATTTAATTAACAATTCGATGAGCAGCTATCCATTAACAAGCGGAATTAGAGCCGTAAAAACAAACACCGTAACATCTTTTGAATTTCCTACCACGAAAATCATGATCTCTGTGTATGTACAAATGTACAGGCCGGACCATTACCAGGTTATAATTCCTTTACTCGAACATGATGAAATATAACAGAGTTTTTTTTTCTTCTTTGTGCTTATTCCGTTTCGTTCTACAACTTAAAGTTATTCTGTCCCATATTGGGTGTCCCGTAATTCCCTGACAGACTCAAACTCTGTTATTTTAACTACAACATCCTGTATATTTATGCATTTTCCAATTCTTCGTTTAATTGTGAGCAAAATATATTGCGGTGGTGGTGGTCGAAATGTCATAGTTTTTTTTAGTTATTTGAAAAAAATTGGAAGTTTGGTCAGTTTCCGGTTGAAAAATAAAGATCAATATATCATAAGCTGAATAAGAGTGTTCCTTGAAAAACGGCAGAAATATGGAACAACCTATTAAATTTCTGCACATGGCTCTCAAATTTCCAAATCTTCTATTGGATGCTTTAAATGAATTGCCAATTTAGGAGAATATAAACAGCAATAACTTTATCTTTAGTGAATTTTCTTGATAAAATACGAGATCGAGACATTTGAATTTCCCTAAAATGTCTTCAAATGAGTGCTAACTAGGACCCCTAAACCCATATCCCGTGTCAATTTCAATGTGTATTTGTTTATATATATATATATATATATATATATATATATATATATATATATATATATATATACATATATATATATATATATATATATATATATATATATATATATATATATATATATATATATATATATATATATATATATTGTAGTCCCACGTTTATGGGCGCTATTTGATATAGAAAGGTTGTATTAGGTTTTTATTATTATATTGGTATTTTAGTATTTTGAAACAACTGTTTTAGCTATTATTTGTAATACTTGATATGGTAGCTAATTTAAATATGTTTAGTGCTTTTTGTGTGATGTAATTTTCTAGGTATTCTAGCTTTAAATTAGATCTTATCTGTAAAATACTCTCTGAAATGTATTGTAAATATGCGTATATTAAAAATATGTATGTAAATTTTTTGTTAGTATCTTTATTTTAGATTTTAATTCGGTCTTACCTGTACAATTGTGTTTATTAAATATACGTGTATTTTCATTGTTGTTCCCTTTTGACTTTAGTTTGATTGATTCATTAACCTATACTAAAATTTCATTGTCAGTTTGACATTTTCCTAACTAAACAGTTGACTTATATCTAGGTTATGACATGACATTCTTAAAATTAGCAACCAATATCCTTACATCTTAATATTCTTATTCTAATAAATATCATCTTAAATTAAATAACAGCTAGTAAACAATAACACCTTATTATCGAATAAAACTAGTCATACATTTCGTAATGTCCAACATATTTACATTCTCTTGGTTTAGTGTCCTTCACTACTTGATGTAACTTCCTGGAGTCTATTCTGTCTTTGATATAACTTGCACTTGCTCAATATTTTTAAAACTAGCAACAATAACACCTTAAACTGTTTAAACAATTTCTACCAACTAATTTAGACTTACGTTACCTTCTTTTAAGACATATATATATGTCATAATTTGGGAATCAATTTTGATTTAAATTTTTAGGTCTTACGATATGCCTGTAAAATGGTTATTATTTTCTCTGCCAAGACATTGTACACACCAAAAAGTAAGTTCTTGTTTGTGTTAGTTTTTGTGTGAGTTGTTTTAAAGTCTGCTTTTGGCTTGTATATATATATATATATATATATATATATATATATATATATATATATATATATATATATATATATATATATATATATATATATATATATAACCCTATGACCCCCGGATATGGGTTCTAGGGGCCGTAGTTAGCACTCATTTGAAAAAGTTTTTGAAAAATCCAATCCTAATTAGTGAATTTCATCAGAAAAATCGGCCGAGTTTTTCCAGGAATATTTTGAGTTTCTTTCAGTAATTTTTTATATATCCGGAATTAATAAAGATGTGGCAACCAAATTTGTTAGGCTTTACATCATAAAAAGTCAACTATGTACCAAAATTTAAATCTGTACGTTGGAATAAAAAAACTTATAGGTATTTAAAAAAATTGAATGCCACTGATGACCAGAAAAATGCACAAAAACAAAATAGTCAAAATTGGCAACCTTTAGGTAAAGAACCTGGAACAAATTTAAGTTATGTAGAGAAAAGGTCGCAAGAAGTGTGATTTACAAACCTGTAAATTTCAGCTTCAACCGTCATTGTTCTCTATTTTACTAAATTATTTCCAGACCGTTCATTTCAAATAGAACCTTTCTTTGATTCTTTGGCAGTAATTTCAGTTATAGAGTGAAAAAAAAGCTTTGTACCCCATTTTAAGCACATTGCGTACACGAAGAACTGTGATATTTGGCATAGTTAAAAGAGTGCAGAAAGATAAAATGTATGTATAATATGTGTCGCAAATGGATTAAGTAATGCTTTGTTTTAATTAGACAGCCGGATTCTACAGTTCTGAGCTGACCGCTGGTTAATTAATGAAATGTCAAACACATAAAACTCTGTGGTTAACAGTCGCACTTGATTTATTGTGAGGTGTACTCTAGTACAAAAAATCAACAATATTCAAACTTAAAAATTTAATGAATTACAGTCGAATTTCGACCACTGCTCAGGTGCACTAGTACGTCTTGACGGAAAACAACGAGCTCAGCATATTGCTTTCAGTAATTGAGCATTTGCACTCAAGTCAGGGAATAATCAGCGCAGAAATCAACGTGAGTAGAAGTTCGATACAGAGATGTCTAAAATCCAACAGCTTTTGTGCATATTAGCTTCAGATAATGCAATAATTTAGATAAAGGATTTTCCATCTAAATTACAATCCTGCCAATGGGGTTTGGATCGAATAAATGAAGATAATGCGTTTTTCAGTAAAGTTTTATTCACTGATGAATGCACTTTTCGGAAATGTGAAACTCCAAATCAAAGAAACCCCTATTACTTTTACTATATAGAGGTGTCAGAATAAGTGGCCATTAAATATCTGGACAGGCATAATGAGACAGCGCATAATCGGTTTTCACTTTTTTGGAGATCGTCTAAATGGCCGAGTTTTTGAGGCCCCTTAACACGAAAACTTACCGTCATTGCCTGACACCGTAACAAGAGATACACTATTAGAAATGTGGTAATTTTCCTCATTTCCATGGTCGTCTGTCTGCTTCTCTCATCCTGACCTCTCTGATATCTCACAAAAGGCCACAGAAACTATCCAAGCTGGCATGGAATTATTTATTCCACGTACACAGAAAACCCCTTCAGTCACTTAAAAGCCCTGGTTCTATAAATCCTGTGACAAGGCCAGACTTGAAAAGGTCAAAGCTCACAAAACGCTTCTACACAATCCCAGTCAAGAAAACCGTCAAGCATTTAACGACGCCAGAGACCGCTATGTCCGCATTATTTCTCAGGAAAAAAAACTCGTTTAATAACCACATCAAAACCAAAGTCCTCTCAAGCTTCAACGGCAGCAAACCCTTTTGGACTCTTGCTAAATCTATTTGGAATAATTTCTGCAAGAGCACGTTCCCACCTCTTGTTTCAGGGGATGAAATTGTTTCTACCGCCCTGGGCAAGGCTGAACTTTTTGCCTCGTTGTTCGCCGGCAATTCTACTCTCAACCCACCTCCAAATGTTCAACCACCAACAGTCCCCAACATCGCGCATAAAATGACGGATGTCATTTTCAAAACTAAAAAGGTACGAAAGATGATCTCTTCTCTTAATACCAGGAAAGCATCTGGCCTTGACGTGATCCCAGCAATTGTTCTCAAAAAATGCGCACCAGAACTTGCTCCTGTCGTGACTCGTCTGTTTCAGACATCTTACAATAGAGGCATATTCCCTAGTAACTGGAAAGCTGCTCGAGTACAACCCGTCCTCAAGAAAGGATCCAAAGCACTCTCTAGCAACTACAGGCCTATTTCTCTCCTTTCAGTCGTCTCTAAAGTGATGGCAAAGTATATAAACACCGCATTACTAAAATTTCTTGAAAAACACAGTCTAATCCACGACAGGCAGTATGGATTCCGTCAACGCATATCAACTGCCGACCTCCTTTCCTTTGTCACCCATTCTTGGAACAAGTCTATGGAACAACACGGTGAATTCCAGATTGTCGCTCTAGACATCCAAAGCATTCGACCAGGTCTGGCGCGTAGCGATGATTAATAAACTTCCGGCCTATAGCCTACCACCAAAACTCTGTACCTTTGTACCGAAGCATTTCCGTTGTCGTGGATGGCGATTCCTCTAAACTGTATAAAATTAATGCAGGAGTTCCTCAAGGTTCAGCTTTAGCCCCTACTTTGTTTCTTCTCCACATCAATGACCTCCTCTCTAGCACATCCAACTCAGTTCACAGTTACGCGGACGACAGCACCCTCCACTCAAATATACAATATTCTCAACCGGTCTCTTTAGCCCAATTATATGAGGATCGCAGACTCACGGAGGGTTCTGTCTCCGTGGATCTCCAAATATTATTAGACTGGGGAAGTAGAAATCTTGTACAGTTCAACCCCACCAAATCTCAGTCCTGCTTTCTATCTCATAAGAGATACACCAGCCCTAGACCCATCACAATGAACAACCAAGTTATTCAAAGTAATGAGTCCTTTTCACTTGTTGGCATTTCTATGGATCGAAATCTCAATTGGCACCACCATGTCACATCAATTGCGGAAGCGGCTGCTAAGAAATTAGGTTTCCTCTTCCGGGCTTGCAAATACTTTTCACCAGCTAATCTCTATACCTTATATACTTCACAGATAAAGCCAAACCTATAATATTGCTCCCATATCTGTGGTGTCGCTGCCGCTTCTGCACTCGCTATCCTGGACTCCATTCAGAAGAGAGCTATACGTCTCATCGGTGACCCTACACTCACCCAAACGCTGCCATCCCTTGCTCACTGACGTGCCGTTGGTGACCTCTCTCTCTCTCTCTTTTATAGATATCTTCACGGGCACTGCTAGATGAGCTTTATTCCATGGTTCTTCCACCTGCTGCCCCCAACAGATCTACCAGGGAAACAGAGCGAATGCACCCTTTTACTGTCAAGGTCACCAGACATAGAACATCTTGTTATGCCCGCTCTTTTGTCCCGAGGACTTCCAAGTTGTGGAATTCCTTGTGGGCACATGTTTTTCCTTCTCCTCCGAACTTCCAAACCTTCAAGTCCAGAATTAACAAGTTGCCTCTTTCCCCCTTGTCGACACCCACGGTACGATAGATTTCGGCTGTAAGCCCGCGTGGTGTGTTGTTGAAATATTTAAAAAATACACTTCATAAAAAACATGCATACCCCTTTATGACTACGCTTCCTGTCACCGTAGTCCACTATCATTAATATTTTAATCCTAGCTTTTCGCTCAATTCTGCTAGTATAATAATCATTATTAAATTGTAAAGGTTCTCAATTTTCTGATGTGTAGCTCTCTAAACTATTACAAAATGCACATAACTCACAAAAAAAAAATATATTTGAAATTAATAACTAAAATACTGTCACATTTTTTTGATAGGTGACTTAATAAGAAATTGAATAATGAAGTCCAAATAAAGGAGGTTATTTTTGAGAATAATAATTTTTTCTCAATTTTTTTACGGTCGCTCATTAAGTTTCATAGTGCAGTATCAATTGCCATAAAAAAAAGATTTAGTTGCTACAGCAACGAAGTTGTTAACGCTAGGAAAAATGGAATGTTGCCAGATTGTAGCAAAAATATGTCGAAAGACTTTTATTAGACTTTTTTTAACAACAAATATCTCAGGAAAAACAAGCGCGTTCATATAAATTTTAAAAAATGAAACTTATACCAAATATGGGTTCCAGGGGTCCGCGTTCAGTTAAAGCATTTTTTCGAAATTCACATGTCGCGGTCTCCTCAAGTGCGATTTTCTTCTATTAAACTCTGCTAAAAGGCAGTAGATGACAGGTGATAATGATTGCCAAATGTTGTGTGAAACCCACTAACATCATTTAAAGAAAAGAGCACAAGAGAGTTATAATCGTCCTACCTAATTAGACAATCTTAAATCTAGAACTAATTCCAAGAATCTGATAATAGAAATAGCATTTAATGATGTAAGAGTTGTCAAGTTAGAGCTGCATCGAATGAGTTGCGTGCCTGAAGAATATAAATTAGCGGGTTATGTTGCATTGAACTGAGCACGTCTTAATAATTACCGACGCTTATGGAATAAGTTCTTCACTTGTACAAGGTCTCGGCTACTGATACCAGGAAGCTCACCGTGTTTACTAGCATACCGCCTGCTGACCGCGGGCAGAGATCTCCGGCTTCGATCAGCCAGCTCTGCGCTCTGCGTTGCCATTATAGTAACAGTTAACCACATTCATCTGTGCATAAATAGACTCATTCACTTCTCTATCAGATTTAAGTCAAAAAACAATTATACATAAACAGTGTATATACAGACGTTGATACTTTTTTCTGACCTTATCTTCTCTGCAACCGGTTTCGCTTTTTGCGATAGCTTCAGGTAAAAGAAATTTGAAAATATAAATAGGCGGCCACGGGTTAATAGCTATAATAAAAATCTGGCTGCGCAAGTGCGTTATGTGAATTTTCATAAAAATGTTTTAATAGCAAATATCTTTTTTTAAGAAAGCAGCCTCAAATTTGGTTACCAATATAACCTATAGAGTAGAAACAATGTGCCATGTTTCATCAGAATAACTTGATTGTTTGAAAATGTGCAAAAATTTCCGAAAGTAAACTTAAAGTGTTCCCGAAAAAACTGGTTTCTTGGTCAACCTTATAGGTTAATAGCAAATTGAGCTATTCAAATTTTGAAGCATTTAATGTAAATTCACTACCATAACGCACTTGCTGCGTCCCCAATTTCTTTTCTTACAAACATGTATTATATTTCGATGGAAAATGCAAAAATTGAATAACATAAGGCGTGTTCGCAGCAAGTGCGTTATGGTAGTGAATTTTCATTAAAATGTTTTTAATGCAAATATATGTGTTTTCTTTTTATTTAAGAAAGCAGGCATCAATTTTGGTTACCAGTTTAACCTATATAGTAAAAAGAATGTGCCATGTTTCATAAAAATAACTTTATTGCGTGAAAATGTACAAAAATTTCCAAAAGTAAACTTAAAGTGTTCCCGGAAAAACTCGTTTCTTGGTCAACCTAATAGGTTAATAGCAAATTGGGCTATTCAAATATAAAGCATTTGATCAAAATTCGCTACCATAACGCACTTGCTACATCCCGAATTTCTTTTCTCACAAACATGCATTATATTACGATGGAAAATGCAAACATGCAATAACATAAAGCGTGTTTGGTTAAAAAGAAAAGAAAATTTGTATCACCAACGACTTATGGGCCAGCCTCTGATTGTAGAAATATTTTTTAAGATGTAGCTCAAGACACCCTATAATTAGTGTATAAAGATTTTTTTCATATCTTGTATAATAACGGATATATTGAGTTTTATTGATTTTTTACGAAAATTCGACAAAAATTGTATACCATTAAACGATAAACTCTATAGCTAAAACTACTGCCAAGCATCAGAGAAAGGGTCTATTTGAAATAAATTTTCTGGAAACATTTTAGTGAAATGAAGGATAATCACGGTTGAAACTAAGACTTCAGGGTTTGTAAAACATTCTTCTTGAGACATCTGATTTCCATAGCTTGTATTAGATTCAAGTTATTTGCCTAAATGTTGCCGATTTCGACGTTTTAAATCGCAACTTTGACGTTTTGAGGAAAACCCCAATTTATTTTTCTTGAAATGCCTATAAGATTTTTGTATTTTAATCTATATAGCTAAGTTTTGGTAGGTAACTTACCTATAAGGATATAAACCCGCGTACCAAATTTGGTTGCCCTTACTTTGTTAGTTCCGGAGATATAAATTTTTTTCGAAATAAAACACAAAATTTTCCGGGAAAACCTGGGCAGATTTTTCTGGCTAACGAACTTATCCAAGCCATTTACAAAAGGAATTTATTCACCAAATTTAATCAAGATCCGCCTATTATTTTTTGAGTTATCGGTGTGATACATACATATATATATATATATATATATATATATATATATATATATATATATATATATATATATATATATATATAATTGAAACTTACCCCGGATATGTGTTCTGGGGGGCCTAATTAGCGCTCATTTTAAGAAATTTTTTCAAAATTCAAAAGTCGGGATCTCCTCATTAGTGAATTTTTTTTAAGAAATTTCACAAAAAAAAAAGAAAATTTGAATCGCAAACGACTTATGGGCCACCTTGTAATTGGAGAAATATTTTTTAAGATGTAGCTCAAGACATCCTATAATTAATGTATACAATTTTTGGTCGTATCTTGTACAATAATGGATATATTGAGTTTTATTGATTTTTTTATGTAAATTCGACAAAAATTATATACCATTAAACGATAAACTCTATAGCCAAGACCACTGTCAAATCATCTAAATATTACCAATTTTGACGTTTTAAGTCGCGACTTTGGCGTCTTGAGGAAAACCCAAATTTATTTTTCTTTAAATGCCTATAACTTTTTTTTTCATTTAACCTACATAGCTAAATTTTGGTAGGTGACTTACCTATAATAATATAAACCCGCGTACAAAATTTGGTTTCCCTTACTTGGTTAATTCCGGAGATTTTTTTTTCGAAAAAAAACATAGTTTTTTTCGGGGAAACCTAGGCGGATTTTCCTGGCTAACGAGCTTATCCCAGCCACTTACAAAAGGAAGGTATTCACCAAATTGAATCAAAATCGAAACTGACCCCGGATATGTGTTCTAGGGGGGCTAATTAGCACTCATTTAAAGAATTTTTTTCAAAATTTAAAAGTCGGGATCTCCTCATTAGTGAATATTTTTAACGAAAATTCACTAATAAAAGTCTGGAAGCAGCAAGTGCGTTATGATAGAGAATTTTGTTGTTTTGTAAAGCATAATAAAACTTACTTTATCTGTTTAGCATACTATTGGATCTGTTTCGACGAATTTATGTTAAATTTTGTGTACGGATAATTGATAGCCTTCCAATGACACCCCTTTCTCTACGCACACAGACACATATTAAATTTAAATCGCCGATTCTCAGAAACAATTCACTCCAAAGCACGTCAACTTTTTCTGTCAATATAATATGCCATACAAATGATGTGACAAGTTGATTACACAAAACTATTGACTAACTAAAAAATTCAAGGTATCCATCTGTGTTTATTCTATTTGTTGAAGAAAACCCATTATATCCTATTACCGCTTATCTATCTTACCAGCTACTGCTTTTTTTGGTAACCCGGCTTAATTCCTTTGGAGAAATTCCCATTTTAGCAAGTTGTTGGTACCTTTTATTATCTACTCTCTTTCTTATCGATAATCAATTTTGCTTTGTACATTTGCATTTATTTTCCGTCTGATCACCGCCAAACAAGCATTTAATATTTACCTTGCTAGGTTCCTTCCTTCAGTTTTAGTTGTTGACTTCTTCCTTTTTTATCTTTTGAGATCTCGTTAATAAAAATCGCGTTATAAATACAAAAGTTACAGGTTGTTTCAATATTAGAAGCGTCACAAAAAAAAAACTCTCTGAAATAGTGAATAATTCCTCTTTTTTGATAAACTCTATATAAAAAAATATATTTTTCAGATGGAATGACCTATTTTCGTTACATAATCGAATTGTCGATCAAAGTTGCTACAAAATGGTATTAAATGTTTCTATACCTAAGTGAAAATGTTTTATTTATTTACAAGACAAAAAAAAAGGAAAATTTATATTTTTTCCGCATTATATCGAGGATGCTTACAAATATATTTTTTAAAATCACCTTCTGAAACTGCTTTTGTTATTTCATGCATTTCGTACATTTTTGACAAAAGAAGTGTAAATGAATGACAACAACGAAAATAGTGAAATCAAGAATTTGTTTTTCTACATTGGAATTTTGGTAATTGATCATAAATGTACAATAAGTTATTCTAAAAAAAATGTTTTTGGATATTCGTGAAAAAATTATGTGCAAATTTTCATGTATTTTTTTGCGAATTTCACCGAGAAGGTTTTTTTGAATAATTATATCTTGCCAGGTGAGTAATAAATAGCTTGAAGTGGTTCGCTGGCTATGAAAATGAGCAGTTTTTAGGGAAATATCAAATAAATATTTTTGGATATTCGTGAAAAAATTATGTGCAAATTTTCATGTATTTTTTTGCAAATTTCACCGAGAAGGTTTTTTTGAATAATTATATCTTGCCAGGTGAGTAATAAATAGCTTGAAGTGGTTCGCTGGCTATGAAAATGAGCAGTTTTTAGGGAAATATCAAATAAATATTTTTGGATATTCGTGAAAAAATTATGCGCAAATTTTCATGTATTTTTTTGCAAATTTCACCGAGAAGGTTTTTTTGAATAATTATATCTTGCCAGGTGAGTAATAAATAGCTTGAAGTGGTTCGCTGGCTATGAAAATGAGCAGTTTTTAGGGAAATATCAAATAAATGTTTTTGGATATTCGTGAAAAAATTATGTGCAAATTTTCATGTATTTTTTTGTGAATTTCACCGAGAAGGTTTTTTTGAATAATTATATCTTGTCAGGTGAGTAATAAATAGCTTGAAGAGGTTCGCTGGCTATGAAAATGAGCAGTTTTTAGGGAAATATCAAATAAATATTTTTGGATATTCGTGAAAAAATTATGTGCAAATTTTCATGTATTTTTTTGCAAATTTCACCGAGAAGGTTTTTTTGAATAATTATATCTTGCCAGGTGAGTAATAAATAGCTTGAAGAGGTTCGCTGGCCATGAAAATGAGCAGTTTTTAGGGAAATATCAAATAAATGTTTTTGGATATTCGTGAAAAAATTATGTGCAAATTTTCATGTATTTTTTTGCAAATTTCACCGAGAAGGTTTTTTTGAATAATTATATCTTGCCAGGTGAGTAAATAGCTTGAAGAGGTTCGCTTGCTATGAAAATGAGCAGTTTTTAGGGAAATATTTTAAGTTTATTTCCGGAAAATTTTTGGTCTTTTTTTAACACAATAAAGTTGTTTCCAGGAAATATGATGCATTGTTTCTACTATATGGGTTATGCCAAATTTCATGCCTGCTTTAATTGAAAAAGACATATTTGCTACCTTTTTATGAAAATTCACTACCGTAGCGCACTTGCTGCGTCCAGACTTTTTTAGTGAATTTTCTTTAAAAAATTCACTAATGGAGAGACCTCGACTTTTCAATTTTGGGCAAATTTCTTCAAATGAGCGCGAACCAGGCCCCATGGAACACATATCCAACGTCAGCTTCAATTTTTATATGTTTATATATATATATATATATATATATATATATATATATATATATATATATATATATATATATATATATATATAGATATATATATATATATATATATATATATATATATATATATATATATATATATATATATATCACACCCATAACTCAAAAAATAAAGGGCCGATTTTTATAAAATTTGGTTAGTAAATTCTTTTTGTAAGTGGCTTGGATAAGTTTGTTAGCCAGGAAAATCGGACCAGTTTTGTTTGGGAAAATTTTAGATTTTCTTCTGTAAAAAATTCATATCTCCAGAAATGACAAAGCTATGGCAGCCACATTTGGCAAGTTGGTTTATGCTGTAAAAACCAAACTCTGGACCAACATTTAGGTCTCTATGTTAAAAGGAAAAAGTAATAGGCACTTAATGGAGCAAAATTTTAGTGCCACTAAAAGTCAGAGAAGACGCACTACCAAAATATTGTCTGTGTTAAACAAAATCTACTAGATATTACAGACAAAGTTTATCTTTTGATGGCGCAGAGTTCAAGAAGTTCCAGAAAGATTCCTTGAAAATGGTCTAATTTTTCTCCTGTAAATGTCAAACTGGAGATTTGAAACGTGAAAATTAGTATAACTATTGCGGTTTATGAATAGAGAATATTGTATAAAATGTGTATTAGAGTGTTCTAGATTTATGCTACTCTTCTCATTTGTTAAAATAACTGCAAAATCTGCCTCTAAAGACATATTACAAATAAATAACTTAAGACCATTATCGGTTATCTACCTTTCTTCATTGCACTTTGCCAGAAGCCTTACGTGGAGTAATAGTGAGGATGCCTGTCTGATGAGCGAAGGGACGCGGCTTTAAATCTCACCGTTGACAGAATTTCTCTTCTGATTTTTTTTTTTACTTTTTTCGTCTTTGATTCAATTTTAACGTTATTTGATCAGATTGTGTAATTCCAATATATTTTTAGCGACTTTTTATTGAAAAGGAAAGATACACACTTTTAAGACTTTTAATTTAAGTTTAATAGTAGCTGCTGTTGCCCTTAGTTGGTTACACCGTGCCATAGTTTACATAGACGTAGAGATTTGTGACACGAGAAAAGGTTGTTTTCTTCTCTACAACCGGATACAATTTTTACAGCATCCACAGGCAAAATAATTTTCTCTGTGAAGCCACAGAAAAAGTGTCTAGTTCTGTATTTAGGTCAGATTTTGAATATTTTTTAATTTATTTAATTTATTTCTATTTATGTTAATTAATTTTCTTGTGCAAAATGTTCTTTTAATAGCGAATTTTTTTATAAATGAATTCAATGAATTTTCTTTGAAGAAACGTTTGTTACGAATTTTTGTATAAAAAATTATTCAGTTAAAACATTTTTTTATACGAAATTCATCGAAAATAAGGTGTTAATGGAAATTCGTGCAAACAAATTATTTTATTTTCAATTTTAATTACAGATTAGGTATATTTTGAATTTTATGTATTATTTTTGCAACATTTTATGTATTGAGCCAGTTTTCGCAGAAATTTTTTGTGCTTCTTAGAAATCATTTTTTGTAAAATGTTTTTGTGAAATTTTGGTAATTAATCATAAATGTGAAATATGTTATTATAAAAAAAGCCTGGACGCAGGAAGTGCGTTATGGTAGTGAATTTTCATAAAAATGTTTTTAATAGCAAATATGTGTGTGTGTTTTTTTTTTAAGAATGAAGGCATCAATTTGGTTACTAGTATAAAATATATAGTAAAAACAATCTGCCATGTTTGATCAAGATAACTTTATTGTTTGAAAATGTACAAAAATTTCCGAAGGTAAATTTAAAGTGTTCCCGAAAAAACTCGTTTCTTGGTCAACCTTATAGGTTAATAGCAAATTAAGATATTTAAATATAAAGCATTTGATCAAAACTCGCTACCATAACGCAATTGGTGCGTCCAGAATTTTTTTTCGTACAAACATGCATTATATTTCGATGGAAAATGCAAAAATGAAATAACATAAGACGTGTTAGATAAAAAAAAAAAGAATTTGTATCATCAACGACTTATGGGCCATCCTGTGATTGTCAATATTTTTTTAAGATATAGCTCAAGATAATAAGTACACTTGGAGAACACCCAAATCACCACAACACATATTTCAGATACCTTACGATCGTTTCGTTGACAATGTCAACATCTTCAGAGGAAGAAAATTCTCAAGACACCCTGTAATTAATGTATACAAATTTTTTCCATATCTTGTATAATAACGGATATATTGAACTTTATTGATTTTTTACGAAAATTCGACAAAAATTATACACCATTAAACGATACAGTATATAGCTAAGGCTACTGCCAAGCATCAGAGAAACGGTCTATTTTAAATGAATTTTCTGGAAATATTTTAGTAAAATGAAGGACAATGGTGGTTGAAACTAAGACTTCTGGGTTTGTAAAACATTTTTCTTGAGACGTTTTCTTTCCATAGCCCGTATTAGATTCAAGTTCTTTGTCTAAATGTTGGCAATTTTGACGTTTGTTCATCGCAACTTTGACGTTTTGATGAAAACCCCAATTAATTTTTATTTAAATGCCTATAACTTTTTTGTCTTTTGACCTACAGAGCTAAGTTTTGGTAGATAACTTACACATAATGATGTTAACCCGCGTTGGTTTCCCTTACTTTGTTAATTCGGGAGATATAATTTTTTTTCGGAGAAAAACCTAAAACTTTCCGGGAAAACCTGCGCCGATTTTCCTGGCTAACGAGCTTGTCCAAGCCATTTGCCAAAGGAAGGTACTCATCAAATTTAATTAAAATCGACTCATTATTTTTTGAGTTATCGGTGTGATATATATATATATATATATATATATATATATATATATATATATATATATATATATATATATATATATATATATATATATAAACATATAAAAATTGAAACTGACCCCGGATATGTGTTCTGGGAGGACTAATTAGCGCTCATTTGAAGAAATTTTTTCAAAATTCATAAGTCGGGATCTCCTCATTAGTGAATTTTTTATAAGAAAATTCACTTAAATGTTTACGGATGTTCTTAAAAGATTGTTTGCAAATTTTCATAACATTTTTGTTGTCTTCAAAAAAATTTTTGAGAAAAATTATATTTTGGTAGGTGGGCAAATAACTTGGAATGGTTGGTTGATAAGGAAAATCGGATAAGTTTTTTTTATTGGCGAATTTTCTTGTACAAAATGTTCTTTTAATAGCGAATTTTCTTATAAATGGATTTAATTAATTGTCTTTGAAGAAACAATTGAGAATTTTTGTATGAAAAATTATTCAATTGATGGAACATTTTTTAAACGAAATTCGTCTAAAATAAGATTTTAATGGACTTTCGTGCAAACAAATTATTTTATTTTCAATTTTAATTACAGATTAGGTGTATAATTTGAATTTTATGTATTATATTAGCAGAATTATGTGTAAAAAATATTTAACCAAATTTGATGCCTGTTTTCATTAAAAAAAGACATATCTGACATTAAAAATAATTTTATGAAAATTCACTACCATAACGCACTTGCTGCGTCCAGATTTTTTTAGTTAAGGATTTTTTTAGTTAGTAATCAATGATGTCTAATTCTATATTAACTTGCATTAACCTCTAACGACCGTTCTCGCTGAGACACCCTGTATAATGGATCCCATAAGGAAAATATCTCCTTTCAGGTCCTATGTCAAAATATATTGTAATCGAGGACTTATTTCAAGAGTACGTTTAAAACGCAAAAGAATGGCGGAAAAAGTAGCAGAACAGCAGTAAGAAAGTGCATCTACATAATATCATATTTCGATTATCGAGGGCATGAACTGGAATTCACAAAACATATCGTTCTCGATATAAACAGCACAGGAATTACTGTCAGGCGGAGGTAATAAGTTATATCTTCATTCTTCATATGGGTGAGCAGTGGTCAAGCAAAGAGCGAGTAAAAGCTGATCACTGAAGATTCGCCATGCACATTTATCACTTGACACGACAGATGAGACATTGCAGAATTCACGATTCATTTCTCTCTGAAGAATCAGATCAGTTTTTGTTACCTCATCACGTCTCACTTCAAACTAAACAACATGTGTATCACTGTGACACTTAAGATTAAAATAACTATTTGATGAAAATAAGTAACAGGTGATTCAAATTGTATATAGCGAAAAAGCGTAGATATAAATTATTCACAAATATTAATTTGTTTTTAAACACCCTAAAAATTATAACTGGCAAAACAATTTTACGTACTTTTAAAAATAAAGTTATTTGATGCAGAGAGTCTAAGCGAATTAATATAAATAATTGGCTAAAATAAAAAGCCTAGGCGCAGCAAGTGCGTTATAGTAGTGAATTTTCATAGAAACGATCTACGAAGTTTTGTTGTACGAAAATTATATATTTTAAGAAGGAAACTATAAAATTTTCACTGATTTGTCTGGTGCTTCTTAACCTTTTACTTCCAGAAACTTAATCTTTGTGTATAATATTCGGTAAGTTTGGTTAACCACATAAACTATTCTCATTTTTTTTCCAGTCTCTGGTTTCAGTAGCACCCAATTTTTAAATGCCTATAACTTTTTTTTATTCCAACTTAAATTGCCATCAAGAAAAATTGGTCCGATTAAACAGTCTCCAAAAATTCCAGTCCAGATATTCAATTTCTGTGGAGTTTGAGTGTGGACTTCGTGAAAATTTATTGGATTATTATCTGCCTAATAACGACAATTATGACGATTGACTGTAGAGTTTAATAAAAACGGACACTGTCCGAAAAACAGATAGTAAACAGAAAGTTCCCGTTATCAGCTATTCGTGCAGTCATAACTTCACAAAACTCCAGCCGCCGATCAAAATCATCTTCATTCAGTTGTTGTACAAGATGAATTTTATAGGGGTGAAATTTATGATGCTTCAATATTCGCTGAATAGTTCTTCTTTTGATGTTTGAAACAGTGGCCAATTTTCTCGTGCTCAAAGTTCGGTCTGCAGCAATTTGTTCTAAAACTTCAATCTCAGTTGTCTCATTTCTAACCGGAAATTCACGTTCAGGATCCCGTTTTTTGTTGGCTACTGAACCACTTTGTCAAAACTTTGCAACTAACTCCCAAATGTATTTTCTGTTAACATGTCTGTTCGGATGTCGTTCATTAAACAAATTTGCGGTACGGTTGGGACAGTCATCGTTTTTGAAAAAAAGAGTAATTATTTCAACTCTTTCTTCTACAGAATACACCATTGTGAAATTAATTTTGGGTAGTACTATCAAGTATCAAACCGACCGATAAACTGAAATAATAAATCGCATTTCTCCCATTCCGATAAGAAATGTTCTGATAGTAAATTTTTTGTTTACAAACCAACAAAACATTGACTACAGCACATTTCTTATCGGAATGAGTGAAATGCGTTTTTGCATCTTCAACTGTGAATAATTTTTAAACGAGTCGATAAAACTTCAAAAAAAATTAGTGTGCGGAATTCAGAAAATAAAGAGCTTTCAAATCGGTCTGTTTCGTTTTTAATTATCCACCCTATATATATATATATATATATATATATATATATATATATATATATATATATATATATATATATATATATATATATAACCAAATTCACTTGCGCAGGCTTATATTATAACATTTCTGGAGGCAGCAAGGGTGTTATCGAGGTAAATTTTCATAAAAAAATTTCCGAAAATAAACTTATAATGTTCCCGAAAAACACTAATTTCCTAGACAACTAACTTTAAGTTAATAGCAAATTGAGCTATTCAAATTTGAAACATTTAATGAAAATTCGCTACCAAAACGCACTTGCCGCGTTCCGAACTTCTTTTTTACAAACATGTATTATATTTCGATGAAAAATGCATGAGAGATGTTCGATTAAAAGAAAAAGAAAATGTGTATCACCAACGACTTATGGACGACGCTGTGATTGTAAAATTAATTTTATAAGATGCAGTCAATATAATATATAATTATCATATACAAGTTTTTCTCGTATCTTGTAGATAAACGCATATTTTGAGCTTTTTTCTACGATAGTTCGCTAAACATTATAGACTATTAAACCATAAACTCTAACTAAAACTACTGTCAAAGCATCAGAGAAAGCGTCTATTTTAAATGAATCTTCTGGTAGTATTTTAGTAAGATTTACTATGGACGCAGCAAGTGTGTTATGGTAGCGAATTTTCATATAACTGTAATGTTAAATAGTTTTTTTAAGAAAGACATGAGATTTAGTAGATAGTGTAACTTTTATAGCAGAAACAATGTACCGTATTTCATTAAACTAACTTTTTGTTTAAAAAGACGTTGTAATTAAAGATATAAAACTTAGGTGACGCTACAGTGACGTCATAGACAATACAATTGTCATAGAAAATACAATTGTAACTGGTAATTTGTAAAACTAATAGCCAGAAAGTGTAAAACTAAGCCAATGACCATCCAGGAACATAATATAGTTTATAATAATAAGTTTAAAAGTGAAAATCAGAAAATACTACATACCTGGTAGTTGCCATAGCAACAGGAGTGCGTGGATATGAATATCTGTTGTCAAGGAACAATATTGAGTTTCTTTTGTCTACAAACTACAGTGGAATCGAGGATTAAGAAGCAACAAGTTAGAATTCAGAGTCAAGAATGAATTTGGGACCAAAGTAAATGTCAACTAAGGAGTGACAGCTAAAATAAATGACAGGTACCAAAATTTAAAATACACTGTTGCTTATGAAACCTGTAAAATTTATAAAACTTATAAGAGTTTAATTTGTTTGTAAACAGAAAAGATAGATAAAAAGAGATCTCTAGTAATTTTAGTTGTAGACTGTAGTATTGGGGTTTTAAATATTTATCTGTATTATAAATGTATGTACAAATGCTATAAAATATTATAATTTGAGAAACTGAAAACTTGTATGATTCAATTAGTAGGCAAAATTTAAAGAGAAATTCAAAATATCCATAAATATCAAAGGAAAGAACTCACATATATTCCTTTTGAAGCATGAGATTTAAATAGCCGGAAAGATTAAATAAAATATATGCAACTAGTAATACAAACTACAATACTCACAAATATAAATAAAAATCTCATTATATTTGATAACCATATATAAATTGACATTATTTGTCTATAAAACATAAAACATTTTTTATACAGGGTATTGTAATACAAACTATAATTAAGTACCCATTTTTCTTTTCAAAATTAATCAGTTAACAATTTAATTGACACCCAACAGTGTGGCATTAAAATAGAAATTAATATACTTAACAAACAACCAATTAATACTAATCAATTATAATATATATATATATATATATATATATATATATATATATATATATATATATATATATATATATATATATATATATATATATATATATATATATATATGTGTGTGTGTGTGTGTGTGTGTGTGTATGTACCCAAGCGATAACTCAAAGAATACTAAACTGATTACAATCAAACTTGGCAAAAATCTTGTTTGGACGAGTTCGACGAGAAATAGTGCAAATAAACCTATGTTGTGAATTTTAAGTAATTTGGTACACAATATTTAGAGTTTTTTTCCAAATTAGAATTAAAATCCCAAAGACATCCGTTGAAACGTCTTAGTGGTTAAAGTCCAATGCCTGACAGACAGAGTAGTTAACTGCCACGCCTAGATTGATTCATACAACAGACATAAATAAAATATTCTACCCGAACCAACAGTCGCCCGCAATTATGGAGAATGACAGACGACATGAAATTAAAAATTTTCCAAGTGATTGCTATTTAACTGGGGGATTCAATCAATTATTAAAAGACACTATATTTGTCGCTTTATGAATGGCCTCAAATTCAGTTTAAGCGCAGCATAGATATATTATGCTGTCGCATAATATAGTAGGAATGTAGCCAGTCGTGGGATGTGTTTCAATGGTAATTCGACAAATTCTGTAATTAATTCTAAGGTATATTTTAAAGATAATATCCCGGACATGAAGCCGATCTAATGTATCATGTAAACAAAACGTGAGTCGATGTATGCCTAGATGGCTGAGAGGCGTAGCTCCTGCCTCATAAGCAGAAGTTTACGCGATCGAATCCAGCTCGGTGAATGTATGTTTTTTTATCTATCTCATTTTTGTTTAAAACGCATAAATAGGTTTGTCATCTTTGAGTGTGAAATTATAATTTTGTTATTGTTGTAATTGTTATTGAAAAAACCGGTTTGATTAGGTTGACTAAAACGTAATCATACTGGCGATTAATAAGGAAAAATAACTGCTACATTTATAATTTGGCAGATACTTTACTTCTCTAAATATAAATTAAGTTTCCTTCTGGAAATCTTCTGTATAACTTTAGTGAAATTTGTAATACAAGTTTCTTTTAAAGAGACTTAAAGTATCCACATATATAGCAAAATTTAGTTCTTTAGCTTCATAGAAAATTTAGTATTGGACATTTTTCTGAAAATGAATTAGAACGCAAGATTTTTTTTTTTTTTCTAATAGAGAGATATCGATGGTAACACTTTCGAAAGAGATTTTAAAATGTGCGCGTAATAGGACCTCCAAAATCGATCTGCAAGATCTGTCGAAGTTTAACGTATTAACTTTACTAATATGCCGTATAATTGTGGTGTACAAATCTTATGAAAATTCGCTGCCATAACGCACTTGCTGCGTCCTGAATGTTTTGTTATCTTTACAAAAGGTAAACAGACATAATATGCACTACTGGGCGGTGAAAAATCTCCACTAGATAAGAACTCCTGCCAAATCAACATCCATATTCAACAAATGTCTGGTACGGTATAATCAAGAATTAATTGATTGGTCAGCATTTCTTTAATGGACATTTAAATATCTAAATAAACACAAATTTTTTTAAGAAACCAATTACCTCAATTATTAAGCCAAAACATACACGCAGACATGTGGTTTCAACAGGATGGAGCTCCACTCCGTTGTTCATTATCTTAGCGGTTCTATTTCGTTCTTTTGAATATTTTTTGGTAATGTCTTAAGTCTTGAACCCGTTTATATTTTGTGTTCACAATAATGTTCTTAAAGTTCCACATACCAGCAGAGTTATTTGGGGAGGTTAGTTGAATTGTAGTGTGTGAGTGACTTTTGTAGAAGTTGGCTTTTCTGAAAACCAGGTATATGCAAATTTCACTTCTTCATCGAATATTCTGCATAAACTATGAAATCCAAACTGAAATACAGTTTGCTTATTACATAAACATTACGTTAAACATATTGATATGTAAAGTTGCTTATACGGTAGCCGCGTGTCGCCGGCATTGAACAGGTAGATTCGCAAATCTATCACCATCGTTCCGTGAATGTGTAAGTATGTATATCCGTAATCTGCAGCAGCAGTATAAGTATAAGAAGGAGCCGAAGAAATCCAACTGGATCAGGAGAGAAAACTGAATCTCTGTCGAGGTCGAACTGTCGGCCCCATCCAATGCCTATTCCGTTAAATTGCATGCAAGAGTACAAGACATGTTAAAAGCTTAAAAGACACAGTCTTGCGCTTCCTTTTGCACCTGACGCACGTTTGGTGCAGCTCTTCTGGTTATCATCTTCACTGGTGAAACGATCGGGCGGGTGTCGAGTGTCTTCTTTCTTCATTTCTGATAATGACTCTCTTGTTGCTGGATAATGCGATAACATTATAAGTTATTGTTTGATTAGTGAATTAAAATAGCTTCTGAGGAAGATAATAATAGTTAAATTATTGTGATTTAATCTGTGATTAAAATGATGGCCGCTAGAATGGATTAATCAATTTTATGGGATAATATACTGTTAGGTATGTTACGTTTTATATGTTTTAAAATTACGTTAGCCTCTGATATAACTGTATGCAAATTCAATGCTGAAATAAGGTTGTATCGAGTCTTGTCGAACGTTGAAAGCATACCAAAATCGATTTAATGTTTGTTATGTTTTAATAGCGATTGATTTGAAAAATTGAAAACTGATAAATTAAATAATTACGTTGGCCACCTTTAACGGACCTGCTTTTCTAGGTAAAGTGTCATGCTGTCTTTCGGAATTATTGAGTTATTTTCTGGTATTTCAGTGATTTCTTATTTTAAAAAATTCACTAATAGAGGAGTATCGATGGTGAGAATTTGCAATTTTTTTTTCAAATGAGCACCCAACCGATAATAAAAATAATTAACCGATTTAGATGAAACTCGGTAGGTGCCTTTCTTTTATTAATGGCTTGGATGAGTTCGTTAGCCAGGCAAATCGGACAAGGTTTTCCGGAAAAATTTTGAGCTTTCTTTCGAAAAAAAAATTTTTCTCTGAAAATTACGAAGCTATTTCAATGAAATTTAGCTGATACGTTTCCTTTTGCAAGGCCTTACTACATACTAAAATTCAGTATTTCTAAGTTTATACAAATTTGAGTTTTTAAATTTTGAATTTTCTTTCGAAAAAAACTATTTTCTCCAAAAATTACAAAGATATTTTAATGACGTGGGTCACACATGTTGCCTTTGGAAAGGCCTTACTACGTACCAAAATTAAACTTTTTAAGTTTATCGAACATTGAGTTATCCAAGTTTGAAGCATTTAATAAAAATTCACTACCATAACGCACTTGATGCGTCCAGAACTTTTTTGGTAAGAAGTTTACTTTAGGAAGGCTATCAAATATATAAGCGTGCATTGATAGCTAGTTTGGTTTGGTCGTTTTTACGTATAAAGAAAATATTGCGACACCCAAACAACGCATATTAGTTTTATAATAATAATACAGGGTGTTTGCTGAGTCGCGTTCATTAGAAGTTTATAACCTTGTAGTCCGAATTGGCCGGAGAAAATTTATGAAATTACTTTGAAGTACATGGCGCTTCCGGTTAAACCGAAAGTTTTATATACTTCGTTATTTTAAATTACACACTATACACTATTGCATTTTTAGCTTTCGCATTGACTTCTCGATGAAATCTTCTGAAGTGACCACATGTCAAAAGTCTGGACGCAGCAAGTGCGTTATGGTAGTGAATTTTCATAAAAATGTTTTTAATGGCAAATATGTCTTGTTTCTAAAAAAAGAATATGAAGAAAATATATGTGCTTTTTTAAGAAATCAGGCATCAAATTTGGTTGCCAGTATAACCTGTATAGTGGAAACAATATGACATTTTTGTTCAAAATAACTTTATTGTTTGAAAATGTACAAAATTTCAGAAAGTAAACTTAAAGTGTTCCCGAAAAAACAGGTTACTTGGTCAACCTTATAGGCTACTAGCAAATTGAGCTATTCAAATTTGAAGAAACTTTTAATGACAGTTGGCTACCATAACGCACTTGCTGCCCCCAGAATTTCTTTTCTTACAAACATGCATTCTATTTCGGTGGAAAATGCAAAAATGCATTAACATAATGCGTATTCGATTAAAAAAATTGTGTTACCAACGACTTATGGGCCAGCCTATGATTGTAGAAATATTTTTTTAAGATGTAGCTCAAAACACTCTATAATTAATGTATACCATTTTTTTTCGTATCCTGTATAATAACGGACATATTGAGCTTTATTGATTTTTTTTAAAGGAAGATTCGACAAAAATTATATACCACTAAACGATAAACTCTATAGCTACTGCCAAATCATTAGAGAAAGGGGCTATTTGAAATGAATTTTTGGAAAATGTTTTAGTAAAATGAAGGACAATGAGTATTGACGCTAAGACTTCAGGGTTTTTAAAATATTTTTCTTGAGAGGCTTTCTTTCCATATCCCGTATTAGTTTCAGGTTCTTTGCCTAAATGTTGCCAATCTTGACGTTTTAAATCGCGACATTGACGTTTTGAGGAAAACCCCATTTTTTTAAGTGCCTATAACTTTTTTTTCTTCTTTTAACCTACAGAGATAAATTTTGGGACATAATTTACCAATAATGATATAAACTGCCAAATCAAGTTTGGTTGCCCTTACTGATTTATTGTGAACTTGTAAAAGGGAAGGCATTCCAAATTTAACCAAAATCGGCCCATTATTTTTTGAGTTTCTACAAAAAAAAAAACAAGTATTTATATTGGTTTTTTATCTAAGAAGTCAATATAGATATTTGCTTTTTTGTAGAATTTTAGTTGTATTACCTATCCTTTGTTAAGATAACATTCTGAGGGAAACAGTCGTTTTGTTTTTAAAAAGATGGGCGGCTGTTATTGGTCTGTTTGCCAGATGTGCTTGTCAGCGCTCTTCACGGGCTCCAATATTCACATAGTGAGATGTTTAGATCAAAAAGAACGTGTAGCTTCCTTAAATATCTCGGTACCTTTCATTTTAAGCCCATTATCCTTAACTTAGATAGAAGCTCATACATTTGTAAACCAGAAGATTTAAGTAGTTCTTCAATCTCGTCCGTTCAATATTGACACAATAGAGAAACGATGGGTCGCCGACTACAATTTTTACTTCGGATTAGTTCGTCTACCTGGGTGCGATATGAATACACTGTAGCTGTTGATTTAATTTTAGGAGTTTTCATCCTCTGATAACGCTAACATTGTCAGCGAAACGATCGTAAGGTCTTTAAAACATGTATTGTGGTGATTTGGGTTCTCCAAGTGTACTTATCTATAAATTTATAAAGTTGAATTTTCGTATGTAGTAAGGTATTTACGGGGGCAACAGATCTTCTTTTTGAGATACAATTTTTTTCTGGAAAAACTGGTCCGACAAAGATTAATAAAAGAAAGACTCTCGAGTTTTATCAAAATAATGGTTGAGTTATCGGTTGGATATATATATATATATATATATATATATATATATATATATATATATATATATATATATATATATATATATATATACATAAAAATTCAAACGGACAGTGGTTTCGGGTGCTAGGGGCAGCACAAATTTGTTTGCAAAGTCTCATCATCGATACCTCTCTATTAGCGACTTTTTAAAATAAAAAATCGCTAGAAAGGCTGTTTGTTTGAAATTATCAAGTTATGAATGAAATAAGTTGCTCTAGTTGGGCACTTAGTATTGAACGTTCCGTATATAATTTTAAATTTTCCCAGAAAAACTAGTCAGAATTTCCTGGCCAACGAACCTATCCACGCAATATACACAAAAACTACACCACCCAAAATATAATTATTTACAGAAAACTTTTTGTGACAAAAATTTAAAAAAAGTGTTTACATGAAAATTTGTAAACAATGTTTCATGAAAATTCGAATTTTTTTTAAGATTGGAGAGTGACCTGTATATGGCATCTTGATTTTTTTGACGAATAGTGTAATTGAAAACTACCCCAGAGGCGTCATTTTTATGGGGCTCCGATTTCCATTGGTAAAAATGCCAATTTTTGATATGTTCCAAATGTAAAAAGTTAAAAACAATTGAAATAACTCGAAAACAATGGGCGAAATCAATTTTTTCTCATTACAAGCTTAAATGAAAAGTGGATGGAAAATGCAATAATGCTACAATACAAGGGGAGTTCAATTAAAAAATGTCCGGACGCAGCGAGTGCGCAATGAAAGTGAATTTTAATAAACATGTTTTTAATCGCAAACATGTCTTTTTTTAATGAAAGCAGGTATGAAATTTGGTCACCCATATTATAGTAGAAACAATGGGCCATGTTTCATCAAAATAAGTTTATTATTTCAAAATATACAAAATGTTTCCTAAAATAAACTTGAAATGTTCCCGAAAAAACTGGTTTCCTAGCCAAAAGACGTGAAGTTAATAGCAAATAGGGTTATTGAAATTTAAACCATTCAATGAAAATTCACTACCAATGACTTGGATGAGTTCGTTAGCCAGGAAAATTGGACAGGGTTTTCCGGAGTTTTCTTTCGAAAACTTTCTCCGAAAGCTACAAAGCTGTTCTAATGAAATTCACTAGATATATTTCCTTAGAAATTTTTTTCTCCGAATATTACAAAGATATTTTAATAAAATTTGGTGGATATCTTGCCTTAGTAAATACCTTACCACGTACCAAAATAAAACTTTCTAAGTGTATATAAAATTGAGTTATTCAAGTTTGAAGCATTTATTAAAAATTCACTACCATAACTCACTTGCTGCGTCCCGAACTTTTTTTACAACTTTTGGCTAAGTAATTTGAGAGCGTCTGTATATAGCAGCTCGATTTTTTGATGCATAATATAATTGAAAAACCGCCTAAATGTGTGATTTTCATGGGACTCCGATTTTCATTCCTAAAAACGCCGTATCACAATTTTTGATATGTTCCAAAATATAAAAAGTTGATAAACAATTGAAATAACTCGAAAACGATGGGCGATATAATTGTTTTCTCCTTACAAGCATGCATTAAAATTGGATGCAAAATGCAATAATGCTACAAAAATTTACATTAAAAAAAAAGAAAACTTGTATTACCAACGACCTATGGGCCACCCTGTAATTCTCAACATAATTGTATAAAATGCAGCTCAAAACATCCTATAAATAACTTTTTTAATATTTTCCCGTATCTTGTATAATAACGGATATATTGAGCTTTACAGTAAAAGGGCACCAGCCTGTATATATATGTAAACATATAAAAATTAAAATTGGCCCCTGGGGAACCTAGTGCGTACTCCTTTGAAAATATTTTTAAAATTCTAAAGTCGCGGCTTCTCAATAACGAATTTTTTTTACGAAAATTCGCGAAAAAGTATAGACTATTAAACCACAAACTCTATAACTGAAACTACTGCCAAATAATCAGAGAAGGTGTCTATTTGAAATAAATATTCTGTAAATATTTGAGTAAAATGAAGGACAATGATGGTTGAAGCTATAAATTAAAGCTTTGTGAAACACCTTTATTATGCCATTTCTTCTACATAACCCGTATTTATTTCAGGGTTTCCTCCTAAAAATTGCAAATCTGGAAGTTTCAAATCGCGACTCTGACATTTTAAAAAGAAAAACTATAAAATTTTCAACGTAGCTTTTCTGTTATTTCTTGACCTTTTTGAGTCAATATTGTCTGTAATATACAATCGATTTTCACTATGTGAAAACTGGAACCTGTGACGAGCACTAATGAGTACACTTGGAGAAACCCAAATCACCACAACACATATTTCAGAGACCTTACGATCGTTTCGTTGACAATGTCAACATCTTCAGAGGAAGAATTTTGAAATTGTCAACGAAATGATCGTAAGGTCTCTGAAATATGTGTTGTGGTGATTTGGGTTTCTTCAAGTGTACTCAATCGATTTGGTTATCCGCAGAAAATATTTTGGTTTTGTGCATTTCTCTGATCATCAGTGGCATCCAACATTTTTTAAATGTCTATAATTTTTTCCTTTCAACTTAGAGATCTGAATGTTTGCATGTGGGGTAAGTTTCATAGTGTAAACTTGAGTACCGAATTTGGTTACCATAGCTTTGTTATTTTTGGAGATACAAAATTTTTGCCGAAAGAAGACTCACATGTTTCCAAAAAAACTGGTCCGATTCTCCCGGATAACGAACTTAAAGCCACATACAAAAGGAAGGTACCCGCCAAATGTTATCAAAATCAGGAATAACTCGATTGTTCACATTTTGATAACATGTTGAAGGAACCACATGATTGATTTTGAGTCCCGTATTGTTCCAGCGCCCCCACCAGCCAATAATAATATACTCTACAGGATGATTCAAATTTGAGCCTCACCATGGGGATCTTGCTTATTATCGTAGGTTTGAATTCGGCAAAGTTGCTAAAGAATACTAAAGTTGATTTTGCTTACCCTCTCATTATCAAGCGTTAAACGCACTTAATTATTCTTGTACTTCCATATCGTCACATGTGGAAGTATGTCATCGGCGACAAAAAAATCACCAATTTTTTTTTCGCTTAAACGTCGTAAAAAGTATCAAAACATATACAGGATGTCCCACGTAGACCTTATTAGCCGTTTCTGGAGTACGGCGCACAATTGAATTCTGAAAATTCACGCGCGTGGGTTTCTCAAAATTCTCAGTTCACTGAAAATATTGGCCTTAGTATGGAACTTCCGGTTATACCGGAAGTAGATGTCAACTTTCTTATTTCAAATGGAAGATGGAATTTTTCATTGCGGATCTAGGTTTCTCGTCAAATTTTATAGTTGGTCTTACTAACATGTTATGTCATTTTTCTCAACCATTTTCGAGATATTTGACTTTTTTCGAAAGTTTCTTAAAAAACATTGTCACATTTACACACCCGTATCTCTCTTATTTTTCAACCTGAAGAGTCAAAATTTTAAAGTGCAAATTATAAAATGCTGCAAAATATTTGGAATTTCCTAAAGCTACTACAAGTTAGACAGGGTGTCCGAAATACACCGATCAATCGTAACAACTTTAAAACCTAATAACTCTCTTATTTTAAATAGAACAGACTGTATTTTATAACGTTAGTTCAAGTACTTTTTATTGTTCTTTCGATTGGTATCAGCATTACCTATACCTAAGTCTCACCGATTTGAAAATGTTTAAACATTATCCACGACAAGAAATAATTATTAGTCAGTTTATCAAGTTGCCTAGGAAATGAAAATTTTAAACGTCATCTTCCGATATAAGTAACATATGCGACCACTTTTGAATATAACTTTTATTTACGAGGATTATAATCGAATTATTCACAGAATATGTCGTGTGGTTGCAAAGAGATTTCCACATAAACACAGATAAACTCGTTACATGATCAGAATACTACTAAAAAAAATTCTAAGAATGGAGTGTTTCGTCCAAAATTTCATAAGAGCAAAGCATTATTAAGGAACAAAGAGATTTGTGTGTTATCACTTCACAATAAATGTTCGAAATTTGTACCATTCACCTCGAGGCATATTTGCAATAAGAAATAATTATCAGTCAGTTTATCAGGTTGCCTAGGAGATGAAAATTTTAAACGTCATCTTCCGACACTAAACTTAATGGTTGATATTCGACCTCAAATTTGATAGAGTGTTAGCACTGGACAAATGAACGGCTGTTTTTGGGTAAAAATGCGTTAGTGGGTAGCGGATGAATGGGGCGTGATTTGGTGAAAATTGTTATTTTTTCCTTAAAACTCGAGTAATATAACGTTTTAAGGTTTGTTTATTAGAAAACTTTAAATTTCGTCAAATATCTGTTATACTGTGCTGAAATTAAATTAGGGGTTGAATCTGTGGCGTGTGAATATCGGTGACAGAAATTTCGAAAATGTCTTCGTATTTACACGAAGTCTTTCCACAAAGATGGATTGGACGAAGAGGTTTCGTAGAATGGCCCGCTAGCTCACCAGATCTTACACCACTTGATTTCTTTTTATAGGTATACCTTAAAAACAGAGTGTATAAAACGCAACCTGCTGATTTAGATGATTTGAAAATGAAAATAACAACAGAAAATAGGAACGTAACGCCTGACGTGGACAAAGTCAGGGAAGAATTCCAGAGGAGATTATTTCGTTGTGTGCAAGTGAATGGAGAACATTTTGAAAATATATTATAAGAAATGGACGTTTTTATTATATATATATATATATATATATATATATATATATATATATATATATATATATATATATATATATATATATATATATATATATATATATATATATATATATATATATAGTATCCATAACTCAAAAAATAACAGAGCTTTGACAACAATGTGGCACATACGTTTCTACTATCAAACTTACCCTACATGCCGAAATTCAGATCTGTAAGTTGAAAGGAAAAAAGTTATAGGCATTTTAAGAAAAAAAATTGGGTGCCACTGGAAGAAAGTACCAGAACAAAATATTTTGTTTGACTAACAAAACCAAGAGAATGGTACAGACAAACGGTAAGTCTTTTTGACGCAAAAAAATCGAGAAGCAGCAGAAAAAATCTTTTGAAAATTTTATCACATTTTCTTCTTAAAACGCCAAAGTCGCGATTTAAGACGTCAAAATTTGCAATTTTTAGACAACGAATTTGAAACAAATACGGATTATGTGGAAGATATGTCGTACTAAGTGTATTTTACAAAGCTTACGCTTCAGCTTCAACCATCATTTTCCTTCATTTTACTAACATATTTTTGGAAAAACCATTTCAAATAGACTCTCTATCTGATGCTTCTGCAGTAGAGTTTATGGTTTAATATTCTATATTTTAGAAAATTTTCGTAGAAAATATTCGTTACCGAGAGGACCGCGACTTATCAATTTTAAAAAGATTTCTTCAAATGAGCGCGAACTAAAACCCCTAAAATCCACATACATGGTCAGTTTCAGTTTTTGTCTGTTTACACATATACGGGGTGACGCGCTTTTCTACGGTAACGCTCAATATATCCGTTATTATACAAGATATGAGAAAAAAGTGTAATCGGTAATTATAGGGTATCTAAAGATGCATCTTATAAACCTATTTTGACAATCACAGGCTGGCCTATAAGTCGTTGGTGATAAAAGCTTATCACACCCCCTTATCTTATTGCATTTTTGTGTTTTTAATCGAATTATAATGCATGTTTGTAAGAAAAAAAATTGATATCGTTTTTGAGTTATTTCAATTGTTTTACAACTTGTCACGTTTTTGGCACATTGCACAAACACATATCACAAATTGTGATACGGTGTTTTTATCAATAGATAGCGGAGCCCCATGGAAATGACGCATTCAGAGAGCTTTTTGTTTGTATTACTCGTCGAAAAGATCTAGCTGCCGTATACAGGCACGCTCAAGTAGTGGCTGAATTTTAAAAGTTTTCGCAGAAATGTTGTCAGTGTTTCTGTAGAAATTATTTTTGTAAGATTTTTGTGGTTGGTTGTTGGTAATTAATAAAAAATGTTTAGTAAGTTATTGTAAAAAAAAAGTTGTCAAATTTTTATGAAAATATAATTTAGTGTAACATTACTGAAAGCATTTTCTATAAAAAAATGGTGATTTTTTGCAAAAGAAATTTTTGCAAATTTTCATAATTTTTTTCAATTTTGGTCCTAAAGCTGTTTGTGAATAATTATATATTGGCAGGTGTGTAAATATTTTAAGAGGTTCGTTGGCCAGGAAAATCAGACCTGTTTTTTCTGGAGCTTTTTAAGTTTATTTTCGGAAAATGTTTGTACTCTTTGAAACAACAGAGCTATTTTAATTAAATATAGTACATTATTAGTATTATATAGATTATACTGCCAACCAGATGTTCTTCTTTTAAAAACAAGACATATTTGCCATTAAAAACATTTTAACGCAAATTCGCTACCATAACGCACTTGCTGCGTCCAGATTTTGACAATTATTCGTTGAGATAGAGTGGCACCTGTGTTGAAACTACTTATAACAACTTATGTGTGATATAAGATAACTGAAGAGAAGTTTGGTACATCTGTCTCAACTGGTTTTTGTTATCTCTATAGTAAGAAATCATATATTTAAGGAGACGTGAAAGATAATGTATTGAACTTTCTCTTACACCTGCCACACCTCTGTTCAGCAAGGATCCCACAACTCTGCCAGGTGTTCAATATTGACACAGCAAGAGCTCTTGTTTTATAACGAAGTCATTGTTTGGACATCTATCATAGCCTTAAATGGAAACTTTATTGATCATTTTTAATTCATTCTTGGATTATATTAGTTGGTTTTGAAGTTTATGCATGTGTGTATGTTTCTTACCTTTTCACTAAATTAGCTTTATGGTGTTAATAAATTTTAAATATGACACTTTCGAAGAAATTTGACAGAATAAATAATGAGTTCCAAAATTGAGAGAAATCTTAATATTTGTAATATTAGCTAATTTTAGCAGAAAAAATTAGCTTTGGTGGAGATCGCCATTTTTCATTACTGAAACTAATTCTTTAAGTGGTGGTCGACTAGATCCCTTAGAATCCATATTCGGGGTCAGTTCGTATCGTATCCTTGGGAGTTCTTATTATATTTCACAGTTTTTGCTGTTAGTGAATGTTCTTTAAAACAATCACTAATGAGTTCCCGACTTTTGAATTTTGAAAAAATTTCGTCACATGAGCGCGAACTAGGCCTACTAGAACCCATATCCAGGGTCAGTTTTAATTTAGATAATATATATATATATATATATATATATATATATATATATATATATATATATATATATATATATATATATATATATATATATATATATATATATGGGGGCGGCTCGTGTGTGTGTGTGTGTGTATGTGTTATTATTATTATTATTTATTATCACAGATGCAATAAAAAATTATACTAAACTTATTGAAACAGTTCCGGGCATTTCAGGACCTGGCACTCAAAAACAAAATATTAAATTTTCGTTATCTATCGTAAATAGTGTGTTGTTGTAACACTAGTAAGTTTTTGCTCAAATACCAGGTGTATTCTGTTAAAATTCTTGATTTTAAACGGTTTTTATAAACGTCCAGATATGGCTTAAAAGGGATATTGTCCTTTATCACTGATGTAAAGACATTGTATATAGTTTGCTTAGCCAAACTGCAGAGACAGTTTACTATATGTGTTTTGCCGCCTTGGCTATTTTCTAGGCCTGAGTAGATGTCTACGAGTCATAGTGGGGATTTAGGAATCTTCAGCTTAACTGAGTTGACAAAAGCCCACAATTCCTTCGTTTGACTTCAACTTATGATGGCATGCCAAAACGTGCCAGGCACTCCACACCACCGGCAGTCAGCAGTTGCTGTGTAACCAGCTTTATGGGTGAAGGTGAAGATATAATCTGTTAGTCTGTTCTTCGCAAATATCAGAAACATCACCTTCATAACCAAGGGTTGGGAAAGAGTAAAAGGAGGACCAGTGTATCTTGTCGTCTGTCCACTTACTAAGTAGCGGGGCAGCAACTTGATAGTGAAGGTTCACGAGTCGCTGGTAGATCAATTTTCTGTTTTTGTCGGTGACTTAAACAATAGAGCCATGACTGTTCAAAAACGTTGCTGTAGTGTGTGTGTGTAGGCGCGCACGCGCGCGGCTGTGTCACACCGGTAGCTCAGAAAATAATGGGCCGATTTTTATCAAATTTGGTACGTACATTCCTTTTGCAAGCCTCTTGGATAAGTTAGTTAGCTAGGAAAATCGGCCCAGGTTTTCCCGGAAAATATCTATGTCTTCGGAAATAACGAAGTGAGGGCAACCAAATTTGGTACGCTGGCTTTTCTCATAAAGAGTATCCGATGTACCAAAACTTAGACCTATAGATTAAAAGAAAAAAAAGTTATAGGCATTTAACTTAAAAAAAAAGGGTGCCACTGGTGATGAGATAAACACACAAAAGTAAAATATTTTGTGTGGATAACACAATGCTATGTATGTTACAGAAAAATACTAAGTTCTTTTAGCGCAAAAAGGCCAAGAAATGACAGAAAAATTACTTTGAAGATTTGATAACTTTTCCTCTTAAAACTCGCGTCAAAGTCGCGATTTGAAACGTCAAAAATATTTCCAGAAAATTCATTTCAAACAGACCCTTTCTCTGATGCTTAAGCAGTAGTTTTAATTATACAGTTTATGATTTAATTCTCTATAATTTTTAGCAAATTTTTGAAGAAGGAATTCGTTACTGAGGAGACCGCGACTTTTGAATTTTAAAAGGATTTTTTCAAATGAGCGCGAACTAGATCCCCTAGGACCCATACCCGGGGTTAGTTTCAGTTTTTATCTGGTTACATACATATATACAGGGTGACGCATTTCTACGGTAAAGCTCAATATTACTGTTATTATACAAGATACGAGAAGCAATTGTATACGTTAGTTATAGGGTGTCTTGAGCTTCATCTTAAGAAATTAGTTCTACGATCATAGGGTGGCCCATAAGCCGCTGGTGATACAAATTTTAGTTTTTTTTTATCGAACACGTCTTATATTATTGCATTTTTGCATTTTCCATCGAAATACAATGCATGTTTGGTTGGTACTATTAAATCTGCTTAATTAAGAATGTATTACGTATTTTTACTAATAAGTGTTGCTTATCTACGAGCTGCTGCCTTTAAAGCATTAAGTTTTGTCATTATCAATATATTCTCAAATTTTGATAAATAATAAGTAATACTTAGATTTCACCATCTCAGAATTAAAGTTATCTTGCTAATAGAAATGCAGCTATAATAATTCTTTTTGCAACTCTATCTGGCTAAAAAAAGCAAAAATATCTAGCATATTAAATTAAATTTACGAACTTCCATTTATCATTTACCAATAAGATTTCTTATCTTGTCTTTTGGCTACGGATTAAGAACTTAAAGTTCATAATACATCACATACACACACACACACACACACACACACACACACACACACACACACACACACACACACACACATATATATATATATATATATATATATATATATATATATATATATATATATATATATATATATATATATATATATGTATATGTTAATGGTTAATAAAAAATTATACTTTAGTCTTACTCTTGCGCTTTAATTTGATAATAATTTCCTACAAAAGGTCTTCCAGGTGCAACGATTTTATAACTCTATGACTATCTAGATATCTCAATAGTCAAAGAAGGAGCACAAAGTTTTGAACTGGAGGCCTAATAAATATGAGATTTTGGCCAGGACTAACCAAATCGTAAGTAGTCACTTTAAGTATTTCAATAAGCTAACGTGATAACATGCTAATCTTGTCTTTGCTGAATTATTAAAGTTACTCCTACCTTTGCCGGGTTACTAAAATAAATTTGCCTCGTGCGTGTTGAGGTAAAAGTTTTAAATTTGAAAGCTCAAACTAAGGAATCTATCTCTCTCTTCTTTTTGAAAAATCCAGGTGGGATGTAAAGCTTACTAATACCGGTTTCGAGAGTGGTTCGGTTAGTGACATTTTATAAAAATGTTTTTAATAGCAAATAACTTTTTAATGTCGCAGGCACTCAATTTGGTTACTACCCATATAGTACAAACAATGTAACATATTTCATCAAAAAAACTTCATTATTGTTTTAAAAAGTACAAACATTTTGCGAAAATAGAGTTAAAATGCACTACTGGTGCGATCTGAATAAAAGTTGTCTATCTATATGTATATATATATATATATATATATATATATATATATATATATATATATATATATATATATATATATATATATATATATATACATATATATATCTAAAACTCGTATATTACCGTCAACCTACAGATGTAATGTGGCAAAATTCAGTTTAGTTTCTCCACTATCAAATCTTAAAAATTTCGCGAAATATATTCCTCCCCAAAAATAACAAAAAACTCGGGACGCAGCAAGTGCGGTATGGTAGTGAATTTTCTTAAATATGTTTTTATTGCAAATATGTCTGTTTTCTTTTTATTTAAGAAAGCAGGCATCAATTTTGGTTACAAGTATAACCTATATAGTAAAAACAATGTGCCATGTTTCATCAAAATAACTTTATTGTGTGAAATGTACAAAAATTTCCAAAAGTAAACTTAAAGTGTTCCCGAAAAAAACAAGTTTCTTGGTCAACCTTATAGCTTAATAGCAAATTGAGCTGTTCAAATATGAAACATTTGATCAAAATTCGCTACCATTACGCACTTGCTGCGTCCAGAATTTCTTTTCTTACAAACATGCATTATATTTCGATGGAAAATGCAATAACATAAGGCGTGTTTGATTAAAAAAAAAAGGAAATTTGTATCACCAACGACTTATGGGCCAGCCTGTGATTGTAGAAATATTATTTTAAGATGTAGCTCAAGACACCCTATAATTAATATATACAATTTTTTTTCATATCTTATATAATAACGGATATATTGAGCCTTATTGATTTTTTACGAAAATTCGACAAAAATTATATACCATTAAATGATACACTCTATAGCTAAAACTACTGCCAAAGATCAGAGAAAGGGTCTATTTGAAATGAATTTTCTGCAAATATTTTAGTAAAATGAAGGACAATGACGGTTGAAACTAAGACTTTAGGGTTTGTAAAACATCCTTCTTGAGACATATTATTTCTATAGCCCGTATCAGATTCAAGTTACTTGCCTAAATGTTGCCAATTTTGACATTTTAAATCGCCACTTTGACGTTTTGAGGAAAACCCCAATTTATTCTTCTTTAAATGACTATAACATTTTGTCTTTTGAGCTACATGGCTAAATTTTGGTAGGTAACTTAATCATAAGGATATATACTTGCGCACCAAATTTGGTTGCCCTTACTTTGTTAATTACGGAGATATAATTTTTTTTCGAAAGAAAACACAAAATTTTCCGGGAAAACCTGGACAGATTTTTGTGGCTAACGAACTCATCCAAGCCATTTGAAAAAGGAATTTTCTCACCAAATTTAATCAAAATCGGCCCATTATTTTTTGAGTTATCGGTGTGATACATATATATATATATATATATATATATATATATATAATATATATATATATATATATATATATATATATATATATATATATATATATATATATATATATATATATATATATATATATATATATATATATATATATATATATATATATAAACATATAAAAATTGAAACTAACCCCGTATATGTTTTTCTGGGGGGCCTAATTAGCGCTCATTTGAAGAAATTTTTTCAAAATTCAAAAGTCGGGATCTCCTCATTAGTGAATTTTTTTCAAGAAAATTCACTAAAAGCTATGATAACCAAATTTCGTAAGTAGGTTTACAATATAAAAACTCTATACCGAAATTATATGTTACAAGAAAAAAGTTACAAAAAAAGATTTGTTGCCAGATCATTTTAATGAAAATTCACTACCATAATGCACTTGCTGCGTCCAGACTTTTTAGTGAATTTTCTTAAAAAAAATTCACTAATGAGGAGATCCCGCTTTTGAATTTTGAAAAAATTTCTTCAAATGAGCGCTAATTAGGCCCCCCAGAACACATATCCGGGGTCAGTTTCAATTTTTATATGTTTATATATATATATATATATATATATATATATATATATATATATATATATATATATATATATATATATATATATATATATATATATATATATATATATATATATATGTATGTATCACACCGATAACTCAAAAAATAATGGGCCGATTTTGATTAAATTTGGTGAATAAATTCCTTTTGCAAATGGCTTGGATAAGTTCGTTAGTCAGGAAAATCTGCTTAGGTTTTCCCGGAAAATTTTGTATTTTCTTTCTAAAAAAATTTATAATCTCCGGAATTAACAAAGTAAGGGCATAAAATTTGGTACGCGGGTTTATATCCTTATAAGGTAAGTAATCTACCAAAATTTAGCCATGTAGGTCAAAAGACAAAAAAGTTATAGGCATTTAAAGAAAAATAAATTGGGGTTTTCCTCAAAACGTCAAAGTTGCGATTTAAACGTCAAAATTTGGCAACATTTAGGCAAATAACTTGAATCTAATACGGGCTATGGAAATCAAATGTCTCAAGAAAGATGTTGTACAAACCCTGAAGTCTTAGTTTCAACCGTCATTGTCCTTCATTTACAAAATGTGTCCAGAAAATTCATTACAAATAGACCCTTTCTCTGATGCTTGGCAGTAGCCTTAGCTATAGAGTTTATCGTTTAATGGAATATAATTTTTGTCGAATTTTCGTAAAAAAATCAATGAAGTTCAATATATCCGTTATTATACAAGATATGAAAAAATTTTGTATATACTAATTATAGGGTGTCTTGAGCTACATATTAAAAAAATATTTCTACAATCACAGGGTGGCCCATAAGGCGTTGGTGATACAATTTTTTTGCATTTTCATTTTCTATCGAAATATAATGCATGTTTGTAAGAAAAGAAATTCTGGATGCAGCAGGTGCGTTATGGTAGCGAATTTTGATCAAATGCTTCATATTTGAATAGCCCAATTTGCTATTAACCTATAAGGTTGACCAAGGAACGAGTTTTTCCGGGAACACTTTAAGTTTACTTTTGGAACTGTTATCCATATCCGGGGTCAGTTTCAGTTTTTATATGTTTATATATATACATATTTATATATATATATATATATATATATATATATATATATATATATATATATATATATATAGATATATATATATATATATATAATATATATATATATATATATATATATATATATATATATATATATATATATAGATATATATATATATATATATATATATATATATATATATAGATATATATATATATATATATATATATATATATATATATATATATATATATATATATATATATATATATATGTATGTATGTATGTATCACACCGATAACTCAAAAAATAATGGGCCGATTTGGATCAAATTTGGTGAGTACCTTCCTTTTGCAAGTGGCTTGGATAAGTTCGTTAACCAGGAACATCTGCTCAGTTGAAATAGATTAAACAATGTTTTCTTTTAATTCATATATACAGTAGACGTCGCGCAGTGTAAACGTGTTCGTTGATCTCCGTTAATTATAAGTGAAAATAATGGGTTTAACTCCAGAAAATCCAAAAGCAGTGTATAATTTACGTCATAAGACTAACAGTCTATGTAAGGAAGAGGAGAAAAATTTAAAAAGTTTGTTTACACTCGAAGAACTAGAGTCTACTGTTAAAAAAGTAGTGTGTATAACATTTAGTGAACTTCTGGACGAGATAATTCAACTTAAACAGGAAGTGGTTAACTTGAAAGAATCTAACATTGATCTTGTTAGATTACTGAGCGGAAATCTTCCTCAATTTGGTGTTTCGTCTACTAATTTGCAGGTAAATAACAGCATGCAATTAAACGGCGACGGCGAAAGTTTTCTAGACAGGTCAAGTTCATCAACGGAAACCATTATCTCGGTGGTCACTGATAAGCCGGATTCTGATAAATCGGCCGAGACAGCACCAGCAAAAAAACATGTAAATAAAAATAATGAAACTGGGCCGGAAGATAATATCTGGCAGAAAGTAAACAAAAATAAAAACAAACATTCTCGACATATTAATGATCAGAAGGGAAGACCTAGTGAAGTTAAAAAGCAAAACAAAGCTAGCTTGAATTACATCTCTCATGATATAGTCACAGGCTGTGGTACAGACGAGACTACTATACAGGGTGTTGCAGCGACTTCATGGTTTTATGTGGGGCGAATTAAGGGACAGGTGTCTGAAGAGGACATGAATAGTTTTTTCAAAACAAGATGGCCTCTCATCGATATGCGATGTGTCAAGTTAAACAGCAAGGGACAAAACAGCAGCTTTAGGGTTGGTATAAACTCTGAAGCAAAACATACTATTTTAGATGGTTCATTGTGGCCAAGAGGAGTTATCATAAAACCCTATAAATTTTTTCGTCGCAGTTATGAGAACGCTTCCGGATAGTAGTGAGACTGAATTGAATGACAACTGCTCCATCAATAATGCCGTACAACAGACAAGCTTAAGACTTCTGCACTTAAATGTTCAGTCATTGAGCAATAAGATAAACGTTATGGAAAACTTCCTCTCTGAAAAGGATCCATCGTTTTTGTCAGTAAATGAACACTGGATGTATTCGGAGCAATTGGAGGCAGTCTATTTTCCTGACTATAAACTGGTGTCACATTTTTCGAGAACCATTCATTCGCATGGTGGCTGTGCTTTGTTTGCTAAGAGAAACATTAGTGTAAATTGTAGTGAACTTAGCTTTATCAAAAAAATGTCAGTTGAGCTCTCTTTCGAATGCTGTGCTGTTCGGTTTGACGGGAATACGTGTATTGTGTCAATTTATCGATCACCTGTTGGAGATTTTGATTTGTTTCTTTTAAAGTTTTCTGAATTGTTGAATAAGATTTGCTTGAAGTATTCCTCGATAGTTATTGCAGCGGACTTAAATGTTGACGCATTGAAAAGCTCCCCGCGTCTCAGTTTATTAAATGATATTTTTGAGTCGTACAACCTGCATTCAGTCGTGGACTCTCCGACAAGGATCACAAAGGTAGGTGGTTCATGTATTGATTATATTTTGACGAATGTTCAGAATTGTGTAGATTGCGGGAATGTTAGTCCTGGCTTCTCGGATCATAATGCTGTTAGTTTTGACTGGCTGCCTCTTGTTAATATAACTAATGGACACAGTAATGTGTTTCAGTTTAAAAGATCATTCTCACAGCTTGCAATTAAACAGTTCAAAAGGCTACTTACTAATATAAATATTTTTGATGACGATGGTTTCTGCGAACACACTTCGGTGGATGACGTATTTGAGGTATTCTGGGAACATTTTAAATTTGCGTTTGATGCAGCCTTTCCCGTTAAAAAGGAAAAAACTAGGAGTAACACGGGCCTGCGATATCGTCCAAGCGTCAATGTCAGAGTTCAAACTGCGAACCTTAAAGATCTTAATATATTACGTAAAAAACATAGCAGCGAAGAGCTCAGGGATTACTATAAGACCAGTAGTATAAGACTGAACAAATTAATAAATGATGAAAAGCGAAACTATTTTTCACAATTGGTGTCTAATTCGGATAATAAGCCTAAAGTGCTGTGGAATTTAGTAAATTTAGTAAGAAATAAAAAACCTAAGTTATCTGAAGTTTCCCTCACCCATGATGGTGTTGAAATAAATGACCCCACGGTTGTGGCTAATATGTTTGCGGATTATTTTTCTACTGCCGTTGCTTCTAAGTTAAACAGTCATTTCCAAGGTCGCCTTTCGGATCGTTGTACTGTGTCGGTTAATTGTCCCCAGTCATCAATGTTTGCACGTCCAGTTACTGAGGATGAAGTTAGAAATATTATTCTGGGCTTAAAAAATAAAAAATCGGCTGGGCTGGATGGCATTCCATCGTTTATTTTTAAGTTGTGTGATGAATTACTGGTGCCTCTAACTAAAGTGATTAACCTGTCGTTGCTTCGGGGTGAATTTCCCACACGATTGAAAATTGCTGCTATCATATCTCTACATAAAGGGGGAGATAAAAACAACATCGAGAATTATAGGCCTATTGCGTTGCTAAGTATTTTCTCCAAAATATTCGAAAAAATAGTTTCGCAAAGAATGCAAGAATACTTGGACGGAAACAACTTAATCTCGAACCGACAGTACGGTTTCCGTAAGGGGCTCTCCGCGGAATCAGCGGTGACTGATTTTGTGCAGGCGGCACTGGAGAGGATGGATTTGAAGGAATACACGGTGGGGTTATTTTTTGATCTGTCCCGTGCGTTCGACACGATAAATTCTGGCTTTGTTTGTGACAAACTTCATTATATGGGAATTAGAGGGAATTTGAACAACTGGATTCGGTCATTTCTGTCTAACAGAAAACTTGTTGTTAGGATGGGCGATGCCTTATCAGACTCAAAAGTCATAAACACTGGCGCCCCACAGGGAAGCATTTTAGGCCCGCTGCTGTTCCTGCTTTATGTTAACGACTTGCCAAAACATATATCAAATGGATTGGTATTCATGTACGCTGATGATACGTCAATTTTAGTCTCAGCCTCAAATCTTCCATCTCTCTATAAAAAAATTAATAACGTTTTAAATTAATTCAGCAGCTGGTGTACAAAAAACAATATGATTATTAACTATGACAAGACGCAATTGCTGCATTTCCAAACTAAGTTAAGTCCGCGTGTTGACATCAGTGTTAACTTCAATGGCAGCTCTTTAACTTCTGTTGTCTCCACATCATTTCTGGGAACAGTAATTGACAGAGTTTTCTCCTGGTCCACTAATGTTGGCGCAGTTTGCTCAAGGCTGAACAGATGTTTTTACATTCTAAAGACTTTAAAGTCCTACCTTAATTTAGATGGCCTGTTGACTGCGTACTATGCTCTTGGCCATTCAGCTATAAATTATAACATAGTTTCGTGGGGTCAGGCGACGGATGCAGCTAGGGTTCTCCTACATCAAAAACGCATTATGCGCCTGATTTTTAACCTTGAGTTTCGGGAATCTTGTAGGGAGGTTTTCAAAAATAATAAAATTTTGACAGTTGTTGGGGTTTATTTACTGAAGCTAATGTGTTATGTATTTAAGAAGAGAAATGATTTGCCACACAATTACAATTTACATAGCTATAACATTCGCTTTAGAGATAATATATATCTGAATAAACCTAATAATTCATTCTATAAAAAGTCGCCGTTGTATGCGGGTTCTTATTATTTTAATCTGCTGCCTAATCATATTAGGGATTGTCGTACCGTGGCGCAATTCGAGAGGGAGCTTAAGCAGTATCTGTATTCGCGGTGTTTTTATTCTGTCGATGAGTTCGAAAATCACTTAAGGTCATCATAGTTGTTGTGATGTCACATATATTTAGTCTTTTGATGTCTTAATTGTGATTGCATAGTGATATAGTCTGTGACTATTTGTGTTTGTGTGAATATTTTGTACATTATTTTACTTATTGATTCTGATGTTTTTATAATTTTATTGACGTGTCTATCTGAAACATTGTATCAGCTCATGACAAATAAATTTATCTATCTATCTATCTATCTATCTATTAGACAGACGGATTCCCCCTATCAGTCTCAGTTCTGAGCCAGCTATTAACCTATAAGGTTCGTTGGCCAGGAAACTAGTTTTTTCTGGAACATTTAAAGTATATTTTCGAATTTTTTTTTAAGATTTTTAAACAATAAAGTTATTTTGATGAAATATGGTACCTTATTTTTACTATATATGTTATACTGGTAACCAAATTTGATGTCTGTTTTCTTTAAAAAAAAAAAACACATATTTGCTATTTAAAACATTTTTATGAAAATTAACTATCATAACGCACTTGCTGCGTCCAGGCTTTTTATGTTATTTGTCGTGTTTATAACCGACAAAATGTCACATGAGTGACATATTAAATGAATCGGAGAGATTCAGAAGCTTTGGTGCAAATTGTTTATAAAAACCAGCTACTTGATCTTCCAATGGCGTCTTTTCCTTCGTACACATCCACATACATGCTACATATGCATGTGTATGTGTGTAGAAAAAAATATGCCATTGGAAGGTTTTCCATCATCCACAGACTAAATTCAACATAAATAAGTTCGATTCAATTATATGCTCAGGATATAAAGTAAGTTGGATTATGTAGTAAAAAATCTACGAAAATTCTCGACTACTACTACACACTTGCTGCGTTCAGACTTTTTAAATTTAAATATCACATGGCTTAGCACAATTATTTAAAAGCAGTTTATATATTGAGTTCACTTTTAGCAAAGCTATGATAAATGCCGTGCGCATTTTAATTATCTCAACTGCAAAATCTACTAGAGGTAATAATAAATACTAAAACTGTCAAAGATAATTGGCTATAATAAATAACATCATCCAGTTGAGAAAGTTACAAATTAGTCTTATTTAATAACGCTCGACGTCTCCACGTTTAAGAAGTTAATTGTTTTGTGGAGTTGGCAGTTATTATAAGACAGGTGTACTTTAACAACTACAAATAATAATAGTAAATTTATTAGGCTTGGAACTAGTTTTTAGCGAATTTTCATAGGAAAAAATCGTTTAAAGCGAGATCTAAACTTTCTAACTTCCAAAAACATGTATGTAAATTCACGAACTAGGATCCCCAGACTCAGGTGTCAGTTTGGATTTTCATATATAAATATAAATGTATATATATATATATATATATATATATATATATATATATATATATATATATATATATATATATATATATATATATATATATATATATACAATGTGAAACACACTTATGGAATAAAATTCATTATTCAGCTAAAAATAGTTTTTGTAGAAAACGCTGAGACACGTGATGTTTAATTTGTCGAACATTATCTTATAATTCTAGTCATTTTTTTTTAATAGCAACCATACACTTTTTCATCACAATTCGATGGATCACATTTTTCTGAATGCGGAGATACCCCATATGTATGGTCTAATATTACAGTTTTCAATACAGGGTGGAAATTTAATACCGGAATATTAAAAGCAAACAGTTTACCCTGGAATTCAAATTGCGAAAATATACTTAATTAAAACGTCTCTTTCTTATAATATATGTTCAAAATGTTCTCCGTTCACTTGCACACAACGAAATAATCTGCGAACAGAAATATTAATGATGATTGGGTATGGTGACATGTGTAGAACACAGACACAAGTTGTTAACCTATTTCATGAAAAACATCCAGATTTGCCCCCACTAACCCAGGGAACTGTGTCTAAGGTACATTCAGAGTTTCGTGATTATGGACACGTTAAACCACTGCCTAGGAGACCCAAGTTATTTGAAAAAGATGTAAAACTCAATATTTTATTGGCTTTTCAAGAAGAACCAACAACTTCTACCCGTCAAGTTGCACGTGAAAATAATGTTAGCCAATCAACAGTTTGAAGGTGTCCCACAAAGGAAAAAATGCACCCCTATAAACTACAACACGTTCAAGATAGAAGACTGTAATTTTGTGAACAACTGCTGGACATGTTACATAGAAATGTTATTTCTTCTGCTGCGTTCTGTTTTCCGATAAAGCAACATTTCTTTTGAATGGCGATATAAACAGGCAAAATGCAGATATTAGGCTGCCAAAACCCCCACTGGATGCGACAAACACACACTCAGCGTCCTCGGAAGTTGAACCTTTGGGCTGGTATCATTGGTGATCACGTAATTGGACCTGTTTTTATAGAAAATCTAAACGGTCCAAGATATGTAGAAATGCTAAGAGAACAGGTTGTCCCAATGTTAGCAGAATTGTATCCAAATGTAATGGAACCTAATATTTCTCATGAAAAGATATTGTTTCAGCAAGACGGTGCACCGCCCCACTTTGCTCTTCAAGTGCGGTAGTATTTACACGAAGTCTTACCACAAAGATGGACCGGGCGAAGAGGTTTCGTAGAATGGTCCGCTAGATCACCAGATCTTACACTCTTGATTTTTTTATGGGGATACCTTAAAAACAGAGTGTATAAAACGCAACCTGCTGATTTACATGATTTGAAAATGAAAACAACAACAGAAATTAGGAACGTAACGCCTGACATGTTGAACAGAGTTAAGGAAGAATTACAGAGCAGATTATTTCGTTTGTGCAAGTGAATGGAGAATATATTAAACATTTTTTATAAGAAAGTGACGTTTTTATTAAGTTTATTTTCGAAATTTGAATTTCAGGGTAAACTGTTTAGTTTTAATATTCCTGTATTAAATTTCCACCCTGTATTGTAAACTGTAATAAGACGATACATATGGGGTATCCCGCATTCAGAAAAATGTGATCTATCGAATTGTGATGAAAACATTTAGGGTTGCTATTAAAAAAAAGGATATTGGTGGTGGTAAAATGGTGGGAGCTTAATTATTTTAACTATTATTATAAGATAATGTTCGACAAATTAAACTTCGCGTGTCTCAGCGTTTTCCACAAAAACTATTTTTTGCTGAATAATGAATTTTATTCCATAAGTGTGTTTCACACTATATATATATATATATATATATATATATATATATATATATATATATATATATATATATATATATATATATATATATATATATATGAGACATGCTTGGTTCTCGGGTTAAACCGCGTCCAGAATTTATGGAAACTCGACGTTTCGGCTCCTATTTTGGACCCATTTTCAAGACGTAAAGGAAATATGTAAAGTCACTCTAAGGCCTCAATATGCCTACTCCTTAGAGTAATGGACAAAGGTGTGTAAAAGGAAATATGTAAGGACACTCTAAGGCCTCAATCTGCCTACTCCTTAGAGTGTTGGACAAAGGTGGGTAAAGGAAATATGTAAGGACACTCTAAGGCCTCAATCTGCCTACTCCTTAGAGTGGTGGACAAAGGTTGGTAAAGGATATATGTAAGGACACTCTAAGGCCTCAATCTGCCTACTCCTTAGAGTGGTGCACAAGGGTAGGTAAAGGAAATATGTAAGGACACTCTAAGGCCTCAATCTGCCTACTCCGGTGGATAAAGGTAGGTTGGGTTGTTGTAGCTCGATTACGGGACCTCAATCTGCCCACTCCCCATATCTCGCCGGAGATCGTCTGTGATGTCTCAGTGTGTTCAACCCTAGGCCTCAGAAAGATCTGGCAGTTCGTTGCAAGTCTTGACTTATATATGTCTATATGTCGTTCCGTCCACCTGTTTAGTCATCAGTGAAAGTAGTGGGGTCACCGTCAATTAAATTAAGTGGGGGGCTTTGGTCACGGTATTTAGAGGAGGATTAAGAGGGTCACACACACACACACACACACAAATATATATATATATATATATATATATATATATATATATATATATATATATATATATATATATATATATATATATATATACTGTGTCTATAAAGTAACACACAAATACAATTATATTGAAAGTGACCATTATAAAGGACAATTCAAAAACAGGTCGATTTCTATTTTCAAAAAACTAAAAATCTCATCCCTATCGTTATACCTCTTCAAATTACCCTTTCAAATTTTTGAAATTGGATAGGTAGTGTGTTACATATATTTAAAGCTAATACAATTCTCTATTCGGCAACAGAAATTTTACTTCCCCATAGTCACAACGTGTGAAAGTATGGCATCGACGACAATAATTGCAAAAAATTTTTTGCTTAAACGTCGTAAAAAGTGTTAAAACGTATAGAAAACGTTATTTGGGAACGAACTTTTTTTTTGGCTGTCAGTCTGTCGGTCTGTCGGTATGTATGTCTGTCTGTGAATGGGGGGTGATTTGGTGAAAATTTACATTTTTTTAGTAAAAACTTGTGTAATATAACGCTTTAGGGTTGGTTTATTAGAAAACTTTCAATTTTATCAAATATAGAGTGGAATATCGGTGACAAAAATTTCAAAGTTTTTTTTTGCCAAAACGGCGTAAAAAGTTTCAAAACATATAGAAAACGTGATCCGGGAACGATATTTTTTTGTCTGTCGGTCTGTCAATTGGTCGGTTTGTCGGTCTGTACGCCTGTCTGTTATTACGCGCAGTAACTTTCGAACGGAGTGAGATAGAATCTTTGAATTTGGTATCCAGTTAGCACCCGACAAAGGAACGCTTCGAATTGTTTTTGGCTAAGATCGCTTCAGAGGGTTGGGATAAATAGGGGATGATTTGGTGAAAATTGACATTTCTTTCGTAGAAACTCGAGTAATTTAATGTTTCACAAGTTTCTGGGTACAGGCATACGGATATTTTCTTTGTGGTCAAGTCATGGACCCTCAACTCATTTCATGAGAGTATATTATCACAGCTATGTGGAAGTTATGATTCAATTGGTAGCATTATTTTTTGCAGGAATAAAATAAAGAGAGTAATAACATTTTGATTATCAGTAACACCTAACACAAGTGAAGCCTATAAAATAGTGCTGCAAATTGAATCATAACTTTCACATAGCTTTGATAATCTGCTCTCCTCAGAAAGACATCCTCATTAAATGAATTCTGGGTCCATGGCTTGACTACAAACAAATATTCATATTTCTGTATCCATAAACTTCTGAAACGTTATATTATTCGAGTTTTAACAAAAAATCTCAGTTTTCACCAAATCGCCCATCATTTATCCCGTACACATTAAAGCGATCTAATCCAAAAACAATCCGAAGCGTTCCTTTGTAGGATGCTAATTGCATTTTTTTTTATATTTCAACAACACACCACGAGGGCTTACAGCCTAAATACTATCGTACCGTGGGTGTTGACAAGGAGGAAAGAGGCAGCTTGTTAATTCTGGACTTGAAGGTTTGGAGGTTCGGAGGAGAAGGAACAACATGTGCCGGCAAGGAATTCCACAACTTGGAAGTCCTCGGGACAAAAGAGCGGGCATAACAAGATGTTCTATGTCTGGTAACCTGGACAGTAAAAGGGTGCATTCGCTCTGTTCCCCTGGTAGATCTGTTGGGGGCAGCAGGTGGGGGAACTATGGAGGAAAGCTCCTCTGAGCAGTGCCCGTGCAGATATCTATAAAAGAGAGAGAGAGGTCACCAACGGCACGTCGGTGGACAAGGATGGCAGCCTTTGGGTCAGGGTAGGGTCACCGATGAGACGTATAGCTCTAGAAACAATTTCATCCCCGGAGACAAGAGGTGGGAACGTGCTTTTGCAGAAATTATTCCCAATAGATTTAGCAAGAGTCCAGAAGGGTTTGCTGCCGTTGGAGCTTAAGAAGACTTTGTTTTTGATGTGGTTATTAAACGAGTTTTTTTTGCCTCAGAAAGAATGCGGACATAGCGGTTTCTTGCGTCGTTAAATGCTTGACGATTTTCTTGACTGGGATTGTGTAGAAGCGTTTTGTGAGCTTTGACCTTTTCAAGTCTGGCCTTGTCACAGGATTTAGAGAACCAGGGCTTTTGAGTGGCTGAAGAGGTTTTCTGTGTACGTGGGATAAATAATTCCATGCCAGCTTGGATAATTTCGGTGACGTTTTGTGTGATATCAGAGGGGTCAGGATGAGAGAAGCAAACAGACGCCCATGGAAATGAGGAAAAGTAATCCCGCATATCGTCCCAGTTTGCGGAGTTGTAGTGCCAAACGATGCGTGGGTGTGATGACTGTGTGACCTCGGGTTGCATTGCGCAGGAAGCAGTGACCATGCCGTGGTCTGAGCGACCAAGGGGGGCGGTGACTGATATCTTATAGCATTCAGGTTGTGTAGTAAGAAGGAGATCCAAGGGATTTGAGCTGTGTGTTGGGATACGAGGAAAGTAAGTAGGTTGCTGAACGATATTGGCTAAAGAATTGCTGACTGCAAAGGCCTCCGCTGCTCTCCCTTGTGGATCGGTTTTTGAAGATCCTAGCCATTCCTTATTATGGACATTGAAGTCACCAAGAATAGTGACCTCGGAGGAAGGATATTCAGAAATCAGATAGTCGGTTTTTTCAGAAAGGTAGTCAAAGAGCTGGACAAAGTTGTTGTCAGAAGGTGATCGGTAAATGCAACAGATGAATTTAGTTGCAGCCCTGAGAGAAAGTTTTATCCATAGTATGTCTTTTCTTCCAGCTTCTAAATTGGGGAGTCTGGTGCAGGGTAGATTGCTACGGACGTATGCGCACACGCCTCCATGCAATCTAAAGGAAGTAAGGAGCTTATACCCCGGGAAATTAAGGTGATTAGTGGCTGTTTTGGCACTGATTTGGGTTTCGGTGAGGAAAAGGAGTTGGGGCCTGTTAGCCTGGAGGAAATGGTGGACGGAATTCAGGTTAGAATTTAGGCCACATATATTCGAAAAGGATATGTTAAATCTTGATGTTGGCGCCCCCTGTACACCCCTCTCCCGGAGATCCGAATGGAGGGGTATTTTGCCTCCGGAATATTTTGTACAAGGAGGAGCCATCATCATTTTTGTTTATAAGGGAAACCGACTCATACACCAGAACCGGAAACGTCCGTTGGGACTTCACCGGCCCCTTGATGTATGGGGTGGTGCATACCAAATTTGTAGATGATATCTCAATTCGTTCGAAAGTTGAAGCACCTACTAACAGACAAAGAAAACTTGGTTCTAAAACCAAGTATTCTATATGTTTTCAGACTTCTCGCGCCAACAAAAAAAAACATGGAAAATTTCTGCCAGCGATATTCCACTCCCACAAACTCAACCTCTAATTTATTTCAGCACAGAATATCAGGTGTTTGATGAAATTGAAAGTTTTCTAATAAACAAACTCTAAAACCTTATATTATTCGGGTTTTAATGGAAAAATGTTAATTTTCACCAATCCCCATTCATCCCATACCCCCAGGAGCGATTTTATCCAAAAACAATCCGAAACGTTTGCTTGTCGGGTGCTGTGTACCAAATTTGAGGAATTTCTTCTAAAGTTATCGTGGCTACATGCAGACAGAGATGCAGACCGACAGACAAAAAATGTTCGCTCCCAAATCAGGTTTTCTATATGTAAATTTTTGTCGCCGATGTCATACGATGTGGAAGTAAAATAACATAGTTCAGCAGATTTCAGACGATAAAAAATTATCTTCTCTTCTCAGAATTTTTCATCCTCTGATTATGCTAACTTTGTTAGTGAAACGATCGTGTGGTCTTTAAAAAGATGCGTTGTTTTCTGCAAGTGTACTTATGCTATGTTTCTATTATAAAATAATACAGGCCGGAGCTCTTCGCAACCTACACAATCGTCTGACATTTGGAGCGGATGTTGCCAACTTGAATATTCATCTCAAGATGTTACTAACTGTTCCCAAAGATAATAGATAGTTGTCTAAAAGGCTCTTTTCATATACCATTACGTCTCCACTTGGTTCCTTCGCTGTGGTTATCCCTGACAGTTCTATTCGCCCATTTAGAGATCATTTTAAGCAACTCCCGTTTGAAGGGCAATCTAAACTGCAAGAGTGCGTGTTAATATATTGTTGTTAAAGAATATAAATATCTGGGTGTTATATTTGATATGAAATTGTTGTGGACTTCGCATATGAAATATATATATAGGGCAGGTGTAAACGAGGAATGAACTTACTAAAGTCAGTTTGTAATTCAACGTGGGGTGCAGATGTTAAGGTATATCTAATGTTTTATAGATGTAACATTAGGCCCATTATAGATTATGGTTGCGTCGTATATGGATCTTCTTTAAACTTTAATTTGAAAATAATAGATCGCATACAAACGAAAGCAATTAAAATATGTATTGGTGCGATAAAATCATCACCAAATAATGCGGTCCTGGTGGAAAGCCAGGAACCACCGATATATTTAAGAAGGGCATTTTTGGCCAAGAAACTAGTTATCGAATGGCGATACTATTACCAATTACGTTTAAAGGTATTACATTGACTTTTTCTTGAATGTTTGTCTAATAGTTTTTGGTTAACAAAAAAAAAAAAAAATCCACCATTGGTTGATACATACGGCAATACAATACACTTTGCTGATTGTTCCAAAAGACAAAATTGCAATATTTACCCTACTCTATCAAAAAATGCACAAAATAGATATAATATTCTAAATTATACAATTTTTGCATCTCTAAATCGTTCCATACTTAAAGCAACATTGGAAAAGTTTAATAAATATACACAAATATATACAGATGGTTCCAAATCGTTATCTGGGACAGGCTGTGCTTTTTATTCCCAAGACGGTAGATACCAAAAAGTTAAATTAAATAATATAGCATCCATTTACACTGCGGAGGCATATACCTTGTACGAAGCACTTCAATGGTCAATTGAAAACAAAATTAAACATACTCTAATTTTATTAGATTCCAAATCAGGTCTGATTTCACTTAAAGATTACACCAAACATGGCTAAAATCCAGTAATATGTGACATTATCAGTCTGTATCAGTCTATAGAGGATGGTGGGAATCGAGTCATATTTATGTGGATAAAAGGGTACACGGGACTAGCAGGCAACGAAATAGCTGACAAACTACCTAAATAATCTATAGAAAGTTCAAACAAAATAATACACTGGATTACTGCTGACGATGTAAATAAAAAATTAAATTTGTAATAAGCGAAACGTGGGAAAGTGTTTGGCATGAATTTGTTAGCAAAACAACTAAGCGATTTACATTTATTCATCCAATGTTGCCTAAACAAATTCCACACATTGACGAATTTATTATGCCAAGGTACTATACTACTGTAATTACCAGAATGAAGCTGAATCACGGCTGCTTCCCACAACACCTACATAAAATAGGCATTAGTAACAATCCTTATTGTACATGTGACAACAGTTACCTAGGAACTTTAGAACACCTCATGTTTCAGTGCAGTTTGAATAACCCGATACGTAAACAACTCTGGAAAGAACTCAAAGATGCAGGAGTAGAGTTTCCTGTGAATTTAGCAAATAGCCTGAAAATCTATAAGAGAAATAAAATTCATTCGGCATACAAAAATCAAAATTTAGTTTTGCTGTTTCTCTGTATGTGTATTTTATAATTAACCTTAGTTAAGAATAATATTAATATAAACTCAATTTTCCTACCGTCTCACCTATTGTTTTTCATTCCATGTCATTAGCTGTCCAGTGTTGTTTGTTAAAAAAATTACCCTGAAGGACACCTGGGCGAGAAGCGAGTATCCTTTGTTTCTATCCTTAATAATAAGTAAGAACATAAACATTTATATTTTGACAAAATTGATATGTTAGGAGATAAATATTGCTTATGCTATAGCCATTTAGAAATAGTCATACTCTGTAAGAGCTTACACATAAAGGTACGTCTATCGCTTTAATCCTCCCTATTGCTGTAAGTATTGATATCCATGCAGCAAAATATATTTGAAGGAGAATCGCTTTTTATAACAATGTATAGATATAACAATGGTACAAATTTACTGCAGAGTTTTGTGGCCAATGGACGTAATGTCCGAAGCCAATTGCTTCCACACACACAAGTCGTTGATGAACAAACTTAACTTTTTTTAATGAAACACTTCTTGTATTATTACATTGGTGCATTTTCCATCGAATTATAATTGATATTTGTTGGAAAAAAATGATATCGTTCATAATTTTTCAATTATTTTGCAACTTTTCGCGTTTATGGCACATATAAAAAATTGTGATACGGCATTTTTACCAATAGATAGCGGAGTCCCATGAAAATGACGCATTCAACGAGGTTTTCGTTTACATTATTCCTTGAAAAAAATCCAGATGTAACGTACAGGTGCTCTCAAACAGCATGTATTTTATTTCAATTTTAATTGCAGATTATATAATTCGAATTTTATGTATTTTATCTGCAAATTTTCTTATAAAATATATCAGTCGGTTTTCGCAGAAATCATTTTTTATGAAATGTTGGCCATTAATAAGTAATTTTTATTAGGTTATTATAAAAAACGATGTTTGCGAATCCACATAAAAACAACTTTTTCCAAATTTTCGTGAAAAGAAATTTGTTTTGAAAATTTTCGTGTAAAAAACCTTTTATCTAACTTTCGTGAAAATAATTGTATATAAATTTCGTGTAACATTATTTTGGTCAATTTTTATTTTAAGAAAATGGCTAATTTTTGTGAACGGGGCTCTGAAAATTTTCATGTAGAAAGGTTTTTTGAATTTCTTAAAAACCTATTTGTGAATAATTATATCTTGGTAAATGTAGTTTTTGTGTAAATTGTTTGAATTGTTGGCCTGGAAAATCGGAGCCGTTTCTTCAGCATATTTATATTTATTTTCGGAAATTATATTTTTTCCTATAATCTAAGAAAACAGCCCATTTACAAAGAGCTGTTGCTTCCTAGGTACTTGTCTACGACACTTAACAGGATTATCATAGGTCATGGTGCTTTTAAGTCTCTTTTGTATAAAATAAAAGTTGAAGACAATCCATTTTGCTCATGCGACAATACCAGCCCAGCTGATTTAAATCATTTGATTTTTTCCTGTATTATGCATCATGAACAAAGAAAAATATTATTTTGTAATTTGATAGAATACAATGTTTCTTTTCCACTTGATGTGACGTCACTTATGTATGAAGCTGTGTGTAATAAAAGTGTCATGGTAGCTTTCATGAGTTTTGTTAAAGACTCTAAGTTAGCTAGGTTTATATAGGTCTTACTAAAAAAATTGTATTCTGAAAATTGGACTGTTCCATAAATATTGTACTAGTGGCAATATACTATATAGTCTTAAGGGATACTAAATAAACTTAGCAGATTAATGTATAGTCAGAGAGATAAAAGTAAGTTCCTTTGTGTCTTTCCTTGTGTTAACCTCTTTTGACCGCAGCCTCCCCAGTATGTTAAAAGTCACCATGACAGGCTCCATTGGTGTGAAAAGTGTCCCAGTGTTTCTCCAGCAACAATTTGTAGCGTAGATGTGTGTATGCATATGGATGTGTGTGTATGTGCACATGACGAGATAATGTGCATTTTCTGTCCTGCACCTAGTGTCAAGTACTGGACGTATAAAGCTTATTGACGTGAGTGTGCATACATGAGTGTATATGCGCTCGCGTATGTGTGTGAGTGGAGTATGTAAATTTTAATTTTAAGATATATTTTTAGTAAACAGCAAGCGTATAGGGAGATAAAAGAAGTTAAAATGAAAAAGTTAAAGAGCTTGTTAGATTAACATTTTTAAGGCAGGTTTTTCCATAATGAAGAGCAGATGCATCCTTGTTCATTTTGAAGATTGACAATGACTGAATGAGCCAGTCAAAACTCTAATCAAAAAATAAATAAATATTGTTTCCAGCAATAAGGTAATTTTGATTTCTCATTTTTACTAAACAAAAGACATATTTGGAACTGTAAACATTTTTATGTAAATTCACTACCATAACGCACTTGCTGCGTCCAGACTTTTTAGTATAAATATACCTAGGTAGTGCGAACGGTATTGAAATATTGATTATATATAATATAATCAAAGTGCCGTATTACAGTAGAACTTTAAGATTATAAGAGGATTTCCCTCAATTTCCCTAGTTTCCCATCACCAGTTCCTGACTTGGTGCAAATGAGACCACCTTAAGAGTGCAAGTATTATAGCGTTTTAAACAAAAAAAACATTTTTTAAGATTGGCTCACAATTGACGGAATTATCGGTAAACATGCATAAAAAAGTCGGTTAAAACCCAGGCGGAACTTTTTTCGTTAAAGATGTCGTTGTTGAGAGGCGGTTTTAATAAATCAAAGCTATTTAATTCTAATGCGATAAATTATCATGAGTTCATTAATGTACTTATCCTTTTTTGTATAATCCCTCATTAACAACTATAATACCTGTCAAGAAATGACTATATTTACATATGTATATACGCCAAAATTAGGACATCCACATAATACCTAGATATCTAATGATGTTTTAACACTACTGCTTGAGAAATGATATATATATATATATATATATATATATATATATATATATATATATATATATATATATATATACATATATTACATTTTTCAAACTCCTGTTTATCGTAAATTTTAGATAATAAGCACGTGAGAAGTGTCTAAGAATTGATATCCATAAGTTATGAGGAATTTAATTTAAAATTTAAATTTTGATTTTAACACACCGTATCTGTATTGTAGAATCTATCTAACAAACTGGTATCGACAGAAACAAGAATAATTGATAACGATTTATCTGATATGTTGTTTTGTAAAATTATCGATAATATAAATGAAACTTTATTTACACGAGGACAGGTTCGTACTGGCCAGGTAGGCTGGTCCGCGATAGCCGAGGGCCTCCGGGCTATGGGCCACCAAAAAACGGGAGGAATTTTTTTTTAAATTTTGTGGCGGAAAAAGACTTTAGAGAGCTTTAATTTCTTTATAACTATTTCCATGTGCTTCATTATACTTTTCCCAGGATGCTTTATATCGCAATCACTTATACAACAGTTTTATACAAGTAGCATAGAGTTGTTGAGCAGTGAAAAAAGATAAAAATACAGCAAAATTTATTAAATGTCATGACCCCGGAAAGGAAGACTACACGTTGGCCAAGGCGTACAGGCTAATTAGCCTTCCATCCTTTCTGCTACAGGTATTGGAAAGAATTATAGAGAGGTTTGCGCTAGAGGAGATCCTCAGGGCTCACCCCTTCCATAAAAACCAGCACGCGTACTGGCGGGGGAAGTCGACGGAAACGGCGCTCTCCGCCGTGACGCGGAAGGTAAGGTGCCTACGCTACGGAGAGAGCACATTAGCTGTGTTTTTTGATGTGGAGGGGGCCTTCGATAGAGCAAGGACAGAGACGGTCTGGCCGCCCTACAGGACAGGGGATCGCCTAGATCTCTTATAAGTTGGGTGGCGAGCATGCTGGAGGACAGGTGGGTTTCATTGACCTTAACGGGCCGGGGGCTGGATGTTTGAATGATGAGCGGCTATCCTCAGGGCAGCTGCCTGTCGCCTCATCTATGGTGTCTGGTCATAGACGGCCTCTTGGAACGGCTCTCCGAGAAGGGCTACTACGCCCAGGCGTATGCTGATGATGAGCTGGTCTTAGTTACCGGTAAATTCCTCCGCGTCGTCTGTGCGTGCATGCAAACACCATCTCGCATGATTGGAAAGTAGTGTGGTGAGCAGGGATTGCCCTTAAGCCCGGCGAAGACGGATATGGTCCTGTTCACCAAGAAGAGGAATCTGGATGGGTTCAGGGCGCCCGTGATGTTTGGAAAACCTTTAGCTTTAGTGTGGGAGGTCAAATATCTGAGGGTGGTCCTAGACTCTAAACTATCATGGTGGTCGCAAATAGAACGAGTAGTGGCGAAGGGAGTAGAGACCCTCTGGCAGCTGCGGCGCGTGATAGGGAGGATCTGGGGACTCAATCCTTGGATTCTTCATTGGATTTACACTGCGATTGTCAGGCCGAGAGTCCTGTATGGGTCAGTGGTCTGGTGGTGCTGTGTGAACCAAACTGCTACCCGGGAGCTGGTCAAACTTCAATGGGTGGCAAGTATGGACATCACCGGCGCTATGAGGATGACACCCTCAGCCGTGCTAGAGGTCTTGCTCATGCTGCCATCGCTTCCCATCTGCATCAGAAGGGAGGCGCTATGGCGTCGCATCTCAGAATGCAAAACTCTGGAAAATGATGCGGAGAGGGGGAAAAAGTTGCCAAGGAGGTGGAAAAGGAAATCCCAGTTTGTACCGTCAAGGTACGGAATACAAAGGACAATATTAGGCTGACTAGGACATACACCCTCAGAAACCTCAGTAGCTTGTTTTAATGAAAGGCATCGAATTTGGTATAACCTGTATACTAGTAACAATGTATCATATTTCATCAAAAGAACCTAATTGTTTGAAAAAGTACAATATTTTTCCTGGCCAACTAACATGTGCAAACTATTTACACACCTGACATGATATAATAATTCAAAGAAGTTCTTGACAAAAGCAAAAAAAATGTTCGCATCAACAAAATGACACAAAATTCGCCATTCTCTTTAAAAAAATTGGCGCAAGTAATATTACAAATATATATATATATATATATATATATATATATATATATATATATATATATATATATATATATATATATATATATGTATATGTATATGTATATATATATATATATATATATATATATATATATATATATATATATATATATATATATATATATATATATATATATATATTACGAAAATGTGAAATAAGTTTTTTTTACAATAACTTGAATGTTTATTATTAATTACCAAGACTTCACAAACATTTACAAAAAATATTTCTACGGAAACAATAAAAAAATGTAACTTTGTTTTTTGCATAAAAATTTGCTAAAGCATTCATAAAAATCAATTTATATGCCTAACTGTAATTAAATTTAAAAAAAAGGGAGATATAAACAGGTGTTTTTTATGTTTTAACGGAAATTTAAAGCAATAAAAGTAAATAACAACATAAAGGAAAATATAATAATATTTGCATGACACAAGCTGTCAGAAATAAGAAGGTTAAATGACACATTATGGTTTCATTTGGTAAAGACGCCGTATCACAATTTTTGATATGTGCCTTTTGGAATGTTGCACTACACTGTACACACTTTTAAATATACACTTTATTTGTTTGCTGTACTTTTTGTGATTTTTTATTTGTTTACGTGGACTGCAGTTTCGAACCGTCCTAGTTTATCATCAGCATGCTACCGACTGTGTGTGTACGTGGCGCATGCGTGTTGAGCTTGTATTGGTCGGTTTACTGTTCTCTAATTCGTTGTGTTTTCCGACTGTGTCGTGTCTATCGGTCTCCTGTCTTTATCACTGTGGTTTGATAATTTGTCTATTTCTATGGCTTTTATTAAGTTTTGTTTAAATGTTTGTACTTGGACGTTGGGTTTTCTTTCAGTTTCTTGCTTTTGTTTGTTGAGATGAATGTGTTTGTTTTTTCTATATAGTCCTGTGTTTTTATTGCTATTAGTGCGTCGATCTGATCTGTTTTTGCTATTAGTATGTTGTTATATGTGATTTTGTTTCTTATTTGTTTAATCATTTTTTCAGGTGTATGGTTTTTTGGTTTAGTCTTGTCAATAATTCTGTTAATTTCTGTTGCTAGTTGGTTTTTCAGTGGTTCTAAGTTTGGGCTATATATAAAAAATGCAAATCTGGGAACTATACTACATTCAACAAACAAACAATAAGAAATAATTAATGATAGAACAAATCCAAATACAAACATTTAAACAAAACTTAATAAAAGCCATACAAATACACAAATTATCAGAGAACAGTCAACCGACCAATAGAAGCTCAACACGCATGCGCCACGTACAATCTCAGACATAGACCACACAGGAACGATCACAGTCAGTAACGTGCTGATGATGAACCAGGCAGTTAGAAACTGCAGTCCACGTAAACCAATAAAAAATCACAAAATACAGCAATCAAATAAAATGTATTATATATATATATATATATATATATATATATATATATATATATATATATATATATATATATATATATATATATGTATGTATATCTGTGTGTTGAAAACTCGAAAGTCGTTACCCCTCTTAAGCGAAATTTTCTATGTGAAAATTCGCTACCATGGAGTACTGTAGCGTCAAAAATCCTTTACGTTTAAATTTATGCAAGCGTTCTCTGTGTGTAATTTGAGCGAGCCAATTAATATAACATTATTCGTTATTATTGTTGTTGTTTTGAATGTTAAAAAGTTACCCACACGTTTCCTTGACACTGACATAACGAGTAGCGCCGAACAAAAAGCCACAGACAATAAAAATTCTCTCAGGCTCGAATCCAATAAAAGTATGAGTAGAATAATTGACGTTTGACAAGTAAAGAAGTTTTACTTTCATATCAATTAGCAAGACGTTGACGTTTATAACAGTAACCAAATAAAAACTCATGCTTCCTATTTGTTCGTATTCATACGTTAACACTTAATTTGCTTTCAAGTTCTAACAGAATAATATTTTGAAGGTGATTGTATTATTGAATTTAGACAATGTGTAAGAAGGTCACGAGATGATGAATGATAGTGAGAAAGTAAAATAAGTAGTTTTGGTAGCATAAAAAACCAATTCACGCGTCAAAACTGATTTTCATCTTGAATGGAGAACATTAGATACACACACCTGAGTCATAAAAACACGTAGTACATCATTGAAGTGGAAAATATATGGTGGAGTAGAAGAGATTTTTGTTAAACGAATATACAGGTTGTCCCAACTAAAATTTGCATCTCCTGAAGTTTCCGATTTCGTCCAAGTGTGGGAAAATGCTAAAATAGGTCAATTTTAACTTGAAGGGGTCCCAAATTTTTTTTTTTTGGTTTCCAAGTTATTTCTGCCTCACTCTAGCGCTCAGAGCCACCGTTTCAAAAAATTTAAATGTCAAAGGGGTTCTAGTGACACATCATTTTGAGGCTGCTTTCATTCTCTAAGCAATTTTTTTGTTTTTGTATTTCAAACTTGAGCGATTGGTTTTAGTGAATTTTTATTTTAAAAAAATCACTAATAGAGAGGTATCGATGGTAAGACTTTGCAAAAATGTTTTCAAATGAGCGCGAACTAGGACCCCTAGAACCCATATCCGGGGTCAGTTTCAATTTTTATATGTTTATATATGTATATATATATATATATATATATATATATATATATATATATATATATATATATATATATATATATATATATATATATATATATATATATATATATATATATATATATATATATATATATATATATCCGTCTGATAACTCAAAAAATTATTAACCGATTTCAAGGAAACTCGGCAAGTGTCTTTCTTTTATTAATGGACGTGTTCGTTAGCCAGGAAACTCGAATAGGGTTTTCCGGGAAAATTTTGAGTTTTCTTTCAAAAACAATTTTTTTCTCCGAAAATAACAAAGCTGTTTTAATTAAATTTACCACATATGTTGCCCCCTTTTTTTTTTTTTGTTCCCTCAGGGCTCGTCCGCGGCCTTGCCGCCCCGATAGCACCGCAACCCTTGGTTGATTGTGCATACCCCTAGTCTTACTCCACCCATTCCAAAATCACTGTGCCTTGAACTAGTCTGCACAGCGATTGGTAGGGTGAAGTTTTATATTGCTCTGTCTCCGGTCTAGAGTGACCGTAGATCAGTTGTCTTTTCCGGTCCAGAGCTATACACTCGCACAAGATGTGCTGGGCTGATTCCTCCCCCTCGCCGCAGAGTCTGCATGCGAGGTCCCCTTCGAACCGCCCCATTTTATGTAGGTGTTTCTTGACGGCCATGTGTCCCGTCAAGAGACCTGTTGTGTTTCTGAGCTGTCCTCTGCTAAGGTTTAGCAGCTCCACCGCTCTCTTTGAACTGGGTCCGTCAATTATTGACTTCCCATGTCTGAGCCCTGGACAGTCCGCCCAGTACACCTTGTGTTGGTTTCTGACCCAGGACTTAATGGCTCCCCTGGCAGTGCTCTTTGACACGCCCAGAGCCGGTTCTGGTCCCATAAATGGTTCTGCTGACCCCCTCTTTGCGAGACTGTCAGCTCCTTCATTGCCTTTGACCCCCGAGTGACCCGGCACCCAGATGAGGGTCACCTCATTCTGCCCAGCCAGGTCGCTCGTCTCGTCTCGGCACTCACTCACCAGCCAGGAATTTACCCGTGGGCTACTTAGTGCCTTAAGGGCTGCCTGGCTGTCTGTGGCTATGAGGATCCGCTTGTTGGTGTAGCCCCTCCTCTTGTTCTCCCGCACACAGTGCAGGATGGCGTACATCTCGGCCTGAAACACCGTTGCATGGGCTCCGAGGGAAATACTGTGACTTACCCTCGGTCCTTCCGAGTAAACACCTGCCCCCGTCCCACGCTCCCCGCCAGATCCGTCCGTGAACCAGACGAGCGCGTCCCGTGGTATGCCCGGTGTCTCCTCCCGCCATGCCCCGCGATCAGGGATTTCCACTGTGAAGTTGTTTTCCCTGCACATTCGCGGGCTCGCGAAGTCTGACCTCATTTCAAGCATGGGTTCCTTCACGATCTCCTGAATTTTGCAGTGGCCCCTGAAGCCTGGGTTGATCTTCAGTCTACCATTGCAGGCTAGTCTGTATAGTCCTAGCCTGGCCTCTCCCATAATAACGAAGTGTAGGGGGGGTAGATCCAGCAACACCTCCATGGCGGCTGTTGGGGTTGAAGACATGGCCCCTGTGATGCCTAGGCAAGCCATCCTTTGGATCTTGCCTAGTTTTTGTTTGGCACTGGATTGTGTCACCTTAGGCCACCAGACCAGTGCCGCATATGTTAACGATGGTCTGACCACCCTTGTGTACAGCCAGTGGGCCATACTAGGTCTTAGTCCCCACGTTTTTCCATATAGCCGCCTAGTGACGGCTAAGGTCATGACTGCCTTACGCAGTATTTTTCCAATGTGACCATTCCAGGTTAGCTTAGAGTCCAATACGACCCCAAGATATTTTACCTCCCTGGCCATTGGAACGCTCCTACCGTATAGAGTGAGAGTTCTGTGGCTTTCACACTTCCTCCTCCTCGTAAACGGCACGACGGTTGCTTTCTCGGGGCTCACCCCGAGCCCTTGATCAACCGTCCACCCTTCCACCACTTTCAGTGCAGTCTGCATACGCTCCCACACTGCCTGTGTGACCTTTCCTCGGACTATGATGACAATGTCGTCCGCATAGCCCTGTACCTCATACCCCCCTCCCGAGAGCCTCCCCAGCAGGCCGTCCACGACTAGACACCAGAGCAAGGGAGACAGAACGCTCCCCTGCGGACACCCCGCCGCGACCCCCGCCAGCAGAGTCCCTCCCGCGAGTGAGGTGAACACCGCCCTGTCCCTGAGCATGGAACCGATCCACCTGCAGCAGGTCTCCTCTATTCCACGCTCCCGGGCAGCTGCCAGAACCGATCCGAACGAGGTGTTACTAAAGGCCCCCTCTATGTCTAGGAAGGCCCCCAGCGCCACCTCCTTGTTCTCCAGCGTATTCTCCAGTTTCAGCACCAGTTGGTGCAGTGCTGTTTCTGTTGAGAATCCTGCTCTGTATGCATATTGTCCGCAGTGTAGAGGATATGCTTCCAGTACACCGCCCCTAATGTGCCGGTCGAGCAGTTTTTCCACTGTTTTCAGCAAGAAGGACATGAGACTTATTGGCCTCAGGGACTTTGCCTGGTCTGTTGGACGCCCAGGTTTAGGAATAAATACAACCCTGGCCAGTCTCCATGCCCTCGGAATGTACCCCAGAGCCAGGCTGGCCCTCATAATGAGGGTAAGCACCGGCGCCAGTATATATATCCCCTGTTGGAGCATGATGGGCATTATTCCATCAAATCCCGGCGATTTGTATGGCTTAAAGCTGTTAATGGCCCATCTGATTTTGCTCCAGGTAACCACCTCTTTAGCGACTGTCCAGTCTACTCTAGATGCCCGCCTATAAGACGCCTCTATTTCTGAGTGTTCCCAGTCCGGAGGTGATTGGTTTATTATGTTACAGCCGGGGAAGTGCGTCTGGAGTAAAATTTCCATAGTTTCCTCCCCCGAGCTTGTAAAGCCTCCCGTGGGTGTTCTAAGGGAGCCTATGTTAGTCTGAGGGCCCTTAGACAGGATCTTGTGTAGTCGAGCACTCTCAGACGTGTTTTCCACTTCTTCGCAGTGCCTCCTCCACGACTCCTTCTTGGCGTCCCTCAGTCTTTTGTTATAGGTCGATAGGGCCTGTCTATATTCATCCCATGCTCCCGACCTTTTGGCCGCGTTAAACAGCTTACGAACCTGCGTCCTCCTTTGCCTGAGGTCCTCGTTCCACCATGGGACGTTCCTGGTGGACACCCTCATTTTCAGGGGGCAGTTGGCGTTATAGGCCGAGGTAATTGCGTCTCGCAATTGGACTGCTGCAATCTCGAGGTCTATTGAATCCCTTATGGCCCTCTCAACCCCCCGCAGTTCCACAGCTAGGTCTGCCCTGTAGGCTTCCCAGTCCGCCTTGCGGGGGTCCCGGTACCATACCGTTTCTCTTTCGACTTTGGCGATTTCAAACCGGATGTATCTGTGGTCTGAGCTACTCACTTCCCCAGACACAGCCCAGCTTTTAACAAAGTCACCCAGAAACTGGGTGGAAACTGTTAGGTCTAAAACTTCCTCACGCCGTGTTGTGACGAATGTCGGTTTATTACCTCTATTCAATATGTCTAAATTAAATTTCATAAAGAATTGTAAAAGTGCCTCACCCCTAGAGTTTGTGTCCGAGCTACCCCACAACTCATGGTGCGCATTCGCATCCATGCCGATGATGGTCTGCCATCCACCTGCTCTGCTACCCACCATCAGCTGCTCCAATTCGTTGGGTGGAGGAAGGTCCGTGCTGTCCCCTGGCAGATAGGCTGACGCGACAGTAATGTCCCTCAGCCCATCCGCTCCTCCACATCGGATTTTGATCGTTGCCAGGTCCCTGGAACAGAAATTCATTAGAGGGAGAAACTCTATCCCTTCCCTGACAAAAATGCAGGCCCTCGGATTCTCGCTGGACCTGCTGTAGATGAGCTTTCCATTAGCTCCGCCGAGTCCCTTGATCTCTCCTTTGTAGGAGTACGGTTCCTGGATGAGGGCCACATCCGTGTTCCTCAGAGCCATTAGTAGTCCGGCCGTGGCTGCCCTACTGTGTTGGAGGTTGACCTGAAGGAACCTAAGTCCCATTAACCCTTAATTGCTTCCCCAGTGGGCGGAAGCTAACCCTTCCCATGCCCCAGAATGCCTTGAAGGAGGTTCCTTCAAGGGCTCTGTAAGATGTCGGGTCGATCGAGAAGGCGAGCGTCTGTCCTTTCTCCTCTGCCTTCCTGCTTAGAACCGACCAGTGTTGCGTCCCCAGTTCAGGGTTCTGGATCTTAAGTCTGCTGATCACCGTCTCCTGCGGGACGGTGTCAGGGATCCGTACGAGGACCTTGCGTCTCTTTGGGAGTTCCTTGGGCTCGACGGCTGTCAAGTCTGCCCCCTCCCAAATCTGACCGAGGCCCCCGATCGTTTTCCGCAGCCAGTCCCGCGACTGCGGGCCGGCACAGGTTATCCAGAGGATGCCCCCCGTCAGGCGCGTCCGGTGGAACTGAGGCGGGCTCTCCCCTTCCTGAAGAGAGTCCACTGCAGCTACCACCGCAGCCTGGATCAGGTCCGCCTTCCCCTGGTCTAGCGTGACCTCAGGATGGCGTCTGTCAATCACCGCCATCCCGAGGCCCTCCGCAGCCTCCCTGTAAGAGCCAGTCTGCGCCGGTGTTCCGGCCTTAGTTCCTTTGGGAGGTCTGTCTGTAGTAGGCGTGCTAGAGCCAGAGCGCGGCGTCTTCCGACTCGCACTCTCCTCTTGCGCCTTTACAGGCACCCTGGCCCTTTTGGAACGTCTGTCTGTAGTGGGCGTGCTAGAGTTCGAGCGCGTCCTCTTCTGACCCGCACTCCCCTCTTGCGCCTTTACAGGTTTCTCGACCGTCCAGGTCCCGGCCGCCATTTTTTGCGCCCTCCGGAGCTTCTTTCTTTGCGCCCCGGAAAGACGCTTGGACTGCCGGGGCAGTCCCTCTACTCTAACAGTAGAGTCCTCACTGGTGGAGGGGCCCCCGGAGTCCGCGGAGCTCGCCGCCCTCCGGTGGGACCCAGCCTCCAGCTTGGGTGTCAGGGACAGGTCTCTGGCCGAAGCTACCCCCTGATCCCCCGTATCTACGCCGGTCGTGGGACCTCCAGAGTCCGCTGCCGCACCCTGGCTCGTCTCCGTTTCCGGGATAGACTCAAGGCTCAAGTCTGTAGCCGGAGCCACTCCTCGAGCCTCATTGGTTTTGGTTTTATATATGTTGCCCCTTACTAAGTACTAAAATTCAACTTTTTAAGTGTATAGAAAATTGAGTTATTCAAATTTTAAGTTTTCTTTTGAATAATTTTTTTCTCCAAAAATTACAAAGTTATTTTAATGAAATTTGGTGGAAATCTTTCTCTAGGAAAGACATTACTAGATACCAAAATTAAACTTTCTAAGTTTATAGAAAACTGAGTTATTTAAATTTGAAGCATTTAATACAAATTCACTACCATAACGCACTTGCTGCGTCCAGAGTTTTTGCGAATCACGAAACCGTTTTAGGCTCACTGAAATTTGCAGAATTGTTAACTCGGTACACTCCCGTTTAAATTGTAAACAATTTTTTTGGTAGGATCGGGTTAAGAAATCTTATCTTATCTGCACGAATGTTTTTAATTTTTAAGGGAAAAAAACTTTGGCTAAACGCATTAAAACTATCATTTTAATGAATTCTCATTAAGAAAATTCACTAGTAGAGAGGTATCGTTGGTAAGACTTTTGGAAAATGCTGCAGATGAGCGTAAACTAGGACCCCTGAAACCCATATCCAAGGTCAGTTGAAAAGTTTATATATATATATATATATATATATATATATATATATATATATATATATATATATATATATATATATATATATATATATATATATACATATATATATATATATATATATATATATATATATATATATATATATATATATATATATATATATATATATATATACATATATATATATATATATATATATATATATATATATATATATATATATATATATATATATATATATATATATATATATATATATATACATATATATACATATATACTTTATTTGTTTGCTGTACTTTCAGTGATTTGTTATTTGGTTACCTGGACTGCAGTTTCGAACCGTCCAGCACGCTACTGACTACGATCGCTCCCGTGTGGTCTATGTGTATCGGTCTCATGTCTTGATGAATGTGTGTAGCTACGTTTTATTTGTAGCTAGGTATATGGATTTTATCTAATGCTGTTACATGTTCCTCGAATCTTGTTTCTATTGATTTTTTTGTCATTCCTATATATTTTTTATTGCATGTGATACATTCTTTTTGATAAATTCCGTTTAAATCATGTGGGTTGTGTTATTGTTATTTATTTGTTTTGTTTATGATTTTGTTATTAGTTTTATAGCTCATGTTTAAGTCATATTGTTTGAGTGTTTGTGTTATTTTTTGATGTGGTGGTTATAAGTGAATGTTGTGTATTTTGTGTTTGTTTCTGGTGTTTTGTTTTCGGTTTTGTAGATTTGTTTGTTTTTTATTTCTTTTACTAGCTTTTCTATTGTTTTCTTGTTGTATCCATTTCTTTGTGCTATTTGTATTATCATGTTGTATTCCTTTTATCGTTCATCATTATGGAGTGGCACATTTAGCATTCTGTTTATTAAGTATATGTCTGCGGTCAACAAATAAACGGTATATTTAAAAGTGATTACAGCGTTGTGCAACATTCCAAAAGATATATATATATATATATATATATATATATATATATATATATATATATATATATATATATATATATATATATATATGCATCCAACCGATAACTCGAAAAATACTTGACCAATCAAAACCAAATGTGAAAATCCCCTTCATCTTAATAGCTTGGATAAGTTCGTTAGACAGTTTTGACACCCAATTACTTTTTGAAAAAAAATGCAAAAATTGTTTGAAAACGCAATATCTTTTTAATTACTAGCACTATTAAACTAAAACTTTATTAGCAGCCAGATATCATATGAGTGGTTCTATCTACCAAATGTGAACTCAATTAGCTAAGTAACTCTCGAGTTATAACTAAATAAAAAATAAATAATCTACAATCTGACCTCAAATTACCTCTAAATGGATGCCTATAATATTAGACAATGTCAGGTCAGGTCAGGTCAGGTCAGGTCAGATATATCAGGGGTCCGCTGCCAACAGAATCTCTAAATTAAGTTTTAAATGGACGGGCTACAAAAGTATGTCACAATAAACAATCAGCGGGGTTGCCATTTGCGGCAACTCTCATATGAATTTTAAGATATAAATATGTTAATAAATAAAAATTTTAATGAAAGTGATTCAATTTGCTTAAAAGCAATATAGAACTACGTTTTATTATATATACATATTAAGCTTCCTATTTTTACGGTATTTAAAAGCCATTTCCCTTCTCTAGTTTAATCTGACACCACTATTTGTCATTTGTTAACTGACAGGAGTCATGAGAGAAATGTGTGCGTTCTAAGCATAACTTTGAAACTAACAAATGTCATTAACAAAGAAGAAGAATAAGAAGAAGATAACCTCGAAATCGGCTTTGCTAATATCTTAGAACCTTACAATATCAAATAACGACCTATATTCTAAGGTTTATACAAAGAGAAGTGGGTAAATAATAATCCAACTTTTAATTGTAACCTAACTTTGACAAATGCCTTCGGCCGTCGACTGTACACAGAAACTGTGACTGAAGAATAAACGCAAATCGGCCCGGTTTTTCCCGGAAAATGTTGTGTTTTCTTTCGGAAAATTTTTATATCTCCGAAAATAACCAAGTCGTGGCAACCAAATTTGGTACGTGAGTTTACATCTTAAAAGTAAACTATGTACCAAAACCTATATCTGTAAGTTAAAAGGCAAAACGTTATAGGCATTTAAAGAAAACGATTTTGGGTTTTTCCTCTTAAAACCCCAGTCACAATTTGAAACGTCAAAATTGGCAACATAAGTAAAGAACCTAAAGCAAATACGGATTATTTAGAGAAACTTTAGCAAGAAGAGTGTTTCACAAACCCTTAAGTTTCAGCTTCAACCGTCATTTTCCTTTATTTTACTAAAATATTTTCAGAAGATTTATTTCAAATAGAACCTTTTTCTGATGTTTTGGCAGTACCTAGTATTAGTTAGAGAGTTTTTGGTTTAAGGGTATCTAAGCCTTAGCGAACTTTCTTAGAAAAGATTTGCCAATAAAGCAGACCACGGCTTTTGAATTTTGAAAAGACTGCTTCAAATAAGCGCCAACTAGGCCCTCTAGAACCCATATCCAAGTTTAGATTAGTTTTTATCTGTTTACATATATACAGGCTGCCGCATTTCTACGATTAAACTCAATATCCGTTTTTAGACAAGATACGAGAAAAATTTGTGTATGTTAATTATTATAGGGTGTCTCCAGCTGCATCTCCTAAAAGTATTTTGACGATCACAGCGTTTTCCATAAGTCGTTGGTGATACAAATTTTCTTTTGGTGAATCTTGTTAATCAAATTTTCCATCTAAAAATTTAACCTGCTTACTTTAACAGATACATACTATTGTTTTTCGGTTCGAAATCCTGAGGTGGTTACCCATATCTACGCCACTGGTTGTCTCAGCAGCTAGATAGTACTGAGTTTTAAAGATACTTATTACATATATCCAAATTTAGTGAAAATAGCTGCAGCTGCAAAAGACGATATTTTTATATTATGTAACCCTGTATCTTCTAAATTACGCAACATAGGACACATATTTATATGATTTTTTTTCCCCAAAATTATCTAAATATTATACCCCTGAATTTTTTTTACCTACTTATAAAACAGCCTATATTTTGATCAAATTTGGGAAGTACCTTTCCTTTACAAGTGGCTTGGATAAGTTAGTTAGTATGATAAAAGGTAAACCATGTATCAAAATGTAGGTGTGTAAGTTGCATGACAAAAAGTTATAGGCATTTAAAGAAAAAGGATTTGGGGTGTCCCTCAAAAGGTCAAAGTCACGATTTGAAACGTCAAAATTGGCAACATTTAGGCAAAGAATCTGAAACGATTACGCGTTATTTAAAGAAAATGTCGCAAGAAGAGTGTTCTACAAGCTCTTAAGTTTCAGCTTCAACCGTCACTGTTCTGCATTTTACTTATATATTTCCAGAAAATTTATTTCAAATAAACACTTTCTCTAATGCATTGCCAGTGGCTTTAGTTAAGTTTATGGTTTAACAGTCTATAGTTTTTAGCTAATTTTGGAACAAAAAAAATCGTTATTAAGCAGACCGCGACTTTTAAATCTTAAAAAGATTTTATCAAATAAGGGCAAACTAGGCCACCTAAACTCCATATCCGGGTTTAGTTTTAGGTTTTATCTGTTTGCATATATACAGGGTGACACATTTCTGTGGTAGAGCTCAATATAATTGTTATTATACAAGATACGAGAAAAATAGTACTGCAAATTCAATCATAACTTTCACATTGATGTGATAATCTGCTCTCTTCAGGAAGACATTCTCATGAAATGAATTTAGTGTCCACGACTTGACTACAAACAAATATCCCGTTTCCTGTACCCTAAAAACTTCTGAAACATTATGTTACTTGACTTTTAACGAAAAAATGTCAATGTTGGCCAAATCCGCCCTCATTTATCCCCTACTCCATGAAGCAATCTTCTCCAAGAACAATTCGAAGAGTCTCTTTGTAGCTTGCTAACTGGGAACCAAATTTGAAGATCATATCTTAATTCTTTCGAAAGTTGTTACCGCTACTAACAGACAGATGTATAGGTCGACACACCGACCGACCGACAGATCGACAGACAAAAAAGTGTATTTACAGAATTAAGTTTTCTATATGTTTTGAGACTTATTACATTGTTCTAGTTTAAAAAAATACGAAATTTCTGGCCTAATTTAATTCCAGCAGAATACCCGATGTTTGATAAAATTGAAAGTTTCCTAATAAACCAACCCTAAAACATATTACTCGTGTTTTAATGAAAAAAATCTTAATTTTAGCCAAATTATTCCTCATTCATTCACTATCGCTCCGAGCCATTTTACCTAAAAACAATCCGAAGCATTCGTTTGTCGGTTGCTAACTGTACACCAAATTGGAAGACGATATCTCGATTCGTTCTAAAGTAGACAGACATACAGACCGACAGACCGACAGACAGACAGACCGACAAACAGACCGACAGACAGGCCGGCAGACAGACAGACCGACAGACTAATTAGTGAATTTTCGTAGAAAAAATTCACTAATGGGGAGATCCCGACTTTTGAATTTTGAAAAAATTTTTGCAAATGAGCGCGAACTAGGACCCCTAGAACCCATATCCGGGGTCAGTTTCAATTTTTATATGTTATATATATATATATATATATATATATATATATATATATATATATATATATATATATATATATATATATATATATATATATATATATATATATATATATATATATATATATATATATATATATATATATATATATATATATATATATATATATATATATATATATATATATATATATATATATATGTATATGTATCACACCGATAACTCAAAAAATAATGGGCCGATTTTGATAAAATTTGGCATGTACCTTTCTTTTGTTAATAGCTTGGATAAGTTCGTTAGTCAGGAAAATCTGACGAGGTTTTCCGGGAAAATTTTGAGTTTTCATTCGAAAAAAATTCATATCTAAAAAAGTAATAAGCCGTTTTTAATAAAATTTGGCACATACCTTCCTTTTGTAAGTGGCTTTGACATGTTTGTTAGTCAGGAAAATCGGACGAGGTTTTCCGGGAAAATTTTGAGTTTTCATTCGAAAAAAATTCATATCTCAAAAAGTAATAAGCCGATTTTAATAAAATTTGGCACATACCTTACTTTTGTAAATGGCTTTGACATGTTTGTTAGTCAAGAAAATCGGACGAGGTTTTCCGGGAAAATTTTGAGTTTTCATTTGAAAAAAATTCATATCTCAAAAAGTAATAAGCCGATTTTAATAAAATTTGGCACGTACCTTCCTTTTGTAAATGGCTTTGACAAGTTCGTTAATTAGGAAAATTGGACGAGGTTTTCCGGGAAAATTTTGAGTTTTCATTTGAAAAATTTTTTTATCTTAAAAAATATAAAATCTATGATAACCAAATTTGGTAGGTAGGTTTACGATATAAAAAGTAAACTATACACCAAAATTTAGATTTCTATGTTACAAGAAAAAAAAGTTATAATAAAATATTTTGTGTCAGATCATTTCTATGAAAATTCACTACCATAACGCACTTGCTGCGTCCAGGCTTTTTTTTATTATGATGAAATATGGTATATTGTTTCTACTATATAATGTACTATATAATGGCCGAGCTCAATAAGCTCAGAAAGAACAAGTTAATCGATGTAATAATAAAAGGTAGTTAGTGATGTGCTGGTGCAGTTTATAAAAAGCTATGGCAGTGGTGGATCTAATAAGTGTGAATTGTGTTCAGAAAGACTTGACTCCTCGGTGAAAGTATGTACACTGTTGTAGAAACTGTAAGTATTCGTTCATCCAAATTTGAACTTGTTGACAAGTTATGCAGTCAAAAAGACATAGTGATAAAGAATCAGCAGTTGACAATTTAATGTTTAATTGAACAGAAACAAATGTTAAAAAATATAATGCTATTAAAAGATAATGGCAATGCTTGTTTCTCGCCCCCATCTACATTAAATGAAATGAACGACGATAGTACTTTACTTGATTCAGTAGTAAGTAGTGATCATAACGAACGCCAACAGCGTATGGAAAGGTTGGACGAAGTTGCTGCTAAACCGTCTACATTGAGACAGGAAAACGTACGACAGAGGTCTCTCGTTGTAAACAGCACAAATAATCGAACTTTCAAAGAATATACTGATCTCCAATTAAAAACGGTCGAAAATTTACTGAATGGTTCAGTTATTGATATGCATATGCAGACTAAAAATGAAGGAAAGAAAACGCATATTGTCATTGGTACTGGGGCAAATTATTTGAAAACTAAATTCAAGTTAAGGGCAATTCCTAGTTTTTCGTATTTCCATGTTTATCGATTGCAGCCTGAGACGACTGAACAGGATCTTAAGGAATATTTGGGTGGGATGTTTCCGGAAGTTACATGCTCCCAACGTGACTCAAAGCATCCAGATATTTATTCGTTTTACAAAGTTGGGGTCCTTAAGGAGAGCGGTGATAAACTCTTAGACTCTTCTATTTGGCCACAAAATGTTAGAGTGGGAAGGTTTTTTCATATCAGAAAGAAAACTCAAAATGTGGGGTGAGCGAATGTGATGATAACTCCTGAGGGAACAAAAAAAAAAGTGAGTTTTTTGAGTCTGTTTCACATTAATATGCACTTGTTTGTATAAGTGAACATTGGTGCAAGACAAATGACTTAAAAATGCTTAAATGTAAGTAAATATAAGTTGATGACCGCATTTTATAGAATAAATCATGTACATGGAGGTGTGTGTGTATGCGCGGGCTGACGTGAATTGTAAAGTACTTAACGTTGAACGCTACTCAAGGGAGATCGACTGTGAATTTAGTGCAGTTGAATTGGTTAGCCAAAAAATAATGGTGATATGTTTGTACAGATCATGCCTGGGTGACGTTGAGATTTTCTTAAGTATGCTAGATAAGTTATCGTATGATTTTAACGACAAGTTATAATATTAAATTATAATTTTAGGAGATTTTAATATAAATTTTGCCAGTTTTTCTAGAGTGTTATCAGATCTAACCTGCATTATTGAAAGTTATGGTATAGCAGCTACAATCTCGGGTTTCACTAGGGACTTTAATGGGTCTGGTAGTTGTATTGACAATATATTGACAAATATCGATGAGCGTTGCTTTACTACCGCAGTGGTTGATCCATGCTTTTCTGACCATTACAGACAGGTTATTCAAGTAAAAGTCGATGTGAGTAGTAAACGACAACAACGAAAGGTTAGAAAGATAACTTGTCGGGCGATTCAGGACTTCCAAGATTATCTTGGGGGCATCGATTGGTCTCTTTTTTATGAGTCAAACAATATTGAATATTTGGCCACAGGTATAACCAATATTTGTCAAAGTTTCATGATTCATAATTTTTCCCTGAAACATTTAAACTCTAATAAACCGCCTGTGCATTGGTTCACTCAGGAATTGAGAGATATGAGAACATGTGTTTCAAGTGTTAAGGTGATAGCTGATGTAACTAGTGACTCTTCGGATAGGGAAATATACAAGCTGTTATTGAAGAACTATAGAAATGCCATAATATTAACAAAAAAACAGGCATTTAGTAATTTTATAGCCACTTCAAAAAATAAAGCAAGGGACGTATGGAAGGTCATAAATTATGAACGAAACTTTGACAGAGCGTCAAAATTGGATAGCAAACTAACAGCCGATAAGATGAATGAATGTTTTGTATCGGTGGCAGCTGACATTGTAAAAACTCTACCAGTAAATTTGGAGCTACAAAGGCAGCTAATTTCTGGCATTTCTATGGCCTGTAGCTCTTTGGTTATGCTGCCAGTTGTAGAAAGTGAAGTCTTGGACGCCATTAATTATCTTACAGCAAGGTTGTTGGGGATATAGTTGCGGGTCTTGAGGTGGGTAATCATGTTGGCCTTACGCTTTGTGACCTAAGCAAGGCCTTTGACTGTGTCTCCCATGACCTGCTGATTGAGAAATTGTTCAGATATGGTGTTAGGGGTCCTCCGTTAAAGTTAATAAGTTCATACTTACATATGAGAAAGCAGCGCGTCTTTTTTAATGAGGAAATATCGAATCTTGGGGCTGTGGGAAGTGGGGTGCCGCAGGGTTCTGTCTTGGGGCCGCTACTCTTTATAGTCTACATAAACGATTTATTCGATTTCATGCCACGGAGTCGCTGCGTCTTTTACGCTGATGACACGTCGCTTATATGGCAAAGCTGTGACCCAGAAAAGCTGAACGTTGAAATGATCTCTACCGGGTTAGCAGAACTGTGGTTTACACAGAACAACTAAAAATTAAACACAGAAAAAACTGTTACGGTAATATTTTCCACAACTCCGGAGGTGTCGGCGAAAAATGATGCTAACCTTCTTGACATTACTATAGATGGAGCCCTTAAGTGGGATGCTCATATTTCTGTGTTGAAGAGTAAGTTGTCAATCCCAATTTTTGTGATCAGGAGGTTGAGGAATTCGGTTGACAGAAGTTAAGTTATGGCAGCCTATTTCTCCCTATTTCACGGCCACCTATCGTATGGCACTCATTTGTGGGGCAATTCATCAAATTCTATACAAATCTTCAGGCTCCAAAAAAAGTGGTTAGGTTGATTGCTGGAGTTGGCTGCCGTGAACACTATAAGCCGTACTTTATTAGTCTGGGAATTATGACTCTTCCCACAATATACATCTTTAGTCAGTTATTGAATATACACAGGGATAAATTTGATTATCAGCTAAATTCTGCATACCATAACTATAGTACAAGATCGGCTAGTTTATTACGACCGCAGAGATTTAGACTACAAAAATCGGTAAATAATTCTTTGCATATCGCCTTATATAATAATCTACCAGTTCACATAATGTCATTAGATTATGGGAAATTTGAAAATGCTATAAAGCATTACTTTAAGCAAAACGCTTACTATTCAGTCTGTGAGTACAGGGATGCCTCCATAGTGCTATAGTCTTTGTATCTCGCACATGTAGTAATTTGTATTTTACAAGGTTCACTTATTGTATAGTTAATTTTAACTAATTTATATGTGTGTGTATTTTGCTTTGTACTTTTAAAACTTGGATTTTTGCTAGTGTATTTAGACTTGCCGCAATTATTGAATTTTTAAGTGTAAAAAGTGGTCAAATAAATGTGTATTCTATGTCTATGTCTATAAGGTTATACGGGTAACCAAATTTGATGCCAGCTTTTATTTTAAAAAAAGTATATATGTTTGCTAATGAATTTTTTTAATGAAAATTCACTTCCATAACTCACTGGCTGCGTCCACACTTTTTTTCTAATAGTTGTAAAGTAAACGTAAAAGTTACTAACTGTATAAGCAGACATTTTCGTGCACAATAATCAGGTTAGGTTATCTTTGAAGCACAGAGGCCGTGCATTTTATGAACTAATTTTTATAAACACAATTCTGCAAAGGACATATTTTTAAAAATTTGCTACCATAACACACCTGCTGAATCGAGATCGTAATAGTCTCTGTTATAAGAAGCTTAACAACAGTATAAGTTAATAGGAAGATATGTGTGCTAATGGGTCTATAATAATGGCAGTCGTTTATGAGTAAATCATTACAGGTACAATGCAGGAAGCACGCAGGGGAGACAAAAACAAGCTTCATTCAATTACGATATCAAAGGAACAACTTTTTCCTAAAAGTTTAAATAGATACTAAACAAGCAAGGAGATAAATAACAGCGAGATAATGAAAACGTGTCATTATGTTGGAAGCAGTCTTTCTTGAGCTTTCTCGTATATTCTCATAGAAACAGTAGCAGCCTGGCAATAAACGGCTGCAAAGATCAGTTTTTTACGATTTTTTTAACATTTCGTTCAAGACGAGATCACGACTGTGCAGCACTTAACGTTTTTCTTTCACTGAACCGTAAAAGTCCGGACGCAGGAAGTGCGTTATGTTTGCACATATTCATAAGAAAATTAAGTGTTAATTAGGAGAAGTGACACAGCAATAATTGTAGACTTAAGAAAACATTTTTTACTCCTGGATAAAGGCCTTCCCTATATTTTTCCGCCGGTGTCTTTATGAACGCTCAAGAATCAGTTTCTGCCACTGTTCATAGAACATAAAACTATCTAAGAGGGCATTTCTAATCGTGAAAATATATTTTTTAATATCATTCAAATTATAATTAAAAATTAGTTCTAAGAAAAGTCGCTACAACAATTAATGTAATATTTCATGTAGAAGTAGGTCACAGATCTATCATAAAGATTGGCATTGAAATAATATTACATATTTATCTAAATAATAAACAAGTTGGAATTGCAGTGTACAGTACAAGGAATGCTGACTGATGAGGTTTGCAATTTATGGATTATGTAGACCAAGCAAGGTTATAAGTAGTGTTGTTGATAAACATTAGAGAGACTTTTGCTTTGAAAATGTAAAGATCAATATCGAGACTTTTGATTTTAATTATGTAGATACAAGAGTCCTTTTAATTAAGATTCATTATGTAAAGATTTCGGTTTTAAATTCATTCGCTTAAATTATTTGTAAGAATTGTTGAGTTTATTTATTAAAGTTTATTACATCGTTATTATGTCCAAATTAGCCTAGTTCTACAAGTTATTCCCTAATTACGCTCCGCTCCTTAGACATGGTCCTTCGACGAAAACATTATCAGTGCCATTGAAAATACAGTGCCCACTAAAAATCAATTATCCTTATTAAACATCCCTTAACCCAAGTCTCCAAATACCTTTTTATTTTAGGTAAAAGCAATCAAGAACACAAGCGTCCAAATTCAAAGCAATCAAGGACACAAGCTTCCAAATTCAAAGCAAACAAGGACGCAAGCGTCCAGGAAAGTACCAAAATAAGGTCAGTTCCAAATAAAGCACCTATACAAGGTCAAATCATGACACAAGCGTAAAGGAAAGTACCAAAATAAGGTCAGTTCCAAATAAGGCACCTATACAGGGTCAAATAAGGACACAATTGTCCAGGAACGTACCAAAATAAGGTCAGTTCCAAATCAAGCACATATAGAGGGTCAAATTCAAAAGAATCAAGGACACAAGCGTCCACAAAAAGCACCAATACAGGGTTAAAAGCAAAAAATAGGTCACAAGTGACCTATAAACCAAATCAAAAAAAAATAACTAGGCATCACACAAGGTAACAAAAAACTACGAATATTCATTAAATCAAATAAAATTAAGAAAGCAATGGAGGAACTAAAAATAACAATCGCAAGACGTTCGAGACAACTAAAATTACGGGTAAAATATTTTATCAAAAAATTAGAAGAAGAAGAAACGATGAAAGATAACAACATATTTAGCAAGTATGAGGTCTTGATAGGAATATTAGATATGCAATGGAAAAAACTAGAAGATAACATAAAGGATATAAATAGAATAACAGAATCTGAAATTCTAGATGAAGCTCATTTGACGCTAAGGCAAGGGTACGATAACGCCATGGTCAAGCCGAAAAGAGAAATTAACAAACAAACACACCGCTATTCAAGGGTTAAGTTTCCAGCATCAAACTGCCAAAAATAAAAATACCAATCTTCACATGCTAGTACAAGGAACGGACAGCATTCCAAGAGCGAGTCCAGAAGGCAATAGACTCAACAGTTGAGGAGTTCTACACTAAAACAGCGTCAAGAAGCAAACATGAAAAATTTAATTTAAAAGTTGAAGTTCCATTCAAAAACGAAGTACCAGAGGTAGAAGAAGCCACAGACGAGCAAGAAGGTTTAATTTAAATTTAAGTAAAGAGGTACCAAAGATAGAAAAAGCCAAAGACGAGCAGGAAAGATTTAATTTAAAAATTTATCCGGATAATCTTATATCTAGAGCCGAATCAGCGGCGGAGATTAAAACAAATGTAAGTGGACAAAGTAATTTATCAATTTTTGAGACATCAATGACAAAAGTAAAGAAAGAGGCACAAGAGGTAGAACAAGCATTAGTACAAACAGAAAAAATTCCAATAGAAACGAAGGTATAGAAGGAAGATTTTTATATGGAGAATATTCAATCTGGAACGGAACCAAATCAACAAACAAAATTAGTACAGACATAACTCAACAAAACGATCAGATCAGGTGGGTTCAATTTAAGTAAATGGTCCAGCAACAAATCACAGATTATTGCGAAATAGCCAAAAGAATTGCAGAAAGAAAAAGTATTGCAGCTGCCAGCCAATAGGGCAGTCAAATCGCTTGGTACCTACGAGGCACCAAGGTAATATACAGTCAAATGGAAACTAGACTTAAAACATGCATAAATGGTAACAATAAGGGAAATATTATCGCCAATAGCCAAGTTATTTGACCCATTAGGGCGGCTATCGCGAGTGGTAATCGAAACCAAGCTGAAAATTCTCAAATTATGGATGAATTAACCAAGGTGGGACAAAATACCCGCTACCAGGCAGAAGACGGGTATTCAGGTTAGCCCAATAATTAATGGAATAGTAATACCAAGATGGGAAGAAACAGCAACAACATTAAAAGTAAGAACTGATGATTTGACCAATGCTTTCAAATAGGAAATAGCGAAACAGTTGATGGGTAAATTGAGAATAGTAAGAAGTACAACCACCCAGGTATTTACACACTGGGGTGGAGTATGCAGGTCAGATTAAGGTACGAGCTAAAATGGGCAGAGGCCACATATTATACAAGGGCCATCCGGCAATAATGGGAGGCTTACCTACAAAGCAAACCCAGCAATATTGTTGGGTCGCTGGGTATAAGGTACATGTTCGCCAATGGAAGCATAGGTTTAAATGGAAAGTCAAGAATGAGAGTGTACACGCAGGGCACAGGGTAGTAACCAAACAATGGCGCTGCGCAGCCAAGTCAAGTCAAATTTAAAATATCGCCAATAGAAGCATAGGTTTAAATGGAAATTTAAGAAGAAGAGAGTACACATAGGGCACATGGTATCAACCAAACAATGGCCGCTGCGTAGTCAAATCAAGTCAAGTGTGAAAGAGAAAACATTCCAAAAGGACTCAGTGTCGGCGAGGCTGGATCTTGTGGAGTTGGAAGAGCTCTGCAAGCAAAGCAGACACAATTCTTCAAATCATCTGTTTAGGTACTTCACAAGGACAGAGATAACCGACAATAAACTCGCAAGCAGTATCCCAATCTCCAAGCAGCTAGATGTGTGTTCCCCAGCCATGGTAAAAAGCATAAAAGGCAACCACAACTGCATAATGGAGGAGATATACCAGAGGGAAGACAAAATTACGTGTCCAATCCATCACCAGAAAGTCAAGTCGACAATCTGGAAGCAACAATTGGGAACTCATGGAGGTTCATCAACCCACGAGAATCTTGAATTGCAATCACATGTAAGTGCCAGATGGAAGAAGTTATGGTGAAGCAGTATGGCAGAATATCCATCTGCCAAGACTGTTTCCTCGAGACAAAATAGGCATATATTATTAGATCATTTAAATTAGTATTACTTGTATTATCATCCTAGGGTTGTATACACATTAATATTATTTTAATTATTATTATCTCGATTATCATCCTAGGGTTGTCTACATATTAATATTACTTTAATTATTATTATTTCAATTATCATCCTAGGGTAGTATACAAGTTAATATTCTTTCGATTATTATAGTTAGTTCCAAACTTAGGTCAAGGTAAATTAAACATTCAGGTCAGAGCTATCCAGAGGTACGTCATTCCTTTCGACTCGGCAGTATGTTCATAGAACAGAAAACTATCTAAGAGGGTATTCCTAATCGTGGAAATATATTTTTTAATATCATACAAATTATAATTAAAACTTATTTAAAGGAAAAGTCGCTACAACAAATAATGTAATATTTCATGTAGAAGTAGGTCACATAACCATTGGCATTAAAATAATATTACATATTTATCTAAATAATAAACAAGTTGGAATTGCAGTGTACAGTACAAGGAATGCTGACTAATGAGGTTTGCAATTTATGGATTATGTAGACCAAGAAATGTTATAAGTAGTGTTGTTGATAAACATTATAGAGACTTTTGCTTTGAAAATGTAAAGATCAATATCGAGACTTTTGATTTTAATTATGTAGTGATAAGTAGATACTTTTTCATTAAGATTCATTATGTAAAGATTTCGGTTTTAAATTCATTCAGTTAAATTAGTTGTAAGAATTAATGAAGTTTATTTACTAAAGTTTATTACATCGTTATTATGTCCAAATTAGCCTAGTTCTACAAGTTACTCCCTAATTATGCTCCGCTCCTTAACAGCCACCTTGCTTCTAAATATCATCGCTTCATCTTGTACAGGTACGCTCGACACTTCGTGTAGTTTTCCTAGGTACTTACTGCATAATCGCCTTCGTCCACTTGATGTTATGTCCAACAACGTGTCCTATCTAGCGCCTTATGGCTACATTATATGACATGAACGACTCCAGTTCTTTGCGTGACTCGGTCCCTTAAGCCGATCCCCAGCATTACATGTTCCATTGTTCTTTGGAAAGTTCGTATATTATCCGCTCCGTTTTATGTTAGGGTTACAGCCGCAAGGCCAAAGGTGATGATGAGTAATATGTAGTAGTCAAAGACATTTCGCCTTAGATTGATCGGATCCGCCAACTCACCTGGTGATTTCTGCGGCCTGATACTTTTTGTCAAGCTTTATCTTCTGGCGAGGGTACACGTAACCATCTCAAACTCGTTGCTGTAGAGAACAGCATAGATGTTGTCTCGGCTGATAGCTTTGGTTTTCTAAAGGTTCAGGGTCTCTAAAACTTCCTTCAGTTCTTTGAGCATGACTCGCCAGTGTCGGTGCTCATTTGGACAATGTCATTAACGAATCGTGACTCAGTAACCTTCAAGCAATATTGACTTGTCTTCGTTTCCACATAAGATTTTTTAAACATCTTGTAATGCAACGGTAAACAACTTTGGCAAAATAGTTTCTCCTGGTCGGACTCCTCTTTTGCCTAGGTTATTCCCACTGACCAAGTCTTCTTACATTTTGACGTGGAGAGTGGCGTGTTTATGGATGTTCCTTATAAGTTTTACACATTCTGAGTCAATTGTTGCAGCGTTTATCGCATGCAAAACTGCACATATTTTCACAAAGTCTAAAGCCATGTGATAATCGATGAACTCCACGTAAGGTCTGATGTTGTATTCCGTGCATTTATCAAAAAGTGTACGCGCTGCCTAAATGGGATCGATTGTGTTGTACTTTTCCCGAATCCAACCCGCTTGGTAGAAATCTAGCTTCCTGGTAAGACGGTTGGTGATTATTTTGTATAGAATACAGAGAGAATGCTAGTTGACCGGTAATTTCTGATGTTCGTAGAGTCGCTTCTTTTGTAAAGCCCGGTGACTTCAGCATTCTTACATACTCGGGAATTGCTTTTTATAGGCAGTTGTTGAGGATGAGAACTGCCTTGTACAGAGCCTCTGCTAGAGTCGTCAGCAGCTCACTCGTCACTTGGTTTTCTCCGAGAGCCTTGCGGTTTTTTATCCCTTTTGAGGTTCATCCTATGTCTTGTTGGTTAATTTCGGGAGTGTCCGCGGAGCCGCCGTTATGAATCTCTCGGCCTCTGTCCTCACCGATATGGTCAAGTTCTGGTACTGACTGGATGTACCCTATACAGTAGAAGTTCCCGACGCCGGTCATGACTTCGTCTATCTCTGACACAACTACGTCCCGCTTATTCCTCATCCGTTGTAAGAGCTGTTCCCCTAACTATTTTGGAGCAATGACTTCTTTAATTTTCTGTGCGTTGTGTTCCTTCAAGTCTCTATGAATCGCCCTCCTTATTATTCTGCCCGTCTGGTTGTCAGGAGTAAGCTTTGAATCCGCAATTCCTCCAATCGTGAATACCTTCTTAGGTAACACCCTAACATTTCCCACCATTTCTTCGGTAGAAATGGGTCAGGGATGACAATTTACTAAATTGTTAGTTGGTTGTATACAGTCTCTATTTTTTAACATTCTGTGTTATTTGGAGCTGGTGTGACAACATACCACTTGGTTCCGCAACGGGGTGGTGGCATGCGCTTCGTGTCTTACATCTCACTTAGTGTTGGAAGGCTGGCTACCATAGCCGTATTACTTTATAGGTGTATTTTCGCTGCAATTATTATGCCGCACTGACGAGCTCTAATTAGAGCAAAACATAAATTGATAACTAATAATGATTTGTGGCTTGTTTTGCTCTTTTAGTTAAAAAACACCAGTGAATGTTTAGCAAAATTTGATTTTGAGATAAGCCATTTTAAACCTAAATCATAACACTACCTCAATCTAGCAGTTTGCCAATAATGCCACGTTTCATTAGAAATGTTCGAAATTGCCTACATCATGTTGAATACATAATCTTGCTCGCTTCGTCATATTCCTCATCATGCCCAGCAATTTGTTGCTGCTGATGGTATTCAGAACCACACACTCTGATGAACAATACATAAATCATTTTCCTGATGTGTCAAAATAAAACACAAGATCGAATAACGACAACTGTGAGCTTATGAAAGTGACCCCTTGTATTCTGACAACTATCTTGATTCTAACACTCCACGGAGATGGCTCTTGTCAACTATTTCCTTGAGCAAACATATCCAGACCTAGATTGTTCTGGAACTATGCAGAATCCGCTAGAACGTGTTAGCTTCGGAAAATGGATAATAGAATTTTCAGTTGAACCAGCTAAGAAAATACCCAGAGTCCCATTTAGAAAAATGAACTTGATATGTCAATCTCAGAAATTCGATGTGCAATTATGTTTGTGACGACAGAATCGAGATGCTCACAAAAAGTTGAACAACTTTTCATATTTGAACTACAATGTAGCTTCGATAATAACGAAGATAGCTATTGTAAACGATTCCCTTGAATACTCTGTATAAGAGATCCGTTACTCAGATAATACATATAGAACAAGATGAGGGCTTTTAGGGAAATTTAAAAAGTCTGGACGCAGCAAGTGCGTTATGGTAGTAAATTTTCATAAAAATATTTTTAATAGCAAATATGTGTGTTTTTTTTTAAGAAAACAGGCATCAAATTTGGTTACCAGTATAACCTATACAGTAAAAAAATGTGCCATTTTTCATCAAAATAGCTTTATTGTTTGAAAATATACAACAATTTCCGAAAGTAAACTTAAAGTGTTCCCGAAAAAACTCGTTTCTTGGTCAACGTTACAGGTTAAAAGCTAATTGAGCTATTCGAATATGAAGCATTTGATCAAAATTCGCTACCATAACGCACTTGCTGCGTCCAGAATTTCTTTTCTTACAAACATGTATTATATTTCGATGGAAAATGCAAAAATGCAATAACATAAGGCGTGTTTGATTAAAAACAAAAGAAAATTTGTATCATCAACTACTTATGGGTCATCCTGTGAATGTAGGTATATTTTTTCTAAGATTTAGCTCAAGACACCCTATAATTAATGTATTTTCTTCATATCTTGTATAATAACGGATATATTAAGCTTTATTGATATTTTACTAAAATTCGACAAAAATTATATACCATTAAACGATAAACTATAACTAAGGCTACTGCCACGCATCAGAGAAAGGGTCTATTTGAAATGAATTTTCTGGAAATGTTTTAGTAAAATGAAGGACACTGGCGGTTGAAACTAAGACCTCAGGGTTTGTAAAACATTCTTCTTGATACATTTTCTTTCCATAGCCCGTATTAGATTCAAGTTCTTTGCCTAAATGTTGCCAATTTTGACGTTTTAAATCGCAACTTTGACGTTTTGAGGAAAATCCCACTTATTTTTTTAAATGCCTATAACTTTTTTTTTATCTTTTGACCTACAGAGTTAAATTTTAGTAGGTAACTTACCTATAACGACATAAACCCGTGTACCAAATTTGGTTGCCCTTAGTTTGTTAATTCCGGAGGTATAAAAAACATATAAAAATTGAAACTGACCCCGGATATGTGTTCTGGGGGGCCTAATTAGCGCTCATTTGAAGAAATGTTTTTAAAATTAGAAAGTCGGGATCTCCTCAGTAGTGAATTTTTTAAAGAAAATTCACTAAAAAGATAACATCGTAATACGAATATTTGGAGATAACAGAACTGATATAATTTCATCCAAAAACACGCTCTCTGGTGGCAGGAATAAGAAAATAAGAATATATTTCCTGAATTATACTATAAAAAACCTTGAGAATGTTTTTTGTGAATTTTCGTAGAAAAAATTCACTAATGGGAAGATCCCGACTTTTGAATTTTGAAAAGAATTTTGCAAATGAGCGCGAACTAGGACCCCTAGAACCCATATCCGGGGTCAGTTTCAATTTTTATCTCTGTAGGTTAAAGGACAAAAAAGTTACAGGCATTTAAAAAAAAAGGCTTTTCCTCAAAACGTTATTGTCGCGATTTAAAACACAAAATTGGTAATATTTAGGCAATGAACCTGAAATTAATATGAGCTATGGAAAGAAAAAGTCTCAAGAAGAATGCTTTACAAAGCCTGAACTCTTAGTTCAATCGTCATTGTCCTTTATTTTACTAAAATATTCCCAGAAAATTAATTTAAAATATACCCTTTCTCTGATGCTTTGGCAGCAGTGTTGGCTATATAGTTTATCGTTTAATGGTAAGTATATCATTTTTGTCAAATTTTCGTAAAAAAAAATTAAAGCTCAATATATCCGTTATTATGCAAGTTACGAAAAAAATGGTATACATTAATTATAGGGTGACTTGAGCTACATCTTAAAAAATATTTCCATAATTACAAGGTGGCCCATAAGTAAATGACGATTCAAATGTTCTTTTTTTTTAATCGAACACGCCCTATGTTATTGCATTTTTGCATTTTCCATCAAAATATAGTACATCTTTGTAAGAAAAGAAACTCGGGACGCAGCAAGTGCGTTATGGTAGCGAATTTTCATTAAATGCTTCAAATTTGAATAGTTCAATTTGCTATTAATCTATAAGGTTGACCAGGAAACCAGTTTTTTCGGGAACAATTTAAGTTTACTTTCGGGAATTTTTGTACATTTTCAAACAATAAAGTTATTTTGATGAAACATGGCACATTGTTTCTACTATATAAATTGTTGCCTGCTTTCTTAAAAAAACATGTTTGCTATTAAAAACATTTTTATGGAAATTCACTACCATAACGCACTTGCTGCGTCCAGAATTTTTTAGGAAGCTCTAGTTGTCATAGTTACCGATATATAAATGTCGCTCACCTAATGAATCAGCCTGTATATCTCGGCTCCGATGCACTTTTGAAATATATTTTCACCATAACTACATATGCTGTATAAAGTACTATCTAATCATGCTGTTTAATTCTGGCCGCTAAAAAAATCATTCTAAAATGAGCATACCCCTTTAAAAACCAAGAGAGTAAGCATGCATGTAATAATATTGTATAGTTTCTCTCCACCTAACGACATTACATTGTCCATCATGTGAGAAGCAATTGTAAAGACATAATTTACGCCTTTACGCTACAGAGCCAGGCTATTTCTATCGGTTCATTACGGAGTAACTACATTGTTAGGAGCAAAGTGCAGCTTAATTATTACAAGTGCAGTTAAGTATAAACACCCTGTCAGCAAAAAAGTTATGAGTAATGTTTCCATTACTTGTAATACTGTGTGAATTCAGTGGAATTATGCGGAAATGTAAGTTATTGACATATATTAATGACATCATAACAGTCAATAGCAACTGTCTGATATTTTACACTACAAAAAAATTGTATAGGAGGTGCAGGTTGCATTCGACGTTCCCGAATGATTTATATCTATTGAATATCATATCTGTATTTTAGCAATTTTTTATGAATGCTATAACATATCAGTCACCGCCCCCCTTGGTCGCTCAGACCACGGCATGGTCACTGCTTCCTGCACAATGCAACCCCAGGTCACACAGTCATCACACCCACGTATCGTTTGGCACTACACCTCCGCAAACTGTGACGAAATGCGGGATTACTTTTCCTCATTTCCATGGGCGTTTGTCTGCTTCTCTGATCCTGACCCCTCTGATATCTCACAAAACGTCACCGAAATTATCCAAGCTGGCATGGAATTATTTATTCCACGTACACAGAAAACCTCTTCAGCCACTCAAAAGCACTGGTTCTCTAACTCCTGTGACAAGGCCAGACTTGAAAAGATCAAAGCTCACAAAACACTTCTACACAATCCCAGTCAAGAAAATCGCCAAGCATTTAACGACACAAGAAACCGCTATGTCCGCATTATTTCTGAGGCAAAAAACTCGTTTAATAACCACATCAAAAACAAAGTCCTCTCAAGCTCCAACGGCAGCAAACCATTCTGGACTCTTGCTAAATCTATTGGGAAAAATTTCTGCAAAAGCACGTTCCCACCTCTTGTCTCGGGGGATGAAATTGTTTCTACCGCCCTGGGCAAGGCTAAACTTTTTGCTTCGTTGTTCGCCGGCAATTCTATTCTCAACCCACCTCCAAATGTTCAACTACCAACAGTCCCCAATGTCGCGCATAAAATGATGGATATCATTTTCAAAACTAAAAAACTCTGGACGCAGCAAGTGCGTTATGGTAGTGAATTTTCATAAAAATGATCTGGCACAAAATATTTTATTATAACTTTTTTTTCTTGTAACATAGAAATCTAAATTTTGGTGTATAGTTTACATTTTATATCATAAACCTACCTACCAAATTTGGTTATCATAGAATTTTTATTTTTTAAGATAAAAAATTTTTCCGGAAAACCTCGTCCAATTTTTCTGATTAACAAACTTATCAAAGACATTTACAAAAGGAAGGTACGTGCCAAATTTTATCAAAATCAGCCCATTATTCTTTGAGATAAAAATTTTTTTTGAATAAAAACTCAAAATTTTCCCGGAAAACCTCGTCCGATTTTCCTGGCTAACAAACCTATTAAGGCCATTTATAAAAGGAAGGTACATGCCAAATTTGATTAAAATCGGCTTATTACTTTTTGAGATAAAAATTTTTTTCGAATGAAAACTCAAAATTTTCCCGGAAAACCTCTTCCGATTTTCCTGGCTAACAAACTTATCAAGGCCATTTACAAAAGGAAGGTACATGCCAAATTTTATTAAAATCGGCTTATTACTTTTTGAGATAAGAATTTTTTTCGAATGAAAACTCAAAATTTTCCCGGAAAACCTCGTCCGATTTTCCTGACTAACGAACTTATCCAAGCTATTTACAAAAGAAACGTACATGCCAAATTTTATCAAAATCGGCCCATTATTTTTTGAGTTATCGGTGTGATACATACATACATATATATATATATATATATATATATATATATATATATATATATATATATATATATATATATATATATATATATATATATAAATATATATATATATAAATATATATATAAATATATATATATATATATATATATATATATATATATATATATATATATATATATATATATATATATATATATATATATATATAAACATATAAAAATTGAAACTAACCCCGGATATGGGTTCTAGGGGTCCTAGTTCGCGCTCATTTGCAAATTTTTTTTCAAAATTCAAAAGTCGGGATCTCCCCATTAGTGAATTTTTTCTACGAAAATTCACTAAAAGGTACGAAAGATGCTTTCTTCTCTTAATACCAGAAAAGCCTGTCGCACCAGAACTTGCTCCTGTCCTGACTCGTCTGTGTCAGACATCTTACAATAAAGGCATATTCCCTAGTAACTGGAAAACTGTACAACCCGTCCCCAAGAAAGGATCCAAAGCGCTTCCTAGCAACTACAGGCCTATTTCTTTCCTTTCAGTCATCTCTAAAGTGATGGAAAAGTATATAAACACCGAATTACTAAAATTTCTTGAAAAACACAGTCTAATCCACGACAGGCAGTATGGATTCCGTCAGCGCAGATCGACTGCCGACCTCCTTTCCTTTGTCACTCATTCTTGGAACAAGTCTATGGAACAACACGGTGAATCCCAGATTGTTGCTCTAGACATATCCAATGCATTCGACCAGTTTTGGCACGCAGCGCTGCTTAATAAACTTTCGGCCTATGGCCTACCACCAAAACTTTGTACCTGGACAGCAAATTTCCTCTCCAACAGGAGCATTTCTGTTGTTGTGGATGGCCATTCCTCTAAACTGTATTCAATCAATGCAGGAGTTCCTAAAGGTTCAGCTTTAGCCCCTACTTTGTTTCTTCTCCACATCAATGACCTCCTCTCTAGCACATCCAACCCAGTTCACAGTTACGCGGACGACAGCACCCTCCACTCAAATATACAATATTCTAAGCCTGTCTCTTTAGCCCAATTAGATGAGGATCGCAGACTCATGGAGGGTTCTGTCTCCGTGGATCTCCAAAAAATATTAGACTGGGGAAGTAGAAATCTTGTACAATTCAACCCCACCAAATCTCAGTCTTGCTTTCTTTCTGATAAAAGATACACCAGCCCTAGACCCATCACAATGAACAACCAAGTTATTCAAAGTAATGAGTCCTTTTCTTTTGTTGGCATTTCTGTGGATCGAAATCTTAATTGGCACCAACATGTCACATTAATTGCAGAAGCGGCTGCTAAGAAATTAGGTTTCCTGTTCCGGACACGCAAATACTTTTCACCAGCTAAACTCTATACCTTATATACTTCACAAATAAGGCCAAACCTCGAATACTGCTCCCACATCTGGGGTGCAGCTGCCGCTTCTACACTCGCTATCCTGGACTCCATTCAGAAGAGAGCTATACGTCTCATCGGTAACCCAACCCTCTTCCAAAGGCTGCCATCCCTTGCCCACCGACGTGCCGTTGGTGACCTCTCTCTCTTTTATAGATATCTGCACAGGCACTGCTCAGAGGAGCTTTCTTCCATAGTTCCTCCACCTGCTGCCACCAACAGATCTACCGGGGGAACAGAGCGAATGCACTCTTTTACTGTCAAGGTCACTAGACATAGAACATCTTGTTAGGCCCGCTCTTTTGTCCCAAGGACTTCCAAGTTGTGGAATTCCTTGCCGGCACATGTTTTTCCTACTCCTCCGAACCTCCAAACCTTCAAGTCCAGAATTAACAAGTTGCCTCTTTCCTCCTTGTCAACACCCACGGTACGATAGTATTTAGGCTGTAAGTCCTCGTGGTGTGTTGTTAAAAAAAAAGAATGACCGTCGTTTTGAGTTAAGTAGGTTAAGTAATAAATCAAAGCATATGACTATATTCCAGTTTTAAGCGAATTTGCGTAGAAATATGCGCTATTGAGGAGATCGCGACTTTGCCACTGAGCTACGCTGGACATGTATTTACTAGCAGGTATATCTCATAATACATGTTAACTGTAACGTTTTTTAATTTACACAAAACCATTTTGATTTACAATGGATTTTTTGCTCATATTTTAACAAAATCAAGCAAAATAACGACTAGGAGCTTGTTAGTCATTTCTTGTAGAATTTTTCACTTACATTCGTACTCAATCAATTTTGACGTTTCAACTTAATTAAATCAGATTTACTTAATTAAAAATTAATTTACCTCTAACTTTTTTGTCTTTTAGTGAATTTTCTTAAAAAAAATTCACTAATCAGGAGATCTCGACTTTTGAATTTTGAAAAAATTTCTTCAAATGAGCGCTAATTAGGCCCCCCAGAACACATATCCGGGGTCAGTTTCAATTTTTATATGTTTATATATATATATATATATATATATATATATATATATATATATATATATATATATATATATATATATATATATATATATATATATATATATATATATATATATATATATATATATATATATATATATATATATATATATATATATATATATATATATGTATCACACCGATAACTCAAAAAAATTATGGGCCGATTTTGATTAAATTTGGTGAGTACCTTCCTTTTACAAATGGCTTGGATAAGTTCGTTAGCCAGAAAAATCGGTCCAGGTTTTCCCGGAAAATTTTGAGTTTTCTTTCGAAAAAAATTTATATCTCCAAAATTAACAAAGTAAGGGCAACCAAATTTGGTGCGCGGGTTTATATCATTATAAGTAAGCTACCTGCCAAAATTTAGCTCTGTAGATCAAAAGACAAAAAAGTTATAGGCATTTAAATAAAAATTTATTGGGATTTTCCTCAAAATGTCAAAGTTGCGATTTAAAACGTCAAAAATTGGCAACATTTAGGCAAATAACTTGAATCTAGTACGGGCCGTGGAAAGAAGATGTCTCAAGAAGAATGTTTTACAAACCCTAAAGCCTTAGTTTCAACCGTCATTGTCCTTCATTTTACTAAAATATTTCCAGAAAATTCATTTAAAATAGACCCTTTCTCTGGTGCTTGGCAGTAGCCTAAGCTATAGAGTTTATCGTTTAATGGTATATAATTTTTGTCGAATTTTCTTTAAAAAATCAATAAAGCTCAATATATCCGTTATTATATAAGATATGAAATTTTTTTATATATTACTTATAGGGTGTCTTGAGCTACATCTTAAAAAAATATTTCTACAATCATAGGGTGGCCCATAAGTCGTTGGTGATACAAATTTTCTTATTTTTTTAATCAAACACGCCTTATGTTATTGCATTTTTGCATTTACCATCGAAATATAATGCATGTTTGTAAGAAAAGAAATTCTGGATGCAGCAAGTGCGTTATGGTAGCGAATTTTGATCAAATGCTTTATATGTGAACAGCTCAATTTGCTATTAACCTATAAGGTTGACCAAGAAACGAGTTTTTTCGGGAACACTTTAAGTTTACTTTTGGAAATTTTTGTACATTTTCACACAATAAAGTTATTTTTATGAAACATGGCACATTGTTTTTACTATAAGGTTATACTGGTAACCAAAATTGATGCCTGCTTTCTTAAATAAAAAGAAAACAGACATATTTGCAAAAAAAAACATATTTAAGAAAATTCACTACCATAACGCACTTGCTGCGTCCCGAGTTTTTTTATTAAGATATAGATCTGGATTTTGGTGTGTAGCATACTATGTATGACAAAAACCAGCGTACCAAATCTAGTTGCTGTTACTTTGTTATTTCCGGAGATATAATTTTTTTTAGAAAGAAAACACCAAATTTTCCTGGAAAACCTGCGCTGATTTTTCTAACTAACGAACTTGTCCAAGCCACTTGCAAAAGGAAGGTATGTGCCAAATTTGATCAAAATCTAACCTTTTTTTTTGAGTTATCGGTGTGATATATATATATATATATATATATATATATATATATATATATATATATATATATATATATATATATTAAACATAGGAAAATTGAAACTGACCCTCGATATGGGTTCTAGGGGGCCTAGTTCGCGGTCATCTGAGGAAATTTTGTCAAAATTCAAAAGTCGGGATCTCATCATTAGTGAATTTTTTTAAGAAAACTCATTAAAGACTTTGCTATTAAAAAATATTTTTATGCAAATTCACCACCATAGCGCACGTGCTGCGTCCAGGCTTTTAGTTGTTTGTTGGCAACAAATCTCAATGTAATTTCGTTAGTGTAACTCAATTGCTGCGTAAGGTCTTAACTAGTTTTCAAGCTACATACATAAATAAAAACTCGGGACGCAGCAAGTGCGTTATGGTAGTGAATTTTCATAAGATTAAGATGTTTGATTTATAAAAAGAAAGGTACTACCAAAGGGACAAATAAAATACAAGATCTCTAGATAAATCTTTATAGTGGGTTAATTTAATAAAATAAACAAAATAAGTGACAATCGGGAATTTAATTTGTCTAAACAGCACAAAATGAAATATATATATATATATATATATATATATATATATATATATATATATATATATATATATATATATATATATATATATATATATATATATATAAAATAAATTTGGTAAATTAGCAGTTTACCTCATGGAGGGTTTTGAGAATTGTTTTCCGAAACATGCTTAGGATTCTCCTAGGTGCATAACCCACAACAAACATTTCTTATAAACAACCTCTAAAAAAGTTACAGGACCAGGAGTTGATAAGAGTGTAGGGCGAGGAAAAGGAACTGTAAATATGAGTGGAAAAGCGAAAAAAATAATAATTAAACCTAGTACCCTTTGGTTCTGAGGCACACGTTCTTACCCCTGGATCAACGAGGCTCTATAAAATTCTTCTCTTAAAAATTTTTACTTTCGAAAAATATGTTAATATTTATAAAATGAAATAGGGACTATTGGAAAACTTTATGCTAATCTTTATTCTAAATATGTAGTTTATGGATATTAACTTTTTTTTCTTCAGTTTACATTTTTTCCTGTACAAAAATTTTAAGTTTAATATTTGCAATACTGTTTTCTTAGTCAATGATGTAGAGTACACTCAAAATGGACATGCAAATGATATTACCCTTTATAGCAGCTAAACAGTTTATTTGTGACACTAAACAAGCAACCAAAGTATTTTAAAATGCTTGAAATTATTTACTTGTATCTTTTTTTAACAACATGGATTTTTATTTTTTATTATAGAAGAATATATAAACATATAAAATATTACACGAACAATTTTTAGTGAATTTTTATAGATTACATATGCATTATATGGATTGTGTTACTTTGCCTACTACGTCTAAAAAATTTTTTATGGCCTCAGCAGTCAATTATGCACAATATTCATCAGCAATTATACCACATGTTGTAATGAAATAAACAAAATATTGACATCCATAGAAAACAAATATAATGTATAAATTAAATATTTTTGAATTAAGAAAACAGATAGATCATTGCTACTAAATATTAAAAATGTTACCACATGATTTTCAGTTTTCTGTGGCATTATGTTTTTCAGAATAGGAAATATTTTTGATTTAAGAAAACAGATCATTGTTACTAACTATATAAAAGTGTTACCACATGATTTTCAGTTTTCTGTGGCAATATGGTTTTCAAATTAGGAAAATATATGTTAAGATATAATTTATATTAAAGTCTGAATTTTGTATTTTCAAACCCTTGTCAAATGCACTACGTTGTATATGTATTTTTTTCTCCCTTAGGGGTCGTCTGCGTCATAGCACCGCAGCCTTTGGTTTATTGTGCATGCCCATTGTCTTTTCTACTTTACACATTCCAAAAATCACTTCGCCTTGAACTAGTCTGCACAGTAATTGGCAAGCTGAATTTTTATATTGCCCTGTCTCCGGTCTAGACTCATCGTAGAGCAGTCTTTTGCGGTCCTGAGCTTTACACTCGCATAAGATGTGCTGGGCTGGTTCCTTCCCCTAGCGGGAGTGTCTGCACGCCAGGTCCCCCTGGAAGCGCCCCATTTTATGCAAGTGTTTCTTGACGGCCATGTGTACCGTCAAGAGTCTTGTGGTGTTTCTGAGCTGTCCTCTGCTAAGATTTAGCAGCTCCACAGCTCTCTTTAAATTGGATTTCTCAATTACTGACTTCCCGTGTGTGAGCCCTGGTCTGCCCAGTACACCTGATGTTCGTTTCTGATCCAGGACTTAATGGACCCCTTGGCAAAGCTGTTTGTCACGCCTAGAAACTGTTCTGGTACCATATGTGTATGTATGAGGAAATATTTTTCTGTGATCACTGTCGTATAATTTATCATATTAGCTATAACAGAAGCATTTGTAAGTTAGAAAATATTTTGAAACAGGTAGAAAAGTAAAACATTGGTACTAATTATGAAGAAACACTATAATCGGACTTCTAGTATTTTGTCATTTAATGCCTTTCAAAATTGAAACAGTTTTATTAAGCTTTGGGTTATATTCAGAGATATGATATATAGCGGTAAATCATTGCTAGCCATTGTATACTTTGCAAAGTAGATTTAATTTCTATGTAATCATGGTTATCTGTGTAATCAGATATGTTAGAAGAGAAGCATTTATAAATTACTGCAAATACAATTGGTTTTATAACATATGCTATAAAGGAATGCAAAAGTAAGTTCGGAAAAGGAAATTGGATTTCATCAGTAAATGTAAACATATTTTACAAGACAGAGGTAAACAAACTAGAGAAATGTTTCACTTCGAACTCCACAGAAACGATTTGTTTGAGATGGAATAGAAGATATCAATGAAGAAAATAGTTTGAACTAGGTAGAAAAACAAAATATTTGAGGTAATTATGGAACAAAAATATAACCTGATTTCTAGTGTTTTATCGATTAACACTTTTCAAAGTGTGAACATCTTATTAACATTGAGTTACATTCAGAGACATTCCTCATAGCGCAAAATAATTTCCAGCCATTGCATACTTTGTGACCGCCCAAATTGTTTATATAATCCCTCTCGGCTATAACCTACCTATTAAACTTCAAACACAACCAACGTTATAATCTATTGGAAATATAGAGTAAAGTTACCGGTATTCTAGGTGGCCGGCAGCCTTTAGACAGTGGAGTAGGCCGTGGGTTCCTTAAACACGATGTTAAGATAAAGGGGGCGCCACTTGATTGTTTTACACCCAGTACCGGATATTAAAGTAAGATGTTATCACACAATACCTCTCCTTAATCACCTGCAATCCAACTATAATCAAGAACTCGCTGAACTGCACTGGTAGCTGTACCTAAAACCAACCTGGGAGATACGTCGGACGTCAAACCCATGACAAAAACTCTGCAGGACTGGATATTAAAATGTTGTAACTTACATTAACCTAAAAGAGGAAAGTACCCGTGGGTGCATGTAAGTGGCATAAATATGCAACCATTAGATCCTCCTAAATAATATATGACACATACACATAAACTTATGCTCGCTTGTCCGATATCCCAGGGCTAATATAGCAGCAAATACACACTAGTTAAAACAGTATCACTGATTCGGGGATGAGAGAGTAAATGCAGACTAAATATAACACAAAGTACAAAAAAGAAATATAATAACATTCTGGTGTATTAAAAACACAATCAGATACTATAATAGGTCACACAATGAGTCAACGATGAATATATACACCTTCAAATATTAGGGCAAGCAAATTGAGAGTCATCTAAGCTACCGTAACCAATCTGGTTAACAAAATATCCTACGCTGTAACTAATTGTATGGTTTCCAGTTATAAAAAACTACTATCAATTATATGGATATCAATGACAAGACAAGCTGTATAATTAGTTAGCAAAAAGTATCACTACATTAAAATCAAGAAGCTACCACAAAACGTGTATATGTGTAGTTCACATACGCTTTAAAAATATCAGTATTAAGATCCTATATCTAGCTCAAATAATATTATCACTCTGTATAGTATGTGAAGCAAGCTGTACACCTTGGTAAAAATATCCTAATAATTACTGAGTCACCTACGCAAAATTCTGACCAATTATATCAATGTAAGCTTCAGACAGCTCAAATAATAAACATGAAGCATTGCAAACTCTCAAGATACCTTTATCTGTCTGTTAATAGCAACGTAATCTACTAATCACCCTAATGACCAGTCAAAAGGAAGCTATTATATTCATAAATGCCGTTAAAAGGGTCAAAAGTAATATGTCTTTTATAAGCATACAGGCTACAACTTATCTGAACCATAAACTCTATATCCTGCCTTGGATCTCTCGGTTGACATTCGACTGTCTGGAAGTACAACTATGACAATCGATTACCACTACGACCTGCAAATGAATCCAAAGATGGTCTCCTTACCATACCATGCTTGTGACTCTGTACCATACGTAATTGGACCATTAATTTAAAACCAGAAACAATGAAATACACACCATAAAACATCCAGAGGCTACCCAACAATAGAAATTGCCTCTATTTACACAACACTAGATATTGCCAAACACCACGCCGCTTTAGGTGAAAGCAAGGACTTCAATTGCCTAACACTACATCCCTGTAAAATGCGAAACATCGGATATAGAGATATAAAAAAATAAATTCGCAAGTCTACATTACCTCTTGTTGAGGGTTATCGTGCCTCGATTTAATTAGACACTACTGATGTCGAGTGAGTCCTGTATAGGTTACCTGTTAACTCAACCTATTGTAGTCCAGCAAAGCGGCTATTCCATGCAATCTATGTAGGATATCTCTCAATTTCTTACAGTTATCTCAATTATGCGAATAAAAGCAATGAAATGAATTTTCTTGTACGGCAACAGGTTGAATTTTAAGCATCGCAAGTGACAAGTGACAGCATGATCGTACCTTGTTGCCAGACATCAATTAAACGTGATTCTTACGATTCTATCTACGGACCTCGAGCCTATGCAACCAACCACATATCAACGAATACCATGCCGTTCGAAACTCTCCCAGCATGCGTATACTATTCCAGCCCAGGCCACTAACAGAGAAAATTATTGCCCAGTTTCACAAAGCTCGATTAAATATTTAACGGTTCGTTAAGGCTTAATCGACTGATTAAAATGTATTTTCTATTTCACAAAGCCCGATTAGTGATAACAAAAGTTAACTAACCAGTCGATTAACTAATCGGTCGTTAAATATGCAAAATCCCCCGTTAAGTGTTTCACAAAGGTCGATTAAGGCTTAATCGACCGTTAAACTTGCTTAACGGTCGATTAACTTTAATCGATGGTTAAGTATCGATTAGCAGTTGTTCTATGGCAATGTCATTTGCTATTTGACATTTGAGGTTTGCTGTTTTCAACATAAATATCAATTTTATTGCAATTTTAACAGATTTTTAAGAAATAAGGTAAGTAATTGCTTAAATTATATCACATTATGTTCATAATGAATAATTATACCAAGATAATTGCAAAAGTAAACACTTTTGACTCAATTTTGACAGATTCTTTTTACAAAATTTCATGTCTGTTTCTAAGCAAAATTCGATAAATATATACATAAAAATGAAACAAAACATGATTAGAAATATATATTTAACTAAAATATATGCATTTTCTTACAATTATTTATATATTTTTATATTTTAGAATGCCTGATACATCTTTGTCATCACTTTCTGATGGAGAATCGCCAAGAAGGATTCGTTTTATAAGGGAAAGAACTAATCCCTTTGAAATATATAATGATATTGAGTTTAAGCAACGTTTTTGCTTTTCTAAAGAAGCCACTATGGAGCTGCTTCACATTTTTGGACCTGACCTAGAACCAGCAACTAACAGGAATAAGGCATTGACAGCAATGAATCAAATGCTGATTACATTGCGGTTTTATGCTACAGGGAGCTTCCAGCAGGTGATTGGTGACATTTTTAATGTGTCGAAGGCCACAGTATGCAGAATAGTTAATAAAGTTACTATTAAAATTTCTTCTATGAGTGAAAGATTTATAAAGATGCCACAAGGAGAAGAAATTCAAAAAACTGTGCTGGATTTCTTTACAATAGCGGGATTTCCCTGTGTAATAGGTGCAGTTGACTGTACTCACATTAAGATACAATCACCTGGGGGAGACATTTCAGAAATGTTCAGAAACCGAAAAGGCTTTTTTTCTATAAATACACAAATAATAATAAATAAAAATTATATATTTAACGATTCTCCACTGCCATCTGATTTTGAGAGGGGTTTATATGGGAGCAACTTCCTGCTCGGAGATAGTGGATACCCATGTAGGAGATATTTATTAACACCCATATTGCGACCACAGACCCATGCCGAGATAGCATATAATGCAGCTCACATCAAAACAAGGAATACCATCGAACGGTGTTTTGGAGTACTGAAACGTCGCTTTCCTTGCCTTCAGCATGGTATGGCTTTACAGACAGAAAAGGTGTTACGAGTTATAGTGGCCTGCTGTATTTTCCATAACTTGGCAATTGATTTTGATGACGAAGAACTGCCTGAGGATGTCTTTGGTGAAGCTATGTCTGCTCAAGATGTCTTCAATCAAGGCATGGAGAGTACAACAACAACACACCAAAATGATTCTGTAAGAAGAACACTTGTAAACACCGTGTTTCAAAATAATTAGTTATATGGTATATAATATTATATAATAGCAAGGTACTTACAGGGTTAGGTATGACAAGTAAAAATAATGGAAACACGATGAAATTTCATAGGATATACTGAACTTTTAAGCTCAGTCTCAGTATTTCAAGTCTCCTAGCTATTTTTTGGTTATTTTAAAGATGAACAAATGTATCTGTATTTAAGTTGGAGATTTCAGTGCATAATAATTCAGTATGCACTTCATTTCAGTGAATTTTTGTATAAAAAATCTACAAATGGGAAGATCACGACCTTTGAGTTTTGATACATGTATATATATATATATATATATATATATATATATATATATATATATATATATATATATATATATATATATATATATATATATATATATATATATATATATATCACACCAATAACTCAAAAAAATATAGGCCCATTTTGAAAGAATTTGGCAGGTACCTTCCTTTCTTCCTTTTGTAAATGGCGTGGATAAGTTTGTTAGCCAGAAAAATTGGACCAGGTTTTCTGAGAAAATTTTGGGTTTTCTTTCAGAAAAAATTCGTATCTCCGAAAGAAAAAAGCTATGTCAACCAATTTTGGTACTAAGGTTTACGATATAAAAAGTTAACTATACACCAACATTTAGATCTTTATGTTACAAGAACAAAAGTTATAAGCTTTAAATAAAAAAAAATGTTTACTGTCAGATCATGTTGCTGTGTCTAGACTTTTTAATATATAGGTATCTTACGTTCATCAATAATAACTGTGAGACCGAAACACTGTGTTTCAACCTAACAAAGTATACTTGCGTGAAGTTATACCAAGCGTTTTGGTTATTTTTATTAAACGTTTGTCATCTCCCAAGGGAAAGATCGCTTTTCTTTATTACGTAAGGTAAATTAGTCGATTGGGCAAATTAGGCTAATAAATTGAGTTCATAAAATAATATACTCCAACATGATGTGCTAGTTTTTCAATTTCTTCAAATCAAGTGAAACAATCAATTTCTAGGGTCCTCTGCCTAATACATACTGGAAATATAAGATTTATTTTCTAGATAAAACAATGTGTTGCTATTCTATAGGTTTTGCTTTCAGTGCTTAATTTTTACTGCTTTTGTGAGACCATGCTCTTTTTTCTTTAATATGTTGTAATTTAATCTAATTTAGTTGCAATTTAATCTAATATAGTTGTAGTTACTTTATATATAATTTTTTTATCTTCAGAAGTGTTCTCTGATTAAAACATATAATGTAATATGATAATACCATACATAACTAAGGTGGCATACAGGAGTTGTTGGATTTATGTGTCATCATATCAATGTTAAATTAAATTGTTATACACATTATTGCAAGTTAAATGTATAAATGGAAATTAAAAATAAATATCAACAATCTTTCAAGAAAACAAATATTTAAAACTAAGCAGACTTTATTGCTTTAATTTTTGTAACTGTAGCCTATAAATGTTCATTTGTATTTTATGCTGCTGCAGCATTTGCTTTCTTTGCAAGTCAGCATTTTGAATTTTTTTACGAAAATAAATTTTTTTTAGCTCTTCAGCCGTGTGTTTTCTTTTTAGTATCTTTTTTGGAGCCTTTTTTCTGGGTACAGAAGTTTCAGGAGTACTGATATCAGGAATAGTATAAGGTTCGGGAGTGGGTTCAATAAATAGTGGAAGATCAATATCTGAAAAAAAAAAGGTGTATTTAAAACAAATGTGTAAACTTAAAGAAAATGTGCTTTCTGAAAGCCTGCTTTGTCAAAATATTATAGACATATCATGTAATGATATCTACAGCAGCTGGGCAAGTGTAGTGTCCAGTTTATTATGTACTGTAGCAATGGTGAGGTTGATAATGTAGAGTAAAATTTGAATAACTCAATTTTCTATAAACTTACACAGTTGAATTTTGGTATGTAGTAAGGTATTTTCCAAGGCAAGATATTAACGAAATTTCATTAAAAGAGCTTTGTAATTATCGAAGAAAAAAATTTGTTTCGAAAGAAAACTCAAAATTTTCCCGGAAAACCTTGACCGATTTTCCTAGCTAACGAACTCATCCAAGCCATAAATAAAAGAAAGGCACCTGTCGAGTTTCTTCGAAATAGGTTAATTATTTTTTGAGTTATCAGTTGGATATATATAAACATATAAAAATGGAAACTGACCCCAGATATGGGTTCTAATTCGCGCCCATTAGAAAATTTTTTGCAAAATCTCACCATCGATACCCCTCTATTGAGGAATTTTTTAAAATAAAAATTTACTAAAAAGCCGACCTTAAAAGTGGTTTTGATATTTTAAAACAAAGGTACCTTCCATTTTACATATTAGCAAAAATACATTGGCTTTTAGCTATTGTTGATTCATTGTAAAAAAAACATATTCTTGCCCATAATATGCTGTTTTTTTAAGTTTTGTATTATGATGATAAATTACAATTTTGTTAGAAACTATAAAATCAACAACTATTGACGAAACTAGGTAAGGACCTGTCTTGCTAGTAAAATAATTAGAACAGTAGAAACACTGTATGTAATCATTAAAGTATGGAAATCTCACAGTACATTTCTAAGGTATATTAGGTATATATGATTATTATTTTAGAAAAAACAATAAAACTTCAAGCTTTTATCCCACATCGGTTTTTATCAAAATATAATTTACTTACTAACAACTTATATTACATTTGAATACAAATGACCTTACCAAAATATATTGCAGCACTATCAGCAGGATTTGTTAAAGGCTTTACTTGGTCCCCAAGCAAACCCAATACTTGACTGCCAACATCCGGTAGAGTGGTAGAACAGGTACCACCACCAGTTTCTTGCCGTTCTTTCTACAAGTAAATTATAAATTAGTTATGGCTTATCTATAACCATAAGCACACGTGTGTTATGTAAGTGGGTATATGTCACCTATGTGTTTATCTAAGAAATATAGGCATGATTATAAAAAATAATGAAATATGGTTGAACATAAAATTATATTCGAACAATGATCGAATGCCACAGTATAAGCAAAAATAACTCTAACTACTACATAGTTACTATACTTTTTTATTCAAAAAGATTATATAATTACCTTCTCCAATGCAGCTTGCTTTTTGATAATTTCCCACTTCTTCTCTTGACACACCTAGGTCCTCATAGCGCTGTCTCTGTTAGTAAAAAAATTGTAATTAATAAATATGTTGATAACTGTACCGAAAATAGACTTACATTTTCTGTAGCCATTTGCTTTCGAGCATTCCTTTTCAAGTTGTCATATAAGTTCCTTAGCTGCTGTTGAGAACGGCTATCGCTTCTCACCTGGGCATTAAACTGGACAGTGATGTGCTGCCAGGCATCACTTTTTTCTTTGCAGGTTCCAAGGTCTGTCCTCTTATTACTAATTAATTAAACACACAAATATCACACAATTCCAAAACACCGTTACCGCAAACGATAACAAATAATGCTGTCATGCTGTCTTTCAACTGTCAAACACCGAAGCAGTGACGTATTTGCATTGTTGCCAAGTTGGATCAACTGCTAATCGCCGGGAGTTAAAAATGCTTTGTGAAACGCTCGCCAATATTTAATCATTGATTAACGTTAACGGAGGATTAACTAACCGGCACTTTAACCAGCGTTTGTGAAACCGGGCATATATCTTACATCCCCGTCTTCAATTATACTTAAGAAAATAAAAAAAAGTTGTAAATTACAAATACGTTTTAATTTAAAATATGATACGGATTTGGTAACAAATACGTTTTAATTTAAAATATGATACGGATTTGGTAATTCAAATTGTTTGGTTATTGTACCGCGATTATTGTTTGAATTATGTCATTAATAATTTTAAAAAAAATATGTTAGGTCCATATGTTTTCATACTAACATAATTTTTATTATATCTGACAACCCTGCTTATTTATATTTAACTACCGTTGTCTGGCTTCCACGATTTACATTTTTCGGGTCTAAAGTAATAAAAAACACATTAATACTCTAACTATCCTTGTCAACGTTGCATGTGCGAAATGCCTATGCAATTCAAACTGATGTCGTAGATTATTTATTCGTTACACATTATTTATTTCTTACACATTTTTTATTTTCGAACAACTTCTTTCCTCGTGGACCATTTAAGTTGAAATTTGGTTACCAACTTTATTTTGACATCTCCCTTATATGTGCAAATTTTCATTTGAATCACTGCAGTACTTCAAACAAAAAAAAATATTGCGTTTTAAAAATTTCCTTTACATTTTTTATACAAAAAATTAAACCTACGGTGCTCATCTTCGAACTCATCCAAGCCATTAACAAAATCAAGGTAATCCCCAAATTTAGTGAAGATCGGTCAAGTATTTTTTGAGTTATCAGTTGGATACATATATATATATATATATATATATATATATATATATATATATATATATATATATATATATATATATATATATATATATATATATATATATATATATATATATATATATATATATATATATATATATATATATATATATATATATATATATATATATATATATATATATATATATATATAAGCATATAAAAATCAAAACCGACCTTGGATATGGGTTCTAGAGGACCAAATTCGCGCTCATTTGAAGAAATTTTTCAAAAGTCTCACCATCGATACCTCTCTATTAGTGAATTTTCTTAATGAAAATTCACTAAAAGCCCGTTTAACTGGTACCATGCAATTTGAGCATTTTGTGGTTCACATAAGGTAATTAATACATATTCCAAACATTTTAAATGTTGATTATTCAAGCAGAATTACCAAGACTATAATTATTATGATTACTGTTCCAAATATTTAGCTTGTTGAGAAGTCATCTGTGAACAACCGCCTAACTTTGAGCTAACTAAACTGCAATTATGTACTGTTACTGTGGATTCACATGTAATGGCTCTCTACACTTTAATTGGATACATAATAATGCGTTAAAAAGTTAAATTGCCTCGCATAATTTAAAGGTAGGAGCCTACTACACTGGAGAACAAAAAAGATGCACCATTTAATCTTCGAGTTTACGGGAAATGCCTTGTCTCGCAATCTTGCATTTCTTTCCCGATCAGGTCTTTTAGTGGATTTCCGTGGAAAGACTCACTAATAGGAGATCGCGGGATCACATGAGCATAAATTACGCCCCCTAGAACATATATCCGCAGCCAGTTTATTTTTTAGAGAATTTTCATTAAGAAAAATTCGCTATTAGAGAGGTCACGATGAAAAGATTTTGAAAAACTTTCTTCAGACGAGCGTGAATTTGGGTCCCTAGAAGCCAAAACCAAGGTCCATTGAAATATATATATATATATATATATATATATATATATATATATATATATATATATATATATATATATATATATATATATATATATATATATATGTATGTATGTTTGTATCCGAGCTATAACTCAAAAAATACTAAGCTGATTTCAATCAAACCTGGTACAAATCTTGTTTGGGCAAAAACCGAGGTCGAGTTCGTTAATCAGCCTTTACGCTCAAGTTTTTCCGGTGGAAAATCGGGGAAAACTTTTTGAAGACGCTATATTTTTGTAAGTATCAAAGTACCTGGAATGAGATTTTACATGTGGCTTGAAATGGTGCAAGTAAACCTATGTTGTGAATTTTAAGTAAATTGGTGCACAATATTTAGAGATTTTTCCAAATTAAAAATAATATGCCAAAGACATGCGTTGAGACGACTTAGTGGTTAAAGTCCAATGCCTGAGAGACAGAGTACTTAACTGCCACGCGTAGATTGATTCATACAACTGGTATTAACCATACATCAACGGTAACCAAACTAATTATATACCAGGCATAAACATACTACCCGAACCAACCGCAGTTATGGAAAATGACAGACATGAAATTAAAAATTTGCCATTTGATTATTTTTATGAGAGGTTAATGAGAGAATAGGTTGTTTTTCGATTAATAATTTTAGTCCATATGGAAAGCTTGTGAACTAGCTAAATCATTGCCGAAAACAACAAACTTGTTTGATCATATTAGTCGTCCAAGCCCCCAAACGATAAAATAAGTTATGTTATTGAATTAATTCTTTGACATAGGAACAGTAGGTATGCAATCGGAACTGTTAAAAATTGTGTAAATATAGCAAAATTTGAAAATAATTTAATTCTTTATTTAAAATCGAAACTTAAAAATTTATAATGAGTATATAAACCTGGGATAAATTAACATGTTAAGCGAGCGGCGTTACCCCGTTGGAAAAACCCTTTGTCGTTCGATCTCTGAAGTTAAGCAACATCGGGCACGTTCTTTTCTTGAATGGGTGAGCACCTGGGAGCATCGTGTACTGGTACACGTTTTTTCGGTAGTGACATCTCTGTTTCGTTCTTATTAGCGAATTTTTATTAAAAAAATTAAGCGTATTTTATTTTAAAAAATGCGTGAGACTTTGAAAAATTTTTAGATACCATGCTTTAAAATTGTACATTTAATACAGCCACAAGCCTAAGCTTATTTGTATGGTACCTTGTAAAATGTCTGTCAATATATATATATATATATATATATATATATATATATATATATATATATATATATATATCTGTGTGTGTGTATTCACACGATAACTCAAAAAGTTATTAACTCGGCAAGAATCTTTATAGCACTAATAGCTTGCATGAGTTCGTTTTTCAAATTAGGCAGCCCGTATGTTATTTCAAATTTAATTACAGATTATGTAATTTAAGTTTTATGTATTTTATCAGCCAATTTGCGTGTAAAATATATGTCAGTTTTTGCAGAAATGATTTTTTGTCGAATTATTGTGAAATGTTAGTGATTATCAAGTACTGTTTAATAGATTATTGTAAAAATAGGCGTTCAAATTCATATGGAAAATCTGTTTTAGAATTTTCTTTAAAAGTAATTTGTTTGGCCAATTGTGTAATGTATTTTGCCTAATGCTAATTTTCGCGAAAATAATTTTATATAAATTTTGTGAACATTTAACCTGATTTTCGTAAGAAGAAGGTTAATTTTCGTGAAAGGGGTTGTTTGCAAATTTTTGGGTAATTTTTTTTTAAATTTTTGTCAAAAAGCTTTTTGTGAATAATTATATCTTGGCTAGTGTAGTTTTTGTGTGAATCGCTTGAATTGGTTCGTTATCTAGAAAATCGGATCAGTTATTTCGGGACAATTATAGTTATTTTCGGAAAAGTGTTTGAACAATAATAACACGACTCCACCTTGTTTATATGGATACCTTGGCCTGATTGTTATATTTCATCCCCATAGAAGCATGCAGGGCACACCAGCCCTAACGGACAAGCTTTTCTAAAAAAAAAAATTTCCGAAAAAAAATTTGTATCTCAAAAAAATAACCAAGTTATTTTGATCAAATTTGGTTAGTATGTTGCCCTAGTAAACACCTTACTCCACGAAAACTCAACTTTCTAGGTTTATAGAAAATTGAGTTATACAAATTTGAAGCATTTAATGAAAATTCGCTACCATAACGCAATTTCTGCGTCCCGAAATTTTTATGTGTTTATATATATTCGGAAAGGTTTCCGCGGTCCTTCTGAGTGGAAACTTTAAGAGAAATATCAGATTTAGTATGTTTTTCGTTATCATTCAAGCGGTCTCTGATTCTCGCTGTCTTCAAAAATGGAGATAAAACTAATATAAACAATTACAGACCTATATCTGCAATCACAAATTTCGCGAAAATATTTGAGAAAATTTTGAAGCGGAGGCTGAATGATTACTTGGACAAATACAGTGTCATATCCAATAGGCGATATGGTTTCAGGGCGGGACTATGTACCCAGCACGCCATACTGGAGGTTACATCTGAGTTGTACTCTTCGATAGATGATGGTAGGCCGACCTTGCGTGTATTCCTAGATTGGAGCAAGACCTTTGACAGCGTTAGCCATGCTTTCCTTGTAAAGTCTTTTGAAGGTGTGGGAATCAGAGGTACATCTTTAAGCTGTTTGAAAGCTATCTTATCGATATGGTTCAATGTGTCAAATTCAAACACTGCTATAGTGACCCAGCTGTGATAAAATAGGGAGTTTCGTAGGGCAGTGTGTTGGGCCCGCTGTTATTTAACATTTATATGAATGGTTTCTTTTCTGCACAGAGTATTGGAAAAATAATATCTTATGCAGGTGATACAACAATATGCAGATATACCTTGGAATTTATTGAAGGTAAAAGCAGAAAATGATCTGGCAAAGATCAATCAATGTTTTTACTAAAAGCTGTTAACGATAAATTTTAACAAGACCTACTATTTACCTGTTGCTTGTTTACATACATCTTTTCCAGATTACGAAAGCATTAGGGTAACTAAGGAATCATAGATAAAATTGGCATCTTGGAATTTTTATTGACAATACTCTAAGATGGGAGGAACATTGTAATTATGTCGTCGGGAAAATACAGATATTGATATCTAAATTCAAAATCTTACGTGATATCTTTGAGTTGAAGGAACTTAAAATGTTATATTGCTCCTTGGTAGAGTCTCACATAAAATGTGGCATATTGGGATGGGGAGGTGTGTCGAAAACTATAACTAAAAAATTTCTGGACGCAGCAAGTGCATTATGGTAGTGAATTTCCATAAAAATGATTTTAATAGCTAACATATTTTTTAAGAAAGCAGGCATCAATCTATATAGTAGAAACAATATGCCATGTTTCATCAAAATAACTTTATTGTTTGAAAATGTACAAAAATTTTCGAAAGTAAACTTAAATTGTTCCCGAAAAAACTGGTTTGCTGGTCAACCTTATAGGTTAATAGCAAATTGAGCTATTCAAATTTGAAGCATTTAATGAAAATTCGCTACCATAACGCACTTGCTGCGTCCAGAATTTCTTTTTTTACAAAGATGTATATTTCGATGAAAAATGCAAAAATGCAATAACATAGGGCGTGTTCTATTAAAAAAAATATTGAATCACCAACTTATACGACATATGGGCCACCTGTAAATGTGGAAATATTTTTTAAGATGTAGCTTAAGACACCCTATGATTAATGTATACCATTTTTTTCGTAACTTGCATAATAATGGATATATTGAGCTTTAATGATTTTTTACGAAAATTTGACAAAAATGATATACCATTAAACGATAAACTCTATAGCCAACACAACTGCCAAACATCAGAGAAAGGGTGTATTTTAAATTAATATTCTGGGAATATTTTAGTAAAATGAAGGACAATGACGATTGAAACTAAGAGTTCAGGCTTTGTAAAACATTCTTCTTGAGACATTTTCTTTACATAGCTCATATTAATTTCAGGTTCATTGCCTAAATATTACCAATTTTGACATTTGAAATCGCGACTTTGACGTTTTGAGGAAAACCCTTTTTTTTAATTGCCTGTAACTTTGTCCTTTAACCTACAGAGCTAAATTTTGGTAGGTAGCTTACTATAATGATATGAACCCGCGTACCGAATTTGGTTGCCCTTGCTTTGTTAATTCCGGAGAAATAATTTTTTTTCAAATGAAAACTCAAAATTTTTCCACAAAACCTCGTCCGATTTTCCTGACTAACGAACTTATCCAAGCCATTTACAAAAGGAAAGTATGTGCGAAATTTTATTAAAATCGGCCCATTATTTTTTGAGTTTTCGGTGTGATACATATATATATATATATATATATATATATATATATATATATATATATATATATATATATATATATATATATATATATATATATATATATATATAAACATATAAACATATAAAAATCGAAACTGACCCCGGATATGGATTCTAGGGGTCCTAGTTAGCGCTCATTTGCAAAAATTTTTTCAAAATTCAAAAGTCGGGATCTCTCCATTAGTGAATTTTTTCTACGAAAATTCACTAAAAGGTAGAAATTGAACAAAAAGCAATTATGAAAATAATTCTTAGAAACGGGGCTATGTACTCAACTAAGAGATTGTATAAGGAGTCGGCTGTAATGGACCCCAGACAGGTATTTTTTACTGAGTGTAGTGTAGAGCAACATATGTGTATTAACGCACACTGATCATGGTTATAGTACACGAACTGACAATTATATAGTGCCATTTCCCAACAAGGACGTTGGACAAAAGACTTTTTTATAACTGGGGGCCAAAGTTGTACAATACAATTCCACAGGCATTGAGGAATAATGTCTCTCTGAGTAACTTCAAAAGAAAAATTAGGCAACATACATTGTCCTTGGACCGTGAACTGGTTCGTAAATTCACAAACTAAGTTTTGAAAGTTTATAGGTTTAGTAAACCGCAAACTAGGGATCGAGGATTCGGGGACCAACGACTCCAGGGGGCAAGCTGAGGAAGCAGAAACAACAGCATGAGCTTTCGATGAATCTTTCCCAAGACCGTCATGGGCGGTAAAGAGCCGCATCCTGCACGAGGTCCCCCAATCCACGGTGTCACGTGACTCGTGCCTAGGGATGGATGGCGTCAGGGTGATGGTGTCGTGAACGGAACCTCTGGAGTACTGGGCAACCCTCCAGAGTAACCCCCCTTGCACCACACAAGGGTTTCTGATGGTGTGGACAGTATTGCCTCCATTCCTCAACATGAAGAAGAGAAATTTAAATAAAACCAAAACCAATGAGGCTCGAGGAGTGAATTCAGCTACATACTCGTGCCTTGAGTCTATTCCGAAAACGGTGACGAGCCAGGAGGCGGCAGCGTTCACGGACTCTAGAGGTCTTACGACTGACGTATATACGGGGGATCGGGGGGTAGCTTCGGCTACAGACTTGTCCTCGACACCTAAGCGGAAGGCTGGAGGCTGGGTCCCATCGGAGGGCGGCGAGATTCCCGGACTCTGGGGCCCCTCCAAAAGTGACGACCCTACTGCAGGGTATATATATATATATATATATATATATATATATATATATATATATATATATATATATATATATATATATATATATATATATATATATATATATATATATATATGTGTGTGTGTGTGTGTGTGTGTGTGTGTGTGTGTGTGTGTGTGTGTGTGTGTGTGTATATCACATCGATTACTCAAAAAATAATTGGCCGATTTTGACCACATCTGGTGAGTACCTTCCTTTTGCAAGTAGCTTGGATAAGTTTGTTAGCCAGGAAAATTGGCGAAGGTTTTCCTGGAAAATTTCGTACTTTCTGCAAAAATTTTATATCTCCGGAAATAGCAAAGTAAGGGCCACCAAATTTGGTACGCCTGTTTGTATTATAAAGAGTGAACCATGTATTAAAACCCTTAAGTTTCTGCTTCAACCATCATTGGCCTTCATTTGACTAAATATTTACAGAAAATTCATTTCAAATAGACCCTGTCTCTGACGCTTTGGCTGTAGGGTTAGTTAAGTTTATGGTTTAACGGTCTATAATTTATAGCTAATGTTCGTAGAACAAATTCGTTAATGCATTTCTGCATTTTTTTATCGAAATATGATGCATGTTTGTAAGAAAAAAATCGAGACGCAGTAAGTGCGTTTTGGTAGCGAATTTTCATTAAATTCGTCAAATATCAATAACTCAATTTGCTTTTAACCCAAGGCTTGTTGGCTAGGAATCCAACATTTTAAGTTTATTTTCGGAAATGTTTGTACGTTTTCAAACAATTAGTAATTTTGATAAAATATGGTACATTGTTTCTACTACATAGGCTATACCCGTAATCAGATTGATGCCTGCTTGCATTTGCTATTAAAAACATTTTTATGAAAATTCACTTCCATAACGCACTTGCTGCGTCTAGAGTTTTTTAATCAAACCCGCCTTATATTATTGCATTTTTGCATATTGCATTGAATTATAATGCATGTCTGTAAGAAAAGAAATTTGGGACGCAGTATGTGCATTATGGTAGCGAACATTTATTAAATGCTTCAAATTTCAATAGCTCAACATGCTGTTAACCCAAGGTTCGTTGGCCAGGAAACCAGTTTTTTCTTGAACAGTTTATGTTTATTTTCGGAAAATGTTTGTACATTTACGAACAATAAAGTAATTTTGATGAAATATGGTACATTTACATATACTTCTACTATATAAGTTATATTGGTAACCAAATTTGATGCCTGCTTTCATTAAAAAAATACACATTTGCTATTAAAAAAATTCAAAAATTTTTTTTTGAAGTTTTGTAAAAAAATTGTGTGCAAATTTTCATGAAAAGTTTTTTCTGTAAGTTTTATCAAAAAATTGTTTGTGAATAATATCTTGGTAGGTGGGTAAATAGCTTGAAGAAATTAGTTCGCGAGCAGCATTTTAAGTTTATTTTCGCAACATTTTTCTACTTGTTCAAACAATAGAGTTATTTTTATGAAATATGGTAAAATGTTTTTATGATATACGTTATACTGGCAACCAAATTTAATGCCTGCTTTCATTAAAAATACATATTTGTTATTCAAAACATTTTAATGAAAATGCACTACTATAACGCACTTGCTGCATCCAGACTTTTGATAACTGATCAGTCACTTTTAGGTTAACAACTTTACTTTCAATAGACAGTCGACTAGTCTGACGCTATACTTAGTTTATATTTGCATTTAACCTTGTTTCGGTGTTAAGATACGCCCTCAAGTCCGAAAGACAGACTAACGAAACTAAAACCTTACCTATCCTTTGGCAATCTTCGCTCTCATTACAGTCTTGTGTGCTAACTCATTCGCAACCGCAACACCAAGTCGTGAGCTGTAATTCAACACGCATATTAAGAGAAAGCACCATCTCGGGCTCTGGCTCTGGCTCTGGGAAACACCTGACTTGCTAATAAATTATATTTAGCATACAAAAAGTATGAGAGGCAGTCATCGGCTGATATTAAACACATAATCTTCGTTTAAATGGTAACGTGTAATTAAACCGTTCTAGCTTTTGCTTTCGATATGAGTAGGTATAAGGTTTTCACTATAGAAGTTTACTTATTAATTTGTATATCTGGAGCTTTATAATTGTATGCAAGCCTGGAAATTAATGAGAATATTATTATCTACGTAAAAAAGCAAATCAGTCTTTAAGATTATTATCTTGCAATAGTTGCATCGGCTTCAGAAAGTAAGTTCGCCTGTCTAACATGGCGACAGATCCTGGCGAGCCTCTGAACCAATGTCGCATTCTCAGTCCATCCTAAGGACAAATCTGAAAAAAATTGCACAAAAAAATAAATAAAAAGAAGTTCGGGACGCAGGAAGTGCGTTATAGTAGTGAATTTTCATAAGTATTGTACACTATTAGTAAGATAAACTATTAAAACTAATTCTTTAAATTTAAAATGACCTTGGAGATCGATTTTAGAGTCCCAGTTAACGATTATTTGAAAAAAATTATATTTTATATGGAGCAAAAAAATTAAAATTTGGTCTTAGATATAATATGTAAATACTACAAGTGTCTTTAAAAAAATGTGTTGCAAATTTCAATTAAGTTATAAAAGTTTTTCAGAAAAAAATTAATTATTTGCAAAGAGAATGTACCTGTCAAATTATAAAAATGACAGGTATTTTTCCTTATTAATTGCTTGGATGGTTTTGTTTTGGTCAATCCATCCAGTTTTTCCAAACAATACACAACAAAGAAGGTTTTTTAGAACAAGTTTGTAGTTATCTGCGAAGCTCATTATGTCATTTTTCTTTAATTCAGTACCCACATTGCGTTTACATAGGTGTTACTGTGGTTCAAGATTGAATATTCTGGCTCAATGGGAAATTTATTGAGCTATCAAATTTGAAATATTTTTACGAAACTTTTCTACCATATATATATATATATATATATATATATATATATATATATATATATATATATATATATATATATATATATATATATATATATATACAGGGTGATTCATAAGTGGTGACCAAAAATGAAACCCCATGTTCTTTGAACAATCTTAGAGAGGATATGTCCTATAAAAATTTTTCCTATAATGCTTCATTAAAAAGATACAGGGTGTTGAAGTTGAATTTCAAAACATAAAATTTTCCACTTTTTAAAAAGTAGCACATATATTTTTCTGAAACTTCGCACGTGTAGGCTGCTATGTAAGGCGCGTATTCTACCATAACAATTGAATCGGCTAATCTAGCAGTGGCGCGCGTACCCACATGTCATTAGTTATCCCTCAAGAAAAAAACGGGTAAGCCAATGATATTTTTTTTTATTTTTCATTTTTTGAATCTTACTTTCATTCGTGAACAAAATGACTTTCTTAATAATTTTCTGTACGACGCTTATTTTATGAGTAAGCAATGAATTAGGTAAGTGTTTCAGAGCACAGTTCATGATTTTTAACCAGTCGTTGTTTGGTAGAAAATCGCAATTATACACTTTTATCAGGCTTATAGTAATTTATTTATTACAATAAATGTTCAAAAATGCCTCCATTGGCCTGAATACACGCAGGACATCTTTTTAATATGGAAAATTTAATGTCTTGAGGATTCATTGTTGCTTGAATATGACGAAAAGCATTATTTATCAGTTGTTGTAGCTGCTCTGGTGTATTGATTTGTTTACTGTAGACCAGTTGCTTAAAATCACCCCAAAGATAGAAGTCAAGTAGGTTTAAGTCCGGTGACCTTGCAGGCCAATGTATTGGTCCAGTTCTGCCAATCCATCTTTCATTATAATGTTCATGTAGCCATGTAACAACGTTTCGACTATGATGCGCTGGTGCACCGTCATGCTGGTACCACATTATAAATCTTGTTGCTAGTGGAATGTCATCCAGAATGTTTTCTACACGGTTTTCTAGGAGCGCTAAGTACGAAGATCCATTCAAACGTTGTGGCAGGACTTCCATGAACAGTAAGCCGTTAAAAATACCACACCATAAATTAATGGAAAATCTATGTTGAAATGTGCGAGTCCTTGTTGCATGTGGATTTTCCAATGACCAGACATGCTCATTATGAGAATCATAAATACCATTTCTTGTAAATGTTGATTCGTCAGACCAGAAGATTAGATTAGGGAATAAGATATTTTGATTGTTCGTTTCCAACATCCATTCACAAAAGACTCGTCGATGCACATTATCTCCAGGTAGAAGACAATGAACATTTTGTCGATGATATGGATGTAAGGCTTCTCGATGTAAAGTTCTCCAAACAAAGCTTTGAGAATATTGTAACTGCGTGGCAATCCTCCGAGTACTTGCAGAAGGTTGATCCATCACTGCATCCACCACGTTCTCTTCGTCTTCAAGTTGATGTTGTCTTCTACCATTAGCTCTAGCGTCAGGACGTTGTCCAATACCGCACTGCCGAAGTCTTGAAAACGATCGAGAAAAAACCCTTGGTGTAGGTTCACGGCGAGTGAGAAACCTACGTTGATATTCCCGACAAGCAGCTAGAGTATTTCCATCAGCATATCCGTAGATAAAAATTATATCTGCATACTCTTCTAAGGTGTAGTCCACTATAAGAAGTAAAAGAGTAGAAAATTTTGCAATTTTATAAAGTTTACTACGTACACCTATTCAAAATAATAACTTGTTAACCTAAACGTCAAGTGACACTTAATGACAACTTGGTAACCAGACTACTACTTACTAAAATACAACAAAGGTAATCGTCGCACAAAAAATTATCAAGACATTAAATTTTCTATATTTAAAAAATGTCGTGCGTGTATTCAGGCCAATGGAGGCATTTTTGAACATTTATTGTAATAAATAAATTACTATAAGCCTGATAAAAGTGTATTATTGCGATTTTCTACCAAACAACGACTGGTTAAAAATCATGAACTGTGCTCTAAAACATTTACCTGATTCATTGCTTACTCGTAAAATAAGCGTCGTACAGAAAATTATCAAGGGAGTAATTTTGTTCACGAATGAAAGTAAGATTCAAAAAATGAAAAATAAAAAAATATATCATTGGCTTACCCGTTTTTTTCTTGAGGGATAACCAATGACATGTGGGTACGCGCGCCACTGCTGGATTAGCCGATTTAATTGTTATGGTAGAATACGCGCCTTACATAGCAGCCTACACGTGCGAAGTTTCAGAAAAATATATGTGCTACTTTTTAAAAAATTGGAAAATTTTATTTTTTGAAATTCAATTTCAACACCCTGTATCTTTTTAATGAAGCATTGTAGGAATTTTTTTATAGGACATACCCTCTCTAAAATTGTTCGAAGAACATGGGGTTTCATTTTTGGTCACCACTTATGAATCACCCTGTGTGTATATATATATATATATATATATATATATATATATATATATATATATATATATATATATACATATATACATACATATATTCTATATATATATATATATATATATATATATATATATATATATATATATATATATATATATCCGAAAATAACAAAGTAGAGGCAGCCAAAGTTGGTTCGCAGGTTTATATTATAGGTAAATTACCTACCAATATTTAGCTCTGTAAGTTGAAAGACAAAAAAGTTATGTGCATTTAAAGAAAAATAAATTGAGGTCAAAGTCGTGATGTAAAACGTCAAAATTGGGCAAAGAACCTGAAACTAATACGAGCTATGGAAAGAAAATGTCTCAAGAATAATGTTTTACAAAGCCTGAAATCTTAGATTCAACCGTCATTGCCCTTCATTTTACTAAAATGTTTACATAAAATTCATTTCAAATAGACCCTTTCTCTAATGTTTTGGCAGTAGTCTTAGCTATAGAGTTTATCGTTTATGGTAGGTATATAAAAAAAAAATTGAATACAATAATTATTCGGTGTCTTGAACTACATTTAAAAAATATTTCTATAATCACAGGCTTGCCCATAAGTCGTAGGTAATACAAATTCTTTTTTTTCAGACGAACACTCCCTATGTTATTGCATTTTTGTATTTTCCATCGAAATATAATGCATGCTTGTAAGAAAAAAAATTCTGGACGCAGCAAGTGCGTTATGGTAGAGAATTTTCTTTAAATGCTTCAAATTTAAATAGCTTAATTTGCTATTAACCTATAAGGTTGACCAAGAGACCGATGTTTTCGGCAACACTTAAAGTTTACTTTCGGAAATTTTTGTCCATTTTCAAACAATAAAGTTATTTTGGTGAAATATGGAACCTTGTTTCTACTATATTGGTTATACTGCTATTAAAAACATTTTTTTGAAAATTCATTACCATAACGCACTTGTTGCGTCCAGACTTTTGTTGTTTATTGTTTGCAAAAACAGAATGGGTTGACTAAAACAAAACCATCCAAGCAATGAATAAGGAAAAATACCTGCCATATTTATAATTTGACAGATACATTCCGTTTGTAAATAATTATTTTTTTCTGAAAAACTTCTGTAACTTTAATGAAATTTGTTTTTTCAATGCACTTACAGTACTTACATATTACATCTAAAACCAAATTTTAATTTTCTAGCTCCATACAAAATATAGTTTTTTTCAAATAATCGCTAACTGGGACTCTAAAACTGATCTCCAAGGTCCATTTCAATTTAAAGAATTAGTTTTAATAAGTGATCTTACTAATAGTGTACAATTCTTATGCAAATTCCTACTATAACACACTTGCTGCGTCCCGATTTTTTTAATTCATTCGCATGCTAAAATTAAGCGTTTTGAACGCTAACTGGTTTTAAGAAATAAATGGCCCAAGGCTGACATTACCCAATTCTTAGTTGATTGTACAGCTCTATCTATAAAATTTTGTGTAAACTAGAGCTATTGTGACAACATACTACCTGGTCCTGCACCGAGATGGCGTCCCTGTCGTATCTCTCACAACGTTCTTCAGGCTGACAACCTGCAACAACCTCCACTGTTTAGATTTTTATCTACGATTTATTTAAATAGCATAGTAGTACAGAGAACGTCATCTGTCTTTGTCCAACATTGTAGATATTGAATTACAAAATCTCAAGTGATGTCGAGTATTATTTTATTATTAATTTTGAATAACTTTATTTTATTTTAATCAAAAGACTTGAAAATTGGTGCGCAACCACGCCTAAATATGTTCTTTTACGTTGTAAATTTTAGTTTCAATCACTTAGGCATTTTGAGAGATATTGCGTGCTAAAAAATATTTTTTTCTTTTTTATTAAGAGAAATTGGCTGTTAAGATTTGATGAACGAACTCATCCAAGCCATTAGCAAAATAAGAGTAATTCGCAAATTTGGTCCAGATCAGTGAAGTATTTTTTGAGTTATCGTTTGGAATAATTTTAATTTAAACAAAGGTTTATGCACCAAGTGCGTTATGATAGCGAATTTTCGTATGTTTAGTTTCAAATATGTCTTGTTTTCAAAATGTTATTCATTCAATAGTATTCATCAATAACATTCATTCTTTCTGTATTCACATTTAACAATTTACTTCTAGTTCTTAAGCTCGTAACTTAAAGATGTTGCATTAAATATCTCAGTTGAGATAGATGTATATTGTGTACAGTTAATATAAGTGTATATAGTGTACTTTGGCGTATCAATTAATAAGTCACCTACCCTTAACAACGGTGTTACAAATTAATTAACCCAATCAACGCAACAGTCAATAAAGTCATTCATTACAACTTTAAATTAACAAACATAATTTATTTACGGTCCTTCGAAGTCAAAACGTAACAGCTACAAACCTAAATTCTGGTACAGGTTTTCCTCTTTATAATACAAACACACGTACCAAATTTGGTTATACGAACGTTCTTATTTCCGGCGATATAAATCTTTTCCGAAAGAAAACACAACATTTTCCGGGAAAACCTGGGCCGATTTTCCTGGATAATGAACTCATCCAAGCCACTTGCAAGGGGATTATTTTTTAGTTATCGGTATGATTATTGTCAGTATATATATATATATATATATATATATATATATATATATATATATATATATATATATATATATATATATATATATATATATATATATATATATATATATATATATAGTGACAATACCATTAAGTTGGATTGGTATAACAAGCCTACCAGTTCCGGAAGATACGTTGCATCATATCATGATGAAAAAAATGAAGTTGAATGTTATATTACGCATGAAGATGAGGATCTTGGATATTGCCCACCCATCTTTTCTACATGGAGTCTTATGTCGGTTTGCCGACATAATGGTAAATAATGGTTACAGAAGAAGCTATATGATGAACTACTTTTCAGCGTTCCATCCGAACGTGCACCTGACCGAGCAGTTGAAATACTTTCTCCACCCTTTTTTTTTTTTTTTTGTTCCTTCGGGGCTCATCCGCGGCCTTGCCGCCCCGATAGCACCGCAACCCTTGGTTCTCCACCCTTACATAGTGGGGAGAACATCCCTGTCCCACGGTTGAATATAAAGTTTGCGTTGTTGCCTTACATCGGCGGACTGACACACAGACTTGGAAAGCTTTTCAAAGATTTTACAGACATTAAAGTGGCTAGATATAATGTTTTGACCAACAAAAACGTTTTCACTGACAACAAGGACAAAATACCGGTGTATAAGCAACGTGATGTGATCTATAAGTTGGACTGTAAAAATTGTTCTCTTTCTTATGTAGGTCAGATTTCACAGTCTGTTGGTAGGAGGATTAGTCAGAATAAAAGTGATTCCAGACTTACACCTGACAGATGTGCTTTGGCACATAATGTCTGAACATTGAGTCATAACATAGATTTTGATAATTTTGGACAGAGAAACCAACTTGAAAAAACGTTCCCTTCTGTAAATGTGTCACATTCTGCAAAATGACACTATGAATTCCAAATCAGATATTCAAAATTGTACTAACATATATATAGTTATGGGGTTAAGGAGTCGCGGGCCAAAGGACTCTAGGGGGCAAGCTGAGGAAGTGGAAATAACAACATAAACTCCCGATGAAGCTTTCCCCAAGACCGTCATGCGCGGTAAAAATCCGCATCCTGCACGAGGTGACCCTGCTAATAACTAAACATGACGGATCTAGACAAGGAGGTCGAACTAAACTCCCCCAATCTACGGTTTCACGTGACCCGTGCCTATGGATGGATGGCACCAGGGCGATGGTGTCGTGAACGGAACCTCTGGAGTACCAGGCAACCCTCCAGAGTAACCCGCCTTGCACCACACAGGGGGTTCTGATGGTGTGGACAGTATTTCCCCCATTCTCGTGGGAACAACATGAAGATAATAAACACATACAAAACCAAAACCAATGAGGCTCGAGGAGTGGCTCCGGCTACAGACTTGTGCCTTGAGTCTATCCCGGAAACGGAGACGAGCCAGGGGGCGGCAGCGGACTCTGGAGGTCCCACGACCGCCGTAGATACGGAAGATCAGGGGGTAGCTTCGGCCAGAGACCTGTCCCCGACACCCAAGCTGGAGGCTGGGTCCCACCGGAGGGCGGCGAGCTCTGCGGACTCCGGGGGACCCTCCACCAGTGAGGACTCTACTGTTAGAGTAGAGGGACTGCCCCGGCAGTCCAAGCGTCTTTCCGGGGCGCAAAGAAAGAAGCTCCGGAGGGCGCAAAAAATGGCGGCCAGGACCTGGACGGTCGAGAAACCTGTAAAGGCGCAAGAGGGGAGTGCGGGTCAGAGGGGACGCGCTCGAACTCTAGCACGCCCACTACAGACAGACGTTCCAAAAGGGCCAGGGTGCCTGTAAAGGCGCAAGAGGAGAGTGCGAGTCGGAAGACGCCGCGCTCTGGCTCTAGCACGCCTACTACAGACAGACCTCCCAAAGGAACCAAGGCCGGAACACCGGCGCAGACTGGCTCTTACAGGGAGTCTGCGGAGGGCCTCGGGATGGCGGTGATTGACAGACGCCATCCTGAGGTCACGCTAGACCAGGGGAAGGCAGACCTGATCCAGGCTGCGGTGGTAGCTGCAGTGGACCCTCTTCAGGAAGGGGAGAGCCCGCCTCAGTTCCACCGGACGCGCCTGACGGGGGGCATCCTCTGGACAACCTGTGACGGCCCGCAGTCGCGGGACTGGCTGCGGAAAACGATCGGGGGCCTCGGTCAGATTTGGGAGGGGGCGGACTTGACAGCCGTCGAGCCCAAGGAACTCCCAAAGAGACGCAAGGTCCTCGTACGGATCCCTGACACCGTCCCGCAGGAGACGGTGATCAGCAGACTTAAGATCCAGAACTCTGAACTGGGGACGCAACACTGGTCGGTTCTAAGCAGGAAGGCAGAGGAGAAAGGACAGACGCTCGCCTTCTCGATCGACCCGACATCTTACAGAGCCCTTGAAGGAACCTCCTTCAAGGCATTCTGGGGCATGGGAAGGGTTAGCTTCCGCCCACTGGGGAAGCAACTAAGGGTTAATGGGACTTAGGTTCCTTCAGGTCAACCTCCAACACAGTAGGGCAGCCACGGCCGGACTACTAATGGCTCTGAGGCACACGGATGTGGCCCTAATCCAGGAACCGTACTCCTATAAAGGAGAGATCAAGGGACTCGGCGGAGCTACTGGAAAGCTCATCTACAGCAGATCCAGCGAGAACCCGAGGGCCTGCATTTTTGTCAGGGAAGGGATAGAGTTTCTCCCTCTAATGAATTTCTGTTCCAGGGACCTGGCAACGATCAAAGTCCGATGTGAAGGAGCGGATGGGCTGAGGGACATTACTGTCGCGTCAGCCTATCTGCCAGGGGACAGCACGGACCCTCCTCCACCCAACGAATTGGAGCAGCTGATGGTGGGTAGCAGAGCAGGTGGATGGCAGACCATCATCGGCATGGATGCGAATGCGCACCATGAGTTGTGGGGTAGCTCGGACACAAACTCTAGGGGTGAGGCACTTTTACAATTCTTTATGAAATTTAATTTAGACATATTGAATAGAGGTAATAAACCGACCTTCGTCACAACACGGCGTGAGGAAGTTTTAGATCTAACAGTTTCCACCCAGTTTCTGGGTGACTTTGTTAAAAGCTGGGCTGTGTCTGGGGAAGTGAGTAGCTCAGACCACAGATACATCCGGTTTGAAATCGCCAAAGTCGAAAGAGAAACGGTATGGTACCGGGACCCCCGCAAGGCGGACTGGGAAGCCTACAGGGCAGACCTGGCTGTGGAACTGCGGGGGGTTAAAAGTACCATAAAAAATTCAATAGACCTCGAGATTGCAGCAGTCCAATTGCGAGACGCAATTACCTCGGCCTATAACGCCAACTGCCCCCTGAAAATGAGGGTGTCCACCAGGAACGTCCCGTGGTGGAACGAGGACCTCAGGCAAAGGAGGACGCAGGTTCGTAAGCTGTTTAACGCGGCCAAAAGGTCGGGAGCATGGGATGAATATAGACAGGCCCTATCGACCTATAACAAAAGACTGAGGGACGCCAAGAAGGAGTCGTGGAGGAGGCACTGCGAAGAAGTGGAAAACACGTCCGAGAGTGCTCGACTACACAAGATCCTGTATAAGGGCCCTCAGACTAACATAGGCTCCCTTAGAACACCCACGGGAGGCTTTACAAGCTCGGGGGAGGAAACTATGGAAATTTTACTCCAGACGCACTTCCCCGGCTGTAACATAATAAACCAATCACCTCCGGACTGGGAACACTCAAAAATAGAGGTGCCTTATAGGCGGGCATCTAGAGTAGACTGGACAGTCGCTAAAGAGGTGGTTACCTGGAGCAAAATCAGATGGGCCATTAACAGCTTTAAGCCATACAAATCGCCGGGATTTGATGGAATAATGCCCATCATGCTCCAACAGGGGATAGATATACTGGCGCCGGTGCTTACCCTCATTATGAGGGCCAGCCTGGCTCTGGGGTACATTCCGAGGGCATGGAGACTGGCCAGGGTTGTATTTATTCCTAAACCTGGGCGTCCAACAGACCAGGCAAAGTCCCTGAGGCCAATAAGTCTCATGTCCTTCTTGCTGAAAACAGTGGAAAAACTGCTCGACCGGCACATTAGGGGCGGTGTACTGGAAGCATATCCTCTACACTGCGGACAATATGCATACAGAGCAGGATTCTCAACAGAAACAGCACTGCACCAACTGGTGCTGAAACTGGAGAATACGCTGGAGAACAAGGAGGTGGCGCTGGGGGCCTTCCTAGACATAGAGGGGGCCTTTAGCAACACCTCGTTCGGATCGGTTCTAGCAGCTGCCCGGGAGCGTGGAATAGAGGAGACCTGCTGCAGGTGGATCGGTTCCATGCTCAAGGACAGGGCGGTGTTCACCTCACTCGCGGGAGGGACTCTGCTGGCGGGGGTCGCGGCGGGGTGTCCGCAGGGGAGCGTTCTGTCTCCCTTGCTCTGGTGTCTAGTCGTGGACGGCCTGCTGGGGAGGCTCTCGGGAGGGGGGTATGAGGTACAGGGCTATGCGGACGACATTGTCATCATAGTCCGAGGAAAGGTCACACAGGCAGTGTGGGAGCGTATGCAGACTGCACTGAAAGTGGTGGAAGGGTGGACGGTTGATCAAGGGCTCGGGGTGAGCCCCGAGAAAGCAACCGTCGTGCCGTTTACGAGGAGGAGGAAGTGTGAAAGCCACAGAACTCTCAGTCTATACGGTAGGAGCGTTCCAATGGCCAGGGAGGTAAAATAACTTTGGGTCGTATTGGACTCTAAGCTAACCTGGAATGGTCACATTGGAAAAATACTGCGTAAGGCAGTCATAACCTTAGCCGTCACTAGGCGGCTATATGGAAAAACGTGGGGACTAAGACCTAGTATGGCCCACTGGCTGTATACAAGGGTGGTCAGACCATCGTTAACATATGCGGCACTGGTCTGGTGGCCTAAGGTGACACAATCCAGTGCCAAACCAAAACTAGGCAAGATCCAAAGGATGGCTTGCCTAGGCATCACAGGATCCATGTCTTTAACCCCAACAGCCGCCATGGAGGTGTTGCTGGATCTACCCCCCCTACACTTAGTTATTATGGGAGAGGCCAGGCTAGGACTATACAGACTAGCCTGCAATGGTAGACTGAAGATCAACCCAGGCTTCAGGGGCCACTGCAAAATTCAGGAGATCGTGAAGGAGCCCATGCTTGAAATGAGGTCAGACTTCGCGAGCCCGCGAATGTGCAGGGAAAACAACTTTACAGTGGAAATCCCTGATCGCGAGGCATGGCGGGAGGAGACGCCGGGCATGCCACGGGACGCGCTCGTCTGGTTCACGGACGGATCTGGCGGGGAGCGTGGGACGGGGGCAGGTGTTTACTCGGAAGGACCGAGGGTAAGTCATAGTATTTCCCTCGGAGCCCATGCAACGGTGTTTCAGGCCGAGATGTACGCCATCCTGCACTGTGTGCGGGAGAACAAGAGGAGGGGCTACACCAACAAGCGGATCCTCATAGCCACAGACAGCCAGGCAGCCCTTAAGGCACTAAGTAGCCCACGGGTAAATTCCTGGCTGGTGAGTGAGTGCCGAGACGAGACGAGCGACCTGGCTGGGCAGAATGAGGTGACCCTCATCTGGGTGCCGGGTCACTCGGGGGTTAAAGGCAATGAAGAAGCTGACAGTCTCGCGAAGAGAGGGTCAGCAGAACCATTTATGGGACCAGAACCGGCTCTGGGCGTGTCAAAGAGCACTGCCAGGGGAGCCATTAAGTCCTGGGTCAGAAACCAACACAAGGTGTACTGGGCCGACTGTCCAGGGCTCAGACATGGGAAGTCCATAATTGACGGACCCAGTTCAAAGAGAGCTGTGGAGCTGCTAAACCTTAGCAGAGGACAGCTCAGAACCACAAAAGGTCTCTTGACGGGACACATGGCCGTCAAGAAACACCTGCATAAAATGGGGCGGTTCGAAGGGGACCTCGCATGCAGACTCTGCGGCGAGGGGGAGGAATCAGCCCAGCACATCTTGTGTGAGTGTATAGCTCTGGACCGGAAAAGACAACTGATCTACGGTCACTCTAGACCGGAGACAGAGCAATATAAAACTTCACCCTACCAATCGCTGTGCAGACTAGTTCAAGGCACAGTGATCTTGGAATGGGTGGAGTAAGACTAAGGGTATGCACAATCAACCAAGGGTTGCGGTGCTATCGGGGCGGCAAGGCCGCGTACGAGCCCTGAGGGAACAAAAAAAAACATATATAGTTATATAATATTATTTGATAGGTCTGATGGTGCCTCTAGGTTGGCCGGTTCTATAATTTAGAATAAGAAAATAAATTATAATTTCATCAATAGAGTAAGAATAGTCTATGATCAAGGATTGTTTTTTAGTTTGCAGTTGTCACTGATGTCGATGGTCCGTGTCTATCATGGAAGAGTGGGGTTAGGTCTCCAAATTTTTATTTGTGATTTTCTCAAAGCCTTTTTCCATATTTTAACTTTTCTCACTCTTTTTTGATGCTTTTTCATGACAGGCTTTGAATGTTTTTAACGTGTAAATGTTCACGTAAAGTTACATGTCGTTTTTTAGATTTGTTGTTACAATCCCTGTTTTTTGCATGTTTTTGTGGCAGAAGATCTCTGTTTGATGTCTCTGGCTTTGCTTTTTAATTGATTACAGTGCTGAAAGTGTCCATTACTACATAGTATAGATGTTATGTTGACATTTATTCGTTAGTTCAGTACTCCTGATCTTGGGACTCAGGCGAAATATATCGAGTACTTAGTATAGAGTGACTTTCATTAAAACATAGCCCTCAATTTTTGGTCGTAACCGCCCTTAAAAGTAGACAAATATTAGCACGCTAACGTGTAACAACTATTATTACTCCCTTCACTCATATGTATACATATAAACATATACAAATTGAAACTGACCCCGGATATGTGTTCTAGGGGGCCTAATTAGCGCTCATTTGGAGGATTTTTTTAAAATTCATTAATCGGGATCTTCTTATTAGTGCATTTCTTTAAAGAAAATTCACCAATAAAGAGATTGCGTGAAACGAAAATTATGCGAAATATCAAACCAGGTTTAGAATTTTTAAAATGTGTATTCCTACTCAGTTTTTATTTACAATCATCTTTTCTCCATAACAAAAAGAAGAGAGAGAAAGGACATTTGACTAGTGTAAAAAATGATTTCTTTCTAAATTTCCAAGGCATACTTGATTTTAGGAAACTAAAATTATGAAACACGTTATTTTCTATTCATGCAGGGCTTATTCCCACAAAAAGAAGTTTCAACTCAGAAAACTACAGTCTTTTTCACCTATTCATGCATGGATCCGAGGGCACACTGTATATAGACATGACAATAATCTACACTGACCCTGGATATGTGTTCTAGGGGGCCCAGTTCGCGCTCATTTGGAAAAAAGTCTGGACGCAGCAAGTGCGTTATGGAAGTGAATTTTTATAAAAATGCTTTGAATAGCAAATATGTCTTTTTAATGCAAGCAGTCATCAATTTGGTTACCGGTATAACCTATATATTAGAAACAATGTGCCATATTTTATCAATATATATATATATATATATATATATATATATATATATATATATATATATATATATATATATCAAAATTATTGTTTGAAAATGTAAAAAAAAATTCAGACAATAAACTTTAAATGTTGGTTTCCTAGTCAACAAACCTTAGGTTAATAGCAAATTGAGTTATTGAAATTTGAAGCATTTATGAAAATTTGCTACCAAAAGGCACTTACTGCGTCTCGATTTCTTGATTTACAAACATATTTCGATAAAAAATGCAATAAAATAAGGCTGTTCGAAAAAAATTGTAGGGATCACCAACTACTTATGGGCTAGCCTGTGATTGTGAAAATAATTTTATAAGATGCAGTTCAAGACACCATATAATTAACTTATACAATTTTTTCTCGTCTCTTCTATAATAATAATTATATTGAGCTTTACTGTAGAAATGCGTCACCCTGTACATATGTAAACCGATAAAAACTGAACGTAAGCCCGGATATGGATTCTAGGGGGCCTAGTTTGCGCTCATTTAAAGAAATCTTTTTAATATTCTAAAGTCGTGGGCTCCTCATTGACGAATTTTTTGTACGAAAATTAGCTAAAAATTATGGACCGTTAAACCATAAACTTTACTAAAACTACCGCTAAGGCATCAGAGAGAAAATAACTAACCTATTGCATATCAGCCCTTTTGTAAAACTTCGATACTTTATATGTGTTGACAAAACAGAACAAACACTATTTAGTCCACCCACTAACATTAATAAAATCGTAAAGGAATAATTTGCACTTGTATGTTCCCAAATAACACAAATAGTTTGTGATAAACAATCTAATACCATATACCATACAATAAACGTCAGTTACAGCGTGTAACAGACCTGCGCAATAATACCAAATGATCCGTTACCAGGCAACGACATACTAGATCTCATATACCAAGCCAGGTTTGCCATTGTCAATGAAACGCGGTGATATTAAGAATAAATGCTTCAAGTTTTAATAGCTCAATTTTGTGTAAACCTTTAGCTCTTTCCTAAAGCAGCACGCACACCAAATTTCATTGAAATAGCTTTGTAATTTTCGGTTTTTTTTTTCGAAAGAAGACTCAAAATTTTCCCAGAAAACCTTGTCCGATTTTCCTGGCTAATAAAAGAAAGGCACTTGCCCAGTTTCATGAACATCGGGTAATTATTATATATATATATATATATATATATATATATATATATATATATATATATATATATATACATATAAAAATCGAAACTGACCCCGGATATGGGTTCTAGTTGCCCAAATTCGCGCTCATTTGAAAAAAAAAAGTCTCACCTCTCTATTAGTGAATTTTTTAAAATAAAAATTCACTAAAAAGGTTTTTCAAAATTCATAAGCTAAGATCTATTCATTAGGGATCTTTTCAAGAAAATTTCACCAATAAAGAAGTAAAGAAATAAATAAATAAAGAAACAACTGCTGTAGAATTCTTTTATTTTAGATTTATAACAATTCACATCAATTAAACCTACCTATTACACTCGCACATGTAAAACAAGAAGTTAGCAAGTACTTGTTGATGGTCTTAAAACAACCTACCTACAAGAAAGTCTCGATCTGGGCAAGAGTCAACACCGTTTATACTTCTACACGGTGTAGATCAGCACCTGTTCGCAGTCCACGGTAATTAGCTGAGTATGTCCACATATCGTGCAGATCTTGGTGCTGATATGCATGTACTTGCTTCTGTTTACCATCCACTACACTTCTTGTAATTATCTGGGTCATACCATAACACATAACACTTGTCACTTACCAACTCCAGGCTAATAGTAAATGTTTATTGCTGAAGATCTCGCACACCTATCAAATTGTATTAGACTTGTTGAGATAACATCTTAGTAGTCCGTTATTAAATAATGACGATGAAATGTTACAGTTTTGTTATGAATTGTGGAGTGACAGTCAGATTATCAGCGCGTCAACATTTTGTAAGATTTGGTTGCTGTAAGCTGGTCTATTTGTAAGAAGCAGCATGACACACTTTTAGGAATTGCATGCTTGTTTTTGGCAATCCCTTTTTGTGAATTTTCTTTAAAAAATTACTAACGAGGAGATCGCGACTTTTTTTTTTAATTTCTTCAAATGAGTGCAAACTTGACCCAGTAGAACATATATCCGGGGTCTGTTCTTACCAGAGCATTTTATATTTGCTTTCGTAAAATTTCTATATCTAACTATGTACCAAACTCTGCGAGTTACAACAAAAAAAAGTTCGGGACGCAGCAAGTGCGTTATGGTAGTGCATTTTTCATTAAATGTTTAAAATTTGAATAACTCAATTTTCTATAAACTTAGAAAGCTGCATTTTGGTAGGTAGTAAGGCCTTTTCTAAGGAAACATATCCAGCACATTTCATTTATATAACTTTGTGATTTTCAGAGAAAACAATTTTTTTCGAAAGAAAACTCAAAATTTTCCCAGAAAACCTTGTACGATTTTCCTGGATAACGAACTCGTCCAAGCCTTAAATAAAACAAAGACTTCTGCCGAGTTTCATCCAAATCGGTTAATTGGTTAATTATTTTTTAAGTTATCTGTTGGATATATATATATATATATATATATATATATATATATATATATATATATATATATATATATATACTGACCCCGGATATGGGTTCTAAGGGTCCTAGTTCGCGCTCATTTGAAAAAAAATTTACAATGTCTATATTAGTTTTTTAAAATCAAAATTCACTAAAAGTTATAGGCATTTAAGGAAAACAATAGTGTGGTTTACCTTTTAGAACGTTAAAATTGGCAACTTTTAGGCAAACAACCTGAAACAAATACGGCCTATGTAGAGAAAATGTCGCAAGAAGAGTGTTTTGCGAACGTTTATGTTTTAGCTTCATCCGTCATTGTCCTTCATTTTACTAAAATATTTCCAGAAATCTCATTTCAAATAGACCCCTTCTCTGATGCTTTGGCAGTAGTTTTAGTCATAGGGTTTATGGTTTAATGGGTTATATTTTTTGTGAATTTTTGTAGAAAAAATTAGAGACTGATAAACCATAAACTCTATAACTAAAACTACTGCCAAAGCATCCATTTTTTTGCACTCGAGCGCGAACTACGACCCCTAGAACTAAATCGGTTTTTATCTCAAAAAATAAAAAGCTATGTTAACCAAATTTGGTAGGTGGGTTTGCGATATAAAAGTAAACCATACACCAATGTTTAGATTTCTAAGTTACAAGAAAAAAAAGCTATAATAAAATATTTATTGCGAGATCATTTCTATGAAAATTCACTACCATAACGCACTTGCTGCGTCCAGACTTTTTTTCGAACACCCCTTATATATATATATATATATATATATATATATATATATATATATATATATATATATATATATATATATATATATATATATATATTTCATCTTTCACCATCATTATGCTGTTTTAAGGGGGAAAAAATTATAGCGTTCATCGTTCTAAAGTTATTTCAATTGTTTTGCAATTTTTCACATTTTTGGCACATACCAAAAATTATAGTACGCCGTTTTTTAACAATAGAAAGCAGAGTCCCATAAAAGTGACGCATTCAGAGACGTCTTCGTTTATTTTATTCGTCGAAAAAATATAAATGTCGTATACAGGGCCCTCGCAAACAGTGACTGAATTAAAAAATCAAACTTCCGTAACTCAATTGTTTCAAATGGAACGGCCTTTCTTTTCTGTTTGGAAAGTGCAGGGCGTAATAATAAATGTTTAATAAGTTATTATAAATAAAAACGTTCTCTAAATTTCGTGAAAAATTGTTTGTACATTTTCATGCAAACATTTTGTTTTAGCTTTCGTCGAAAAGCTGTTTGGGGGTAAATAGCTTGCAGGGGTTCCTTGACCAGGAAAATCAGCAGCAGTTTTTTTTTCGGGAACATTTAAAGTTTATTTGTGTACTTTTTTAAACAATAAAGTTATATTGACGAAATATGGTACATTGTTTCTACTATACAGGGTGATTCATAAGTGGTGACCAAAAATGAAACCCCATGTTCTTTGAACAATTTTAGAGAGGGTATGTCCTATAAAAAAAATTTTGATGACATTTTTTTTATTTTTCATTTTTTAAATCTTACTTGCACTCGTGAACAAAATAACTTTCTTGATAATTTTCTGTACGACGCTTATTTTACGAGTAAGCAATGAATCAGGTAAGTGTTTTAGAGCACAGTTCATGATTTATAACCAGTCGTTGTTTGGTAGAAAATCGCAATGATACACTTTTATCAGGCTTATAGTAATTTATTTATTACAATAAATGTTCAAAAATGCCTCCATTGGCCTGGATGCACGCACGACATCTTTTTAATATGGAAAATTTAATATCTTGAGGATTCATTGTTGCTTGAATATGACGAAAAGCATTATTTATCAGTTGTTGTAGCTGCTCTGGTGTATTTATTTGTTCACTGTAGACCAGTCGCTTAAAATCACCCCAAAGATAGAAGTCAAGTGGGTTTAAGTCCGGTGATCTTGCAGGCCAATGTATTGTTCCAGTTCTGCCAATCTACTTTCATTATAATGTTCATGTAGCCATGTAACAACGTTTCGACTATGATGTGCTGGTGCACCGTCATGCTGGTACCACATTATACATCTTGTGTGCTGGTGGAATGTCATCTAAAATGTTTTCTACACGGTTTTCTAGGAGCGCCAAGTACGAAGATCCATTTAAACGTTGTGGCAGGAATTCCATAAACAGTGAGCCGTTAAAAATACCACACCATAAATTAATGGAAAATCTATGTTGAAATGTGCGAGTCCTTGTTGCATGTGGATTTTCCAATGACCAGACATGCTCATTATGAGAATTATAAATACCATTTCTTGTAAATGTTGATACGTCAGACCAGAAGATTAGATTAGGGACTAGAATATTTTGATTGTTCACTTCCAACATCCATTCACAAAAGACTCGTCAATGCACATTATCTCCAGGTAGAAGGCAATGAACATTCTGTCGATGATATGGATGTAAGGCTTCTCGATGTAAAGTTCTCCAAACAAAGCTTTGAGAATATTGTAACTGCGTGGCAATCCTCCGAGTACTTGTAGAAGGTTGATCCATCACTGCATCCACCACTTTCTCTTCGTCTTCAAGTTGATGTTGTCTTCTACCATTATCTCTAGCGTCAGGACGTTGTCCAATACCGCACTGCCGAAGTCTTGAAAACGATCGAGAAAAAACACTTGGTGTAGGTTGACGGCGAGTGGGAAACCTACGTTGATATTCCCGACAAGCAGCTAAAGCATTTCCATCAGCATATCCGTAGATAAAAATTATATCTGCATACTCTTCTGAGGTGTACTCCATTATAAGAAGTAAAAGAGTAGAAAATTTTGCAATTTTATAAAGTTTACCACTTACACCTATTCAAAATAATAAATTGTTAACCTAAACGTCAAGTGACACTTAATGACAACTTTGGCAAACCAGACTACTACTTACTAAAATACAACAAAGATAATCGTCGTACAAAAAATTATCAAGACATTAAATTTTCCATATTAAAAAGATGTCGTGCGTGTATTCAGGCCAATGGAGGCATAAAAGTGTATCATTGCGATTTTCTACAAAACAACGACTGGTTAAAAATAATGAACTCTGCTCTAAAACACTTACCTGATTCATTGCTTACTCGTAAAATAAGCGTCGTACAGAAAATTATCAAAAGAGTTATTTTGTTCAAGAATGAAAGTAAGATTCAAAAAATGAAAAATAAAAAATATATCATTGGCTTACCCGTTTTTTCTTGAGGGATAACCAATGACATGTGGGTACGCGTTCCACTGCTGGATTGGCCGATTCAATTGTTGTGGTAGAATACGCGCCTTACATAACAGCCTACACATGCGAAGTTTCAGCAAAATATATGTGCTACTTTTTAAAAAATTGGGAAATTTTATTTTTTGAAATTCAACTTCAACACCCTGTATCTTTTTAATGAAGCATTATAGAAAAAAAAATTATAGGACATACCCTCTTTAAAATTGTTCAAAGAACATGGGGTTTCATTTTTGGTCACCACTTATGAATCACCCTGTATAGTAGAAACAATGTACCATATTTCGTCAATATAACTTTATTGTTTAAAAAAGTACAAAAATAAACTTGGTCACCACTTATGAATCAGCCTTTATAGGTTATACTGATAAGTAAATTTGATGCCTGTTTTTATTAAAAATAGTCATATTTGCTATTGAAATTTTTTTATTAAAATATTAAACCATAACGCACTTGCTGCGTTCAGACTTTTAAGTTATCTAAATGATTTGATTTCGCTACTTAAAATTAAAATGTCGGGACGCGTTATAGTAGTGAATTTTCATCAGTGTTGTAAACCGTAAGTGAAGAGGACTCTGCAAAATCGGAAGTTATTAGAAGTATTTCTGAAGTAGGAGCAGAACCTCGGTGGTTCAGGGGTAAGAACGTGTGCCTTTGAACCGAAGGGTACTGGGTTCGATCCCAGGGTACTCCTTTCACTTTTTCAGTACAAACTGTAACATTAACATCAACCGAGGTACTGGTATTGTATTTGAGCAAATTGAATGTCTGCACGTTCCGCCCTTCGAAGGGAGCATAAAGCCGTCGGTCCCGTGTCCATGCGATGTTGGGCACTTTAAAGATCCCTACCCTCCTTACAGAAAGGCAGAGGTTCGGCAAAATTTCTAGGATAGTGAGGTAACACTGCTCCCTGGCGTCGGTGATTGGCCATAGTCGCGAAAATAAGCCGACGTTAAAGAAACAAAACACACACACACGTGAAGTAGGAGCGTCCTGGAGAAGATGTAGTTTTAACAAAACTGCTAGTGACAATTCTAGAAAGCTCTTGACTTTTATTCAACAAGTCAATACCTCTGTAACTAAAATGTGTCTCATACAAGTACACTTTGAGAACCCAAATCACCACTCCTGGGTTGGACTCAATCACTGTGGAGAATTTGAGGGAAGTCTCGTATGTCCTTGGAGCTCCACTGACTATTTTAATCAACAGGTGCTTGGTATTGTCTCAGACGTTCTAAAGAAGATTGTAACAAATCCACTACTTAAAGGAGGAAACAGTGACGAAATGCCTAATTATAGACCGATATCATTATTATGGACTATTATCACGGTTATCGAAAAAAATATATGTCAAAAAATAACAAACTACCTAAAAAAGCATAACATTTTAGCAGAATCGCAGTTTAGATTCAGGTGAGGTCTGTCTACACAGAATGCATTAAATACCCTAACAACAGAAAAGTATTCTGCTCTTGAATAGCGAAAAAAGTATTTGCATCTTTTTAGATGTTGAGAAGGATTTCGATGCTGTGGATCATAGCATTCTTGTCAGAAAATCCGAGGGTATCGGTTTTAGGGGTGTTCCGTTGCTTTTAATTAAGGATTGTTTACGGTCTAGAAAGCAGTGTACAAAAATTGAAGACAGCTGAAGCGATTTTGAAATACTTGAATTTGGCGTTCCACAGGGTACAGTCTTGGGTCCTTTGTTATTTATTTGTATATAAATGAGCTATTGAAGTTGCACACAGCTGGTTTTGCAGATGATACTGCAATTTTATATGAAGGTTGTTCTTGGTAACGGCTAGATACCAAAATTGAAGATGACTTTGTGAATATTAAGAGGTGGTCTGATGCCAAAGGGCTAACTGTTAACATGAAGAAGACGATGTATATTCTATTTGCGTCCTATAACCCACATTTGCCTTCATTTAATACACTGGAGGTATTTTGTAACAACCAATATATCCAAATTGAGGCGGTACAAAAGGTTAGGTATTTGGTGTTCATCATATATCTGCATTTTGGTGTGGTTGTTAAAAGGTTTAGGGCCATTTTGTTAAAGTTTAAATACCTGAAAACCTTTCTGACAACCGCCTATCTTGGAGAGGTATATTCGGCATTGGTTGAACTCCTTCTTACAGACGGGATTGTTGCCTGGGGTGTTGCGTCGAGTTGTCACCTGAAAAAATTGGATATGATGCACCGTTGGTTCCTGAAACTAATATATAATAAGTGCTACACTTACCCGACTCAAGCGTTGTACACTGAAGCAGGATCTAATTATATTAGGAGACATTTTTCATTGGTTGTGTTGACATACGTAAGGAAGTATGATTGCGTGTCTGGAATAGAGCATTCTCACGTAACTAGACTGAATGCCGCAGCGACCACTCAAACGAGCAGAGCGATTAAGACTGTGTGTCAGCGTAGTTATACTTATATTGCGTCAAGAATGTATAATGCTCTTCCAGTGAGTGTCAGAACTGCACCAACTTTACGTTCTTATGGAGGATGGTGAAGGCATGGGTTTCGAAGTCTAGAGACAGGATTCACGGTTTGTTCCACAGATAGGCATTGAAGGAGTCATGAATTTGGTTGACTCTGTGGTGTTTCGTGCTTTGGTTTTGATTTTGTTTTAATTTGGCGGAGGGTTGCTGCACGTTGAATTAGTTTAAATTTTGGGTTTGGTTGGCTGTGTGATATTGTATGCGTTGTTTTAACTGTTTTTTTTTTGACTGAGCGGATAGTTGCTACACATTTAATTGGGTTAATTTTAAGAGTTTATGTAGACATATATATATATATATATATATATATATATATATATATATATATATATATATATATATATATATATATATATATATATATATATATATCCAACCGATAACTCAAAAAATACATCCCCAATCAACACCAAATTTGGAAATTCCCTTCATTTTTTTAATAGCTTGGAAGAGTTCCTTAGACAGTTTTGACACTCAAATACTTTTAGAAAATATTGCGAAAAACTGTTTGAAAACGCAATATCTTTTAAATTACTAGAAGTATGAAACTAAAATTATACACCCACGTAGATATCGTATACGTGGTCCTTTCTACCAAATTTGAGTTTTTAATCGGTTCAGTAAATTTTAAGTTATAACCAAACAAAAAATATATAATTTACGATATAACCTAAAATTAACTCTGAATGGGTGTCCATAATGTTAGACAAGGTCAGACAGATGTATCAGGGTTACGCTGCTATTGCAAACAAATGCTCCAATTCAAACTTCAACGAACAGGCTACAAAAATATGTCATAATAAACAATCAGCAGGGTTTCCATTTGCCAAAATTCTCAAGATCAAAAAAATATATAGTAATAAATTAAAATTTTAATGAAAATGATTCAATTTGTTTAAAGGCAATCTAGAACTACGTTTTATTACGTATAAATATTAAGCTTCCCATTCTTCAGGGCATTTAAAAGCCATCTCGCTCTCCTAGTTAAATCTGACAACACCAATTACCTATTTGTCATTTCTTATTTTGCCAACTGGCAGCAGAGGGGAGCCGAAGTCGAGGTTTTCTTCTTATTCTTTGTTAACCGACGTCATAAACAAAAAAGAAGAGCCTCTCAATCGACTCCGCTGCCGCTAATACTTTAGAATCTTAGAATAAGGTACTTATTGGTTACTTTTAGTTTTTATTTACTCTTCATCTCGTATATGGAATGTTTGAGGTAAATCAAACTACATAATATCATGCAGTATTTTGAAGTATAACTATAAAGAGATGTGCAGCGTAAATTATTAAAATTTTAATTTCAAATTTTTTTACTGTTTATATATATATATATATATATATTTATTTCATTTTCAAAAAGTATGGCTACAGCAATAGTAAATAAATATTGAAAAAGGTTTAGGTGCAGCAAGTGGATTACGGTAGCTAATTTTCGTAAAAATATTCCAATTGGTGATAATTCAATTTCCCATTAAACTAGAATCTTCAGTTTTGATAAATACTAAAACCTATATAAAAGCAGCGTGGGTACTAAATTTTAAAAATAACACAATGAGCTTCACAGGCAATGACAAATTTGTTTTTGAAAACAATTTTTGTTATTTTGTTTGCAGAACTTGTTCGATTGAGTTGGCTAAAACGGATCATCGAAGCTACTGATAAGTAAAAAAAATCTCGGGACGCAGCAAGTGCGTTATGGTAGTGAATTTTCATAAAACTATTTTTTAATAGCAATAATGTGTGTTTTTTTAAGAAAGCAGGCATCAAATTTGGTTACCAGTTTAATCTATATAGTAAAAACAATGTGCCAGGTTTCATCAAAATAACTTTATTGTTTGAAAATGTAAAAAAATTTCCGAAAGTAAACTTAAAGTGTTCCCGAAAAAACTCGTTTTTTGGTCAACCTTATAGGTTAATAGCAAATTGAGCTATTCAAATATTAAGCATTTGATCAAAATTCGCTACCATAACGCACTTACTGCGTCCAGAATTTTTGTTCTTACAAACAAGCATTATATTTCGATGGAAAATGCAAAAATGCAATAACATAAGGCATGTTTGATTAAAAAAAAAAGAAAATTTGTATCACCAACGACTTATGGGCCATCCTGTGATTGTAGAAATAATTTTTTAAGATGTAGTTTAAGACACCCTATAATTAATATATACAATTTTTTTTTCTTATCTGGTATAATAACAGATATATTGAGATTTATTGAATTTTTTTACGAAAATTCTATAAAAATTATATACTATTAACGATAAACTCTATAGCTAAGACTACTGCCAAGCGTCAGAGAAAGGGTCTATTTGAAATGAATTTTCTGGAAATATTTTATTAAAATGAAGGACAATGACGGTTGAAACTAGGACTTCAGGGTTTGTAAAACATTCTTCTTGAGACATTTTATTTCCATAGCCCGTATTCGATTCAAGTTCTTTTCCTAAATGTTGCCAATTTTGACGTTTAAATCGCAACTTTGACGTTTTGTGAAAAACCCCAATTTATTTTTGTTTAAATGCCTATAACTTTTTTGTCTTTTGACCTGCTAAATTTTGGTAGGTAACTTGCCTATAATGATATAAACCCGCTTATAAAATTTGGTTGCCCTTACTTTGTTAATTTTGGAGATATAAATTTTTTTCGAAAGAAAACACAAAATTTTCCAGGAAAACCTTGTCGGATTTTCCTGGATAACGAACATATTCAAGCCACTTGCAAAAGGAAAGTACTCACCAATGTTGACATTTTAAATCGCGATTTTGACGTTTTGAGGAGAACCCAAATTTATTTTTCTTTGAATGCCTGTAACTTTTTTGTCATTTAACCTACGGAGCTAAATTTTGGTAGGTAACTTGCGTCTAATGATATAAACCCGCGTATGAAATTTGGTTGCCCTTACTTTGTTAATTTTGGAGATATAAATTTTTTTCGATTTTTTTTTGAAAGAAAACACAAAATTGTCCGGGAAAACCTCGGCGGATTTTTCTGGGTAACGAACTTATCCAAGCGACTTGCGAAAGGAAGGTTAAGAGACTTGCAGTACTTACACATATCTCTACCAAATTATAATTTTTAGTTCCATAGAAAATAGAGACTTTTTCAAATAATCGCTAACTGGGACCTCTAAAACTGGTCTCCCAGGTCGATTCAAATTTAATTAATTAGTTTTAATAGTATACCTTACTAATATATATATATATATATATATATATATATATATATATATATATATATATATATATATATATATATATATATGTATGTATGTATGTATGTATGTATGTATGTATCACACCAATAACTCAAAAAATAATAGGCCGATTTTGATCAAATTTGTACATACGTTCCTTTCGTAAGTGGCTTAGACAAGTTCCTTAGTAAGGAAAATCGGCCCAGGTTTTCCCTGAAAATTTTGTGTTTTCTTTCGAAAAAAAATTATATATCTGGAAATAACAAAGTAAGGGCAACTAAATTCGGTACGCTGGTTTCTGTCATAAAGAGTATTCTATGCACCAAAATTTAGACCTGTATGTTAGAAGACAAAAAAGTTATAGGTAAATTAATTTTTAAATATTTAAATCTGACTGAAGAAACTTAAAACGTCAAAATTGAGAATTATGGTAGGAGTACCTACCAATATAAGTGAAGAATACGACAAAAAATGACTAATAAGTTCCTAGGTATGTTGGTGTTGGTGAGCCGTGTATATCAGATAGTAGACTCCGACATTACGAGTTCTAATCCTAGTTAGTGACTTTACTTTTTATAAATTTTTTTAAAATCTCATTTCACTTTACCTTTATCTAATCAGATTGCTGTTATTCCAATTAATTTTTTAGTGAGTTTTTGATAAAAAAATAATCTGATAAAGGGGAAGTGAAAGTTTTAAGATTTAATTCAATTTGAATAGCATATCTGGTTGTTTGTTCTTGCCCTAACTTAGTGAAACTGTTCCATATTTAATACAGTCGTATACTTTTCCCGTGGATTCACACGTGCCTGTTTTAGTGAATTTAAAAAAAATCACTAATGAGAACATCCCGACTTTTAAATTTAGAAAATTTTTTTTGAAATGAGCGCGAACTAGGCCCCCTAGAACCCATATCCAGGGTCAGTTTTGATTATATATATATATATATATATATATATATATATATATATATATATATATATATATATATATATATATATATATATAGGGTAAACCATTTAACAAAATTTAGGTCTGTAGGTTTAAAGACAAAAAAGTTAGAGGTATTAAAGAAGAAAATTGGGGTTTTCCTCAAAACGTAAAAAGTCGCAATTTGAAACGTCAAAATTGACAACTTTTAGACGAAGAGCCTGAAAGAAATACGGGTTATGTAAAGAGTGTTCTGCAAACCCTTAAGTTTCAGCTCCAACCATCATTGCCCTTCATTTTAGTAAACTATTTCCAGAAAATTCATTTCAAATAGACACTTTATGTGATGCTTTGGCAGTAGTTTTAGTTAAGTTTATGGTTTAACGGTCTATAATTTTTAGCTAATTTTCGTAGAAAAAATTCGTTAATGAGGAGGCCGCGGCTTTTGAGTTCTAAAAAGACATCTTCAAATGAGCGCAAACTAGGCCCTCTAGAATCTAGAATCCATAGCCGGTTTACTTTCTGTTTACATATATACAGGGTGACGCATTTCTACGGAAAAGCTCAATATAATTCTTATTATGCGAGATATGAGAAAAAATTGTATACGTTACTTATAGTGTGTCTTGAGCTGCATCTTATAAAATTATTTTGACAATCACAGGTGGCCCATAAGTCGTTGGTGATACCTATATATTTTTTTGAACATTCCTTATTGCATTTTTGCATTTTTCATTGAAATATAATGCAGGTTTGTAAAAAAAAAATCGAAACGCAGTAAGTGCGTTGTAGTAGCGAATTTTGATTATATGCTTTAAAATTCAATAACTCAATTTGCTATTAACCTAAGGTTCGTCGGACAGGAAACGAGTTTTCTCGGAAATATTTTAAGTTTCTATTAGGAAAGTTTCTATTAGGAAAATTTTTCAAGCAAGTTATTTTGATAAAATATGGTACATTGTTTCTACTATATAGGTTATACCGGTGACCAAATTGATGCCTGCTTGCATTAAAGAGACATATTTACTATTAAAAATATTTTTATGAAAATTCACTTTCATAACGCACTTGCTGCGTCGCGATTTTTTTATATTTTTCTCACTTTATGCGCCCACAAACAAGTATTTACTTTCGTGGGTTGTACATGTGTTTATTTCTTTATTTCTTCTTATAATACACAGTTTTCCCCCAATATCTTTTTTTTAAATTTGGGACTTTCTCAAATATTTGAATTTTTTGTTTAAATATAATGCAGGATTTTGCTCTATTTCATATGAATAACTGAATGTTTAATTATAAGTAATTATGACCTATATGGTAGTGTAATGGTAGCAAATTACAGTATATTTGTAATTAATAACTCTGGGTAGCTACAAGACGCGGCTGATAGCTTAGTTTAATCAAGGATAATAAACTGTGGCATCCGAGATTAATCTCGTGATGCTGTGAAAATGAGTTATGTTATTAGATCTTGCAAATACCATTACAGGGAAAAATCTTAGATAATTTTTAAAGAGCAATACGCGATAGATATATACCAAGATAACTGCAATTATAAAAGTCGGAAAGTTAGCAAGTGCATTATGGTAGCGCATTTTCATAGCAATATTTTTAATGCAAAATGGTGTGTCTCTTTTAATGATAATTATCAAATTTCGTTAACACTATAACCTTTTTAGTAAACACATTGTACCATATTTCATCAAAATCACTTTATTGTTTGAAAAAGTACAGACAGTTTCCGAAAATAAACTTGAAATATTCGCGGAGAAACTGGTCCCATTTTTGTATCCAACGAACCTTGACAAGCAGTTCCCACACCCGTAAAGATATAGTTATTCACAAAAAGCTTTAAAAAATGTGTGCAAGGTGAGCGAAACTCGCTGTCTCGGCTCTATTGTAAGAACAGGAAAAACGATAGAAAAGATCCAAAAGGAGGTTCTTAAATGGGATTGAGGTCCATTTTAAGACAAATTTGCATATTTTTGGCCATTTATAAACTGAAGTAATGACGCCATGGAATTTTTTCTTCCCAAAAACATACCTACATTTTGGCATACATAAAAATAACTATTTTTCTGGACAAATTATGTAACGATAAAAAATTGCTATCTTTTTGCGTTAAAAAGTTATAATCAAATATGTAGAAAAAGGTATAACAAAAAAAAAACGCGCAACCATCACGATGTAAACAAGAAGCCTTTGGGAACAGATAGCAAAGTTTTGTCTATCGTAGCAACGTTTTATTTGTCAATAATTAAATTAATGGTTTACAAATATTGTTTTGTTGTCATTTCACTTTGAAAAATATTTACGCACAACGAAAAAGTCGATATGTTATTAGTTTATGGTGAATCGCAAAAAAACCCTAGAAGAGCAGTTCAGTTATACGCCCAGAGATACGATGAACGTGTTATTCCAACCTTAAAAATATTTGCAAGATTGGAACGCAATTTACGTGCAAATAACGAGGCATTTTCTTCTCGAAAGAAAAGAAAAATTGCTAGAAGGGTCAATTCTGACAATACTGTTGCCACTGTTTTGCAGTATTTTTAAGACCATTCAAGGAACTCGATTCGGCAAGCCTATGGTGATTTGAATTTTAAATATAGTTCGGTACGAAAAATTTTGAAAGAAAATGTTTATCACGATTATAAGCTTCATAACTTAGAACACTTGTCAGATCAACATCAACAACGAAGAATTAATTATATTGCCCAAGTGATGGTAAACTTGATCAATGACAATCGTTTTTTCAGCATGTGTTGTCGACGGACGAAAGCCGTTTTGTTAGTAACGGTAAGCACAGCAAAAAAATGATCATATTTGGGCTACTGAAAATCCACATTTTGTCAATCCGATTGAAAATCAAGGACACTTGGGAATTAACGTTTGGTGTGGTATTATTAATGGACATTTGATTGGTCTGTATTTTTACGAAGGAATTTTACATAGTGAGCGATATTTGCAATTTCTCCAAGAACAACTTCCTGTGCTGCTTGAAAATGTTCCATTACAGCTGCGAGCAAACATGTGCTTCCAACATGATGGAGCTTCACCGCATAAAGCAAGAATTGTACAACAATATTTAAATGAAACTTACGAAGAAAAATGGATAGGTATAAATGGACCGGTAATATTGTTGACAAAATTTCGATCTTTCGAAATTTTTTTGCTAAAACGTCTCAAAACATATAGAAAACTTGATTCTGAAACAAAAAAATTGTTTTGTCTGTCGGTCGGTTGGTTTGTCGGCCTGTCGGTTTGTTTGCATGTACGTCTGCCTGTTAATAGGTGCATTAACATTCGAACGAATTGAGATATCATCTCTAAATTTGGTATCCAGCTAGCATATGACAAAGGAACGTTTCGAATTGTTTTTGAGTAAGATCGCTTCAGGGGGTAGGGGATAAATAAAAGGTTTCAAAAGTTTATGTGTACAGGAATACACTTATTTTCTTTGTGGTCAAGCCATTTGCCCTAAATTCATTCCTGGAGAATGTCTTTCTGAAGAGAATAAATTATCACAGATATGTGGAAGTTATGATTCAATTTGCAGCACTATTACTTCCACATCGTCACAACATGTGGAAGTATCGTAGCGGCGACAAAAATTTCAAAAAATTTCTTCGCTTAAACGTCGTAAAAGGGTCAAAACCTATATAAAACATCATTTTGGAACGAATTTTTTTGTCTGTCGGTCCGTCGGTCTGTCGGTCTGTGTGTGTCTGTTTCTAGCCACGATAACTTTAGAACGAATTGGGATATCGTCCTCAAATTCAGTATACAGTTAGCACTCGACTAACTAACGGTTTGGATTGTTTTTGGGTATAATCGCTATAGGGGGTAGGGGATGAATGGGGGGTAATTTTCTGAAAAGTAATATTTTTTCGTTAAAACTCGAGGAATATAACGTTGTTGGGTTTATTTATTAGAAAACTTTTAATTTCATCAAACATCTGGTGTTCTATGCTAAAATTAAATTAGCGGTTGAATGTGTGGGAGTGGAATATTGTTGACAAAAATTTTGACATTTGTTGTTGTGTTCGACGAAGGGATGGCCTCGGAAATCAAGTTCAGCCGGCCACAGTACATTCAAAAGATATAATTCAATTCTCTACATATTATAGAAATGTATAGTGTAGACTCATATACACATATATTAAGAGACACTCATAAACGCAGAAACATGGTAAAAATAATAAGTGGGTAATAAAGTAATTGTAGTCTCTAAACTAAAGTTTTAAACTTATTAGCTTATTGTTTTTGTAATTAAATTACTGACGGTTGAAACGAATATGTGTGTTTTACATGTATAGATATATTGGAAACTATTAGTCAGTTTTTCTTCTTAAATTAATTGTGCTGTTTTTTTTTTCTGTTAAATTAATTGTGCTATTATGTTTGTTTGTTTTTTTTTTGTTTTCTTTTTTTTTTTGGTTTTTTTTTTAATTAATTGTACTATTATGTTTTTTTTTCTTTTCTTTTTCTTTATTTTCTTTTTCTTTCTTTTGTTTCTGTTTTTTTTTTCTTTTTTTTTTTTTTTTTTTTGGGGGAAAATAAAACTAGGACACTATGCGTCTCGGGGCCTATCGAGACGGCTTAGACATCACAAAGAGGGCCACGGCTAGGTGAGGGGTGAGGGTAAACAGATGGTGAGACAGATGGATATTAACTATTTACAATTAATAGGACTTAAATCTAAAATAAACATATTTACAACTGGTGTATTTAACATAACTTAATTTAATATTTACAAACAAGATACTACTACTGCTTACAACCTTCTTTTTTTTTTACATAATGATGGTTATAGGGTGATACCAGATTTATTCAGAAAATTAAATAGGCATCTGGCTATCGGTGCATTAACTATAGCCAGTATGTGGGTTAGATTTAATGGAAATTGCACTCCCAGAGCAATTAAGGATATGTATAGTTGGTTTCTTTGCGTATTTAAGAAAGAGCAAGAAAAAAGTAAATGGTTTAAATCAGCGACAGCTTGTCCATCACAAGCACAGGTATTACTTGCTTCTATCCCAATTCGATGTAGATGTGACTGAAATCTACCATGGTTGAATTTCATACGAGTTAACATTATATTAATATTTCTGCTATGACTAGCCCATTGTATCTCTAGGTTTTTTTTTCTTAGGCAGTGTAGGATATAATAATCTATAATGATTAGTGGATGTTTCGGTATATTTTTTCCATTTTTCTTCCCACATTTTTAATAGCTGATCTTTTAGTGGGTTAAACAAATCAGCATAGGGAACATAGCTATCGATCGCATTGTCTTCAGCGGCCTGCTTGGCCAACGAATCAGCTATTTCGTTCCCGTGAATACCGGCATGGCCTTTTACCCATAAGTACTTAACTGTCCCGTATGTCCTAATCCTACCATTCATTTCTATGATTTGTCTTATTATGTCATTATGAAAATAAGTCATTCCTAGATTTTGAAGAGTCCTCAGCGCAGACTGTGAATCGCTTATAATAACAGAGTTTATTTCTTGTGCATTCAGGATCCATTTTAAAGCTTCGGCTATGGCATAAAGTTCTGCCGTATATATTGATGATAGAGGAGCTAAAGCAAATTTTAATTTAATATTATGGTTTTGAATATAAACTGAAGCACCTACACCAATTTCTGTTTTTGACCCATCTGTGTAAATGTGATTACTGTTCTTAAAAGTACTCAAGTAGGATTGAAAGATTGATTTGTTCTGAGAATCTTGTTCTGCGTAGGATGGTATTAAGACTTCGAACTTTTGCAGAAATTGCTCATATTCGATTTTATACAGTGGTGGAATTAGAAATGTTCTAACATTTTCTTCAAAGACCATAGTTTTTTCAAAGGCGGTGGCTAAAGGCGGATCATTCTTTATTCTCCAGTATTTGTTGCAAAGTGTTTCTATAAAAAGTGAATATAAACTGCTTATCATAGATGGGTTTCTACTTCTCAATTTAATTAAATACTTATTAGCCAGAAAGGATATTCTAAGGTGTAATGGTGGCTCTGAGGCTTCTGCAAAGACCGCCTCCGTTGGTGTAGATTTCATTGCTCCGATGCTCATGCGGAGTGCCTTTAACTGCACTCTTTCTAGCTGCAACATATTGGTTTTAGATGTTGATCCATAGAGTATGCAGCCGTAATCTAGAATAGATCTTATATAGGATCTATAGAATATTAGCGCTGTTAGTGTATCGGCACCCCAGTTTCTGTGTACTGTCGCCTTTAGAATGTTTATACCCTTTTCACACTTGCTCTTAAGATATTTGATGTGAGCAGTCCAAAGAAGTTTGCTATCTAATATGAGTCCCAAATATTTATAAGTGCTTACCGTCTTAATTGTGTATGCGTTGGCACTTATATACCGAGGAAGTTGTAGTCTGTGTCTAGTGAAGCACATGATCGATGTTTTATCTTCATTTAGTTGGAACCCTCTCTCTTCCAGCCAACCATGTAAAACGTTTATTATATACCGTATTTGTATTACACAATCTGCATAATTATTCTACGTTGTATATATGCAAAGGTCATCGGCAAACTGCAAACAGTTGATGTTTACGGGCCATAAACTATGAAGGTTTCTTGAATAAACGTTGAAGAGTAAAGGACTGAGTATTGAGCCCTGTGGAATTCCCTGGGCTATAGTTCTGCTTTCTGTCAATGTATTATCAGTTCTTCTAATACTAATCTCACGATTGTGAAAGAGTTGTACAATATTTAGGGCTACGTTGTTACTAAGGCCCACCTCCTCTAAATCTCTTTTAAGCAGTTTCAAATTAACGGCTTCATAGGCAGCTTTTATGTCAACAAAAAGGCATACAAGATATCGATTTTTGCTAAACGCACACTGAATATCAGTCACAAGTTGGGAAATTGCATCAGAGGTGCCCAGTCCTCTTCTAAAACCAAACTGGTGAGGATAGAATATTTGATTTTTCTCACAGTGCCATTCGAGTCTAAATTTTATTAGTCTTTCAAACACTTTGGTAATACATCTGAGAAGAGAGATAGGTCTATAGGATGTTGCTAACGTAGGATCTTTGCCATATTTATATATAAGGTGTATGACAATTTCCTTAAGCTCTTTTACGACAATCCCTTTTGTCCACCAGTCGTTAAATATGTCCAGTAGAAATTCTTTAGCTTTATGTGGTAGGTTGCTAAGAATTCTGTATGTAATTCTGTCGAGGCCTGGAGCTGTGTTCGATGTATTTTTCATTGCGAGATCCAATTCCTGCATGGTAAAAGCTTTGCTTAAGTGGTTTTCTAACTCTGATTCATTAAACATTCCAAGGTGATCTGCAGCGCCAGGTGGTGCAACCAATTGCATTATCTCGTCTGTTAGTGGGTCGTCTATTACTGTATTGTTTCCAATTTCACTATTATTAATTCTTTTGATAAAGCTCCAAATAGATGAGAGTGACGTATTTTTATTTAAGTTGTTTACAAAGCGTTTCCACGCAGCACGACTTTTTTGTTTGAATGTCCTTTTGGCTCTGGCTTCAACTATTTTGTACTGGATGTAATTTTCGTAATTCGACACTCTTTTATAGGCGTGTAATGCTTGCTTGCGTTTGTTGTAAATTACTTCACAGTCTAAATCCCACCAGACTGGATGTCTGTGGGCCTCATTTACAACCTTATTTTGTTTCATTGAGTAGTCTGCGGCTAAAAAGATTGCATTGGTTAATTTCTTGAACTTGTCCTCTGTTGTCAGATTGCTATCCGAGTCCAGTGTTTTATCTATGATATCCTGAAACCGTAGCCAATCAGCTGTTGATTCAACCCATCTAACATAGGGAGTATTTCTTTTTGTGTGAAACGTTTGTTGTACCACTATAGATATGACGTAATGATCTGAGCCAAGGCTTTCTGTCTGTACATTCCAATGTGCTTCGCCTGCCAATTCTGGGGTAGCCATAGTTATGTCTACCACAGACGGATTTTCATGTGGACGGGAGATCCTAGTTGGCGAACCATTATTTATAATTACAAGATTTGTTTCGTCTATCGCCTCGCTGAGTTCCGAACCCTGATTATCATCATTCGGTGAACCCCACAGGCTATGCTTTGAGTTGAAATCCCCACCAATTAATGTTTTACCATTAAATTGCCTAAACAATTGTACCCACTGAGATTTTCGTACGATAATTTCTGGAGGTTTGTAGACGCAGACAATATTAATACCTAAATTCGTAAGTTTAATAGCACACACATCGGTCTCACCGCCAGCATTAAAGTTTAAGGTAAATACTTCATAGTTAAGTTTTTCAGAGACCAAAATTCCAACACCACCACCTCTTCGACCTAATCGGTCTTTTCTGACTAAATTATAGTTATTAAATTTAAAATTAGTATTTGTAGGTTTTAGCCATGTTTCGCTAATCATGACAATGTCTATCTTATTATCCGATAAGTATTTACTAAGGTTACATCTATTTTGGAGTATAGAACGTGAATTCCATTGTACGATATTTAGAGAAGAATTGAGCCGACTGAACATGTCAGAATGAGGTGTCCCCATCGCTGTCGCTTTCCCTATTACGAGATATCATAGATGATATAGTATTTTTAATATTTAATTTGTCTAATATTACTTTGGAATGATGTGGAGAAATGTGTTCCACCAGGTCTGTAAACAAACCCATCATCTGTTCTGTTAGTCTATTTTTATAGCGAACGAATTCATCTCGATATGGGTTTGGAGTTACCGGTTGGGAGAGGAATATTCTCTTTTGTGGTCGTGATGAAGAGGGATGAATGATCTCTGGGGATTTTTCGGGTTTGCGTTTTTTACTTTCACTGCTTGTGTTTAATCTCAGTTTACGTGGGGGTTGTCTGTATGTATTTATTTGGGAGCTATTATTTGAAGCAAAACTTTGTACGGTTTTTGGGGGGGAGGGGTTGGATGTTATCGGTAGTGAAGGGTATTGATTGAGATCATTTAAAGCTTGAAAGCGATTGCTGGTGACAACTTTGGAGTAAGAAGGGTTATTCTCAATAGTTTGGGCTTCTTTAAAAGTGATATTTTTCTCTGCCATGATTTGTTTTATTCTTTTTTGTTTTCCAAAGACAGGACAAGACCTAGATAATGTGGAATGTGAGTTATTCTGACAATATACGCAAAATATTTTGTTAGCACAAATTTCTCCCACTCCATGTTCCTCACTACAGGTTTTACACCTCGCTACACGACTTTTGCACATTTTCTTCGAGTGTCCGTACCTTAAACAGTTCGTACACTGAATGACGGGATGAACGTATGGTTCTACTTCTAAATTAGCGCCATTGATTCTTATGTATCTGGGAAGGTTATTTCCTACAAAGGATACAATAATAATTTGTCTCTTCACTAATTTGTTCTCACCTCTTTCATCAGTTACTCTCTTTTGCATTCGTCTAACTTCCGTTACCTCGACTGGAGATTCTATCTGTTTAAGTAAGTATTCTTCATCAAAGACTGTGTCTACGTACCTAACAATACCTCTCCTATGCGTGAAAAATTTTGGTATGTAAGCTATTAACCCATTTTGTGTTAGAAGTTCGTTGTTGACCATCTGATTAGCTATAGACGCTGTTTTGAAGATAACCTTAACACGGTTTATTCCTACTGATTTTATATCAATAATGTCATTTTTAAATTCTGTATTTGCCATCAAATGGTGACCTGCGGTTATGGGAAATAATCTAGCAAAATTATTTTCTTTATGTTGAATAAATACACAGTAGGGGGAAACATCCGATGAACGGTATTTATTATTGAAGTCAATATACGGGTTATTATCTTTAGGTGATAAAGATTCATATTCACATACCTGTGAGGCCTGCTTGCCTGTATTACTGGGAGGCGGGTCCCCGCCCCCCTCCTCGTCGTCCATAACTTACCTTCTGCTTTTCAGATTTACTTATTTATATGCACTTAAAACACTATATTTATGTAAAATTACGAGATAAACTAAATGTTATTTATTAACAGAGTACCTTTACGATTAATTATTTGTTGAATATTGTTTTAATCAAACAAAAACACTATTAAAATACGCACGTATTATCGTAGGTGTGAACACTACAGAATACGAACGTGTACTGCGAAAATTTTGACATTTCTTGTTGTTAAAACGGCGTAAAAAGTCTCAAGAGACATAAATAACTTAATTATAGAACGAACATTTTTGTCTGTCGATCGGTCGGTCTGTCGGTCTGTCTGTCGGTCTTTCGACATGTACGTCTGTCTGTTAATAGGGGTAATAACTTCCGAACGAATTGAGATATCATCTTCAAATTTGGTATCCAGTTAGTACCCGACAAAGGAACGCTTCTAATTGTTATTGGGTAAGATTGCTGTAGGGGATAGGGTATAAATGAGGGGTTGATTTGGCGAAAATTGACTTTTTTTTTTGGTTAAAACTCGAGCCATATAACATTTCAGAGATTTATGGGTACAGAAAAACGAATATTTTCTTTGTGGTCAAGTCATGGGCCCTAAATTCATTCCATGAGAATGTATTTCTGAAGATAATAAATTATCACAGCTATGTGGAAGTTATGATTCAATTAGCAGCACTATTTTTCATTGTAAATAAGATTTATTTTGATTTTGCTTAGTGTCAAGTACTGGACGTATAAAGCCTATTGACGTGAGTGCGTATACATGAGTGTATATGCGCTGGCATATGTGTGTGAGTGGAGTATGTAAGTTTTAATTTTAAGATATATTTTTAGTAAACAGCAAGCGTATAGGGAGATAAAAGAAGTTAAAAGGAAAAAGTTAAAGAGCTTGTTAGATTAACATTTTTAAGTCAGATTTTTACATAATGAAAAGCAGGGTCAGATGCATCCTTGTTCATTTTGAAGATTGACAGTGACTCAATGAGCCAGTTCACAAAGTCAAAACTCTAATAAAAAAAAAGATTTTGCTCTGCACTTGGAGATTAACGATTGACAAATTTTTATAAAATAGCTTTGATAGTAATAACAGTATTTACTAATCAATGCATGTATATTTAATTGTCACAGCCGTCTCTATGAGAGTTAAGTTTATGAACTCTATTACTTCTTTGGCCACAGGAGCTTGTAGAGTGGTTGGTAACAGCGAATACTCTACAATTATATTTCGACAAAGAACGAGAGGTGACAGATAAGAACAATGTGGACAGATCTGGAACTACTCTATAGACGGTTAACATAACCCAACCCCAGATAGATAAGTTAGTATTAAGTGAATCAGTGTAGTGCGAAACAATAGAGGCAAAAAGTAAACTATAGACATTAGGTAATAGGGAGAAATATTTTAGTTGGTGTGTTTGTTGTTGAAAAATAGTTGGTTATGATAAATTAGTAGTTTGAAAAGCTATGTGTTGTTAGTCGACAAATCCAGCACTCCGAGTAACTTAACCACTGATGTTAAAAGTGAGATTTTCACGCTGGTAAAGAAGATATTTTCCAGGATATTTTTCGAGCAACGTGAAAATTTCAGAAATATCCAGAAAATTAGTGTCGGAAGTAGCTTATAACTGGTTGTATTTTTGAGACAAAGTAAATTGTGTACCAGCTTAAAGTACGGCTAGGTCTATGTCACGTAGCGCAACAGCCAATATGGACACCCACCTATTGTAAATGGTTAAAGAAATGAAATCTGAAGCAAGAAAAGGCTACAAAGGAGCAAGAGAAAGAGAGATGAAGACGCTAAAGAAGAATAGGGACAAAATAAGTGGGAAAAAGAGATACAGAAGTTACAAAAATAAACGAAGAAGCGAAAGAAGACATGATAAAAGAGAAGAAGAATTTAGAAAGAGAGATGAAGAACCAATAAGAAATTCAACAGGAAGAAGCCAGCAGAATTGAGAATATTTCTTTTTTTCATTTTCCACCAAGTAGCGAGCATAGTAAGGGGCATCAGCTACGATGTACATGCCAAGCTGACGAGTATGCAATGGGTACAAGCAAAAGTGCAGCAAAAAATACAGACAGCATGTACAGTGTGTTGGTAACAGCGAATACACTAGAATTATAATTTGAGAACGACAAGAAGTGCCAGATATGGAATAATGTAGAAAGGTCTGCCTTTTCATTCAGATTTTAGTGATGTCAAGAAATTTGTTTGATAGTATGTAACTTCAAAAGCAAACCATTTTAGTATGTAAAACATAAATTATTATCACCATAAAGTATAACTACAATTGTTATTGTTGTGAAAAAAATTCACATTAACCCGGTGGATGTCCACTTGCCTGTTTGTGGATCACAGGGGCAACGAGAGCCATTCCTACAGCAGCCATGGATGCTCTAATGGATCTTTCGCCACGTTACATTGATTCAGAAGCGAGATAAAGGCTTCATGGAATAACATCGGCCAACTATCACAAGTTAGAGCCGGACGTATAACGATGTAGGAAAATCCATGTTTAATATATTACCCACAATTTTCTCCTGGAAATCTGATGTAGTACAACGGACGGGCCAAAAGCCGAGACAGGCAACAAAACATCTAAATTTATCTACCTCTAATTTCAAAAGAGTGGTGCCAGGTAATTTTAAAACCATCCTGGTATTATACATAATCCTGATGATTAATACCATTTATTCATGCAACTACTATGTTAGAGATTTCGTGATAATTTACCGCTACATACTTTCACCTTATTCATCTTATTTTATTACGATCTTAAAGTATTTCAATATTACATAACTACCTAAGCGACACTGCTTTTTTCAGCTTAGGTACTATGCGTAAATGAGTAAAAAATAATTCTTAGTGGCTAAAGTTGAATCTATGCACTCAGCAGGTGCATTATGATGGTGCATTTTCATAAAAGTTTTGAAGTTCTTATAGGTCAGTGTGCATTCACCCAAGACGCTATTCTTTGGTACATAGTAAAGCGTCATGTGTGCAGCATCTAAAGTAAAATGTCTTTAACCTTCCTTGAACTAATATTTTGCCAAAGAAGATTTCTGGCAGATAAATCGGTCCGACCAAGTGTGGCAACGAACCCTTTTAGGCTGTTTACAAAAAATTACTTACATACTAACTCGGATCGAAACTAGTCAATTACTTATTCAGTTATAGCTTGAACACACATTAACACACGCGCGCACAATGGCACGCGCACTAATGTTCTAAGTAGTGGGAAGAGTGAGGCCTAGGAGTCCATTTTCTGTTATATTTTCTTAACCTTTTTAAAATAGCTACAAAACAGGAGCCGGAATTTAAACCCGAAAACCAAGTATTTCTCATCTATATATATATATATATATATATATATATATATATATATATATATATATATATATATATATATATATATATATATATATATATAATATTCAGTTTTTGTGACGGTAGTATTATTATTTACTTAAAAATTGTGGGATAGCCGTCAAATAAAAACTCTTTATTAACTGCCGATAAACCGTCCCGGTTAATCATGAGTAGCGTGCTGATGATGAACCGGGGTGGTTCAAAACTGGAGTCCATATAATATATATATATATATATATATATATATATATATATATATATATATATATATATATATATATATATATATATATATATATATATATATATATATATATATAAACGGTTTGTGTGTGTACTTTTTTCCCCTCGGGGCTCGTCCGAGACTAATGCCGCCCCAATATCACTGCAGCCTTTGGCTTATTGTGCATGCCCTTAGTCTTTTTACTTCACCAATTCCAAAATCACTGTGCCCTAAACTAGTCTGCACAGCAATTGGTAGGGTGAATTTTTATATTGCTCTGTCTCTGGTCTAGACTGACCGTAGATCAGTTGTCGTTTGCAGTCCAGAGCTTTACACTTGCACAAGATGTGCTGGGCTAATTCCTCCCCCTTCCGCAGAGTGTGCATGCGAGGTCCCCCTCGAACCCCTCAATTTTATGCAGGTATGCATGTGTCCCATCAAGAGACCAGTTATGTTTCTGAGCTGTTCTCTGCTAAGATATAGCAGCTCCACAGCTCTCTTTGAACTGGGTTCGTCAATTACTGACTTCCCATGTCTGAGCCCTGGACAGTCTGCACAGTACACCTTGTGTTGGTTTCTGACCCAAGACCTAATGGCTCCCCTGGCCGTGCTCTTTGTCACGCCCAGAACCGGCTCTGGTCCCATAAATGGTTCTGCTGACCCTCTCTTCGCGAGACTGTCAACTTCTTCATTGCATTTGACCCCCCGAGTGAGCCGGCACCCAGATGAGGGTGACCTCATTCTGCCCAGCCAGGTCGCTCGCCTCGTCTCGGCACTCACTCACCAGCCAAGAATTTACCCGTGGGCTACTTGGAGCCTTAACGGCTGTCTGGCTGTCTGTGGCTATGAGGATCCGCTCGCTGGGGTAGCCCCTCCTCTTGTTCTCCCGCACACAGTGCAGGATGGCGTACATTTCGGCCTGAAAGGCCGTTGCATGGGCTCCGAGGGAAATACTATGACTTACCTTCGGTCCTTCCGAATAAACACCTGCGCCCGTCCCACGCTCCCCGCCGGATCCGTCCGTGAACCAGACGAGCGCGTCCCGTCGTATGCCCCGCGTCTCCTCCCGCCATGCCTCGTGGTCGGGGATTTCCACTGTAAAGTTGTTTTCCCTGCAGATTCGCAGGCCCGCAAAGTCTGACCTCATTTCAAGCACTCAATCTCTGAATTTTGCAGTGGCCTCTGAAGCCTGGGTTGATCTTCAGTCTACCATTGCAGGCTAGTCTGTATAGTCCTAGCCAGCCCCCTCCCATAATAACAAAATGTGGGGGGAAGGAGATATCCAGCAATACCTCCATGGCGGCTGTTGGGGTTGAAGGCATGGCCCCTGTGATGCCCAGGCAAGCCATCCTCTGGATCTTGTCTAGTTTTTGTGTGGCACTGGATTGCGTCACCTTAGGTCACCAGAGCAGTGCGGCGTATATTAACGATGGTCTGACCACCCTTGCACTAGGGTCATGACTATACAAATTAGCTGGTGAAATGTATTTGCGAGCCCGGAAGAGGAAACCTAATTTCTTAGCAGCCGCTTCTGCAATTGATGTGACATGTTGGTGCCAATTGAGATTTCGATCCACAGAAATGTCAACAACTGAAAAGGACTCATTACTTTGAGTAATTTGGTTGTTTATTGTGATGGGTCTAGGGCTGGTGTATCTCTTATGAGATAGAAAGCAAGACTGAGATTTGGTGGAGAATTGTACAAGATGTCTACTTCCTCAGTCTGATATTTTTTGGAGATCACAGAGACAGAAACCTTTATGAGTCTGCGATCCTCATCTAATTGGACTAAAGAGACAGGCTTAGAATATTGTATATTTGAGTGGATGGTGCTGTCGTCCGCGTAACTGTGAACTGGGTTGGATGTGCTAAAGAGGAGCTCATTGATGCGGAGAAGAATCAAAGTAGGGGCTAAAGCTGAACCTTGAGGGACTCCTGCACTAATTGGACACAGTTTAGAGGAATGGCGATCCGCTACAACAGAAATGCTGCGGTTGGAGAGGGAATTTGCTGTCCAGGTACAGAGTTTTCGTAGTAGGCCATAGGCCCGAAGTTTATTAAGCAGCGCTGCGTGCCAGACCTGGTCGAATGCTTTGGATATGTCTAGAGCGACAATCTGGGATTCACCGTGTAGTTTCATAGACTTATTCCAAGAATGGGTGACAAAGGAAAGGAAGTCGACAGTTGATCTGCACTGATGGAATCCTTACTGCCTGTCGTGGATTAGACTGTGTTTTTCAAGAAATTTTAGTAATTCGGTGTTTATATACTCTTCCATCTCTTTTGAGACGACTGAAAGAAGAGAAATAGGCATGTAGTTGCTAGGAAGCGCTTTGGACTCTTTCTTGGGGACCGGTTGTACTCGAGCAGTTTTCCAGTTACCAGGGAATATGCCTCTATAGTAAAATGTCTGAAACAGACGAGTCAGGACAGCAGCAAGTTCGGGTGCGCATTTTTCGAGAACAAGTGTTAGGATCTCGTCAAGGCCAGAGGCTTTCCTGGTATTAAGAGAAGAGAAGAGAGTGTAAAATTCTTCTAAAAATACAGTAGTATATATAGCACCTGCTGCGTCCCGATTTTTTATTACCTATTTTTGTTAAGTTAACTCAACAGAGCCTCGGTGGTTCAGTGGTAAGCCCATGTACCTCTGAACCGAGGGGTGCCGGGTCCGATACCCAGGGTTTCCCCTTCGCTTTTTCAGTATAAGCCGTCGGTCCCGTGTCCATGCGATGTTGGGCACATTAAAGATCTCTACCCTCTATACAGAAGGTCAAGGGTTCCCGCTAGCTTTCTAGGATAGTGAGGTGAAACTGCTCCCTCGCGTCGGTGATTGGCCATAGTCGCGGAAATAGAACGACGTTCAAAAAGTCTACTCAACGACTACATTTTAGTGTCAATTTTTTAATAAATATAAAAGCTCTGTTAATAATATTTCCAATATTGTCTGTACAGTCGAGATATTCTATGGTTAAAGATGGTTTACGCCAAAATTGATGACCTGATGAAATTAAATGAGTCCGTTAGCATAATAATGATTAAACTGCGATCCTGTTTATAGTTACAATAATTTCAGCTGGCAATAACCTGTGTGAAAAAATATTCATCTGAGTATTTAAAACACAGGATTACTGTCTAGTAAGACACACTTTATATCATGATCATATTGAAAAAAACTTTCCTTCAATTTAATTTACGATAGCCATCTAATTACTTTCTCTTAAGCCAATCAATGTCAATTCTAATTAAGTGGTCAATTTTCATTATTTGTAACGTTTAGTCAGTTAATAGCAAGTTGTCAGCTCATCACTGGGAACCATAGCCTGCAGGCAGATTTTTATTACAGCCATTATGACTGCCACAAAACAAATTAACCAATTTCTCATGTTATTTTATGTAGTTTCTTATGCAGAGAAATAACTATAAACATTTATTAGATGAACAATAAAACAGCATGGAAGCACGCATATTTATTGTTTATTTATTGGATAATCGTCGATAAAATCTGTGTCACTTGTTTGTTCATTTTATATTCCTGATCGCCCTAAGGCGGAATTTTGTACAACAATGCTGCTTGTCTTTCTTTCTATTACACGAATACTGAAAATTTTATACTATTCCTTCATTAAAAAAATTAGTTGCCCTTACTTTATTATACATTTTTTCCGAAAGAAAACACAAAATTTTCCGGGCAAACCTGGGCGGATTTTTCTGGCTAACGAACTTATCCAAGCCACTTGCAAAAGGAAGGTACTCAGCAAATGTGATCAAAAGCGCTCTATTATTTTTTGAGTTATCGGTGTGATACATATATATATATATATATATATATATATATATATATATATATATATATATATATATATATATATATATATATATAATTGAAATTGACTGTGTTCTAGGGGGCCTAGTTCGTGCTCATTTGAAGAAATGTTTTTCAAAGTACAAAAGTCGGGGTCATTAGTGATTTTTTTTTTAAATTAACTAAAAAGTCTCGGTGTTATGGTAGTGACTTTTCATAAAAATGTTTTTAATAACAAATGTGTCGTTTTAGTGAATTTTCTTTAAAAAATTCACTAATGAGGAGATCTCGACTTTTGAATTTTACAAAAAATTTTTCGCATGAGCGCAAATTAGGCCCCCTAGAACACCTATCCGGGGTCAGTTTCGATTTTTATATGTTTATATAAATAAAAATAAATAAAAAAATATATTATATATATATATATATATATATATATATATATATATATATATATATATATATATATATATACAGGGTGTTACAAAATAGTGGGCCAACCCGCTAACCACGAATTCCCGAGACGAAAATTTTATGACTTTCCTTATAACATTTTTCTTCTGGGGGCCCCGTTTCGAAATACAGAGTGTTGAAGTTGAACTTATTATATATATATATATATATATATATATATATATATATATATATATATATATATATATATATATATATATATATATATATATATATATATACAGGGTGTTACAAAATAGTGGGGCAACCCGCTAACCACGAATTCCCGAGACGAAAATTTTATGACTTTCCTTATAACATTTTTCTTCTGGGGGCCCCGTTTTCGAAATACAGAGTGTTGAAGTTGAACTTGAAAAATTATTTTTCATTTCTAATTTTTATATTTATGAAGTTATCTCCATGAAATTTTGCACGTAGCCTTATTTCAGAACTAGACGCCATCTCTGTAGATGAGGAGAGAAAAATCAAATCCCAAGGGGGTACAGGATGGTGGAACAAGTATTGACCCCCTAAACTTTTTGTGCGCACGCCAATGGTTTCAAAACAAATGACTTTTGTTAGACAAAATAATTTTATAACTTTTGTTTCTCTTGTTGAATTTTGTGAAAACGACTAGCTTATGAGTTATTGTAAGTTGTATGATCGGACCCAAACAGGTGAGAAATAACCTACGAAACGTTATCTCCATGAAATATAACATATAGTCTTATACCACGACTAGACGACATCTGCGTGAATAAGAAAAATCAAACCCCAAGGAGTATAGGAGGGATAGTATTACTAATAGTCCCCTAAACTTCTTTGTGCGCACGCCAATGGTTTCAAAACAAATGGCTGTTATTAGATCAACCAATGTCGTAACTTTAGTCACTTCAGTTAAATTTTTATAAAACGATTAGTTTATGAGTTATTTCAAGTTGAATGATCGGACCGAAACAGGAAACTTTACTTTCATGAATGGAACGTTTTCTAATATAATTCTTATTTTGCAAGGCCTATTTATTTTATATTTTATAAAAAAATATGTAATGTCTGATGAACAAATCCACAGCAAAAAAACATGCCATTATATTCCAGCCCGTTCCCCCGACCTCAACCCCTTTGATTTTAGTTTCTGGGGATATATGAAAGAATTTGTGTACAGGTGCCCATACTTGATGCAGAACATCTGCGGGAACGAATCCTACAAGGCGCAGAGGAATACCGTATGAAACCAGACATTTTCAAAACAAATTCAGTTTTCTCTTATCAAAAGAGGCCGCCTGTGCATCCAAGAGAGTGGTAGCTATATTGAGCATTTAATTTAATTATAATTTTATCTCTATAACATCGCTTTACTTACCATTTTTTATTATTTTTAGTTTAGTTCTCATGTTAATACTAGACTGACAGTTTAAGTTTAATACAAGTTATACTTATAAAATGGTTTTGATGACTTCTAATTACGTATGTGTGAAACAAGTATATATGTATTCAAGCAGCAATATTTAAGGCAATGGAATGAGCTATAATTTCTGTGTATTACACTCTTTATTCTGATTACAAATGAGTAAAAAAATTCAAATTTTTTTAAATTTGTTGAGACATGTCACCGGCGTTGAAGAACGCAAATAACCTACGATATTAGTTTCTATTAGACCACCAGCGCCCGAATAAAAAATGTAGGGGTTTGATTTTTCTTATTTACGCAGATGTCTTCTAGTCGTGGTATAAGACTACATGTTATATTTCATGGAGATAACGTTTCGTAGGTTCTTTCTCACCTGCTTGGGTCCGACCATACAACTTACAATAACTCATAAGCTAGTCGTTTTCACAAAATTCAACAAGAGAAACAAAAGTTATAAAAGGATTTTGTCTAACAAAAGTCATTTGTTTTCAAACCATTGGCGTGCGCACAAAAAGTTTAGGGGGTCAATACTTGTTAGTCCCCCCCCCCCCTGTACCCCTTTGGGATTACTTTTTTCTTCCCTCATCTACACAGATGGCGTCTAGTTCTGAAATAAGGCTATGTGCAAAATTTCATGGAGATAACTTCATAAACATAAAAATTAGAAATGAAAAATTATTTTTCAAGTTCAACTCTAACACTCTGTATTTCGAAAACGGGGCCCCCAGAAGAAAAATGTTATAAGGAAAGTCATAAAAATTTCGTCTCGGGAATCCGTGGTTAGCGGGTTGGCCCACTATTTTGTAACACCCTGTATATATATATATATATATATATATATATATATATATATATATATATATATATATATATATATATATATATATATATATATTAAAGTTTTGACTTTGGGTAGTGGCTTATTCAGTCACTGTCAATCTTCAAAATGAACAAGGATGCATCTGACCTTGCTTTTCACAATGGCAAAACCTGTCTTAAAAATGTTAATCTAACAAGCTCTTTAACTTTCTCCTTTTATCTCCCTATACACTTGCTGTTTACTAAAAATATATATTAAAATTAAAACTTACATAGATATCCACTCACACATACGCGAGCGCATATACACTCATGTATACGCACTCACGTCAACACTACTTAACACTAGGTGCAGGATAGAAAATGCACATTTTTTCTTCATATGCACGTGCACATACATACAGTGTATATATATATATATATATATATATATATATATATATATATATATATATATATATATATATATATATATATATATATATATATATATATATATATCACACCGATAACTCAAAAAATAATGGGCCGATCTTGACTAAATTTGGTGAATACCTTCTTTTGCAAGTGGCTTGGATAAATTTGTTAGCCAGGAAAATCGGCCGCGGTTTTCCCGGTAAATTTTGTGTTTTCTTTCGAAAAAAATTATATCTCAGGAAATAACAAAGTAAGGGCAACCAAATTTGGTACACGGGTTCATATCGGTATACGTAAATTACGTACCAAAATTTAGCTCTGTAGATCAAAAGACAAAAAGTTACAGGCATTTAAACAAAAATGGGGGTTTTCCTCAAAACGTCAAAGTCGCGATTTAAAACGTTAAAATTGACAACATTTAGGCAAAGAACTTGAATCTAATACGGGCTATGGAAAGAAAATGTCTCAAAAAGGATGTTTTATAAACCCTGAAGTCTTAGTTTAAACCGTCATTGTCCTTCATTTTACTAAAATGTTTCCAGAAAATTCATTTCAAATATACCCTTTCTCTGATGCTTGGCAGTAGTCTTATCTATCGTTTAGTGGTATATAATTTGAGGTACATCTTAAAATATTATTTCTACAATCACAGGGTGGCCCATAACTCGTGATACAATTTTTTTTTTTTTTTTTTTTTTTTTTTTAGTCGAACACGCCTTATTGCATTTTTGCATTTTTGCATTTTCCATCGAAATATAATGCATGTTTGTAAGAAAAGAAATTCAGGACGCAGCAAGTGCGTTACGGTAGTGAATTTTAAGTTTCCTTTCGGAAATTTTTGTACGTTTTGAAACAATTAAGTTATTTTGATGAAACATGGCACATTGTTTCTACTATATAGGTTATACTGGTAACCAAATTTGATGCCTGCTTTCTTAAAAAAAACACACATATTTGCCATTAAAAACATTTTAATGAAAATTCACTAAAATAACGCACTTTCTGCGTCCAGACTTTTTTTATGAAAGCAAGCATCAAATTTGGTTACGAGTATAACCTATATAGTTGAAACAATGTACTTCATACTTCATTAAAATAACTTTATTGTTTGAAAAAGTACAAAAATTTTCCGAAAATAAACTTAAACTGGTCCGATTTTCCTGGACAACGAACCTCTTTAAGCTATTTATCCACCTACCAAGATATAATTCGTCACAAGAAGCTTTTCGACGAAACTAACGAAACAAAAATTTACACAAAAATTTGGAATTTTTTTTCTTTATGATGACTCACTAAACATTTCTTACAATTAAAAATTTTCAAAAATCTTACTAAAAATCATTTATACGGAAACAGGAAAGAAATTACGCGTAAACTGTATTTTTACAAAAAAATTTGCTAAAAGAATACATAAAATTTTAATCATGTAATTAAGATTAAAAAAAAAGTGTAATTTTACGGGAATTTTAACCAGTGGAAATAAGAAAAATATAAGCAGAAAAATACCTACTCATATTTTGATGCCACAAGCTGTTAGAAACAAAAACACTACTTAAGTCTGTAACTTTAAAAAGTTTCATTTGATATTTGTGAACAAAAATTTATCGACTACTTTTATATTATGACAATGTAACCATAGATAATCTTATCAAATAAATGGTTTCGTTTCTTACCGCTCTGTGCCAAAGTTGATTTCAATATTTTAATATTCTTTTTCGATAAATAATCACATAATGCGATCGAATCATGGAATATGATTGTCTATGTAAATATTTCCAAAACTAGAGTCTGCGAGAAATTACCCGAGAGCGATGAACCGTACCAAATTTCTTTTCTCTACAAACATGCCATATAATTTGATGAGAGGTGCAAAGATGCAACAATATAAGGAATGTTCGAAAAAGAAAGAAAATTTGTATCACCAACGACTTATGGGCCATCCATGTGATAATAATCTGCAGTTTAAAACACCCTATAATTAACGTATACACAGTAAGTGGTGGACGTGCCGCCATCTAGTTGCAGAAAGAAGTAGTATGCTGTCACGCCAGCTCCAAATAACACAAAGTGTTAAAAAAAAATAGAGACTATGTACAGCTAACTAACAATTCAGAAAATTGTCAGCCCTGGCCCATTTCTACCCCAATATAGGGACAAAGTATGTAAGACTCGATGCATTTTTGCAACAATTAGAACCATAGACCGGTTTCGCTCTCATTAGAGCTCTTCAGTACGGCATACTAATTGTAGCAAAAATGCACCAAAAATAATACGGCTATCGTATAGCCAGTCTTAAAATACTCAGTAAGTGGTGGACGTGCCGCCACCTAGTTGCGGAACCAAGTAGTATGCTGTCACGCCAGCTCCAAATAACACAAAGTGTTAAAAAAATAGAGACTGGATACAGCTAACTAACAATTTTGAAAATTGTCAGCCCTGGTCCATTTCTACCCCAATATAGGGACAAAGTATGTAAGGCTAGATGCATTTTCGCAACAATTAGAACCGTAGACTGGTTTCGCTCTCATTAGAGCTCTTCAGCACGGCATACTAATTGTAGCAAAAATGCACCAAAAATAATACGGCTATCGTATAGCCAGTCTTTAAATACTCAGTAAGTGGTGGACGTGCCGCCACCTAGTTGCGGAACCAAGTAGTATGCTGTCACGCCAGCTCCAAATAACACAAAGTGTTAAAAAAAATAGAGACTGGATACAGCTAACTAACAATTTAGAAAATTGTCAGCCCTGGCCCATTTCTACCCCAATATAGGGACAAAGTATGTAAGACACTATGCATTTTCGCAACAATTAGAACCGTAGACCGGTTTCGCTCTTATTAGAGCTCTTCAGTACGGCATACTAATTGTAGCAAAAATGCACCAAAAATAATACGGCTATTGTATAGCCAGTTTTAAAATACTCAGGTGGACGTCCACCACTTACTGAGTATTTTAAGACTGGCTATACGATAGCCGTATTATTTTGGACGTCCACCACTTACTGAGTATTTTAAGACTGGCTATGCGATAGCCGTATTATTTTTGGTGCATTTTTGCTACAATTAGTATGCCGTACTGAAGAGCTCTAATGTGAGCGAAACCGGTCTACGGTTCTAATTGTTGCGAAAATGCATCGAGTCTAACGTATACAATTTTCTCTCGTATCTCGTATAATAACCAATATATGGAGATTTACCTTAAAAAGGCATACGTAAACAAATACAAACTGAAACTAACCCCTGGTGTCAATTTTTTCTACGAAAATTTGCTGAAAATTATAGACCGCTAGGTTAGGTTAGGTTTGAATGTGAGTGGTCCATATCGGTCCCTCCACCGCGACCATAAGGTCTATTGTGGCTCACGCCTAATGTCTATATTTCGCCCAACAAATCCAGCCTCCTACAGAGGTCGATAACCTTTGTGGGCGAAAGTTGATCCAGATCCTCTGGAGCAAGCGTTACCTTGCCAAAGAGCAGTCTAGTCCTGTCCGCTGCCGGACAGGAACACAGCACGTGCTCTGCTGTCTCGTCTTTATCCATACACAGCCGGCACTCGGTCTCCTGACCGACCCCAATACGGTGCATGTGATGCCGCAAGCGACAGTGTCCTGTATACAGGCCGAATAGAGTACTCAGCTGTTGTCTGTTCATCTCTAGAAGTTTCTTAGCCCTTGACTCAGACAGGCCATTTATGAAGGCCTTAGAGTGAGTTAATCCTGGAAGATTTGCCAATAATGGATTGTCATTCTTTCTGTCCAGGTCTTTAAGGTGCGTTTTGCTGTGCAAGATGTTATTCCCAGCACCGGTTCTGGTCCGACAAAGTCACTCTGGGCACCACTCCTGGCAAGCGCGTCGGCCGCAACGTTGCTATCATGGTCAGCGACACGGTATCCAGACCAGCGACACCTCATTACAGCTGCCCAATTCGTTAAGGGCAGATTTACAACTCCATACCGTCTTTGAATTACACCGGTAGGAACCAAGAGCCTTTATTGCAGCTTGGCTATCTGCATATATCTTTATCGATTTGTTTGTGCACAGGTCTTTTAAACTTTCCCTTGCACACATCTCGATGGCATACACTTCTGCCTGATGTATGGTTGCGTACTTACCGAGGCTAGCTGATAGTCTAGCCTCGGTGCTGCCCCCATATGCGCCGGCTCCTACTCCCAAATTGGTGTTGGAGCCGTCAGAGTACCAGCAGAGGTCCGCTCTCAACAGGGTCGTTTGGTTCCGGTCCCAGTCCTTCCTTTCCGGGAGGACGATCTTGAAAGACAGATCTCTGCTGATTTTTGTAGGCAACAAGTCTGAGACCATTCCCAGAATCCTGTGACAATCACTGTCATCAAGGAGACCGGACCCTCTCAGACTGACTTCCCTCGGCATGTTATCTGCCGTTTGTTTTAGTCTGTACGTTGTCCACCTCTCCACCCTCTACAACCATATGTGAAGTGGGGGAATATTAAGGAGGACCTCCAGAGCAACTGATGGTGCGGTGCTTATCGCTCCCGTTATCATCAGACAAGCTTGTCTCTGTAGATAAGCCAGTTTGGCCCTCGCGATATCACGAAGTACCTTAGGCCACCAAATTATGGCTCGATATGTTATCATTGGCCTGATAACCACTACATAGAGCCAGTACATCTGTAGGGGTTTGTTCCCCAGTTGTTACCACAGATTCTCCGGCAGGTCCACAGGGACATTTTAGCCCTGCGGATAACATTTTCTAACTGTATGCCCCAGTTGAGCTTCTTATCTAGGGTAACTCCCAGATATTTTGCTTGGTCCGAAAATGGAATGGTTTCCCCCATAAGAATAGGTGGTTTTAATTTGTCCAACCTTCTTCGTCTGGTAAAAGGAACAATGATCGTTTTGCAGGGGTTCACAGACATCTGTTCCCTCCGGCACCAATCATTGATTACATTTAGTGCCTCTTGAAGAGTACTTGCCAGTTCCTCCTCAGATTTGCGTCTAACCATTATGACAAGATCATCAGCATACGCCTGGACCTCAACATCCCAGAGTCCGAGGATAGCCAGCAAATCGTCCACAAAGAGGGACCACAGCAGGGCGGATAGAAGGCCCCCCTGAGGACACCCCCTCGCAGCCCTGACGCCGAGCACCTCTCCCCGCAACGAGGTGATAATGGTCCGATTGTGCAGCATGTTTCCGATCCAGCCACAGATGGTAGGTTCCACCCCCCTAGCGATAGTGGCCTCGTAGAGGGATATCGGTAATGCATTATTAAATGCTCCTTCGATGTCAAGAAATGCCGCCACCGCAACCTCTCCATTTTCCAGAGAGTGTGTGATCTTCTCGACGAGCTTATTGAGCGCTAACTCTGTTGATTTGCCAGTTTGATAGGCATACTGGTGGGTATTTAGGGGGTTATTGGGTAAGATGTTCGCCTCAATGTGTTCGTCCAGTATTTTTTCCAATCCCTTCAGGAGGAATGATGCAATACTGAGAGGTCTCAGTAATGTAGGTAGGAGGTCCTTACGTCCCAATTTGGAAATGTAAACCCCCCTAACCACAGTCCAGCTGGATGGAATGTAGTTCCAGGCCATATTGGCTCTGTACAGCCTGATAAGGTGAGGTAGGAGAATCTCCAGTCCCTTTTGTAGTAGGACCGGTACCACCCCATCCTCCCCTGGCGACTTGAATGGCTGGAAATGATTCACAGCACACTCCACTGCCGAGGCTGTAACTATTCGCCGAGCAACCCGCCAGTCCTCCCCATGAGGGCGTTTAAATCGTCCCTCAGCCGGTAGGACCTCACCGTTGCTCAGGATCAGACAATCTGGGAAGTGTGTGTGTGTGTTAAGAGCTCTAACGTTTCTTTCTGAGATTCAGTAAAGGAACCATCTGGTCGTTTTATCGATCCCAGCTCCTGAACACGGTCGCGTGATAGAATCCTGTGGATTCTGGCGCTGCTGGGCATATTATTAATGTCCCCGCAGAACCTCCTCCAAGACTCCCTCTTAGCGTTCCTAATATCTTTGTTATAGTGTGTTAGAGCGGTTTTATATTGCTCCCAGTTGCCTGTAGTCTTAGCACGATTGAACAGAGGTCTAACTTCCCTTCGTAGTTTATCGAGGTTATTATTCCACCAAGTAGACCCCCGACTATCTCTCTTTGACCTTAGTGGACAGTTTTCGTAATATGCAGAGACAGCAGCTTCCCTAACCTGTTCAGCCGCAATCTCAATCTCATCACGATCCCTCACTGTGGGGATAGCGGACCCAAGTCCGGCGGCGAGGGACTGCTTGTACCCCTCCCAATCCGTCCTTCTCGGGTCGCGATACTCCACCACAGGTCTAGGGCCTGTTACAATCTCAAATAGGATATGGGCATGGTCAGAACATGAGGGTTCAGACGACACCCTCCATTTGAGAATTTTTGAGCTCCAAAGCCTTGAGCTGATCGTGAGATCTAAAACCTCTCTCCGATTAGCTGTAAGAAAGGTGGGTTCCGAGCCTATGTTGTTGACAACCAGCTCCTCCCCTAAAATGTATTCAAATAGTGATTCACCTCGTCTGTTAGTGTCCGTGCTCCCCCAAGCCAAGTGATGGGAGTTCGCATCACACCCCATTACGAGGTGATAGTTGTTTCTCTTGCAGTAGGCGATCAATTTCCGCACCTCTGCTGGAGGTGGTTGTTCTGCATCTCTATCTCCAGGGAAATAGGCCGAACAGGCCACTACTTCCAGCCTGGTCCCCCCGGATGTGATCACGAGATGGATGGATGCCATGTCCTTGGTGCAGTATTCTGAAAGTGTAAAATACTGCAAGTTGTTTCTGATCCAGATACAGACTCTGGGGTTGGTACCAGTGCCCACCTCTACTGTCTTACCAGAAGTGTTACCCAGCCTTTTAGTTCGTTCCGAATTGGCGGTCCAGGGCTCTTAGAGAAGAGCAATATCTATTTGCTCTTCCTTCAATTTCATGCTAAGGAGGTATGTCGCAGCCTTAGCATGATGCAAATTAGCTTGTATGCACCTTATGTTGGTGGGCATGGGGGTAGGAATATAGGTGTGTATAGAGGATAAAGGAGTAGGTTAAGGAACTCAAAAGGAAAGGGAATTATGGTGCAGGTTCCTGCTCCTTTTTAGAAGCTCGATTACCCAGATTTATATAGGAGGGTCTACCGTTGGTAGACCGCTAAATCATAAACGTAACTGAAAACTACTGCCAAAGCATCAGAGAAAGGGTCTATTTAAAATGAATTTTCTGGAAATATTTTAGTAAAATGAAGAGAGATATCGGTTGAGGCGAAAAGCTCTCTGAATGCGTCACTTTCATGGGACTGCTATAGTGTGAAACACACTTATGGAAGAAAATTTATTATTCAGCAAAAAATAGTTTTTGTGGAAAACACTTGAAGTTTAATTTGTCGCGCATTATCTTATAATCATAGTTAGAAAAAATTAACTCCCACCATTTACCCCCACCACTTTATCCTTTTTTTTTAATAGCAACCCCACATTTTTTCATCACAATTAGATGGATCACATTTTTCTGAATTCGGAGATACTCCATATGTATGGTCTAATATTACAGTTTTCACTACAGGGTGGAAATTTAATACCGGAATATTAAAACTAAACAGTTCACACTGAAATTCAAATTACGAAAATAAACTTGCTAAAAACGACCCTTTCTTATACAAAATGTTCAAAATATTCTCCATTCACTCACGCACAACGGAATAAACTGCTCTGGAATTCTTCCCTTATCCTGTTCATCACGTCAGGCGTTACATGCCTAATTTCTGTTGTTATTTTCAAATAATCTAAATCAGCAGGTTGCGTTTTATACACTCTGTTTTTAATGTATAACCATAAAAAGAAATCAAGAGATGTAAGATCTGGTGATCTAGCGGGTCATGCTACGAAGAGGTTTCGTATTATGTTTGCTTCACGGAATTTTGTAAATAGATCGACAATTTCAAAAATTAATATTTAAAAGGCAGCACCTCTTAGATCAACAATATAAGTAAGAATAAAATATTAATTAATCTGATTTAATAATACGAACTACAGCTCAAGTTTTAAATAAAGGAATGATTCTAGCTTCAACATAATTTTCAATAAAACTGTGAATAAAATGACTGAATTTCAACTGACCTTAATTTGACTTCTGTTTATATCATGAATGAAAGTTCACATATGATATAAGACATTTTGACACAAACACTGAATTGAAGCAGGACTTACTTGTCTGCAAACGGCATAAAAAGTATCCAAAAGAGCAGAGCTTAAGGTGCTGCAGCTCGGATTAAGGCGTATAAAAGCCTCCTTTGGCACCAGAGTTGGTGATGAAATCAGACCTGGAGATCTCAGTGGAGCTAGACTTCGAGCTGGTACTCAAATACTGCAATTGTATGCCCAGAGCCAGCACTTAGACAGCATACTCAAAATTAAATGAAGAGAAAAAGCCAGACATCTGAATCAAAGCCAGAAACAGGACCAATAACAGGACAGGAGACTCTCAGGAACGGAACCCAGAACAGAAAACAGAGCAGAACCAGGAGCAGGATCCGTAGAAGGACCCCTGTAATTTAATGGAAACAATTCCCGTCAAAACTCTGCAATTTATGTCAAAGAAATAAATTATCTCATCGTTTAATTTCAACAGGACTTGCACAAATTCAATAACACTAGTTAAAGACTAACACACAAATATATATATATATATATATATATATATATATATATATATCATATATATATATATATATATATATATATATATATATATATATATATATATATATATATATATCATAAAGTCTGAAACCGACCTCGAATTTGGGTTCCAGGGGTCCTAAATAGCGCTCATTTGTAGAAGTTTTTTCAAAATTCAAAAGTCGTGATCTCCTCATTAGTGATTTTCTTTTAAAGAAAATTCACTAAAAAGCCTGGACGCAGCAAGTGCATTATGGTAGCGAATTTACGTAAAAATGTTTTAAATGTCAAATATGTCTTGTTTAAAAAAAAAAGGATATTTGGTAAGCAGTATAACCTATATAGTAGTAACAATGTGCCATATTTCACTAAACTACCTTTGTTGTTTCAAAAAGTGCAAACATTTTCGGAAAATAAACTTAAAAGTTCCAGAAAAAACTGATCCGATTTTCCTGACCAACAAACCTCTTGAAGCTATTTACACACCTGCCAAGATATAATTATTCACACAGCGTTAGGACCAAAATTGAAAAAAAATCCCAATTTTTTTTACAGAAATTGTTTTCAGTAATATTACACTAAATTATAGTTTCCACAAAAATTCGACAACTTTTTTTACAATAACTTACTAAACATTTATTATTAATAACCAACATGTCACAAAAATCTTCCAAAAATTTTTTCTGATACTTCTTGACCTTTTGCGTCAAGAAAACTTATCCGTTGTATCACGCAAACCTGGTCAGATTTTCCTGGTTAACGAACTTAACCAAGCCACTCACAGAAGGAAGGTACGTGGCAAATTTCATCAAAATAGGCTCATTATTTTTTGAGTTATAGGTACGATATATACATATATATATATATATATATATATATATATATATATATATATATATATATATATATATATATATATATATATATATATATATATATATATATATATACATACATATATATAGAGTGTGCCCGAAATTAGTGATGCATGTATTGCGATCTCCGAAACTGTTAGAGATGGGAAAGCGGTTAAATAGGGAAAGTTTTAGACAATTCTGTTTGTAATTGAATGCCCTTTAGTTTACGATTTTATCTCTTTTGGTTTTTACGATATTACAAAAAAAAACTAAAATGAAGCATTTTCAATAATACCATGTATTTTCTTTATTTATGAAAATTTCTGAAATCTGTAAAAACTTTCTCGTAGCAACTTTTTACCAATAAATTATCTCACCGTTTAATTTCAACAGGACTTGCACAAATTCAATAACACTAGTTAAAGACTAACACACAAATATATATATATATATATATATATATATATATATATATATATATATATATATATATATATATATATAACGTTAGTAACAACCACACCAGACAGACAGTCGGTAATTTTCCAGAAAGACGCAACTTGTTTCGCATCGCTCAGCCAACTTCACTGGCTTTAAACAGACATCCACTTAAATAACACAATTCCCCTGCTCAGATACAAAATTTTAACTGCCAAATATTCTCGCGTTTTTCATAGGCTCGAACTCCTTTACGAAATGCGCAATGTGATGTACGCATTAAAAGACCGCTGGAAAACTACCTACTATTCACGCTCCTAGAGTTGTATTTTAGGAGGCAAGAATATCGATTTTAACGAAGCAATTCTCCAGCGCACACACAAAAAAACTGACTTTGTCATGGTGCAATTCATGAGCCAACAGACTGTTACTACGTCTTATTCAAAAGAAGTACTATTATTCAAAATCGACGTTATTTTACCGTTAGCTTAGGTCGATAATGCTTTGCCAAAGTCGGTGGATCACCAGATAAAGACCTTGTATTGCACACAGAGACAAGTGCGTCTTTAACTCTTATATCCCAAAAAAATCTATTTATATCTCCTTAACAAGCCCTCTTTGTTCAAGATATTCTAGAAGGAAAATATTTATCGTTCAAAATAAATATTATAGAAAGGTTAGAGGTGTTCTGCGATAGCAAAGATAAAAGCGATATTTCATAGAATCTTCCAATTCAATAGATGTTCACCATTTATTGTTTAAAAGTTACAATGATTATTCAAATTCTCTCAGACATTCTGCAGAATTAGTAAAATGTTACGGAAGCTGGAAGCTGACCGTAACAAACAGTGAACTGCGTTCACACTTTTTTATTTACTTGAGAGCTTCACATTTATGTAAAAAGCAAATTATCTCAATTCAGTATCCTTAGCCACTTAGTCATTTTTACTTATGTTGTTAATTATTTCAGGATCAAGCATGCTCTGGATGGCCATCCTGGGTGCCATACTGGTGTGGTTTCCAAGTTTCTCAGGGAGCGCTCAAAAAAATCAAGGTACGCTATTTATAAAGTTTCAGAATACGATGAAAGCTAAAAACTCGCTAAGTTTTAAATGTTAAAAAAAAACCCTGACGCTGCAAATGGGTTGTGGTAGAGAACTTTTATCGATATAGGTACATTTTTGGACAACCGTATTCGCCACACATTTTTTAGACCTTACGACTCTCAGTTTATTCATCCCTCTGATGATGCTAACTTTGTTAACGAAACAATCGTCAGGTATGAAAAATATGCGGTGGTAAATTGGGTTTTTAAAAGTGCTGTTATCAGTGCGCATCACACGTTCCAATCTCCAACACACCCAAAAAACCCCAAAGAAATTTAACCAAAAATTGTTTCTTCCAAAATAAAAGTCTGGACGCAGCAAGTACCTTATGGTAGCGAATTTTCATAAAAAATCTTTTAAATAATTAAAGTCATGCCTATATATAGTATTGTAAAAAATTTTGTGCCGAGAGAATTACAATTTTCGGAAAGATAGAAACTGTAGAATGTAATTATTTTTATATCATAGTGTATCTAAATAAGAATGGCTAAAATAGATATTTTCGTGAGATTTGGGATTGCAGGAAAAAGAAGTTGGAGGAAATTTGTAAAGTGACAGATTATATAACCGTTTGACAGTTGAACTATGTTTGTAGGATGTTTAAAATTATGTTGTTTGTAAGCACAAGCTGTATACAAGACATACTGTATAATTAAATCAACAATAAATAAATAAATAAAAATAAATAAAATAGCAAATATGTCTCTTTAATGCAGGCAGGCAGCAATTTGGTCACCGTTATAACATATATAGTAGAAACAATGTACAATATTTTATCAAAATAACTTATTGTTTGAAAATATATTAAACAGTCGAAGACGCAGCAAGTGCGTTATGGTAGTGAATTTTCATAAAAATGATCTGGCACAAAATATTTTATTATAACTTTTTTTTCTTGTAACATAGAAATCTAAATTTTGGTGTATAGTTTACTTTTTATATCGTAAACCTACCTACCAAATTTGGTTATCATAGAGTTTTTATTTTTTAAGATAAAAATTTTTTTCAAATGAAAACTCAAAATTTTTCCGGAAAACCTCGTCCGATTTTTCTGATTAACGAACTTATCAAAGACATTTACAAAAGGAAGGTACATGCCAAATTTTATCAAAATAGGTTTATTATTCTTTGAGATAAAAATTTTTTTTGAATGAAAATCAAAATTTTCCCGGAAAACCTCGTCCGATTTTCCTGGCTAACAAACTTGTCAAGGTCATTTACAAAAGGAAGGTACATGCCAAATTTTATTAAAATCGGCTTATTACTTTTTGAGATAAGAATTTTTTTCGAATGAAAACTCAAAATTTTTCCGGAAAACCTCGTCCGATTTTCCTGACTAACGAACTTATCCAAGCTATTTACAAAAGAAACGTACATGCCAAATTTTATCAAAATCGGCCCATTATTTTTTGAGTTATCGGTGTGATACATATATATATATATATATATATATATATATATATATATATATATATATATATATATATATATATATATATATATATATAAATATATATATATATAAATATATATATAAATATATATATATATATATATATATATATATATATATATATATATATATATATATATATATATATATATATATATATATATATATATATATATATAAACATATAAAAACTGAAACTAACCCCGGATATGGGTTCTAGGGGTCCTAGTTCGCGCTCATTTGCAAAAATTTTTTCAAAATTCAAAAGTCGGGATCTCCCCATTAGTGAATTTTTTCTACGAAAATTCACTAAAAAAATCCGAAAATAAACTTAAATATTTTCGAGTAAACTGGCCGACGAACCTTAGGTTAATAGCAAATTAAGTTATTGAAATTTTAAGCATTTAATGAAAATTCTATCAAAACTGCGTCTAGATTTTTTTTACAAACTTGCATATTTCGATAAAAAAATGCAAAAACGTAAGGGTGTTCAAAAATTTTTTTATAAAATGCAGCTCAAGACACCCTATAGTTAACATATACAATCTTTTTTCCTATCTTGTATAATAACAATTATATTGTGCGTCACCGTGGAAATGCGTCAGTCTATATATATATATATATATATATATATATATATATATATATATATATATATATATATATATATATATATATATATATATATATATATGTATGTATGTATATGTATAAACAAATAAAAACTGAAACTAAACCCGGATATGGTTTCTACGGGGGCCTAATTTGCACTCATTTAAAGCAATCTTTTTAAAATTCAAAAGTCGTGGTCTCCACATTCATGAATTTTTTCTACGAAAATTAGCGCTAAAAATTTTAGACCGTTAAACCATTAACTTAACTAAAACTACTCCAAAAGCATCATAGAAAGGGTCGACTTGAAATTAATGTTCTGGAAATATTTTGGTAAAATAAAGGGCAATGATGGTTGAAGCTGAAACTTAAGGATTGAGTGTTCTGCACTCCTCTTACGACCTTTTCCTTACATGGTCCGTATTTGTTTCAGGGTCTTTGTCTAAATGTTGCCAATTTCGACGTTTCAAATCACGATTCTGAGGAAAACCCCAATTTTGTTTAGATGCCCCTAACTTTTTTGTCTTCAAACTTACAATCCTAAATTTTGGTACATGGTTCAGCCTTTATAATCCAAACACGTTAACCAAATTTGGTTTCGCCTACTTTGTTATTTCCGGAGATATATATTTCATCCGAAAGAATACACAAAATTTTCCGGGAAAACCTGTGACAATTTTTCTGGCTAACAGATATATCCAAGCCGCTTACAAAAGGAAAGCACTCAAAAAATTTGAGCAAAATCGGCCCATAATTTTTTGAATTATCAGTGTGATACCTGTTGTACTGTAAACCGGCCAATAGAAGCTCAACAGGCAGGCGTCACGTATTTTCATGCAATAAGTCAGAACTAAGAACATTACTTAAGTCTGCCACGGAAAAGTTTGATTCAACATTTGTGAAAGCAACTTATTAACTACATATATATTATGAAAATGCAAACCGCTGTAATCTTATCAAATAAATAATTGTTCCTTACCTTTTTGTACCGAAGTTCTTCGAAAATTTATTAAATAAGCACATAATCTGATCGACTGTTAGCGATTATAAATGTAAATGGTTCCAAAACTAAAGTCTGTGGGTAGAGAGAGTGATATACAAAACTTGAAATAAAGGGCATGCCCTTCACGTTTGAAGCACAAAGAGCAGGCTCTTCCATTTGAAAAATTGAGGTACAGCCGTTCGAATTATTTAAAATCCAATCACTATTTGAGAGTGCGCTGTATATGGCATCTAGATTATTTGTCGAATAATATAAACGAAAACCTCTCTAAATGCGTCACTTTCGTTGGACTATGCTATCTATTGGTAAAAACGTCGTATAATAATCTTCGATAGGTACGTGCCAAAACTGTGAATAGTTGCAAAACAATTAAAATAACTCTAAAAGGATGAACGCTACCCAACTTATTTTCCTTATAAACATGCATTACAATTTGATAAAAAATGCAAAAGTGCAATAGTATAAGGGATGTTCGAAAATAAAAAGACAACTTCTTTCAACAGCCAGTTGTGGGCCACCTGTGATTGTCAAAACAATTTTGTAAGATGTGGTTCAACACACCCTATAATTAATGTATACAATTTTTTCTCGTATCTTGTATAATAACGATTATATTGAGCACTACCTAAAAAATGCGTTGTCCTGTATACATGTAAACACATAAAAAGTCAGACTAACCACGGATATGAGTTCTAGGACGCCTGGTTTGCACTCAATTTAAGAAAGCTTTTCAAAATTCAAAAGTCGTGGTCTCCTTATTAGCGAATATCTTCCACAAAAATTCGTCAAAATTTGTAAACCATTAAACCATAAACTTCACTAAAATTACTGCCAAAGCATCAAAGAAAGGGTCTATTTGAAATGATTTTTCTGGAGACATTTAGTAAAATAAAGGACAATAGCGGTTTAAGCTGAAACTTATGGGTTTGTAAAACACACTTTCTCTACACAACCCGTCCTCGTTTCTTTTTTTTTTTTCTTTCTTTTTTTTTAATTTCAACAACACACCACGAGGGCTTACAGCCTAAATACTATCGTACCGTGGGTTTTGACAAGGAGGAAAGAGGCAGCTTGTTAATTCTGGACTTGAGGGTTTGGAGGTTCGGAGGAGAAGGAAAAACATGTGCCGGCAAGGAATTCCACAACTTGGAAGTCCTCGGGACAAAACAGCGGGCATAACAAGATGTTCTAAGTCTGGTCACCTGGACAGTAGGAGGGTGCATTCGCTCTGTTCCCCTGGTAGATCTGTTGGGGGCAACAGGTGGGGGAACTATGGAGGAAAGCTCCTCTTAGCAGTGCCTATAAAAGAGAGAGAGAGAGGTCACCAACGGCACGTCGGTGGGCAAGGGATGGCAGCCCTTGGGTGAGGGTAGGGTCACCGATGAGACGTATAGCTCTCTTTTGAATGGAGTCCAGGATAGCGAGTGTAGAAGCGGCAGCAGCACCCCAGATGTGGGAGCAGTATTCGAGGTTTGGCCTTATTTGTGAAGTATATAAGGTATAGAGATTAGCTGGTGAAAAGTATTTGCGAGCCCGGAAGAGGAAACCTAATTTCATAGCAGCCGCTTCTGCAATTGATGTGACATGTTGGTGCCAATTAAGATTTCGATCCACAGAAATGCCAACCAGAGAAAAGGACCTATTACTTTGAATAACTTGGTTGTTCATTGTGATGGGTATAGGGCTGGTGTATCTCTTGTGAGATAGAAGGTAAGACTGAGATTTGGTGGAGTTGAATTGTACAAGATTTCTACTTCCCCAGTCTGATATTTTTTTGGAGATCCACGGAGACAGAACCCTCCATGGGTCTGCGATCCTCATCTATTTGGGCTAAAGAGACAGGCTTAGAATATTGTATATTTGAATGGAGGGTGCTGTCGTCCGCGTAGCAGGACGTTTCAGGTTCTTTGCCTCAATGTTCCCAATTTTGACATCTCAAATCGCAACTTTGACGTTTTGAAGAAAACCCCAAATATTTTTTTGAATGCCTATACCTTTTTTTCTTTCAACCTACAAACCTAAATTTTGGTACATGGTTTACCTTTTTGCGATGCAAATCCGCGCACCAAATTTTATTGTCATGACTTTGTTATTTCCGGAGATATAGAAATTTTCTGAAAGAAAGCCTAAAATTTTCCCGGAAAACCTCATCAGACTTTCCTGGCTAACGAACTTATCCAAGCCACTTACAAAATGAAGGTACCTGCAAAATTTTATCAAAATAAGCACATCGGAAAAGTGTAGGGATATTTTTAAATAATACAAAAAAGGGACAAATTGATTTTGGAATCGGTCAAATTGCACTCACGGTGTATTTAATCAATCACTCAATATAAGACCATGTGTTAAAAAAGCTGAAATGATATCAAAATTGATAAACCCGATATATGATAAAAGTATAATTTATACGTACCGTTGAATTTAGTGCCAAATTCAGTTATTTTTCAGTTGTTGTTAAGTAGCTGCATTTAAAATATTGTGTTATACCATGGGACGGCGACATTTGGCTTTAGACGAAATGAATCGAGTGGTAGGCCTTCTACAAGCGGGCATGCGGCAGAATGTAGTATCTGAGCAGATGAGTGTTTCCTAAATTGTGATATGTCGTTTATGCAGGCGTTTTAGGAAAACTGACAGTCCGGCCGAGCAACATTCAGGACGAGGACCGCAGGTCAGGATAGATTTTTATGTTTAACTGCCAGGAGGCAGCCTACAATTATGGCAGCTGACTTGGTTACGACTCTGCAAAGGGCGCATAATGTAACCATTAGCCGAGATACTGTAAGAAATCGTCTTCACGAAGCAAACATCTCTAGTAGACGTCCACTCAGATGTCCCCCTATTTCCAGAGTCAATCGCGCCGCAAGATTGGACTGGGATCAAAATTATCTGAATTGGACTGCAGATCACTGGGATACAGTCTTATTCACAGACAAATATAGGTTTGGTTTCCATGCGGATTCTCAACGAATAGGGGTACGGATAATCTGGAAATGCGCAATGCTTAAGACATATTCAGAAAGTGTACACTTACAGAGGTGGTACAATATGGCATAGGGTGGAATAATTATTGGCGGCAGAACCGAACTCGTTATTCCAAATCGTTTCCTAACAGCTCGGCTCTATCTAGATACCATTCTTCAACCCATCGTGCATCTATTTGCAGGCGCTGTTAGTCGAAACTTCCGCCTAATGCATGATAATGCCCGTCCACATACCGCACGCATCGTAACCAACTGGTTGCATAACGCGGGAATTGAAGTTTTACCATGACCAGCACAATCTCAGGACCTGGATCCAATAGAGCATGGCTGCGATATGCTTTGAAGAAGAATTACTCTACATATGGGCAACATCCACAATGCATTTACATTCCAGGAGCTGCTGACAGCAGAGTGGGCATGTTAAAATATCCCTAGACTATTCCGATATATATATATATATATATATATATATATATATATATATATATATATATATATATATATATATATATATATATATATATATATATATATATATATATATATATTGGATCCAAGACAAGAAGGGCCATTATGGGGATCTCCAAAGCAGTAGCAGCTACAGACTTGGTTAAATGGGAGAAAAATTACGCACTTAAAAGCCTAGTCAATTGGCGGTAAGACATGATATTAGACATGTTTTGAAAAATTTGGATTTTTCAATTGGATGGTGCTCCGGCACATTGTGCTATAATTATAATTGAATCATTAAGCCTGTTGATTGATAACAGATGAATTCAAAGAGATGGACCCTGGGACTAGCCTCAAAGATTACTTGACCTAACACCTCTCGACTTCTATCTTTAGGAAGTTATAAAGTGTACCGAACGCCACGTAACTCAATGGGAACTCTTGAGCAGAAAGTACGACTAGCCTTTTCACAAAGGTCTACGATTGAAGGTGTCAGAAGAAGAATTATTATGTGCCGTGAAAAAGTCTATGTAATGTGTGTGGGAGAGGTTGACAAACGGATGTCTTAGTTTGTTTTCTTTGAATGTTGGAAAGCTACAAAATCTGCCTAATAAATTGAAACAGCCAGTTTCAAAATTTTATTACACAAAGTTGTGAAGTTTCTCTCGTTAGGAAAATTAACGGTAATATTTATTTCTAGAATTGATTTGTTATTCAAAAAGATATATATTGAAATCGGCAGCTTTAGAGTGTAACACTGATTTTAAGTTGTGATCCAAACAATAACTACATAAAAGCCTTATAAGTTGAATAAAACTTTTACAATTATAACATTTTTTATGAATTTAGTCTAGGGAGATTTATCTATAGATTTGTCATTCTGAAATATCCAACAACAAAATTCTTGGTCACGTGGTCAGAAATTAAATTGCTATTGGTTTGTTCTATTATTTGCATTCTTATAGCAAATGACGGGGTTTATGTAACGTCATATGTCATATCAATTTATTTTTATTTTAGGTTAATAAGAGAATATGTTGTTTTTCGATTAATCATTTTAGTTTATATAAAAAGCTTGTGAATTAAATCATTGCCTTGTTTGATTATATTGCGAAATGCGTAAGTTATCCAAGACCATACCCTTCAAAATAAGTTATGTTAAATTATTTTACACAGGAACAGTACGTATGCAATCAGGACTGTTAAAAATTGTTAAATATATATAAACATAAATATTGCAAAATTTGAAAACAATTTAATTCTTTATTTTAAATCAAACTCAAAAATTAGTACAGAATATGTAAACCTTGGATAAATAATCACTTCAACCTAACAGCTATAGCACGTTGGAAAAACCGATTCTCGTGCGATCATCGAAGTTAAGCAACCTCGGGCGCTGTCAGTGTTTGGATGGGTGACCGCCTGGGAGCATCGTGTAGTGTTACCTCTTTTTCTTTAGGTAGTGACATTTCTGTTTTGTTCTGATTAGAGAGTTTTTTTTTTAATTAAATGTTTTTTATTTCAAAAACTCGCTAATAGAGAGGTATCGATGGTGAATTTTTCTATACGAAAATTCACTAAAAAAAGAGATATTTACCATTAAACACATATTTATGAAAATGCGCTACCATAACGCACTTGCTGCGTCAGACATTTTTTTTTCTATTAGCAAGTTTTTATAACTAAGCGGTATACTTTCAAACAGCCACGTATTTTAGACAAAGAAAAACTTAGCGTAGCCATAAATCAAACAACAGGTTACTCCGGTGGTATGGAGAAGTGTAATTAAATAAGAAAATGAAATGAAAATAGACGCTGTAATGCCGGCAACAGACAATATTAAATGAACTAATTGCCCTTAATTAACAATTTCTATTTCGTTCTAAATATTTATGATAAATGACCTGTAAATCGTCGAGTTACACGCCATGAATAACTCACTGGATCAGTGGCTACAATTAATTACTCACGATACACTAATATACTATTACTTTGTTTCGATGTGGCTTGTTTTACTATGTAAACTTGTAAATCAATTGTGTTAGCAATAGCAATACAAATACATAAAGATAAAGCAACATCAATCTGTGGATATAGTAAAAATAGTGTTGCAAATTGAATCATAACTTCCACATAGCTATGATAATTTATTCTCTTCAGAAAGACATTCTCATGGAATGAATTTAGGGCCCATGACTTGACCACAGAGAAAATAATTGTATTCCGGTACCCATAAACTTTTCAATTTATATATAATATATATATATATATATATATATATATATATATATATATATATATATATATATATATATATATATATATATAGCCTATATATATATAGCCTATATATATATATATATATATATATATATATATATATATATATATATATATATATATATATATATATATATATATATATATATAGGCTGGCGCATTGAAAACGAAACAGACCGATTTGCGTCCAGAGAAATTTATTTTTTAAGCACCGCTGAAACACATCAATTTTAATATTGAGGGAGACATGTTTTGACATAAAACTCAACTTTGTCACATCAACCCCTTAAGAGTGGTGATAACAACCCTTATAATTTAAATAGGGAACATGGGTCGAGTGTTACATCATTTGAAACCCCTTTCTTTTATGAATTCAGCACACTATTTTTTTGGAAGTTTTATCAACAAGTTTACAAATTATTCACAGTTGAAGATGCAAAAACGCATTTCACTCATTCCCATAAGAAATGTGCTGATAGTCAATGTTTTGTTGGTTTCTAAACAAAAAATTGACTATGAGAACATTTCTTATCGGAATGAGAGAAATGCGGTTTATTATTTCAGTTTATCGGCCGGTTTGATACTGATAGTACTACCGAAAATTAATTTTACAATGGTGTATTCTATAGAAGAAAAAGTTGAAATAACTACTTTTTTTGCAAAAACGATAACTGTGCCAACCGTACCGCAAATTTGTTTAATGAACGACATCCGAAGAGACATGTTAACAGAAAATACATTTTGGAGTTAGTTGCAAAGTTTCGACAAAGTGGTTCAGTAGCCAAGAAAAAACGGGATCCTGAACGTGAATTTCCGGTTAGAAATGAAACTACTGTGATTGGAGTTTTAGGACAAATTGCTGCAGACCCAACTTTGAGCACGAGAAAATTGGCCACTGTTTCAAACATCAAAAGAAGAACTATTCAGCGAATATTGAAGCATCATAAATTTCACCCGTATAAAATTCATCTTGTACAACAACTGAATGAAGATGATTTTGATCGGCGGCTGGAGTTTTGTAAAGTTATGACTGCACGAATAGCTGACAATATCTGTTTTTTAGACGAGTGTACGTTTTTATTAAACTCTACAGTCAATCGTCGTAATTGTCGTTATTGGGCAGATAATAATCCAAGAAATTTTCACGAAGTTAACACTCAAACTGTACAGAAATTGATTGTCTGGACTGTCATTTTTGGAGACCGTTTAATCGGACCAATTTTTCTTGAGGGCAATTTGAGTGGCGAAACGTATTTGGAGTTACTAGAAGATATCGTTCACCCTCTACTAATTGACATTGTTGAAAATGATCGCTATCAAGAAACTCAATTAGTGTTTCAACAAGATGGAGCTCCTCCTTATTTTTCACAACGTGTTAGGAAGTTTTTGAACAGAGAGTTTCCAGAGCAAAGGATTGGGCGTAGAGGTGATATTGAGTGGCCCCCTAGATCACCGGATTTAACTCATTTAGACTCCTTTATATGGGGCCATTTAAAGAGTAGAATTTTTGCAACAGAACCGGAGTCTCTGGAAGAATTACGACGACACATTTTCAAAGAATGCCGTCTAATAATTCCACAAATGCTTCAGAATGTCAGAGCTCGATTTGAACAAAATTTGTACTTTTGTATGGAAACTGGTGGTCAACAATTTGAACACTTACATAACTGAATAAACATTTTTGAACGTTTGGTATTGTTTTTTAGTTTTTTTTAACGAAAAGTTGACTTTAGTGCATTTCTTATCACAATGAATGAAATACGTTCTTGCAAATCCAACTGTTAATAATTTTTAAACGAGTTGATAAAAATTCCAAAAAAATTTGTATTCTGTATTCAGAAAAGAAGGGATCTTTCAAATGATTTAACACTCGACCCATGTTCCCTATTTAAAATATAAGGGTTGTTATCACCACTTTTAAGGGGTTTAAATTGGCATGTTTCAGCGTTTCTTTAAAAAATTCTCTGGACGTAAATTGGTCTGTTTCGTTTTCAATGCGCCACCCTGTATATATATATATATATATATATATATATATATATATATATATATATATATATATATATATATATATATATATATATATATATATATATATATATATATATATATATATATATATATATATATATATTAATGTATCACACAGATAGCTCAAAAAATAGTGGCCCGATTTTGATAAAATTTCCAACGTATCTTCATTTTGTGAGTGGCTTGGACCTGGCAGACTCTACGGCGAGGGGGAGTAATCAGCCCAGCACATCTTGTGTGCGTGTAAAGCTCTGGACCGCAAAAGACAACTGATCTACGAACAGCCTAGACCGGAGACATAGCACTATAAAACTTCACCCTACCAATCGCTGTGCAGACTAGTTCAACGCACAGTGATTTTCGAATAGGTGGAGTAGAAAGGCTAAGGGCTTGCACAATAAGCCAAACGCTGCAGTGCTATCGGGGCGACAAAGACGCGGACGTGCCCTGAGGGATAAAAAAAGTGGCGTGAATGAGTTCGTTAGTCAGGAGAATCTCACTACGTTTTAAGGGAAAATTTTTGATTTTCTTGCGGAAAAAATTTATATCACAAAAAATAGAAAAGCTTTGATAACTAAATTTGGTACATAAGTTTATGATATTAAAAAGAACTATATTCAAAAACTCATATTTCTATGTTACAAGAAATAAAAGTGCTAGAAAAATATTTTGTGCAAGATCATTTCTATGAAAATTCACTACCATAACGCACTTGCTGCGTGCAGACTTTTATTAATTGGTCTTTTCCAGAAAATTTGGCAGTGACAGTTTTAAATAATTTGGACTTTCTATTTGGACAGTTATAAACTTAGCATTTATCTACGACGTATAATTTGTGTGCACAATATATTACTATTAATATTATTACTGTTTTATTTGTGGGATTCGTAGTAGGAACAAGTATAATAATGCACTCATTATATAATCTTGTGTTGTATAATGTGTAAATCTCTAACCCGAAAATCCTCTTATCTTCTATCCACATTTTCCCTTCTCTCATATCAATTGAAGACCTTGCTGCAAAAAGGAGGTAACTCCATTTTTTTTAGGAAAATGACCTTTCTATACTAAATTGTGTACAAAAAAATTATGCGTCGTTTGGTGCAAAAACGACGTGAATCTGTGATATACACCACCTTCTAGACCGTTTTATGTACTTATCCCCTAGTATTGCTTGGAGCAAGAATGAGACTTCTCCGGATTTATCTCCTTTTTGCACCAAGCAATTTTAGTATTCGGTTGACAACAAGACCATACATATTGCATTGTTGCGCTATTTTACGCAGGCATACAACACGTGTTTCTATGAAGTGGTGTGTTTGTTAAAATTGAACGGTTTTAGTGTAAATTTTCTGCGAATAAAAGTAACTATGAGTGATACAAGTGAAGTAAAAAGTGAGCCTTTTAGTGCTGGTTCCTCAGATAACTATGAACCTAGCGAAAAAAGTGAGATTAATAATAGTGATACAGAAAGTGAGGTTACTGCCATTTCGAATCCGAATACATCCGGAATAAAGAAACGGAAATCAAGAAATGAATTTAACTGGAAAAGGAATGTTAGGAAAATAAAGCTGGCATTAGGCATGGTGCCGACTATAAAAATCAACCAAAAGCAGCTAGAGTCTTGGGAGTAGATTGCAGTTGTAAAAAAATATTTTGTAGAAGTTGATGATGATATGCGAAATGATATTTTATCAAAATTTAATGACATCGGTGATAAAATTGCACCAGACCGTTATCTGCCTGGTAATATCACGTCTCATACTCCGGTTCGTTCTCGTCCAAAAAATAATGTCGGCAAACATCGCGCTCCTGTATATAAATATAGATTTCGAATTGGAAATATGGTTGTAGATGTTTGTAAAAAGGCATTTTGCGCCATTCATGACATTTATAAAAAGCGAGTGGAACTTCTGGCAAAACATTTATCTATTTCAAATGAAATAACGTCACCTAATGAGCGTCGAGGAAAGCATCATAATCGACCAGAAGAAATCGTTGAACAAGTCAATCTTTACATCAACAGTCTCCAAAGTCGTGCTTCACACTATAGCAGAAATAAAAACCACAAAACTTGTTACCTGCATCCTGACCTCAACGTTAAAAAAATGTATGAGTTATATATCGAAAAATTCTAACCTGACATGAAAATATTGTTAGAGGAGAGGAAAGAGAAGACAGCAGATTGCAAACCAAAAGTAACTTACGACTTTTATTTCCGATATTTTAAAGCTAATTTTAAGCTTAAATTTGGTAATCCAAGAACTGATAATTGTCACGTTTGTGATCAGTTGGAAAATGAGTCTAAATCTAAATCACTCTCAGATGAGCGTCTCAAGCAAATAAAAACGGAGAAAAAATTGCATCATAGAAAAGCGCAATCATTTTTTGAGGATCTGTCCCAGAAAACTGCGCTTGCCAAGGAAAATAATAACATTGAGGTACTATCGTTTGATTATCAGCAAAATATCCCCTTGCCAAGAGTTCCATCAGGGGATGCATTTTATTTAAGACAGTTATGGCTTTTCAACTTCTGCATTCACCCTGGGAAAATGGCATTGCTCACTTTTACGTTTACGATGAAACTGAGGGCAGAAAGACTCCCAACGAACCCATTAGCTTCTTACTACACTATATTGAGAATGTTCTTCATAAAGATGTCGATACTTTATACTTATACTCGGATAAGTGTTGTGCTCAAAATAAGAACCATACAATGGTACAGTTTCTACATACATTAGTACAATCAGGCCGATTAAAAAAAATTACTTATAGATTTCCAGAGCCGGGGCAAGGTTTCCTCCCCTGTGATCGATTGGGGTACTTGAGAAATCAATAAGAAAAGTTGAAAGAGTATACGTTCCTCAGGAGTATATGCAAATAATGGCCAAGTCTTCACGTACATTTTCTATTATAAGGGTCACTCAAGATCAAATAATTTTTTTTGTTGAACTCCTAAAGCCTCCTTTTAAACGAGTCACAGTGAATAGTAACAGAGAACTATTCAACATAAGCCAGTACAAGACCTTTGTTTACTGTTCTGACGTCTCTACCATCCAGTGCAGTAAGTCTACTAATATCATGATCTTCGTAAGTTTCGCAACCCAAAAGTCAGCTGTACTACTCGCATTGGCCGAAGCTTTACCAGTTTATTGTAACAAACTAACTGTCAAGAACGCAAAATATGATTATGAAGTCTGCTAATAAATATGTACCTCAGAATGACATTTGGTAACATCAACAGCTAAAATCAGATTCCAACCTCACCCAGGATAATGATACCAAATCACAGACGATGATGCTAATGAATAGCAAGATATTTTTGATGTATTCTGTATTTGTTTATTTCATCGGTATACATTATTTTAGTTTTATTATCTACTACTTTAGTTTTTGCTTAGGAAAGTCATTAATTTTATGTTACCGTCAAATTTATTCAATAAAGATTATTCAGAACATGAATCACTTTTGTTTTTTTTTTGAGGTTCTCTAGAAAAAAAATGTTTTTGGCAAAAAGGGGATAACTCCAACGGTTTCTATTTTTTTTAGTTAAAATTGATGAATATATTGAAATGAACTAGGTGCCTAAAATAGCTAACTCATTCGATGATACTGTAAAAAAAGGGGGAAAATGATATTTATCAAATTATAGGAATTAAACGTTTTTTTCAAATTCCTCGAAAACTACTTTTGTGGAGTTGTCCCCTTTTGCAGCAGGTTCTTCAATTTTCAACCATAAAAAAACTAAACGTAACCTATTCGCGCAATCGACCGCAGTATATAACATCTCTCTGTCTTGTCAAGAAATTCAAAACATACAATGGACAATAACGCATTACAAATTGTATCTTAAATGAGGTAAAACAATTTTAACTTAAGATTAAGTAGAACAGTTATATTTACTAATCTAATCTAGTAGGTGCTTTCCGAATTATTTTTGACCTACGCAGCTCAATAGAGACTTCAGCAGTTTTGTTATCAATCGCTGTATTACCAAACGTAGCATTATCAGAACATTGACTATCATTTCCCAATACTTGATCATTATTCTGGTTCGAATTCGTCCTTTTTTTACTTTCTATTGAACCTGATTCTGTGGCAACATTCGGTACATTAACTGTATCCTCACTTTTATCCTGGATGTCATATGGCATCTCAGGCATAGTTATAATTGTTGGAGTTTCATACCCAATCGAACGGATTTCCAGATATGATTGTCATCTAACATTATTTAAATAAAGTACTTTACCCAAACGTTGTTTAATCACCCGAAATTCCGACTTAAAATCATGAAGATATTCACACACTGCAACTCTTTCCCTTTCGTGAAATTCGCGAACTGTAGATTTATTAATAATATCAGTTTCCTTCCGCTTGCCTTCATGTGTATACTTAAATAAATCTAACCTAGAACGTATTTCTCGTCTAAACATTAAGTGCGAAGGACTCACGCCCGTAATTGTATGTGGTGTCTTCCAATAATGCAAAAGAAATTTATATAATTCCAAATTAACATCACCTTGTAACGCTCTTAACACCTGTTGAAAACTTTGCATACATATTTCTGCCATGCCATTTGTAGCAGGATGGTATGGTGCACTTAATTTGTGATATATACAGTTCTCATTCAGAAATCTGTTAAACGGAAATGAAGCGACATGTCGAGCATTTTCTGAGACTAGGAATTTTTGTATTCCAAATGTACTAAAAATTTTTACGACAAACTGTAATTGTAGTGTCCGTATTAATATTTTCACATTTCTGTCCACCCACTAAATGCGTCTACTAAAGTAAAGAAATAGTGTCCCATAAAAGGTCCTGCATGATCAATATGCATGCTTTCAAAAGGTTCTGTAGGTTCCTCCCAGGCATACACTTGTACTTTTGGTGGGTTATATAAAAATGCTCTCTTTCACATGACCATTGCTTTTACGCCCCCTATATCCATTTCTGAGATATGGTACCTCTTTACCCATAATGAAACACCCTGTACACAGTTTTTTCGCAATTATACTTTTTTCAATAGCTTTTATATTTCAGGGTTGTTTTTAGGTAGTGGTACCACACAGTTCGTTAAAATTTGGCAAGAGTCAAGACATTAGCATTAATTTTCTAAGATCTTATATCAGAGAGCTATTAATCTAAATCGACCTAACTAAAACTTAGAATTGTTTCTTTTACTCTGTGTTTTTTTTTTAATTTTCCCATCAACTACTATGGTGATTAGATAAATAATTTGCACACTAGGAATTTCACCAAACCTGGACTGAGACTCAAACCCGTTATCTATTCGGCATTACTTAACGTCGATTATGTAACATCGGCAAGATTTTGAACTGTGCTGCCGTGGGGGCCAGGACTGTGTAGTTTGTATAAAAGACAAATAGCAGGTTATGTTCGTTTGTGCTGGGATCCAAACATTTAAGTTTAAATAACCTGCTAAATGTCTCTAAAATAGCTAGAAATTGTTTAATTTTTTGTTACTTCATAGATACCTTGTATTATATCTCTAACATAATATACGATAGTTTAGGCAAGAGCAAACCTACTGCAATTGTTTTTGTTGACCTGGCTAAGGGTTTTGATACAGTCAACCATGATATTATTTTACAAAAGCTTTACAACTATGGGATCAGAGGTACTGCTCATAAACGAATGTCAGATTACTAGCTAATAGGCAACAACGAGTTAAAATTAGAGACTATATAAGTGAGAGTAAAACTGTTGGTACTGGGGTTCCGCAAGGAACTATATTTGGCCCTTTGCTGTTTATTCTATACCTCAATGATATGCTGAAAGATAATGTAATTTCATATGCAGATGATATAGCAGTTATTGTTACTGATTGGTGGGTTCTTTTAATCTATACAATTTTTACACCAATTTTCAATGTCTTTAGTAATGTTGAACGAGTGAAAAGGACTCATTACTTTGAATAACTTGGTTGTTCACTGTGATGGGTCTAGGGCTAATGTATCTCTAATGAGAAAGAAAGCAAGTCTGTGATTTGATAGGGTTGAATTGTACAATATTTCTACTTACCCAGTCTAATATTTTTTGGAGATCCACAGAGACAGAACCCTACATGAGTCTGCGATCCTCATCTAACTGGACTAAAGAGACAGGCTTAGAACATTGTATATTTGAGTGGAGGGTGCTGTCGTCCGCGTAACTGTAAACTAGGTTGGATGTGCTAGAGAGGAGGTCATTGATGTGGAGAAGAAACAAAGTAGGGGCTAAAGCTGAACCTTGAGGAATTCCTGCATTAATTGGATACAGTTTAGAGGAATGGCAATCCACGATAACAGAAATGCTCCGGTTAGAGAGAAAATTTGCTGTCCATGTACAGAGTTTTGGTGGTAGGCCATAGGTCGGAAGTTTATTAAGCAGCGCTGCGTGCCAGACCTGGTTGAATGCTTTGTATATGTCTAGAGCAACAATCTGGGATTCACCGTGTAGTTCCATAGACTTGTGATGGGTGACAAAGGAAAGGAGGTCAGCAGTTGATCTGCGCTGACGGAATCCATACTGCCTGTCGTGAATTAGACTGTGTTTTTCAAGAAATTTTAGTAATTCGGTGTTTATATACTTTTCCATCACTTCAGAGACGACTGAAAGGAGAGAAATAGGCCTGTAGTTGCTAGAAAGCGCTTTGGATCCTTTCTTGGGGACGGGTTGTACTCGAGCAGTTTTCCAGTTACTAGGGAGAATGCCTCTATTGTAAGATGTCTTAAACAGACAAGTCAGGACAGGAGCAAGTTCTGGTGCGCATTTTTTGAGAACAATTGCTGGGATCTCGTCAAGGTCAGAGGCTTTCCCGGTATTACGAGAAGAGAGCATCTTTCGTACCTTTTTAGTTTTGAAAATGATATCCGTCAACATTTGGATGTGGGTTGAGAGTAGAATTGCCGGAGAACAACGAGGCAAAAAGTTCAGCGTTGCCCAGGGCGGTAGAAACAATTTCATCCCCTGAGACAAGAGGTGGGAACGTGCTCTTGCAGAAATTATTCCCAATAGATTTAGCAAGAGTCCAGAAGGGTTTGCTGCCGCTGGAGCTTAAGAGCGCTTTCTTTTTGATGTAGTTATTAAACGAGATTTTATTGCCTCAGAAAGAATGCGGACATAGCGGTTTCTAGCGTCGTTAAATGCTTGACGATTTTCTTGACTGGGATTGTGTAGTAGCGTTTTGTGAGCTTTGACCTTTTCAAGTCTGGCCTTGTCACAGGATTTAGAGAACCAGGGCTTTTGAGTGGCTGCAGAGGTTTTCTGTGTTCGTGGAATAAATAATTCCATGCCAGCTTGGATAATTTCGGTGACGTTTTGTGAGATATCAGAGGGGTCAGGATGAGAGAAACAGACAGACGACCATGGAAATTAGGAAAAGTAATCTCGCATTTCGTCCCAGTTCGCGGAGTTGTAGTGCCAAACGATACGTGGGTGTGATGACTGTGTGACCTCGGGTTGCATTGCGCAGGAAGCAGTGACCATGCCGTGGTCTGAGCGACCAAGAGTGGCGGTGACTGATATCTTATAGCAGTCAGGATTTGTAGTGAGAAGGAGATCCAAGGGATTTGAGCTGTGTGTTGGGATGCGAGGAAAGTAAGTAGGTTGCTGAACCATATTGGTTAAAGAATTGCTGACTGCAAAGGCCTACACTGCTCTTCCTTGTGGATCGGTTTTTGAAGATCCTAGCCATTCCTTATTATGGACATTGAAGTCACCAAGAATAGTGACCTCGGAGAAAGGATATTCAGAAATCAGATAGTCGGTTTTTTCAGAAAGGTAGTCAAAGAGCTGGACAAAGTTGTTGTCAGAAAGTGACCGGTAAATGCAACAGATGAATTTAGTTGCAACCCTGAGAGAGAGAGAGAGAGAGAGGGAGAGAGAGTTTTATCCATAGTATGTCTTTTTTTCCAGCTTCTAAATTGGGGAGCCTGGTGCAGAGTAGATTGCTACGGACGTACGCGCACACGCCTCCATGCAATCTAAAGGAAGTAAGGAGCTCATACCCCAGGAAATTAAGGTGATTAGTGGCTGTTTTGGCACTGATTTTAGTTTCGGTGAGGAAGAGAAATTGGGACCTATTAGCCTGGAAGAAATGGTGGACGGAATTCAGGTTAGAGTTTAGGCCACATATATTCGAGAAGGATATGTTAAATCTTGATGCTGGCGCCCCCCTGTACACCCCTCTCCCGGAGATTCGAATGGAGAGGTATTTTACCTCCGGAATCTTTTGTACAAGGAGGAGCCATCATTATTTTTGCTTATAAGGGAAACCGACTCATACACCAGAACCGGAAACGTCCGATGGGACTTCACCGGTCCCTTGATGTACGGGGTGGTACCTCCTCGGGCGTGAAAAAATCCTGTACTATCACGTAAAGGAAAATTCCACTACCACCTACCAAGGTGCCCTGGCATTTGCACTTTCCTCCGGCATCTTGATGTATTTGTACATACAGATAACAACGCAGATTTTTTGTATATGTAAATTGTAATGTAGCGGTAGCCGTACCTGAGTAAGTTTCGATCCTCGTCGCCAACTGTTGTATTTGTGGGATACGTAGTAGGAATACTTATAATAATGCACTCGTTTTATAATTACCCCTTTATCAAAAGACACGTGTGTTGTATAATCTGTAAATCTATAACCTGAAAACCCTCCTATATTCTAGCCACATTCTCCCTTATAGCATGCCAATTGTCAACTATGGAAAATTAAACTTAACCTATTCGCGTGATCGACCACAGTATATAACAATTACTATCTAACGTTTGCCTCTTTGCAGCTTATCAGATCAGTCCAAAGCCGTGTTGGGTGGACGGATTAGAGGGCACGTGCATGTTTGTGTGGGAGTGCATAAAATCAGAAGGATATCACATAGGGATGTGCGTGGACACCTTCATGTTTGGCTCGTGCTGTGCCCATAACTCAACGGACAATTCAGTGTTGCCGCATTATGCGATTGCTGCCGCCACTGGTCTGCCAGGCAACCCAACACTGCTCTACACACCTCCTAGTCACAATAGTCAGTCTACACCTAGACCTCATCATAGTCATAGTAAACCAAAACCTTCCAGGTAAGTCAAAATATTGTTGTTAGTGTTATTATTATCAAGTACGTTTAGAGATCCCAAATTACCACAAGGCATTTTCAAAAAACTAGAGGATCGTTTTGCTAACCAAGCTAGCGTTATCAGGCGTTAAAAATCCGAAACGTTTGACGACTACAACTGTGTTTCTATTCTGTGCAGGTACTCGGCCTTACAAGTTTGAGGGTTGTTCAAACAAACAAACTTTTACTGCTTCTGTACCGGAAAGCCCTCTATTCTAACTTAGTGATAGTTTCGATAGTTCGAACCATCATCAACTGTGTTTTTTCATATGGGCCTTATATTGGATTTTCACGGTTTTGAAAAGCCCATGTTTTTGCCTCTACAAATATGTATCACACTTAGTAAAAAAAGTTAGGGTATGGGTTGAAAAACAAAAAAATATGATTTTGTTACGAATTTGGCAACGTCGCACGATGAAACACAAGTTCAGTAAATAATTTGGTGAAATATATTTATCCGTGATACATTAATGTTCTAGTAGGCTTTGGATTTTAGACGAATGAAAATTTGTAAATCTGTCACGACTTCTGTCAGAACTGTGAACGCTTGTCTTTATTTAAACGCGTTTTATTTCTTGACTCGGGCCTAGTGTTCAGAATGGCAGAAAATTTCTCGAATGAAGAAAAGTTTGATATCTCATATATTAGAAATAAAAGGAATGCGGATAAGGCTGTCAACAATTATTTGGAAAAAGTCAACAGTTCAGGACGTTTTGAAAAAACAACATTATCGTCCGTATAAGCTCACCATCGTAAAAGGACTTCGAGAAGGCGATTTCAAAAGAAGAGTATCTTTTTGCAATTGGCACCAGGGAAAATGTCAAGATAATTTGAACTTTGAAAATAACGTTGTACGGACGGACGAAACTCATGTTACAAATTGCGGAATATTCAACAAGCATAATCGTCTTTATTGGGCTACCGAAAACCCTCAGCTGCGGGAACAGCGTAGATTGCAAGTTCGATTTGGCTTTAATGTTTGGCGTGGAATGTATGGTGAGATATTTTTCGCTTTATTCTGAAAAATAATTATTCTTCTATACTTTGAATTATTTTAATATTCCTATCGTAAGAAGAAATTAAACCATTTCATGTTAATAGGAAATCAACTAATTGGACCCTTTATTTATGATCAAACATTGACAGGACAAAGATACCTTGCAATGTTGCAAAATGAAATAGTACCAGCAATTATGGAACTTCTCCCAGATAATGAGTTCCGTAATGTATGGTTTTAACGTGACGGCTGCCCCGTCCATAATTCCAGGGAAGTACATTTTTTTTGTGTGAGACATTTGGTGAAAGAATAATATCTAACAGTGGTCCGGTGCGGTGGCCAGCGAGGTTCCTCGACCTCACTCCAGTAGACTTGTTTTTGTGGGAACATGTTAAAAACGAAATCTATTAATTTGATCCCCCAGAAGGCAAAGAAGTCCTCGAAAAGCGAACGCGGGATGTTCTGTCCAATGTTAACCGTAACACAATTCATCGTGCTACCAAATCGGTGATAAAAAAATGTGAGAAATGTATGGAAGCAAATGAGTCGCATTTTAAACGTTAAATTAGACATTTTATTTAGGTAATTATTATGTCATTTGACACATTATTGTTTTTTCCTTTCATTTTTGTGTTAAAACTTAAAAAAGGGTAATTTCTATGTTTTCAAAAGATTTTCACATAGGAGAAACTATTGCTTATAAGGATATGTTGTTATAAATTGTAGTTTAAAGATTAAATGCAGTAAAAACACCTTAAGTGTGAGTGTTTCATTGTGAGACGCTGCCAAATTCGTACCAAAATCATATTTTTTCATTTTTCAACCCATAACCTAACGTTTTTCACTAAGTGTGATACATATTTGTAAAGGCAAAAACAGAGGCTTTTCAAAACCGTGAAAATCTAATATGGCGCCCATATGAAAAAACAAAGTTGATGATGGTTTCAAATTATCGAAACGTTGAAAATCTGACTTCACAGGCATTTCTTACGTAAAAAGTTTCTACAGATTTCAGAAATTTTCATAAATAAAGAAAATACAGGGTATTTTCGAAAATGCGTCATTTTAGTTTTTTTCAAATATCGTAAAACCAAAAGAGATAAAATTGTAAACTAAACGGCATTCAATTACAAACAGAATTGTCTAAAACGTTCCCCATCTAACCGCTTTCCTATCTCTTACCGTTTCGGAGATCGCAGTACATGCATCACCAATAATTTCAGGCACACTGTATAAATATATATATATATATATATATATATATATATATATATATATATATATATATATATATATATATATATATATATATATATATATATATATATCGTACCTATAACTCAAAAAAGAATGAGCCGATTTTGATGAAATTTGCCACGTACCTTCCTTTTGTGAGTGGCTTGGATAAGTTCGTTAGCCAGGAAAATCTGACCAGTTTCTCCGGAAAATTTTTGTATATCCGAAAATAACAGGGCCATGACAACCAAATTTGGCACATATGTTTGCACTATCAAACTTACCCCAACTACCAAAATTCAGGTCTCCAAGTTAAAAGAAAAAAAGGTTATAGGCATTTAAAGAAAAAAAATTTGGGTGCCGCTGCTGATCAGAGGCAAGCACACGGACAAAATATTTTGCATGATAAAGAATTAATATTATATACAACGGTTAAGTTTTCTTGACGCGAAAAGGTCACGAAGTATCAGAAAAAAATTTTTGGAAGATTTTTGTGATATGCTGGTAATTAATAATAAATGTTTAGTAAGTTATTGTAAAAAAAAGTTGTAGAATTTTTGTGCAAACTATAATTTAGTGCAACATTACTAAAAACAATTTCTGAAAAAAAAAAATAGTGTTTTTTTTCAATTTTGGTCATAACGCTGTTTGAATAATTATATCTTGGCAGGTGTGTAAATAGCTTGAAGAGGTTCGTTGGCCAGGAAAATCGGACCAGTTTTTTATGGAACTTTTTAAGTTTATTTTCGGTAAATGTTTGCACTTTTTGAAACAACAAAGGTAGTTTAGTGAAATATGGTACATTGTTACTACTATATAGGTTATACTGCTAACCAAATATCCTTTTTTCAAAAACAAGACGTATTTGCCATTTAAAACATTTTTACGTAAATTCGTTACCATAATGCTCTTGCTCCGTCAAGGATTTTTAGTGAATTTTCTTTTAAAAAACCACTAATGAGGAGATAGCGACTTTTGAATTTTGAAAAAAATTCTACAAATGAGCGCTATTTTGGACCCCTGGAACCCAAATCCAAGGTCGGTTTCAGACTTTATATATATATATATATATATATATATATATATATATATATATATATATATATATATATATATATATATATATATATATATATATATATATATATATATATATATACACTCGTCGCATAGAATAGATATTCAAGAATAGGGGATGACTCACTAAAAACTGTAATTTTTGAAAATGCTATAACATTAAGTATTTCATTCGTACGTAAGTGTAATATTAAAAAATATGAGAATATTCTAAATAATGAAAGAAATCGGCTCAGCTCTCTATGAAAATTTTTAACGCGGTTTTTTATCTTTCAACTTAAGACGTCACTAAGATCGCAACAGTCGAATGTGTTTCAGTGACCGGCGAACTGGTCACATTTCAAGGAATTTGGGATATAATATAAAATTTCCTGAGACATCAAGGTGCCATCTCTATAACTACCAAGTATATAAAACAAACAATTTATTAGATAACATCCGTGGTCCAGTGGCAGAATGCTTGGGTGATACGCGGGCGGACCGGGTTCGAATCCCATCGGACGCATGTAACTGCTTGTTTTGTTTCACTAACTTTCATATTGCCACGTAGCCTTTGCAGCTTTAATGAAATTTGTAATTTTTATAGAACCTTTAAAGTAATTTATAAAGAGACTTACAGTACCTAGATAAACAATCTATAATCTACCTAGATATACCAAATTTAAATTTTCTAGTTTCATAGAAAATTGAGTTTTAATCATTTAAAGTTTTATTTTCAAACGGAACTAGAACACATAATTAATATAGCTTTTATGACAATCGAGAAATAAAGATTGTAACACTCTTGAAAAAGTTCTTTAAATGAGCGGGTATTAGGACCTCCACAACCAATCTTCAAGGTATTAATTTTTGTAATATGCCGTACTAACAGTGTACAATTCTTATGAAAATTCACTACCATAACGCACTTGCTGCGTCCCGAATCACTTTTTTTTTTGCAATATGAGATCTCAAATAGGTAAAAATTCCTGTCTGACTTCTTACAAAGCACATTATAATGACCACTTTCCATTTCAGTCGACCTCATCATCATCACCATTCTTCAAATCACTCCACAAAGCTGCGTCCAGTAACTGGCTCACCCGCAGCAGCACGGCCGCATACAGTGTCGACATCTCTGCACGTGCGGCCGAACCAAGCATCACGGAACCCAACTCAACCACCGCGACACAGTGTGAGACCGATGAGCACCGATGCTCTGTCGCTAGCCAATAGCATCAACATAGGCAGCCACACGAAACCGGGTTGGCAGTTTACTACAGAACCGGGGTTCATCACTTCACTCAATCATCACAATGCAAACGTGCTACTATCTGTAAACAAGCCTAGCTGGCAGAGCACTACAGAACCGGGGTTTGTTACCAGGGTTAAAGTGAAACCGAACGTATACAAGCCTAAGCCCAAACCAACCAAGAAACCGATACAGAATACTACAAACAAGACTGTTGTAAAACATGCAAATAAAACTGTGAAGCCTCCAGCAAATATTACCAAAAGGTTTGTAGGTACTGATATGTTTTTTTTTTTGTTATACTTTGACACTTTGTTTAATGAGACGCCCATCGAGATTTTTTTACCACTAAATATGTTTTTATTAGCTTTGATCACAGCATCGAATTTACACTGTTCAAAAGACATGTAAGCAATGTTCTGCATTTTTTTTTAACTTTTAACTATAAATGAACAAGTAGGTTAAATTAGGTGGGTACTTTTATTGGGAAATAGGGTAGTAAAACATATATAAACTTTTACTACCCCATTACCGTACCTACCCAACAAACAATTTTGAACTGCTTACACATTAAACAATGTAGTTACTTTTTTGCAGCTCATTTTAGCTTTAGTAAATTACACAATTCTACAATTTTTATCAAATTTTCGTAGAAAAAACTCGCTAATGAGATGAGCTATATATATATATATATATATATATATATATATATATATATATATATATATATATATATATATATATATATATATATATATATATATATATATAATACAGGCGATGATAAAGTTTGAAACATAATTCGTAAATGCGTTATTTAATTTTTTCAAGAAAAACGCTTGAACAGCTCATTTTTAGTGAATTTTCTTTAAAAAAATACACTAGTGAGGAGATCGCGACTTGAATTTTGAACAAACTTCGTCAAATGAGCGCTGTTTAGGACCTCTGGAACCCAAATCCCAGGTCGATTTCAGACTTTATATGTTTATATATATATATATATATATATATATATATATATATATATATATATATATATATATATATATATATATATACAGGGTGCTACAGATTCGAGGCTCACCATCCCACACAGCACACGGACATCCATTAGATATCTAATGGATATCCATGATGGATATCCAGGACGTCCAATGGATATACATGGATATCCAATGGACATACAGATGTCCTACTAATATCCATCGATCTGGATATCCACGTGGATATACATTGGATGTTGTATGAATATACATGTGGACATGAACTGGATATCCATTATACGTCTAATGGATATTGTATGGATATACATGTGGTCATAAAATGGATATCCATTATACATCTAATGGATATTGTATGGATATGCATGTGGTCATGAAATGGATATCCATTATACATTTAGTAGATATTGCATGGATATACATGTGGTCATAAAATGGATATCACTTTTACTTTTGCATGAAATGGATATTCGATGCTAGCCCTAAACTCTCCTCTCTTGCTAACCACACCCCCTCATGAAAACACTAATATAAGCAAATAAATATTTTATTTTATTCTAAAATCATTTACATAACAAGATTTTCTTCATCTATGACCTGGCTCAAGTCCGCATTCTTGCTGTAAAGAAAAAAAGACTGCTAATAATCAAACTCATAAGACCATCCAATAAATACTCAACAAATGCTAATAAAATTTACTTTATTATAGCTATTATAATTACAACAGTTTAGTGATTATTCCAAAATAAGAGGTAACAGGTATTAATGTTGAGTATCACGACGAAACTGACTATACCCAATAGTTTCAATTACCCTTAAGTGATCTATTTCCATAATCTACTGGAAGTGATCTGCTTCCAAGTAGGGACGATAGATATACACCAGTGAAATGAACAATTTTACATATACATGAACTTCCATTATATAACTAGACAATTTTTGCTGATTACAATAAGAGGTAAAAATATTTAATTAATGATATTCACCAGTTTAAATAATGAACTCATTAATAAGGTGGCTTAGATCAAAGTATATTCCAAACATTTGCAACAAATTCAGAGATCTATTAGTTAATTAATAGTAAAGTAAGTCATACCATATTTCTCTCTCTCTGGTGCTAGCATGACACATCCAGTTTTTAATGTTATCCACTACTTCTTTTTCTGATACATTTTTTGCTAATTTATTTGCACGTACAGAGGCTAGAAATTATTAGATATATAGGTCATTCATTGTATAAACTTCATAGAGAGACAATAACTTACATATCACAACCTCAGCAAGATGGAGACTTGAAAATTTTCTTTTTTTTTGGCACCCACCCAACTATATTCTTGGGCCACTTTGTTGGTGAAGAGCCTTCTGAAAATTAATTTGGTGATTTCATCATTTCGGTGACCCCAATTTTAGCACAATAATTTATCTGAAGAAGAAAGAATCGTAACTGTGAAATCTTATTCATAAAACGATTGCTGTGAAGATATTTACTAGCAGAGGTTTCCTTACCAAATGCAACTTAAATTGAGAATCATCAAGTTTTTTTTTCCATATTATTCAACTCCTCTAATGATTTAAGAGGGAACATACTGATGTCCAATTGGGGATCATTGCTTTTCATTGGCACATCTGCTGCTTGTCTCTCCGAGCTCAATGAATGCTCGATAAGAGCCCATCTCTGGTTCAATGTGATGACATTTACTTTAATAAATGCCAGATCTCTTAAAATTCTCGACCTGAATTCTGTAATAAATTGAGAATTGATTAGTCATTATGTTATATTACATCATCGCACCATATGTATATGTTTTGATATATTACCATCATCTGCAGCACGAGTCTCAGAAGAAGGTCCTGACCTGGCCTTATTTGTCATTCTTTGTGAACATAATATGCCTCTAGGAGTGTAGGCATCATCTGAAACAGGAGTCGAAGTCACAGTTGGAACAGGAAACTGCCTATTAAAACTGGATGTTGTAGGTGTCAAATGAACTGTACTCTCCTGCCTTCCTGTCTCTGATGAATCTATATCAGTTGCTGCCTTTTTGGACACCTGTAATGAAGGACCTTTGGGATACGGTGGCAGCAAAGGTAATTCGTCTTCTTCTTCACTGCTTGATATTTTTCTTTTTTTCTTGATTTTTCTATTGGAAAATTCAATGTCTGAATTCAAATCGGATTCTTCTTCAGCCTTTTTTAGCTTCTTCCTGGCGATGTCATATGATGCTGAATAAGAAAAGGGTTGTCAAATTTCATTGCGTATCACAGTTTTTCTCAGGGTTTTCAGCAACGTTCGTGGATCATGTGAATGTTTTGACCCACATGGTTGTTTATATAATGTGTTCATTAGGTCAGCCAAGGCAGAGTGTTTTATTCTGTGTATTGATGCCCAATTTGCTAATTCATTCTTTAAACTATTATTGAAATTTAGATTGTCAGCATTATTGGTTAGTTTAGAACTATGATTAGTTTTACAATATTGGTGTTGATCACTATATACATTTCCTTCACAAAATAATGTTTCATTGAAATTAAAATCTTGTGTTTCCGTCATACTTTGAGATGAAGTCATGGAAACATTTCCATCACAAAATATTGTTTCATTGACATTAAAATTTTGTGATTCTTTAATATTTTGAGATGAAGTCATGGCAGAATCCAACAAATCGGAATCACAATGTTCTTTGCGTTTTTTTTTTTTAATATTTCTGTCCTGGCTAGCATCTTTTATGAAACGGCGAATTTGCCTACGTGATACATCGAGAAGAGATTTATTTTCTAGTTTAAGTCCACTAGCCATGTTATTAACAACCAACGTGCTTTTTCAGCTATAAATATAATTAATATTGGTATTTACGTAAATATAAACTATGTTCTCATAACTAAAAAAACGTAATGTTGAGTACTCACCTGTAAATTATGAAATGTAATGACTGAAAATCACAACAACAGCAAACTTATTAATCAAAACAACGTAGGTACACTTTGTTTTCAGAAGGATCTTGACCCTCTAACTCTAACCCTAAATAATAATAATTGTAGTTTTGTAGTTCATTTAGCAATTGATGCAGAATCCCAGTGTGCAATTTTTAATTTCTTAACCTTAACTTCAGTCCAAATTCAAATCAAACAAAGCGAACGGATTTTGTCATTGTAGCCAACAATTCAAGCATCCAATGCCCCAATGTGAGTTAATAAAATCATCCCGCGTTTTTATTCAGTAGAGCATAATAATGAATTACAATAGGATAAATAGGTTATTCTCACGAAATGACAGACATAAACAATGTTCTCTGTGTGGAAATGAAAATAATTTTACTATATGTTATAACCGCAATGAGAATTTGGATGGAAATTTATATTGTTGCCGCTAGTTTTATACGTTTTGTGATTTTTTATTTGTTTACGTGGACGTGGACTGCAGTTTCAAACCGTACTGGTTCATCATCAACACGCAGTTTATTTTCATGCACATACCTATAACATATAAGTAATTCTTGTGCTAGAACGTGTTATTTTCCTTCCCTTATTTTTTACCTACGTAAATAACGGTTTCTATAATTTTAATTTATCAATAATTGTATTTTCTGCTGGTGTAAACATACTAAGGGAACATCAACTATGGATGTCTGATGGATATATACATACTTGAATAAAGTATATACACGCAGAATTCGAATGCATTCTTGATTTGATTTTAATGAATAATAAATGCTCATATGTTCAGATTCTTTAAGTTTTATTAACATTTTTCTGCTCTAACAATATCCACTGAATGTCGAACTGATATCCATCATGGTTATGGATGTAAAATGGATATTATGTATATCCAATGGATATCCATTGGATATCCTGTGCTGTGTGGGATGGGTACCTTCTAAACCGTAAGATATACAGGGTGGGTTCAATTGAGGCAAATATGCGCCTTGTAGCATTCCACCTTAAAATTTGCCAATTTCCGAATACTTCCGAAGATATACGAAAAAAAGCTAAAAATGCAAATTCGGTTTTTATTTTTTTCTGAAGTTATTTGAAACGATAAAAAAACGAAAGGCACTTCTTCATTGCCACTTTTTCTACTCTACAAGATGTAGTGAACAGATTATCAGTACAACGTTTCGTTTCGAAGAAAACATCATCAACTTTGTTTTTTCATATGGCCGTTGAAATAAGTACACTCTGTATTAGAAAACATATTTCATTGCAAATTCAATGATGTATAACACGTTAGGTGCCTTATGTTTTTTTTTGCATTATTTAAATTTTCAACAATTTTCAATGCGTAGCAGGCGATGGAGACGAAAACGTTACGATGATTGTCAAGTCAGACATAACCAACACCATGATAAACAGTTAAGAGAACATAGTTCAAAGATACAGCCCTTTAATGGTAGGACGGACGGACGGATGGCGTACCTACTCTTATTAGTAATGGGTTTCCGTTTCTGTATGAAACCCTAAAAATACGGTTCATTAATCTAATCTGCGCTTTATTTAAATTTGATAATTTACAATGGGTGGGCTTTGGACATGAAACACTACTACAGCTGTCAAAATTCAAAATGCATAGAAACTCAACAATCAGACAGACGCCAGTTTTGCATCTCAATCACGTTTAATTAATATCATTATTAATAAAATAGTTTATTTGACGTTTCGATAATCTTGATTACAATGCAGTTTTGAAATGAAGAGCAAAGTTACATGTTCAGTTATTTATTTAATTCTAATAACGAATCAAATAACGTTTTTATTTAGCGTTTTTTTTCAATTGGGCAAAGTGGCAGTTTTTTTATAGAGAAACGGTGTTGGTAAGGAGTTTCTACTTTATATGGACTTCTGTAAGGTGAGTTTTTTACAGTTAGCATTTCTAGCTCCGTTGTAGCATGTTTACCCTGCACAGCACCTTAAATTTGCTTTAGGGCTCTTAACTGAATTGTGGAGTTGAGATCACAGCATTTGTCCGATGGTTAATGCATAAAGGGGTTCCTCTAAGCATGTTTCAGAATTTTTCTTTCAAAAAACGAATGCGCTAATATGTTAATTTACCTATAAATGTTATTAATATTAAAAAAAGAAAACAACGCTCGTGCCTAGAATAAAGTTATCTTCGTCATTTTAACTTTAAATGAAATTTCCCTCTCCCGTTCGCCTCCGTTCAACACATTGGGCACAGAAAATATAGGAATTTACTTAAAATTGTCATTTATAACTGAAGGCAAATAAAACTTGTTCTAGGTATGCGACGTTAAGTGCGACGTTAACTGAAAAGACGTGAAACGAATAATTGGGAATGAATATAATGTAGATACATATGTACATATTTGTGACTGCAAATTGATTAAAAAATAGTATTTATTTACGTATGTAATATGTACTCCTTTTTTAACTACTATTTTGGATTTTTTTTTGAATAACAACCGAATCAGTTTCAACGATAATGGATACATTTGCCTACAACAAACTGCGACGCTATAATGAAACAACGTTAAATGAGATGAAAACCATTTCAGGTTAAGGGATCGAAAATTATTAAACCAGTACACCAATAAGCTTTCGTACTCCAAAAAAAAATCTTATAAGGCGTAATACAATAGTGCATAATAGTCCATGGCAACAGTACATGTCATATCCAACTGACAAATTATTTTGATAAATGTCAGATCTACTTTCAAAGTGACATGTAAATAAGTATGTTGTTTTCTGACATGTGTAATACAAATATAGGCATGCTCTTCTTCTTACATTCATATTTATTTTTGGCCATCACAATTTTACTCATAGAGCTGGATACAATTTTAGTGACTTTGAATTTTGAAAAGGTTTCTTCAAATGAGCGCGAACTAGGCCCTATAGAACCTATGTCCGGGTTAGCTTCAGTTTTTATCTGTTTTCATATATACCGCGTGACGCAATTCATGAGTAAAGCTCAATATATCCATTATTATACAAGATAAAAAATTGTATATGTTAATTATACGATGTCTGGAGCTGCACCTTATAAAATTATTTTTACAATCACCGGTCAGGTCAGGTCAGGTCAAGTCGCTGGTGATACATTTTTTTCCTAATCGAACACGCCTTATATAATTGCAACTTTTGCATTTTCCATCGAAATATAATGCATGTTTGTAAAAAAATAAATTCGGGACTCAGCAATTGCGTTATGGTAGCGATTTCTTATAAAATGTTTCTTTCGATAGCTTAATTTACTATTAACCTAAAGGTCGTTGGCCAGGAAACCAGTTTTTGGGCACATTTGAAGTTTATTTTCTGAAGATTTTTGTACATTTTCAAACCATAAAGTTATTTTGATGAAATATGGTACATTGTTTCTCCTATATAGGTTATACTGGTAACCAAATTTGATCCAAGCTTTCTTAAAAAAATAATTATTTCCTATTAAAAACATTTTTATGAAACTTCACTACCATAACGCCCTTGCTGCGTCTCGACTTTTTATCTTCTCAATTGACAAGTTATGACCTAAAAATGACATTTATGACGGCACCTATTTCTGAATGGTCATCATTATAACTTTTTTTTAAATGACAACCATATTTTTTTGCTGTTTTGTCATAGACGTGCTTACTCTTAAATGATGATGGAACAAAATTAAAGCATCGAGTGGATAAAGGAGGTAACTAGCTAATAGAGATAACTGAAAAAACTGACTTTAAAGATTTTTAACGAGAGAAAAAGAAAATTGTTATTATAATAAGTTATTGTTAAAACTAGATCATCATTTTATACAAAAGATTGTTTTACTTTAGCATTCATAAAATAAAACTTTACCGTAACTTCTAAGTTTTAAAAAAGCCTGGACGCAGCAAGTGCGTTATGGTAGTGAATTTTCATAGAAATGATCTGACACAAAATATTTTATTATAACTTTTTTTTCTTGTAACATAGAAATCGAAATTTTAATGCATAGTTTACTTTTTATATCGTTAACCTACCTACCAAATTTGGTTATCATAGCTTTTTTATTTTTTTGAGTTATCGGTGTGACACACACACACACACACACACACACACACACACACACACACACACACACACACACACACACACACACACACACACACACACACACACACACACACACACACACACACACACACACACACACACACACACACACACACACACACACACACACACACACACACACACACACACACACACACACACACACACACACACACACACACACACACACACACACACACACACACACACACACACACACACACACACACACACACACACACACACACACACACACACACACACACACACACACACACACACACACACACACACACACACACACACACACACACACACACACACACACACACACACACACACACACACACACACACACACACACACACACACACACACACACACACACACACACACACACACACACACACACACACACACACACACACACACACACACACACACACACACACACACACACACACACACACACACACACACACACACACACACACACACACACACACACACACACACACACACACACACACACACACACACACACACACACACACACACACACACACACACACACACACACACACACACACACACACACACACACACACACACACACACACACACACACACACACACACACACACACACACACACACACACACACACACACACACACACACACACACACACACACACACACACACACACACACACACACACACACACACACACACACACACACACACACACACACACACACACACACACACACACACACACACACACACACACACACACACACACACACACACACACACACACACACACACACACACACACACACACACACACACACACACACACACACACACACACACACACACACACACACACACACACACACACACACACACACACACACACACACACACACACACACACACACACACACACACACACACACACACACACACACACACACACACACACACACACACACACACACACACACACACACACACACACACACACACACACACACACACACACACACACACACACACACACACACACACACACACACACACACACACACACACACACACACACACACACACACACACACACACACACACACACACACACACACACACACACACACACACACACACACACACACACACACACACACACACACACACACACACACACACACACACACACACACACACACACACACACACACACACACACACACACACACACACACACACACACACACACACACACACACACACACACACACACACACACACACACACACACACACACACACACACACACACACACACACACACACACACACACACACACACACACACACACACACACACACACACACACACACACACACACACACACACACACACACACACACACACACACACACACACACACACACACACACACACACACACACACACACACACACACACACACACACACACACACACACACACACACACACACACACACACACACACACACACACACACACACACACACACACACACACACACACACACACACACACACACACACACACACACACACACACACACACTGTATCTCTCGTACAGTGTAGACGTATCGAGAGAGCTGCTGGTTAAAAGTTGTAATTTTTTGCGGTTTTAAAGCTTAAAATTGAACTTTAAATATAGTTAGTGGTTAATACAGTGACCAGTATCATCCTTACGTAAGTGAAACTAGTGCAAAAACAGGTATTGTCAATTGAATTCCATTTCTATAATTAATAATTCAAACCATAAAGATCGTTAAATACATGTAGTGTAAATCGAAGGTAGATAAGAAGCCGATAAAGGTACCGGGGTATCGGAGCCCCGGTTTCATTGTATTAAACTTTCAATTCAAGTGCTGGTGTTTTACAGCGACTATGAGTGACAGTGGCAGCATCGCCGTGGCTTCCGATCACGGGAGCGGCTCTTTCAACGAGCCCAGTCAAATTGTTAAACCTACTGATTTAGCTGGTGTAGTAGCATCTACCTCATCGGCGACAGAAACCAATGTTTCTACTGAACAAGATTCTGTCACCGCTACCGTTCCACTCTTCTCGCATGTTTTGAAAACAAAAATTAAAACTGTTTTTCCTAAAAAGAATCAAGGCTTACTGTTCCCATCGCTTGAAGGGCTCTCTATAAAAGAATATATAATATCTTTAGGTTCTATCATCGACCCCAAGAATATTTTGTTTGCTTCGAAAATCTCGAATAATAGAGTCTGTTTTTACCTGTCTTCCAAGGAAGCAGTTGACGACTTTATGTCACAGCATGCCGGTATCTCAATAGAAGATGTCCATATACCCGCAAGACGACTTATAACACCAGCTTCTAGGATTGTGCTCTCCAATGTCTCACCGTGCATACCGCACGAAGTAGTAGAAGAAAGTTTGAGAAAAAATAATTTACGAGTCGTTTCACCGGTTTCCTTTGTGGGAGTAGGACTAGGAATGTCAAAGTTCTCTCATATTTGCAGCTTTAGACGTCAGGTATACATAGTACCTGAAGAAAATAAAGAATTGCCCACATCGCTCATTATTAATTTTGATGGGGATGCTTTTCGAATTTTTCTTTCTGACGATGAACTCAAATGTTTTATATGCAAGAATTCAGGCCATATTTCGAAAAAATGTCCGACTACCCAACTGGAAAATATGGAGCAAGCCCAAGACACAACAGATACTGTCACATCGAAGGAAACCTCTCTCATTACCACAGAGCCATCGTTTGCAAAGCCCAGAGATCTCATAGATCTAACATCGAGAAATACAGCCGGACTAAAACGGCTTGCTTCTGAAGAGGCCCAATCAGATCCAGAAAATGCTGCCAATGTTACCGACCCAAACGAAACCTCAGGTCAAACAGGTACATCTTCCCAAAGTCGAAGAAAGAAGAAACAGAAGAAGTCATCACTAGAGCCGGATTCATCCTTTGAGCCACTTAGACATGTTTTTGAAGAAAAGCGATACATTTTAGGTTTTGAGAGTTTTAAGGCATTTCTAAGAGCAGTTAAGGGGCGAGATAATCCCACTGTGATAGCAGGTGAATTCTGCACTGACATTCCCAGTCTGATTCAGATGTTATCTGAAATTCACCACTTCATAGAAGTTAGGTCTCTCAAGGAAAGGGTCAAACGCCTAATTAATGCACTAACTAAGAAATCAAACACTATTGGAGATTCACAATCTGACTTCCCTTCAGACACCTCTGATTCCCAAGTGTAAACTTCTCTCTCTTATCTTCTATAATCATATAAAATTCATGGATTTGAGGATCTTAACTTTAAATGTCAAGAGTATTAGAAGCGAATTAAAGTGGCAAAATTTACAAACTTTTCTAAGCTTGACACAGCCTCATATATTTTGCCTACAAGAAACCAATATTGTCACCCTCCCCCCATCCTGGTTGGTTTCAGAATATATTTATTACATAAATCCTCCTGACCATGACTACACAGGTACAATAATAGGTCTTAAAAAATTCTTATTTTCAAAAGTCATCCAGCATGAATTATTATCTGAGGGGTATGCACAAAAACTGGTCTTAAACAACGAAAATGGTTTCCTACATGTATTTTGTATCTATTTGCCTAATAGTGGTCCTGAAGCAGTAAACATTCTTTCTTTAGTCAACTCAAATTTACAGACAGCTACTTCTAATACCAATGATTACGTCATTATGGCTGGTGACTACAACTGCACTCTCCTGCCCGACAGGGACAGATTCATCTCTAAAGAAAGGCATCCTGAAGTGTCTTCTACTCTACGTGAACTAACATATAGATATTCTTTACACGATGTGTGGTTAGCAACCAATCCAGGCAAAGAGGGATACACTTTTTATTGTCATACGTCTGCGTCTAGAATTGATCGTATATACTGCTCAGAAAATCTGATAAGCCGCACATCAAGCTCAAAAGTACTGTCATCCTTCTCTGATCATTTAAGTCTATCCGTACAGATACGATCCACAGAGTACAAGCGTTCCACACCTCACTGGAGGTTTGACAATTCGCTTCTAAATAATAGACGATACACGGACTGCATACGAACATATATTTCAGTCACCTTTGAAAAGAAAATTATAATTGATTATAAAAGAGCGTGGGAAGTTTTTAAAGTAGGAGTGGCAGAACTAACAGAACAATTTGTGACACAAATAAAACATGAAGAAAACTGGAAGCTTAGTATTCTTCAAAGATCCCTGAGCCAGATATTAAACAGGAGTGACGCCAACATCTTGGAAATATCAAGAATTATGTTAGAAATTAGGGACACTTACAACGGCATAAGTGAAAAAAGGTTAGCCAGCTCCAAGATTCTCAACATAATGCAACAAGACAGACCAACAGCTATAGCCATAATGCCACTTGTCAGTAAAAACAAAACACTGACCAAAGTATTGCATCAAAATTCACATGTCACTGATCCAGTAAAGATGTGCTCCCTTGTAAAGGCGCATTTCAACAAAATCTATGGGGTAACTACTACAAGAATCAACACACGGAGCCCATTGTTCAACAACTTACCCAAACTCAGTAGCTTTCAACAGTCATATCTAGATGAACCAATAACAATGGCGGAAATAACTTCCTCCCTTAAATCACTCAGAAAAAATAAAGCTCCCGGCATTGATGGCATAACACCTGAATTTTACCTAGAATTCTGGACAGAATTAAAAGAGGTATTTTTAAAGGTTGTCAGTCAGTCACTTGAAGATGGAAAACTTATAAGGACAATGAGAACAGCTGTAGTCTTCCTTTTGTTCAAGAGTGGGGATGACACTGTCCTCAATAACTGGCGTCCACTATCACTTATGACAACCGATTACAAAATAATCTCTAAAACTATTGCAAACCGACTTTCGACTCTAATCCATCTCTTAGTTCACTCTGATCAAAGCTATTGTGTACCACAAAGGTCAATTTATGACAGCTTACACTTGTACAGAGAACTGATTAGCTACGTTAATAAAACCAACTCGAAAGCTTTTATTCTTTCACTAGATCAACAAGGTGCATTTGACTTTGTTGAGCATAGTTATCTTTTCCATTTACTTGGAATATATGGCTTTGGACCAAAAATTACCGCATACATTAAATTGCTGTACAGAAATGCCCAATGTTTCATTAAAGTAGGTGGACATCTCTCTTCTCCAATTGATTTCATTCGAGGAATCAGGCAAGGTTGTCCTTTGTCAGGCATATTATTTACCTTGAGCATTGAGCCGTTATTAAATCTGATACGGCATAATATCTGTGGATATAAACTTCCCCGAGACAATATCTTCCTACAAGTCACAGCCTATGCAGATGATGTCAACATTGTTGGGTCGGAATTAGGCGATCTAGATAAACTTTTAAACTGTTATGAGACATATAGAATAAACTCAGGAGCAAAACTTAATATACACAAGTGTAAAGGCTACTGGTTAGGTGAATATAAAAACTCTTCAGTTACACCCCTAAATATTTGCTGGTCCTCGGGTAACATAACAATCCTTGGCATCAGTTTTAAAAATGATGTGGATACTTTGGACTATGATTATATGGAAAAATGTCGTCCCTTACAAGAAATTCCCAGAAATGGAAAAATCTGTTTCCCTCTTTATCTTGGCGAGGTAGAGTGCTGGCTATAAATCAGTTTATAGCCCCTAAGCTCTGGTACACATTACAAGTGCTCCCGGTGTCAAAGTCTTTTATTAAACGGGCTCAAAACTTTTTGACAGACCTTTTCTGGTGTGGTAGAAAGCACTGGCTCACTGAACGGCATCTATGCCTACCTGTAAGTCACGGAGGTATGGGTCTGGTTCACATAGAGTCGAAGATAAGGATGTTTAGAATATGTTTTGGAGTCAAATTCCTTACTCATCGTGAACACAGTAAGTGGCAGATTATGACAGAATACCTTCTTTCCACTTTTCGCTCTGCAAATTTGACATGGCAATTATTTTTTATTAAATTAACACCGCATATTTCCTCCCTAACCAATTTCATCAAAGAGGTTCTTGATGCCTTTTCTTGCCTTGGTATCTCCCCGAAACACTTTCCCACGACCATATTGGGTCTAAGAGAAATACCCCTAGTAGATTCCAGATTGTTTCCAATGCACAATTTCACATTCTCCAATATGTGGTTTGATTCGAAAATTTACCAAATGGGTGACCTATTAGAGGAAACTGGTTTTCAAGATTTTGAAAAGCTCTCAATTCCAGAATATAATATCCATCTCAAGAGCAACTTAAGACTTAATTTATCAGAAATAAAGAAACACACACTACAGACATATGACCTCATTATTACAGCACACGGTCCAGAAACATGGCCTCTTAAACTAATGTAACATAACCAGAGTAACGAACAAACCGAAATTGAACTGAAACACAAGAGACCACTCATCAAAAATATTACTTTAAAACACTACGGAACTGAAGACATCCTACTTGGTGAATGGTCTGACGATAAAATCCAGTGGTTGTCGTTTGGTGCTCCTCCAGCACATGGACATGAAGCAGCTATTTCATTCCGATTTGTTAAAAACAGACTCGCTGATGCCGTATTTCTGAACAGAATTGGGCAACTCCAACACAATACATGTAGATGGTGCAGCACTCCAGGCACAGCATGGCATATTTTGATTGCGTGCAAAGAAGCAAAATTGGTGTGGGACTACATAGACTCGATTGCTGTAAGGGTACTAAATCAACATTTGCGTGTGGTCGACATATATGCCGGTTTCGAAAATTATCGGAACAAAAAAGTGTCGGTGGTAAACTACCTTTGTATATTGGCAAAATATTCAATTTACAACTCGTTCATTGCAACCTCGAAGAACAATATACCTCACAGGCCATACCTCACTGTGTTTAAAACACACCTGAAAACTAGAATCCTTAAAGAGTTTGCTTTTCATAGCGGTAGAGGTGTTCTAACTCATTTCGAAAGCAGATGGGGTCTTGAAGGAATCTTATATAAAACCGGAGATGAGTCCTTAATTTTCCTAATTTAAATATCTGCCAAAACTTAAATGGACATTGGAAAGGGATTGTATTTTCACTGCTTTACCTGTAATATACCTGTGTGTATATATGTATATATGTGGGGATATAATGTGTATTTTTTTTCTGTGATATGTATATGTGTGGACATTATTTTATTTTAAGCAGTTGATTGTACATTACTAACTTTATATACTATGTACTCTTTATATAAGATTTGATTTTGTATATTATATAATCCTTGGTTATTGTATAATTCTCCCAATTGTTACAATAAATAATAATAATAATAATAATAATAATAATAACACACACACACACACACACACACACACACACACACACACACACACACACATATATATATATATATATATATATATATATATATATATATATATATATATATATATATATATATATATATATATATATATACATATAAAAATTGAAACTGACCCCGGATATGGCTTCTAGGGGTCCTGGTTCGCGCTTATTTGCAAATTTTATTTCAAAATTCAAAAGTTGGGATCTCTCCTATACTGAATTTTTTCTACGAAAATTCACTAAAAATAAATTGAAAACAGACAGAACGGTCGAAACCGTGTATGTTAGGCAGAAATGGTACGTTATCTGCAGAAGGTATCATTGACTAATAGCTATTTACAAAGACGAAATCTGCTCGTTATGATAATTGAACTAGGGGAACAGGAATAGAAATTGTAAGCGGCCTCACATTATAAGGGTGATGAATGTAGCAGGAAACAACGTAAGGCACGTAAAAGGAAATGTTGCATGGAAATTTCAACAAGTAATTTGTTAGGTCACATAAATAAAAATTACATAGAGAGCGAGTATTGACTAACAGTGTAAATACAATCATAGCAAATGGACACACGCTGCCTGGTAAGAGGATGCTTCTACAATTTTCATTCTCGATAGAACAGACTAGTGAGCTTTGCAAATGGATCATAAAGAAGAAAGAGAGAAAAATAAACCGAAAGCGAAGCTACAGGAACGTCTTATGCGGTGGAATACAAGTAGGTTTTTGTAGGCTGATACGTATGTAAAATAGTTTAGCAGTAAGAGTAAGCAAGGCGTCATGTTAAGCGTAAAGACTGTAACAGCGGCAGAAACACAAGTCAATGGAAGCCACGTGTGTTCGGTAAGAGCAAATTTTAGGAAGAAACTATTGACTTTTAATAATAACAATAGACTAAAAACGATGCGAGTTGTAAGGAAAATAGAAATGATCTGGAACAAAATATTTATTTATTTTGGTGTATAGCCTACTTTTCATATAGTAAACCTACGTACCGAATTTAGATGTCATATCTTTTTTATTTTTTGAGATAAAATTTTGTTTCGAATGAAAACTCATAATTTTTCTGGAAAACCTCGTCCGATTTTCCTGACTAACGAACTTTTCCAATCCATTTACAAAAGAAAGGTTCGTGCCAAATGTTATTTATATCGCGCCATTATTTTTTGAGTTATCGGTGTGATACATATATATATATATATATATATATATATATATATATATATATATATATATATATATATATATATAAATATTAATAAAATATTTGTATGCAAATATTTTTCTGTACGAAGGGGGGGCGTGTGACGAAGTCTATATTTTCAGAACAGCTGTATGTACTGGAAACGGCTGTTCGAAAATAAATATAATATAATTCATACAAATAAAAATTCCACACAGTAAAAATTATTATCTTCATCATTAACATTTCTTAAAAGTACGCATTTTCGAATTATCGCGGCGGTGTAAAAACATATCTGCAGAGATAAGGATAAGGTATTTTGCACCGATTAAGATGTTTCAGCCGGGGACGGCAGAGAGAATTTAACTATTGAGGTAGATAGTTCACCGTTTGCCGTAGCGTGTTGAGAAATATTTAGCTGGAAATTATATTCAAGAAATAGAGTCAGTTTATAGAAGTTGCAGAGAAACGTCAGTATACCGTACCCTCTTGTCCGTAGTTGTGTGAGAAAAGTCCGTGGCGTAATAAACCTATCTAACGCCGTCGAGGTAAGAATATTTTAGTTTCGCTTTATTTGATATAATTGTAGCGAATTTTCGGATATTTTCCCTCAGTCCCCACGTGCCTACCCGTCGACGTCGAGACCACGAGATTTAGTGCCGTTCCCCTTCATGATCCTATCCCCTCATTGTTAGCGTGTCATAATACTTCTGGAAGGTGATGCTGTATCTAACACATACCTTCTAAGGGTATTAACTACGACTGTTCCAAGTCGACTCTGGTCTGGACGCTGTAGTACACAAGCAGGCCAAGGTCGAGTTGGTACACGACAATATCCTTTCGCAGGGTGTTCCCCTGTAACCCTCCCGCTCCTTATCGACGCCCTGACGTCGAGGCGCTGGATCTCTTGTTGTCGACTCCGTCGGCTAGGCGCCTTTTTAGCTATTTTAGGAGCGCGTCTCCGATTGACCCATTTAACGGCTGCATCCACGGGTTGTAAACCACCGCACTCGAGGTGTCCGTCCGCGTGACTCCCGCATTTTCTTTCTGTGGGGAATAAGTGATTTCGCTGGCCCGTCACCAGCAATACGACTTGTCTTAGAGTAAGTTAGAGCGATAAGTACATTTCATATTGTGAGCATACCAGTGTGTTGTAAAATCTTATAATAAATAGAGTGGAAACTACGTTCAGTTTGTTTCATAATCTTAAATAAATCTGCTACACCCTTATAAACTTTCGGAAGGTCAGGTAAATACCGGGGGAGCGATTAAAGCCCGCAACCCCGGAGGTATCTATACGGCCTGCTACATCACAGGCTACCGGACCCTCTCCACGGAGCTACCCAGGCGCTCCGGCCACGTCGGTGGTCGGAGTCTTGTGACGAGGTCGCAGACACCCTCGTAGGGAGTAAACCCTCTAAAATCTGGCGCCCGAGACCGTTCCTGTAAATACATTGATCCGTTTTACCGTATAATTCACCCTGCCAGTCAGGCCTCGTTACAAAATGGCGCCCGAGCAGGGATAATGATAAGATAAGGTGATGCTTGCCGCGTGAGGTCGTGTGTCGGACGGCTCTCGTTTAAATTGAATTATTACCGAAGGTGCAAAGTTATATTGGGGCCTTTTGGTATCAGTTAATTGTGATTAAGTAGTAGTGCTGTTTTAATAGTGCAATAATAAAGAAAACTTCTCTGGGCACGTGAAACTGGACTAAAATGCCTAACGAGACACGCGATACCAGGCAGAATAGGAAAGTGATGGCTGGAGAGACGGAGCTTATAGCGACCGCAGTAATGCAGGTCGTGGGTTCGGAGGAGTTTCAGATTAGGCTTGGTAATATAATACAAGAAGCTGTCGGAAAAAAGGTTGATAAAATTTTAAATGAACATGCAAATTTAATAGCTAAATTGAAGGAAGAAAATGCAAAACTTGCCCGAGAACTCGAATCCATGAAAAGATCGATGACTGATGCAGAGGCGTACTCGAGGAGAAATAACTTGAGGATATTTGGGTTGCCAGAAAGTCCGAAAGAAAATACCGAAGCTTTGGTAATGGATATATTTCAAAATAAAATGGGACTTGAAATCGGACTTCAAGACATTCAGCAGACGCATCGGGTCGGAATGGTAAAGGAGGGCCATAGTAGGGCAGTTATGGTGAAAATGGTTAGCTACCGGGTGAGGAGGATCATATATGATGCAAAGAGTAAGTTAAAGTCCACTGATATTATAATAAGGGAAGATCTCTCGAGGCAGAGATTGGATTTATATAAAAAAGCTCGTGAAGTGTTTGGCCGTTATAGTGTGTGGTCAGCTGATGGTATTATCTGTGTAAAGATGGATAATAAAATTCATCGACTGTTTAATTTAAGCGATTTAGATAGACTGACTGGTAGCAAGATTGCAACTGCCTCCACCGGTTTGTTACCATGAAAGAAAACTTAATTTGGACCTTGCCGCTTCCGTCTGTTGCGCGTTTGTTGTTGGTACACTTCTGATGATCGAGTTAATTATAGTACCTGCTAATATTTTGTATTGGTAGGGAGCAGTGTGCCCCATATGTATATATGTTATAATATTAATTTAGTTATATATAGATGTGTTGTTTGAATACATGCTTACTTTGTTTTTTTAGGGTCAAATATTATGTTTATTATATTTATTATTATATTATCTTTATGTTATGTTTATAATTTTCCTTTTATAGGTTTTAGTATCATATCAGTTAGAGGTGATGCTATGTAGGGGCACATAATGTTTACAGTGCCTCGGTGATAGTGGTTTGATCTGGTACCGTGGAGCATGCTGTTATACCTAACTTATTTGAATTATAAATGGGGTTCAGAAATTTTGTGAGTACGGGCATGGTCTCATTCTGAGGCTTCGCGGTATCAGTTTAACGTAAATGAATATTGGAGCTGTCCGATAATTTTGTGTGGTTTGGGTATCTTCTGACTGAGAACGGCTAGCCATTTATTGTGTTTATTTTATATTTCTTAAATTTATTTAGATTTTGTTTATTTATTTATTGTTTGGCGAGGACATGTCGGGGAGATACCATAGACTAAAGATAGCACATTTAAATGTGCGTTCACTGTTGCCACATATAGTGGACATAAGGGAGATTATGGTGAGAGAGAGTCTAGATGTGTTGGGAATATCGGAAACTTGGCTAACACAGCAAACGCCTATAAGTATTTGCCAGGTTGATGGATATACCTTTATACGAAGAGATTATCGCGGTAGGGGCTCCGGTCTTGGAGTTTATGTTAAAAATAATCTGAATCCCGAAATAATTTCTTTATCTGGGGCTATCGAGCAGCTCATTCTGCAACTTAATATAAATAATAGAAAACTTTTAATATGTACAACTTACAGGAACCATGACATACCTTACAGAGTATTTATAGAGGAATTAAACAACATATTTTTAAATCTTTTTTTGATAAGCGACAGTATATATATACTGGGTGACATTAATATCAATTTATTAAAAACAGAAGATCCAGGTACTTTGGCATATTGCGAGTTCCTACAAGATCTTGGAATCACACAATTAATTTATGAGCCTACCAGAGGAGAGTCACTCATCGATCACATTTTAACTTCCAATCAGGAAGCAGTACTTGAGGCTGGAGTTGTGTCTGCTGGGGTTTCAGATCACGACTTGATCTATGTCTTATTGAAAATCACAAAACCAACTCCGGAACCAGTGTATTACACCTATAGAGATTATCAGAGGTGTGACAGGGAAGGGCTTTTGTCACAGCTCGCAGCGGCAGGCTTAGAGAACATATATTATACGGATGATATAGATAAAAAGGTTACAATAATCACCACAACAATACTACGTTTATTTGACACCTACGCTCCTATAAAGACGATTAAAATTACAAGACCCCATTGCCCTTGGATTACAGATACTATTAAAAATATAATGTCGATGAGAAACAATGCTAGAATAAAATATAGAAAGTCGCTTAGCACTGCTGATTATGAAGCATATAAAAAACTAAGAAATTCTACAACAAATGCGATTCGTGCCGAAAAGAAAGCCTACTTTATGCATAACTTATGCAACAGGGACGCAAGAAACTTATACCGACAACTAAAATCACTTAATATTTGTAGCAAACGAAAGCATAGCAGCTTGCCTTCCCATCTCAATAATCCAAACGGATTAATTAAACTATGCGGACCGAATGTCCCACTTACCTGCGGAGTGAGAAGCAGCAATTGTTGCCTCGAAAGCTTATATAATGCTAACCAAAATAATACAGAGCAAATGAGTTTTGTAACTGTGGATGCATCATGTTTGCAGGAAATTAAGAGTAGTGCGATTGGAATTGATGAAATATGCATTAAAATGATACACTTGTGCTGCCCCTTTTTACTGAAGTTTTTGGTAAATATTATCAATTCCTGTATTCTTGCGTGCTATTTCCCGGACTTGTGGAAGCGAGCAATTGGTATACCCATTCCAAAGGTTGAGACACCTAAGGACTACAATGACCTCAGAATTTTGAGCATTCTGCCAATCTTTTCAAAGTTATTTGAGAAGATCATATTTAGGCAACTAAGGCAAAACTTAGATAACATACTGCCGGAGGTCCAGTCGGGTTTTCGAAAGGACTACAGCTGCACAACTGCTCTTGCGTCCATCAATGACGACATAATAAATGCAACGGACAAAGGTCTTATTACTGTACTGATACTTCTTGACTATAGCAAAGCGTTTGATACAGTATGTCATGAGACTATGATTGCGATTCTGAAAAGTGTGGGTCTTCAGGACGAGGCATTAAAGCTGCTGAGAAGTTTTTTTCAATCACGTACACAATGCATAAGGGTTGGAGGAGTTTTATCGGATCCCTCGGAGATGCTGCAGGGCTTGCCGCAGGGATCTATACTTTCACCTCTTCTGTTTAAGATATATTTACAGGTTCCCTGATTGCCTTAAGCATATGAAAATACACATGTATGCTGACGATAATCAGGTCTACTGTTCATTTCCTAAAAATAAGTTGACAGAAGTGTTGATTGAGATCAACGAAGACCTGGAAAACTTAAGAAAGTTTTCAGAGATGCACTCCCTGCATTTGAATCCAAAAAAGACGAATGCAATAATTTTCGGTTACGATAGACATGTACAGGAAATAAAAAACGATGTGGTGCTGAGGATGGGCACTGACATTATACCGATCGTAGAGTCGATTCGGAACTTAGGATTGGATGGATAACACCTTTAGATATCGCGCACATGTCTCGCGTTGTTTGTCGCGGATATGGCGGATTGAGACTTTTGTACCCTCACAGGCAATATATACCTACACAGATTAAAAAACACCTGTGTGAAACATTAGTGTTATCACAAATAAAATATTGTGCAGAAGTATTCTCATGCTGTTTGGATGTGGAGACTATGGGGAGGGTGCAGAGGCTTCAAAACGCCTGTTTAAGATATATCTATAACATTCGAAAATTCGAGCACATCTCCCATAAGCTCAGGGAGGCACAATGGCTGGACATGAGGGATAGATTTCTATTGCAGAGATCATGTTTCTACCATGGCATCATCAGAAAGGGGACACCGTCTTACCTTTGTAGGAAAATTAGGTATCGCACCGATCTACATAACGTGAATATCCGAAGAAAGGATCTTCTCTCTATACCAGCTTTCAAACTTGCTCTATATCGACGGTCTTTCTCATATGACGTCTGCGAGACATAATAAAATACCAAATCATATAAAAGAAATGACCATAAGTAAATTTAAGAAACACATGTTTCGGTGGATGCTTGATTAGCAGGTGTTAAATACAGGAGAAATAATATGTGGGTAAGTGGTGGGAGATACTGGGTATGATTGCGCGAAAGTTTTATGCATACGTGCATATGGGGCTGTGTAGCGGTGTTGGAGTGCATGAAGGTAGATGTCTGAATATATGTATGTGTGTGTGTGGGAGTCTTTACGTATGTTGTGAGAATGTTTTGAGCGTATGATGGGCGTGGGGGCTGAGTGGGTATGTGGGTGTCCTTGGGTGTGGGCAGGTGAGTGTATAAGTGTATGAGTGTGAGACTTTATGTGAGAGAATGGGAGTTTTTGGCTATGTGGGCGAGTGTTTTAAATGTACGTTGCGTACAGAGGCTGTGTGAGCAGTGAGCAGGTGTATGTGCATGGACACGTGAAGATAACACCTTGAATGTATGACTATGTGAACGCGTCTGGATGTATGGGTACGAGTGAGTGTCGCCCTGACATGGATCGCTTATAATTTACTCCGTTTTTTTTCAAATCAGAGTTCAGAAAGGTAAATGGCTTGCCACTAATAATTTAATAGGGTTTAAGTGGTAGAACAGCGGATACTACGGTATCGGGCTGAACTTCGCCCTAAGATTTGTTTTGTTTTAGTTAATATGGAAATTTACTTATTGTATATGCTCATGTGAAAGACGACAAGACAAATAAAGGAATTATTATTATTATTATATATATATATATATATATATATATATATATATATATATATATATAATTGACACCGGATAGGGGTTCTAGGGGTCCTAGTTCACGCTCATTTGCAAAATTTTTTTCAAAATTCAAATGTCAGGATCTCCCCATTAGTAAATTTTTTCTACGAAAATTCACTAAAAAGGACATTTAACGCCTTCATTCACAACGACAATATTTTAAAAATGCAATTTAGAATCGATGAAGGTTATAAAAAGCAAATATTTTATGCTTGGATATTAACTTTATTTAATGCTGATAATTTAACAATTTAACAACTAGCAACTATTTTCTTCTTGATCTTTGATTATCTCGTAGTACCAGCGGTAGGTATCTTTTACAAAAGGCACCTTAGTTTAAAATTATCTATTTTTAGTGGAGCCAGTTTTCCATATTTTCTGCCAATCTTTCGAATTTTAACATTCTTAGGAGGCCTCAAGCGGGCATTCTTTATAATGTTCACCTTTTTAAAAGGAGTGTTGGGATTGTAACTTTCTTTATACCAATATGAGCCATATTCGTCCACCCTGATCCATTTGATTCCATCTCTAAATGGGACTGTGTCATTCAGTAAATTCTTTTTGTTTTGTTTATGAGATTAAGATCTTAAGCAAAATCCTTAAACTGTCGAAAGTGAATTGATATATCAGTGACATGATTTATTTTGCTTGATTTTGAAATGATAGTACGATACTCTTCACGTAAGTATATTGTATTATGTTTTCTTAAATTCTTCTCGATCCTTCTAAAATCGCGATCTGAATTAATGAAACTGTGTACCAGCTCAGAAAATTTGTGGTTTATTTGTTTCACTATGCCTTCCAAAACCAAGCATCGGTAACGCCAAATAATTAAAAAATTCTTGTTCCCAGACAGCACAGACATATTCTGAGAATATACCAGGAATGTTTCGAAAGAATATTGGAACATCCCCAGAACATTCTCACAAGGTACAATATATATTCATAGAACATTCTATGAACATGCGAATGGGACAGATTATGTCATACTAATAAGGTTCTTAGAATGTTATTTATAATATTCTTAGGAGCTCCCAGTATCTACTGAAAATGTTCATACATATACTCATAGGAACATTGCGTTTTTAAAAAAGATATACAAGGTGTTTCGCATAAGAAACCACACAGAGCAGGGGCATGTAGGGGAGCCTAAAATATGGTGATTTAACGCCACTTACTCCTATACTAAGGTGCATCCCGGAGAAATTATAGGCCTTCAAAGTGGGGTTTTAAATTTCGAAAAAAAAAAATCAATATCTCAGTAATACTTAAACTTAGAAAAACCAAATTTGGTACACGTTTTGGGTGTACCAAGAGCATTAATCGTTGGTGAGTAGAGTTTAATCGAAGCATTTCAAAGGGTTGAATATTGGTGATGCACCCATAAAATGTAACCTATTGGTGGATCTAAAAAATTATTATGTATTTAATTTTATGGGGAAGTAAATTATAAAACTATTTTACTCATGTTATTTAAAAAAAAAAACGTTTGTCGTTTTCAAGAAAAACCCGAATAACTAAAGACACATATATTATTTATGTTATTTAAGTTCATCAAGAATTCAATAGATGCCTGTGAAATTATCATGTTGAAGAATTTTTATAACTTATCGATAGCAATTTTTTTATTTCTGTTGTTTGAGTTGTCTGTTTTCTAATAAATTATACTTATTCACACTTTTTTCCTGATTGTCAAATTTGACCTATACATACATTTATTGGCAAATATTTAATTTTCGATGATTTTAAGATTGATAAAGCAACAAAGTTTTTTGAAAATAAGAGGAGTAACAGGGTTTTAGAGTTAAATTCCTCATAAAATCAAATATGCTCTTAAATCCACTAATCTGTTAAAAAAATGACATTATAAGGGTTGATCACCCGTAATCAACCCTTTCAAATGCCTTAATTGAACTCTACTTACCATTGATTAATGCTCTTGGTACACTCAAAACGGGTACTAAACTTGGTTTCTCTAAGTTAAAGTATTACAGAGATATTGATTTTTTTTTTCGAAATTTGAAACCCCACTGAAGGCCTATAACTTCTCAGCGGTGCACCTTAATATAGCGGTAACTTGCGTTAAATCACCATATTTTACGTTTACCTACATGCCCCTGCCCTGTGTCGGTTCTTATGCGAAACACCCTCTATACATTTTTTGAATGACACAGAAATTAAGAAAATGCAAAGATATGAAATATTGGATTCCCCTTCAAAATGTACAGATTTTCCACCATTTAACTGGCCTTATATATATTTTCGTATAAGCAAGCCCAACAGGCTAGAATTTGAAATTCAATCACTCACCCTTGTTTAGATTACCATGGCTACACACACCTGTAAACTCAAGTTCAGATACGTAATAAGTCAACAGTTCGAGTTTTGCACATTTATTCAGATTAAGTATGTACTTATAACAAATACAAAGAAATGTCTGAATAAAATATTAATAAAACAATTAAAATTTCAATAACATAAAAATCAAATAAATAAAGATACAATTCTTGAAGTTACCAAAAAATGTAATAGCCAAATAAAAAGTTTCCAAGATGAATAATCACGATTACCCCCACTGAAGTAACTTAAAATTTGGCTACACTATTGATCCTACAGGCTTTCAGTGTGGCATTAAAGGAATTGCATTACACAATAGTACTTACACCTTTATAGAATACAACTAAATTGGGCAGAACATGACACAAAATCACACTAACTTGCACTTACACAAAACTACAACTTAAAGTCGTCGATCAGACCTTTTGACCCCTCCCTTGTATGATTGCTTTCTGCTCTGGTTCTGCGGACTTGATTTTGACTTCTAAAGCTATTTTAATATCCCAATGCCCAATGTTTGTCACCAACAGCATGGATAGTCTGGTTGTAAAGGCATACTTTGACAAAGTGATTCCTTATCTGATAAATTGCAAGTTTTATTGTACATTCATCTTCCTGCCATATGTTCAGGTCCACGTTTTCTGCACTGTATAGTGATACTTCTTACAGCATAAACTTCTTCCACAGGAGTAAAAAGCTTGAGATGTTGGCTTAGACAATTCTATAGATTTGCAGTATTCTTGCACTTTTTTAGTCCATACACATCAAACTGTGGTGGTGGTGGTGGTTTATATTGCATGACTAAGGTACTATTGAACATAACACAATTTTTAAATTATATATTATACAATGTAGGTGTACCTAATTAGTAAGATGGTCCAGTCTCAAGCAAAATTGACGAACCCATCGTGAGTGTGAACTACAGGAGATGCTTTAAAACTTGTTTCCTTACTAGGTGGGCCTTAGTTCTTGATAACCTCACACCATGTTTTAGTTGCTTCTGTACTCTGGATCTATGTTTGTAATTACACAGTTCTCCGTGTTCACGTCACATTATTATTTTTATTTCATTATGTTAGAATATAACGTAATACAACGTTGACGACAGACCATTCATTTTGACATTACTTTTAATTTATGTATAGCGGCCATCTTGACATCTTCCCTTCCCGGCGGCATGAAGATGCGCTCTATGCCTAAAGAATGGATTGCCCAAATATACAATTTCTGATGTGTTTACCATAGACAGGTAACAGAATCAAACATGCAAAATAGTTACAATTATAATTCTCACCACTATACCATAATCATCATCTATCTTTTTCATTAAATTTTAAAGTTATATAATATTATAAGGACATATCAAGCACATTCTGAGTAAATATTCGGTATAATAATCTATTTAAATATTCTCAGTAATTAATGAAGGATTTTCTTAGGATGTGATTAAATGAATGTACTCAGAATATTCAAGATTGAAGTTCGAAATTCCTTAAATATTATTAGAACATTCCGAAACAAATAAAAATTCTGGACGCAGCAAGTGCGTTATGGTAGTGAATTTTCATAAAAATCTTTTTAATAACAAATATGTGTGTTTTTCTAAGAAAGCAGGCATCAAATTTGGTTACCAGTATTACCTATATAGTAAAAACAATGTGCCATGTTCCATTAAAATAACTTTATTGTGTGAAAATGTACAAAAATTTCTAAAAGTAAACTTAAAATGTTCCCGAAAAAACACGTTTCTTGGTCAACCTTATAGGTTAATAGCAAATTGAGCTGTTCAAATATGAGACATTTGATCAAAATTCGCTAACATAACGCACTTGCTGCGTCCAGAATTGATTTTCTTACAAACATGCATTATATTTCGATGGAAAATGCAAAAATGCAATAACATAAGGCGTGTTTGATTAAAAAAAGGAAAGTTGTATCACCAACGACTTATGGGCCAGCCTGTGATTGCAGAAATATTATTTTAAGATGTAGCTCAAGACACCCTATAATTAATATATACAAATTTTCTTCATATCTTATATAATAACGGATATATTGAGCTTTATTAATTTTTTACGAAAATTCGACAAAAATTATATACCATTAAATGATAAACTCTATAGCTAAGGCTACTGCCAATCATCAGAGAAAGGGTCTATTTGAAATGAATTTTCTGCAAATATTTTAGTAAAATGAAGGACAATGACGGTTGAAACTAAGACTTTAGGGTTTGTAAAACATCCTTCTTGAGACATTTTATTTCTATAGCCCGTATTAGATTTAAGTTATTTGCCTAAATGTTGCCAATTTTGACATTTTAAATCGCCACTTTGACGTTTTGAGGAAAACCCCAATTTATTTATTTTTAAATGCCTATAACTTTTTTGTCTTTTGACCTACATAGCTAAATTTTGGTAGGTAACTTACCTATAAGGATGTAAACCAGCGCACCAAATTTGGTTGCCCTTACTTTGTTAATTCCGGAGATATAAATTTTTTTCGAAAGAAAACACAAAATTTTCCGGGAAAACCTGGGCAGATTTTCCTGACTAACGAACTCATCCAAGCCATTTGCAAAAGGAATTTTTTCACTAAATTTGATCAAAATCGGCCCATTATTTTTTGAGTTATCGGTGTGATACATATATATATATAAATATATATATATATATATATATATATATATATATATATATATATATATATATATATATATATATATATATATATATATATATATATATAAATACATATATATATATATATAAACATATAAAAATTGAAACTGACCCCGGATATGTTTTCTGGGGGGGCTAATTAGCGCTCATTTGAAGAAATTTTTTCAAAATTCAAAAGTCGGGATCTCCTCATTAGTAAATTTTTTTTAAGAAAATTCACTAATATGAAAAAAGAATGTTCCCACATTGTGAGAACATTCTAAGAATATCTTGTGCTGTAAGGGTTCTGGCCAGCACAAGAATCCGTCCATATGATCAGGTGAGAGATGCTTTTTTCTTGTATAGGAATACTGTATTCCAGGAATGTTAAAAAGAGAGCTGCAGATTTCTCCACTTCCCCGATGGTGCCTTTTCTTCCTCTTTGGTTATAACATGAATACCAGATTTTACATTCACTTTCACATTTGACGGAGGTAAAATGCTTTGGAAGTAGTTAGTTTGGGTAGGGTAATGTCTGTTGCAAATACATTGTTATATAGCAAATTTGGGGATTAGTTTTAAATGTAGTTCTGTCTTCACATTAAGATAAAAATGCTGCCTCATAGTTGGCTTTATGTTGTTCGTTGCTTTCAGCGCGATCACATGTAGCACAAGTATCACTTCTTGGTGTTTCGAAAGATAAATTAAAATCCGTGGAATTTTTTTTTGCGTAGGTACAGAATTTAGAAACTATGTTGCTGGTTTCTTATTATCATTACATATTTCCCTATATATATATAATACATTGTGGAAATATTTAGTGTAGGCGACAGGTACTTCTTGTGTGGGTTACGTTACGAGAATAGTGAAAAAGGTCAGCTGAAAAACTGCTAATATGATTTTTAATATATTGCCTAACATCGTCACCCAGTTTGTGTGGTCTATTGGTATATCTTCCTTTTTTATCTGGAGTAGGAGCTGGTTTAGTTAATAAATTATTCCTTTTTTGCACACACTCAATTGCCTCTTTCCAAAAAGTACTTGTTGCACACAGCACTATGACGGGTTGGTGTTTTTTGTGGTCGTTTAGGGGATCGAGCTGTCATACTTTTAAACAAAAACATATTTTTTCCATTCAGATCTAATTTATAAAAAGAGGTATATATATATATATATATATATATATATATATATATATATATATATATATATATATATATATATATATATATATATATATATATATATATATATATATATATATATATATATATATATATATATATATATATAGCTTTTTCTCATTTCCAAAGTAATATTATCACTACACTTTTTTGGACACTTTAGTGTACGCAAAGTTCCTTTATTTACCGATTAACTTGCAACCGTTTTCCCTTTTTCACTAATGTAACTCTCCCCTTTTCCCCTTTATAGCAGCGACACGTCTTTTACAATTATTGTCGGGAGCTGACAACCTTTTTCTTGCCCTTTCGACTTTAGAGAAAACTTTCTTCTTTGGTTTCAAATCGCTAATAATAATTTATTCAGGAGGAGTATTGTTAGTTTGACTTATTTTTTGAAAATTATTATTAATTATTGTTGATACAGGTGCGACTGTATTGCACGTTTCTTTAGGAACATCTTCAAAAAGGTTTCCTTTGGGAGCTTGCTTGCGTTTCTTAAGTGAGCTATTATTATTTTCATTGTTGCTGCCGCTGTTGCTGCGGCTGCTACCGGACATAGAGTATTCGCTTTCTGAATGAGGGAATGGTTCTTCTTCACTGCTGAATTGTCACTCTGAAATATTATAGAATCCTACATTTTTAAAATGTATAATATTTCCATATACAAACCATTTACTAAACTTAGGAGAGGTTTTCTGGTCTGTTGAAATACATTTTCGATTTTAAATAACCCCAAATAAAAAATCAAACGGAGTCAGGTCTGGGGAATGCGGTTGTCAACCAACTGCTCCTCGACGCCCTATTCATTTTTCAGGAAATATAACATCTAGATATAGACGGACGTCTACACCAAAGTGAAAAGGTCCCGTCTTGCTAAAACCAAATATCTTGATGAGGCACACCTGCCTCGTGATTATTTGGAAAAATTACTAGCCGAGCTGGCACTAGATCCAATCGCAAGAAATTTAGATAACGTGCAGCTGTAAGATTTCCTTGAAATAAGTAAGGCCTTATGAAACGCCGTCCGATTATTCCCATCCATACATTCGCTTTGCGATGACGTTGACTATGGGAGTCTTGAGTCCAATGAGGATTTTCCCGTGACCAATTGAGCTGTGACGATTTACTGCCCCATTCAGACAAAAGGTGGCTTCATCAGAAAAGAGAATGCGATCTTCGTCGCGGCGTAACATTAATTGTTCAATCATCATCGTTCAACTTATGTATCGATTGCGCTTAGTAAGCATGATACTTCTCTTCTTAAAATAACTTTACCACTAAAGATTTGTGCACGTTGTTATTTAGGGCTAGTTGCCTTGTAGAATGGTGAGGATTTTCTTCAGATTCAAGCAATATATCCAATCTGACTTATTCTCTTACTCGAGGTCGACCTTGTCTAGGTAAATCTTTTCGGATGCCGTTTCTGTGAATTTCGCGACCAATTTACTTACTATAGATCTAGCAATTGGCGGTCTATCAGAATGTTGCTGGTCAAATAACTCGCTTGCTTCCTGATGACTTCTAAGCCTGTAGCCATATCCAATAATCTATTTTTTCCCTTTAGGTTAAACGTGCCATTTTGGTTAAATTCGAATTAGAATTGATTACTTTTAGCACTTTCACATTTTCACCACTAAGACTATTAATTAATTTAAACGGCAGGTAATAATTGAAATTAACATCATTGTCTTTATTCCTGAATTTCAAATTGATGCGGCGATAAAAGTTAGATAAGTAAATACTGATAACAGCAAATAATCAATAATTTATCACGAATGTTGTTAAAATTAGATTTTGACTTTACTTCTTGTTCCACCTATCAAAGAGTTACATGACAACGTATCAAAAATCACAAAAACAAATGTTTATTACTTTAGAAAAGTAAAGGGAAACCTCATTATTCTAAAGAAAACTCGTACTAAATAAAAACGTTGAGAAATATTTCTTATTTCTTATTAACTTTACGTTTCCATTTTTTAAAGTAAATACTGCAATTTTTTCAAAGAAAATCAGGTACCAATTTTCTTTAATCATCATTTAAGTAGTAAACAGATCTATGGAAAAACAGCAAAAAATATGGTTGTAATTAACAAAAACTTATAATGACGTCATCATTCAGAAATAGGTGACGTCATAAATGTAATTTTCACGTTCAAAGTTGACAACTGAAATAGCTATAATTGACCTGTTCGAGCGTTTTTCTCGAAAATCGTAAATAACACACACACACACACACACATATATATATATATATATATATATATATATATATATATATATATATATATATATATATATATATATATATATATATATATATATATATATATATAGCCACCTGAACGAAAAAAGCGCGTTTTGGGGGCTTTATCGTGTTTTGTTGAAAATCGCTCCAAGATTTAAATTTTGCTTTCAGGGAGGTAGAGTTTTAGGTGCATTTTTATAATCGCAACACCAACTCCTACGCGGTGGTGCAGTCTATCCCGAAAATCTTAAAAGACAAGCGGGGTCCAGTAGCACATCATTTTAGAGCAGGTGTAAAGCTCTTTCCAACGGTGTCGTATTATTTAAATTTTATTTCAAATATTCAAAATTTGACCACCAGCCTTCATACATCAGAATACGTTTTGTTCAAAACGTCGGCGCATATTCTGTAACATTTCTGGAGTGATTCGGCAGCATTCTTTTACGATCGTTGGCGTAAATCTTCCAAGGTATCGTGCTAAGTAGAATAAATTTGATTTTTCTTGTAACTCCACAAAAAGAAACCTAGGGGTGATAAATCTGGCGATCGTCCGGGCCATTCTATGGAACCTCTACTCACAATCCATCTATTTGGAAATCCGTGGTCGAGATCTTGTCGAACAGACAAAGCGTAATGTAGAGGGGCTCCATCCTGCTGAAATACTAACTGGTCTTCGAGATAATGTTCAGTTTTTGGGGTGTTGCTTATGAATGCGAGGAAATATATTGGGACTAAAATCGGCCCAATATTGGCAATTACGACGATTAGCGGTACCGTTTAGCAAAAACGATCACTCATCCGAAAAGCCAGTATTAAAAAGAAAATTTGGATTATTCACCATTATGTGAATGATGATAAGTGAACGACTTATAACTTCAGAAAAGTTGAGACGGCAGTCATAGTCATCTTCGTTAGGTTTCGCGTGGCCTCTCAACATAAATTGTGTGCACGGCTTCATCCAGGATTGCGAAAAACTGGCATATTCACAAAAACAAAATATGATTGTGGTTGCCAACGCAAAGTTGAAATTCCAGCATTGGATAAAGCCGTACTTAATTCAATCCACGACCATCTGAACATGAATACTAAAAAAAGATTTGCAGTTACATATAAATCATATGGGAATAACAGCTTTTATATTATTTTTCAGATTAATTGAAAATTAAATTATCTTAATTAAAAGATATTTTAAGATCCCTACCAGAACGCACTTGCCGTGTTCGGAATTTTTTGGTTTAGTTATGTGCAAAAAAATTATTGAGACGACTTCGGAAAAAATGACTAAATTAAAAGCAAATGTTTTTGTCTTTTGTCCTCAAATGGGTATTATAACATACAAAATTAATTTATACACCGTTCGATTAAACATGACGCTATAAATCGCTGGATTAATATTCAAATAGCTATAGATTGCAGAGCAGATTGCTTCTAGTTTGTAACATTGTGCAAATATACACGATGAACTTCCAAATGAGAGATGCAACTACCGCCATAAGCGATGCTGCCAACATTTAACCGCAACTGCAACATCGATGCATTATTTATCAGCGTGATAAACATAATATGCTAGTTTTGTTTGTAATACTCTTCCATTATGATCCTCACAACTCATCCCAGTGGATTTGGCAGACATAATGTATTCATATATTGGTATTGATTGCAGGCCTCCTGTAGCGATCAACGCTATTGTCAACACTGAAAGCCCGCCACAAAAAGCCTCACCACCGCCAACTCGTCTACACCACACATCCACAATTAGTAGCGTCGTCTCAGCCAGCAGCACAGAAAGTAAAGGTAAGTAAGTTGAGTCTGGAAATTTCTCAAGTTGCTTATTAGTGAATTTTCGTAGAAAAAAATGGGGAGATTCCGACTTTTGAATTTTGAAAAAAATTTTGCAAAAAGAGCGCGAACTAGGACCCATATCCGGGGTCAGTTTCAATTTTTATATGTTTATATATATATATATATATATATATATATATATATATATATATATATATATATATATATATATATATATATATATATATATATATATATATATATATATATATATATATATATATATATATATATATATATATATATACATACATACATATATATATATATATATATATATATATATATATATATATATATATATATATATATATATATATATATATATATATATATGTGTATGTATGTATGTATATGTATCACACCGATATTGGAAACTGCCTTCCTTTTGTAAATGGATTGGATAAGTTTGTTAGTCAGGAAAATCGGCCGAGATTTTCCAGAAAAATTTTAAATTTTCATTTGAAAAAAAAAAATTATCTTAAAAAATAAAAAATCTATGATAACCAAATTTGGTAGGTAGGTTTACAATATAAAAAGTAAACTATACACCAAAATTTAGATTTCTATGTTACAAGGAAAAAAGTTATAATAAAATATTTTGTGTCAGATCATTTCTATGAAAATGCACTGCCATAACGCACTTGCTGTGTCCAGGCTTTTTATAAGGTTAGTTCAGATAAAAAGAACATCTATTAAAATACTTTTGATAGAAGGAGTTTTGGAGGACGCTAAACCACATTGTATCAATACATCCACAAGCATAGCTTATTTGTAAGATGCAATGTATAATTTAATAACAAATAAATAAATAAGTAAAACTATGTTAGGCTTAAATATCAAAGTTATTTTTTAACATACATAGTTTCCTATCAGGTTGTTCAAGAACAATAGCCTGCCAAAAAATAGCGATTCTAATCGTATTTCTAAAAAGTTCGGGTCCCAGCAAGTCCGTTATGGTAGTGAATTTTCATAAGAATAATACATCATTTATTAAGTGATTTAGCCTTATATTGAAAGTTATAAAAAATTTCCTTAATATAATTAGAAAGAGTCAAAAATAAGGTAAAGAACGGCAAGCAAAAACATCATATTTGGAGTAAATATTTATAGAGTAATTTGGATACAAAACTCAAACAAAGAAATTGATAAATATCAAATATACTCAACAAAAAATACACTACAAAGCTGAACATAAAAAATGGTCGGGACGCAGCAAGTACATTATAGTAGTGAATTTTCATAAGAATTTTACACTATTAGTAAGGTATATTACTAAAACTAATTCTTTAAATTTAAATGGACCTGTCAGACCGGACAGGGTTCCCCTTTCATTTTTCACTACAAACTGTAACGTTAATATCAACCGAGGTTCTGGAATTGTATTTGAGCAAGATGATTGTCTGCATGTCCCCTTCGGAGGGGGCGTAAAGCCGTCGGTCCCGTGTCCATGCGATGTTGGGCACGTAAAAAAACCCTACCCTCCTTACAAAAAGGCAGGGGTAGGCAAAATTTCCAGGATAGTGAGGTGAAACTGCTCCCTGGCGTCAGTGATTGGCCATAGTCGCGGAAATAGGCCGAAGTTAAAGAAAAAAAACTCGGGACGCAGCAAGTGCGTTATGGTAGTGAATTTTTATTAAATGCTTCAAATTTAAATAACTCAATTTTCTATAAACTTAGAGAGTTTAATTTTAATACGTAGTAAGGTCTTTCCTAAGGCAAGATATCCACAAAATTTCATTTAAATAACTTTGTAATTTTCGGAGAAAAAAATTTTTTTGGAAAGAAAATTTCAAATTTGAATAACTCAATTTTCTCTAAACTTATAAAGTTGAATTTTGGTACGTAGTAAGATCTCTCCTGAGGCAACATATATAGTAAATTTCATTAAAACAGCTTTTATTTCGAAAGAAAACTCAAAATTTTTCCGGGAAACCCCGTTCGATTTTTCTGGATAACGAACTCATCCAGAAAGGCACTTGCCAAGTTTCATCGAAATCGGTTAATTATTTTTTGAGTTATGAGACGGATACATATATATATATATATATATATATATATATATATATATATATATATATATATATATATATATATATATATATATATATATATATATATATATATATATATATAAACATATAAAAATTGAAGCTGACCCCGGATATGGGTTCTAGGGGTCCTAAATCGCGCTCATTTGAAAAAAATTTTGCAAAGTCTCACCATCGATACCTCTCTATTAGTGATTTTTTTTAAATAAGAATTATATATATATATATATATATATATATATATATATATATATATATATATATATATATATATATATATATATATATTGCATGAATTTTCATTAAAATGTTTTTAATAGCAAATATGCAAGCAGGCATCAATTACCGGTATGGCCTATGTAATAGAAACAATGTACTTTATTTTATCAAACGAACTTATTGTCGGAAAATGTACCAAAATTTTGGGGAATTAAACAAGTAACCTTAGGTTAATAGCACACTGTGTTATTGAAATTTTATCAAAATTCGCCACGGAAACGCCTTTGCTGCGTCTTGATTTTTTTTAAGCCTGCATCATATTTCTATGAAAAATACAAAAATGAAATATTATATAGAATGTTCGAAAAAATTTTTAGGTATCCAACGACTTATGGGCCAGCCTGCAATTGTGAAAATAATTTTTGATGCAGCTCAAGGCCCACTATAATTAACGTATACAATTTTTTCTCGTATACTGCATAATAACAATTATCTGGACCTTTACCGTAGAAATGCGTCACCCTGTATAATATGTAAACACTTAAAAACTGAAACTAAACCCGGATATGTGTTCAAGGGGCCCTAGTGTGTGCACACATTTGAAAAATTCTTTTTGAAATTGAAAACTCGCGGTCTCCTCATTAACGAATTTTTTTTTACGAAATTTAGCTAAAAATTATAGACCATTAAACCATAAATTTCACTAAAACTACTGCCGAAGCATCAGAGAAAGGGTGTATTTGAAATGAATGTTCTGGAAATATTTTAGTAAAATGAAGGTCAATGACGGTTGAAGCTGAAATTTAAGTGTTTGTAGAACCCTCTTCCTGCAACATTTTCTTTACATAACCCGTATTTGTTTCAGATTCTTTACCTAAATGTTGCCAATTTTGACGTTTCAAATCGCGTCTTTGACGTTTTGAGGAAAACCCCAAATTGTTTCTTTAAATGCCTATAACTCTTTTGTCTTTTAACTTACAGACCTAAGTTTTGACACATGGTTCACTTTTTATGATCAATTTTCCGGTCTTTTTGCCTCAAGTAAACATAATCTTTGTTTGTAATATACAATAGATTTTGTTATCCATACAAAATAGTTTGGTTTTGTGCATTTCTCTGGTTATCAGTGGCACCCAATTTTCTTTTAAGGTCTATAATTTTTTTTTCAACTTGGAGCCTTTCTCCTCGTATATAGTATACAATTGGCCAGGTTATATAGAAGAATCATGTTATTACTATATATATATATATATATATATATATATATATATATATATATATATATATATATATATATATATATATACACAGATCTCTCCATTAGTGAATTTTTTAAGAAAATTCACTAAAAACAGCTGCGACAACGAATATTTTTCGAAACTCGCCAATATTTCAAAGACTTACAATGATAGGTGTAGAGTGTACTACATATAAAGCGTATCCCAAATTAAATTGCCATTCTGAAAGATTCAAAAATGTGCAGGGTGTTTTGTTTAAAATAACAAACTTGATGGCGACTTCCGATATAACCGGAACTGTTTGATAAGTGCAACTATTTTAACTTGAATGAGAATATCGTATAATGGACAAATACAATTTTCAGCTCCCAGATCAGATGAGAAGGTCATAAACTTCTAATGAGCATTCACTCTGTATATTCTACAATAACCCACATTTATTTTAACAGGATACAGTGCACTAATTCGACCGAGAACCATAAAGTAAATTAATTCGATGCCACCAACGCTGTACCCTTCAGAAATTTCTATTTGTTTCCTTCTAAAGAATGCCTGAAAATAAATTCAATTTTCTCCTGTCTGATTATGCCGTCAAGCAGCGAAATCGGTTACAGAGAAGAAAGCCAACACTTGTGAAGCCAGAGAACGAGTCTACATCTGGATTTAGTATGGAACGGTTTCACCAAGTGAGGCCAACAACAATTAGTAGATAGTGATTAATGCAAAATACGAAATGACTGTAGTGATGAGCAATGCAAGTTTCACAATTTGTCGCAGTATATTATGTTTGATGTTAGACCACTTATGGCGTCAGAGCCTTTGAGCACTGGCATAGTTCACGTAAAATTCACCTTTTTCGCTATCTAGATACCACAAAACTTTTGCAGGATTTCTCCATACAAATACGATTCCGGCAAACGCTTGCAACTTTAATTCAAACGACGGGAATTCCTATCGCTGCAGCTATATCATAATTTTCTATTCTAGAATCAGCTGTAACACGATCACTTTGTATGGAAATTTTATTTTATATGCAGCTCGTAAGCTTTTTAAAATCTAGTTTCCTTGCACAGCTTGCGCATGTAATGGTTCACATTTTAAAAATAACCTTTTTTTATTTTGTTTTTATTTGGAAGTTTAAAGTGTCTTAACATCTAAGGTCATTGACACTGTCGGTACATTTTGTTTCGCTAATTAAAGTATATGTAATCAAATGCTATCAAATAGTGAGGATTGTCTTAAAAAACAGAGTAAATTAGTCACATTTGGCTCACTCGAGTCAATAATTTGGGATAGTGTTTTCCCATTTAGGTATTCGAGTCTTGGATTGATATATAGTCGACATTCTTGAAGCACATGGTTAACAGTAATCACCCTGTCACATATTTCACATTGAGCTTGTTGTTGCTGGATAAGTAGGTATTCATGGGTGAACTTACAATGGCCTATACGAGTTCTTCTGATAACGACTTCTTCCCTGCGTGTTAGACTTGGGAGCGTCTTTGGTGTCACTGATATTTCGATCTTGGAAAGTTTGTTGTCAAGGGATGACCATTTGGCTTTAGAACTTTGTCTAATATTGGCAATAAGGTCTGAATGGGTTTGTATGGGTATTATTGTCTTTTCTAGTATCGCATTCCGTGAGCATTCGTCAGAATTTTCATTGCCCACAATACCACTGTGGGAAGGCGTCCAGATCGGTGTGATTGATTTGCTAGCATGATAGAGACCGTGGACGCTTTCTTGTATTTGAATTACTATAGGGTTTCTTGCATAAAGCGATGCAAGTAAATTAATAGAGGTTAAAGAGTCTGTGCACACTAAAGCACTTTTGTATGGGGAGATATAACACCGCTCCCTACACCCCGTGTGCTCTTTGATCCGTCAGTGTACATGATCAGGTCAAATTTATATTTTGAAATAGTATCCTGAAATAGTCTATTCACACTGTCGGCAGGCAAGGAGTCTGTGTTACAAGTTGTGAGATTGATGTCTGTATCTGGTAATCTAATGATCCATGGCGGTATTTTTCCATTTCGCAGGGGTAATGTTTCGCTGAAATTGAGTATTTGCTGATATCCTCTGATATGTTGAACAATCGATAGTGGCTCAAGGGAGTTCTTCTGAGATCTGTTGGTATCTGACTGAGATACTAGGTGGTAAACTGGGTTTTTTGGATCTGCCGAAATTTTCGTCGCATATTGTAGTAGCGCTGCTTCTCTTCGCAGCCAGAGGGGACTTTCTCCATATTCTCGATACAGGCTGTGCGTGGGGCTTGTTAGAAAGGCTCCTGTTATTATCCTTAAGGCATGATTTACAATCACATCCAGAGGTTTCAGAACTGATTTTGTTGCTGTTGCATAGATAATTTGGCAGTAATCAATTTTTGATCTGATTAGTGACCTAAAAATGGAGAGCAGCACTGTCTCATGAGCCCCTCAGTTCTGATGTGCTAGAGCTCTCAGAAGACCAAGCACCTTTATACAGTCAGCTTTGAGTTGGTTGACATGAATCTTCCAACTTAGTTTAGAGTCAAAGGTTATGCCCAAGAATTTATGTGCCTTGACTTCTTCCAACGACGTTCCTCTGATTTTGGAGGCACATGTGACAGAATTGTAGCATTTTTCTGAGAATACCATAAATTTGGTTTTGGTAGAGGATAAATTGACACCGCTATGATCGGACCACTCTTCCAATTTGTGGATGGCATAAAAAATAAACTTTATCTTACGTTTACTAAACCAATTACAAAACAAAGTAACGTAGAACTAATTTTAACGTGAAAACATCTCAAGTTCGGTTTGTTGGCCGAGTCAGAATTTTCGATGCAACGAAATGATAACGCACTTCGTGACGGAATAACTCTGTGAGTAATAAACTGACAGCTAACCACCGGATAAATAAAGATAGTATATAGAGGAGGCTGGGCCAAAGAGCAATTTTAGATCGTAGATTGTTTAATGAGTCGTATAGGCCTTTGGCATCTCAGCGCTCCAGCCCCAATATCTTTTAATTCTAATAGTTGCCTAAAATGTTTGAACTTTTCATATAGTCTGCTATCTTTTTGGGGTCTGTTTTACCTATTTCCTGAGGTGCTAAAGTCACCTCTTCAAGGTATTTGAGTCTTTTGCAAAACTGGGCCATGCAGGAGCATGGCAAAAATCCTGTTGATTCAGCTGCTTCAGTGCAGTATCTGTAGTGTCCACTGTCCGCCATACCCATCCCCATACGGTGATGCCTTACGGGGATTGCCCTGTTAAAAGTTATGTCATTATTCTCAAGTCGTTTCGGTCTGATTCAAGAAACAGTTCTGACTTTTCCGTTGATATGGTGATGAACGGTTTTGCCTGCCTTAAGCCAAATACAGGACACTCCGGCTGATTTAGTGTTTCAAGAATATCAGCGCCCCTAGCGGATAGTACTGATCTTACATCGTTCGAGAACGTGTAACACTAGCAATTGCTGGTGTTTAACTGTGTATAATTAAGTTTGAGCTGTGTTTTTTACAATGAATGTTAGTGGTTGGGTGTGTGCAATATATAATTGTTCGAATTATAACGTGCTAAATCTATCAAAGACATTTCATAGGTTTGCAAAGGATGGCGAAACGTGAATATGATTTGAAGCAGAAGACAAATTCATAATCACTTTTATGCCAATATGTACAGTTCGCAGAAGATAACTTATTGAGTAATATTTACCATCATGTACCTATTTATAGATAAACTTCGTAAACGAATGGTTGAAATGCTACAATCATAACTTGTCTTCCAGTGAATCAAAAAAAAAAAAAGAAATATGAAGGAAAAAAAGTTTTGCATTAATAATAAATGGTATAAGAAAACTGTTTTTCTATATTCTTCTGTATCCTTTTTTATTTCAGTATGGCATAAATTGTTTTCATGTAGAGATATAGCAAATTGAGTACTGTGCTACCATTTATACCTAGAACAATTATTTATAGGTAAGTACAGATTGTAACTTAATATCCTTAGAAACAGCTTTCAGTATATTCCTATACCTACCCTTGAAATAGTAGTTTAACGACGGTTTTAAGGTAGTACTTTAAATTATGATGAAATAAGATTATGGGTAAGAGAAATTTGTAAAATTATTCATGCTGAATTCATTTAGGTTTCAAGCTGATTGTTGATACAAATTCTATTTATAACTATATAATCAGAAAATTTTCACTGTTTTGTCATGTACAAGTTTTTATATTCATCTATAATAAACCAATTGTCTCAATTAAGAATATGCAGGTAAATATATAATTCAAATTACCCGCTGAGTTGTCAGTACTTCACGCGAGGTGGCGCTAGTGTACTTGTCACAAATATCACCAATGCTAAAGCATAGTAGTGTCCCGTATTGTCATTATATAGTATTTGCTTAAGCCTGACGTTTTCCTCTAGTATGACATCATTTGGTTACTATCTCAGGTACCAAGTTCTCTTCCCACATGGCTTTTTTGCTGCCCTTTTTGCAAAACTATCTACTTCCTCATTTATCTCTATGTCTTGATGCACTGGTACCCACATCAAGGTTACTTTGTTGCTCGTAGCCAGTTGTTTCAAGTTTTTTTTTGCAAGCCAAGGTCAGTTTAGACTCGGTTCCAAATCATTTTATGGTCTTTAGTACTGTCTAATGGGATGTAGATCGCTCTATTTTTTAATTTCTTTGTATGCACTCTTGTACACAGAGGTTTGTAACAAGCATTTTTGCTTGGAAGATCTTGCTTTCTTAGGGACTTAACGAGTCTGAACTTAGGTCAGGTATTATTTCCAGTCGTGCCCCCTCCATTTGTTCAGACTGTACAGCTGTCCCACGTAAACGTTACATTAGCCGTTTCTGGAGTACGGCTCACAATTGAAATCTGAAAATTCACGCACGTGGGTTTCTCAAAATTTCCAGTTCACATTGACGTTAGTATGGGACTTCCGGTTATATCGGAAGAAGACATCAACTTTCTTATTTCAAATGGAAAGATTGCGCGTCAAATTTTATGGTTGGTTTTACTAACATATTATGTCATTTTTCTCAAGCATTTTCGAGATATTTGACTTTTTTCAAAAGTTTCTCAAAAAACATTGTCACATTTACACACCTGTATCACTCTTGTTTTTCAACCTGAAGAGTTTAAATTTTAAAGTGCAAATTCTAAAATGCCAAAAAATATTTGGAATTTACTGAAGCTAGTACAACTTAGACAGACTGTCCGCAATAGACCGGTCAATCGTGACAACTCTAAAACCTAATAACTCACTTTTTGTGAATTTTCTTTAAAAAAATTCACTAATAAAAAGATCCCGACTTTTCAAATTTGAAAAAAATTCTTCAAATAAGCGCTAATTAGCCCCCCTAGAACACATATCCGGGGTCAGTTTCGATTTTTATATGTTACCCACCAAAATTTAGCGCTATAGGTCGAAAGACAAAAAAGTTATGGGCATTTAAAGAAAACTAAATTGGGGTTGTCCTCAAAACGTCAAAGTGACAATTTAAAACGTCAAAATTGGCAACATTTAGGCAAAGAACTTGAATATAATACGGGCTATGGAAAGAAAATGTCTCAAGAAGAATGCTTAACAAACCCTGAAGTATTAGTTTTAACCGTCATTGTCTTTCATATTACTAAAATGTTTCCAGAAAATTCATTTCAAAGAGACCCTTTCTCTGATGCTTGGCAGTAGTCTGAGCTATAGAGTTTGTCGTTTAATGGTATATAACTTTTGTCAAATTTTCGTAAAAAGTCAATAAAGCTCAATATATCCGTTATTATACAAGATATGAAAAAAATTGTATAGATTAATTATATGGTGTCTTGAGCTTCATCTTAAAAAATTATTTCTACAATCACAGGTGGCCCATAAGTCGTTGGTGATACAAATATTTTTTTTTAGTCGAACACGCCTTATGTTATTGCATTTTTGCATTTTCCATCGAAATATAATGCATGTTTGTAAGTAAAGAAATTCTGGACGCAGAAAGTGCGTTATGGTAGCGAATTTTGATTAAATTCACTACCTAACGCACTTGCTGCGTCCCGATTTTTTTTTAAATAGAACAGCCTATATTTTATAATTTGCTCATCTAAACTAACCTACCCTCCACCTTGAGCTCGATCTCAACGACGACAGTGACTTGAAAAATCATCCGCCGCCGGTGAGTCTCGAACCGTCGTCCCCCGAGTCCGTATTGGAAAGTCTGAATCGACTTTCCCGCACGGCCACAGAGGCGCTTCCCTATACCTAAGTCCCACCGATTTGAAGATATTTAATCATTATTTGCGATAAGAAATAATTATTAGTCGGTTTATCAGGTTGCCCAGGAGATGAAAATTTTAAACGTCATCTTCCGAGATAAGTAAAATATGCGACGACTTTTGAATATAACTTTTATTTAGGAGGAGTATAATCGAAATATTAACAGAAGATGTCGTGTGGTTGCAAAGAGATTTCCACATAAATACAGATCAACTCGTTACATCATCACAACACTACTAAACAATTTCTAAGAATGGAGAGTGTCATTCAAAATGTCATAAAAGTAAAGCATTATTAGGGAACAAAGAGATTTGTGTGTTATCACTTCACAATAAATATTCGAAATTTGCAACGTTCACTTGGAGGCATATTTGCGATACGAAATAAATATCATTTTATCAGGTTGCCTAGGAGATGAAAATTTTAAACGCCATCTTCCGACACGAAACTTAATGGTTGTACTGTGAAGTAGGTTTGTCATATGTGTTAGTGAAGTTTCGTAAAAAAAATTCACTAATGGGGAGATCCCGACTTTTGAATTTTGAAAAAAATTTCTGCAAATGAGCGCTAACTAGGATCACTAGAACCCATATCCGGGGTCAGTTTCAATTTTTATATGTTTATATATATATATATATATATATATATATATATATATATATATATATATATATATATATATATATATATATATATATATATATATATATATATATATATATATATATATATATATATCACACCGATAACCAAATAAATGATGGGTTGATTTTGACTAAATTTGGTGAATACCTTTAATAAGTACACTTGGAGAACACCCAAATCACCACAACACATATTTCAGGTCTCTGAAATATGTGTTGTGGTGATTTGGGTGTTCTCCAAGTGTACTTATTAGTGCTCATCACAGGTTCCAGTTTTCACATAGTGAATACCTTTATTATATTTTGCAAGTGACTTGGACAGGTTCGTTAGCCAGGAGAATCGGCATAGGTTTTCCCAGATAATTTTGTGTTTTCTTTAGAAAAAAATTCATATCTTCGGAAATAACAAAGCAAGCGCAACCAAATTTGGTACGCAGGTTTGCATTATTATCTGCCAAAATGTAGCTTTGTAGATTTAAAGACATAAAAGTTATGGTAGCGAATTTTCATTAAATGCTTCAAATTTAAATGGCCCAATTTGCTATTAACCTATAAGGTTGACCAAGAAACCAGTTTCTTCGGGAACGCTTTTAATTTACATTTATTTCTTCAACGTTCCTCTTCAGTTTAAGCTTCACTCAGAGAGAAACGTTTCTCTGGCCTCGCTCTTTTCGAAGCAATGCTATAATGATAACTGTCGGTGTAGCTAATGAAAAATAATAAATAAACCTAAAAAAGTTTAATGTATTATTACTTAATAGATATTATTGTGAATATTTCAAGATCAACTATGTGGAATAAATTGTTCAAGATATGCTTGTATTTTTAGTGAAATTTTATTTTTAAAAATTCACCAATAGAGAGGTATCGATGGTGAGACTTTGCAAAAATATTTGTAAATGAGCGCGAACTAGGACCTCTAAAACCCATTTCCGGTGTCAGTTTCAATTTATATATATATATATATATATATATATATATATATATATATATATATATATATATATATATATATATATATATATATATATATATATATGGAAAAGTGTCTAAATACCGCATTACTAAAATTTCTTGAAAAACACAGTCTAATCCACGACAGGCAGTATGGATTCCGTAAGCGCAGATCAACTGCCGACCTCCTTTCCTTTGTCACTCATTCTTGGAACAAGTCTTTGAAACTGCACGGTGAATCCCAGATTGTCGCTTTAGACATAGCCAAAGCATTCGACCAGGCCTGGCTCGCAGCGCTGCTTAATAAACTTCCGGCCTATGTCCTACCACCAAAACTCTGTACCTGGACAGCAAATTTCCTCTCCAACCGGAGCATTTCTGTTGCCGTGGATGGCCATTCCTCTAAACTGTATCCATTTAATGCAGGAGTTCCTCAAGGTCCAGCTTTAGCCCCTACTTTGTTTCTTCTCCACATGAATGACCTCCTCTCTAGCACATCCAACCCAGTTTACAGTTACGCGGACGACAGCACCCTCCACTGAAATATACAATATTCTAAGCCTGTATCTTTAGCCTAATTAGATGAGGATCGCAGACTCATGGAGGGTTCTGTCTGTGTGGATTTAAAAAAAAATTAGACTGGGGAAGTATAAATCTTGTACAATTCAACCCCACCAAATCTCAGTCTTGCTTTCTTTCTCATAAGAGACACAACAGCCCTAGACCAAATAACAATGAACAGCCAAGTTATTCAAAGTAATGAGTCCTTTTCACTTGTCGGCATTTCTGTGGATCGAAATCTCAATTGGCACCAACATGTCACATCAATTGCAGAAGCGGCTGCTAAGAAATTAGGTTTCTTCTTGCGGGCTCGCAAATACTCTTCACCAGCTAATCTCTATAGCTTATATACTTCTCAAATAAGGCCAAACCTCGAATACTGCTCCCACATCTGTGGTGCCGCTGCCGCTTCTACACTCGCTACCCTGAACTCCATTCAGAAGAGAGCTATACGTCTCATCGGTGACCCTACCCTCACCCAAAGGCTGCCATCTCTTGCTCACCGACGTGCCGTTGGTGACCTCTCTCTCTCTCTCTTTAGATATCTGCACGGGCACTGCTCAGAGGAGCTTTCTTCCATAGTTCCTCCACCTGCTGCCCCCAACAGATCTATCAGGGGAATAGAGCGAATGCACCCTTGTACTGTCCAGGTCAGCACACATAGAACATCGTGTTATGTCCGCTCTTTTGTCCCGAGGACTTCCTAGTTGTAAAATTCCTTGCCGGCACATGTTTTTCCTTCTCCTCCGAACCTTCAAACCTTCAAGTCCAGAAACAACAAGTTTCCTCTTTCCTCCTTGTCGGCACCTACGGTACGATAGTATTTAGGCTGTAAGCCCTCGTGGAGTGTTGTTGAAATTAAAAAAATTATATATATATATATATATATATATATATATATATATATATATATATATATATATATATGTATGTAGGTATGAGTATCCAACCGATAACTTAAAATGTTTTTAATAGCAAATGCGAGCAGGAATTAATCTGATTACCGGTATAGCCTATGTAGTAGAAACAATGTCAAAATTACTTATGGTTTGAAAATGTATAAAAATTTTCACCTTACGTTAATACCAAATTGAGTTATTGAAATTTGAGGAATTTAATGAAAATTCGCTACCAAAACTCACTTACTCCGTCCAGATTTCTTCTTACAAACATGCATCATATTTCGATAAAAGATGCAAAAATGCATTAATTAATTTGTTCAACGAAAATAAGCTAAAAATTATAGACCATTAAACCATAGACTTAACTAAACCTACAGCGAAAGCATCAAGTTAACTAAACCGATAGCCAAAGCATGAGAGAAAGGGTCTATTTGAAATGAATTTTGTGTAAATAGTTTAGTAAAATGAAGGGCAACGACGGTTGAAGCTGAAAGGTAAGATTTCGCAGAACAATCTTCTTGCAAGTTTTCTTTTCACAATCCGTATTTGTTTCACGTTCTTTGCCGTAACAATGCCAATTTTGACGTTTCAAATCGCGACTTTGACGTTTTGAGGAAAACTCCATTTTTTTAACTGACCATAACTTTTTTGTCTTTAAACTTACAGACCTAAATTTTGATATGTAGTTCACTCTTTATAATACAAATACGCGTGCCAAATTTAGTTTCCCTTCCGTTGTTATTTTCGGAGATATAATTTTTTTTTATAAATAAAACAAAATTTTCCTGGAAAACCTGGGCCGATTTTCCTGGCTAACGAACTTATCCAAGTCACTTGCAAAAGGAAGGGACCCACCAAATTTTATCAAGATCGGCCTATAATTTTTTGTGTTATCGGTGTGATACATGTATACATATATATATATATATATATATATATATATATATATATATATATATATATATATATATATATATATATATATATATATATGTATATATATATATATATATATATATATATATATATATATATATATATATATATATATATATATATATATACATACATATAAAATTCAAACTGACCCCGGATATGTGTTCTAGGGGACGTAGTTAGCGCGCATTTGAAGAATTTTTTTTTAAATTAATAAGTCGGGATCTCCTCATTAGTGATTTTTTTTAAAGAAAATTCACTAAAAATAATTAACCGATTTGGATGAAACTCGGCAAGTACCTTTATTTTATTAATGGCTTGGATGATTTTGTTAGCCAGGAAAATGGTACAAGGTTTTCCGGGAAAATGTTGTGTTACTTTCAAAAAAAAATTTTTTCCGAAAAATGCAAGTTTCTAAGTTTATAGAAAATTGAGGTATCCAAATTTGAAGTATTTAATGAAAATTCCCTACCATAAAGCACTTGCTGCGTCCAGAACTTTTTTAGTTACTGATGGCAAATCAACTTATAAAGCGGTTCAATATGAACCACCGAAATAGCTGCAAGCTCCATAAACTTATCTATAAGTTCAGCTATAACACTTCAGATATTATATAACTGACAGTTACAACAGGTTTAAACTTGAATGCAAATTATAATATGACCAACTTGGAGGAGTTTCCATTAAAGACTTGTCTGGCAAGAAGGATGCTCACCGTGTCTATCGCAGTTTGTTTCTGACACTGCAAATAACATCAGGATGATGTTGGTTATGGTGTAGGGATTCCGGAATATCATGTAATCAACTAACTTTATCATGCACATTAACACGTCTGTTCTCCGTTGCAGGTTGTGGAGTTCCTATAATGTTTACCAAGCCCCAGACAAGGATAGTTGGAGGGAAAAGTGCTCCCTTCGGTAGATGGCCATGGCAGGTAAGAAATTACGTGTTTCGCTGTTTGTTAAGTTGCCGAAACAAGTTTGTTGAAGTTCCTAATTGTTTAAAGCTCCTGGTGCAACAGGTACAATACAGTAGTGATTCCGCAGTTGACGAAATTAAGATTTTTATTTGAAACCTGATTTATACAGTATACTCTCAATTATTCGTGTGTTAGTGGCGTGCGGTCCATGGAAGCAAGGGAAGCATTGCTTTCCTTAAAATAACGACCACACACCTACTTAAACTTAATTTTTAATAAACCGCATTATTTAAAATCCATTTTGTATTTTAAATATTAAATTCTATAACTAATTTATCTATTACAATTTTTAAATCGCAAGCTCACACATAATTATTTATTATGCATCATACTGTACTTGTATATGCTATCTGCGCTCTTGGCAAGGTTTCGTCCCAGTAAACCGACCGCCAACCAACAGCATGAACCTGATACTACGAGAGTGGATGCAATGACTTCAGTTAAATACACGTAGCCAGCAGGCCACATAATGAGAAACCCTTGCTCGATGCTAGATGCAATTACGTGTATTTCAACATGTAGAACGTGTTGGAAGACCCGATGCACGTACAACGTGAATGTCGCTGATTATTTCGTCGAAATAAGCAGTTGACTAAGTTAAATACATTGGCATTTTATGATTACTAATATGGCTGCAACTACATCAGCTTTTAACAGCGGCGTCGGTGGGGATGGGAATTTACAAACTTTACGAACAAGTGGTAAGAATAACTGTGATTGTGTCGTGTCTTTTTGATAACCAAAGGATTTTCAGCTTTATCGTTTGCTGAAAAACTTGCTATTATTAATAAAAGTAGGCCGAAACCTACTCTTAAAAAACTTAAATACAAGAGTTAAAACATGTAATCGACATTTCAACGCGGAAAAAACTTATAAACAATATGAATGGTTAACAGGAATAAACTGTTTTGTTGGCCTGGTAGTCTGTTTGTGACTGAAAAGGGGGTGTGAAATAAAAGTGGGTTTTCCGACTTGAATAATCTACATAAAGTAGTAAAAAGGCATGTTATGTCTAAAGCGCATTTACAGACCATTTTAAAATTAAGTGTCTTTGAAACAAACGCGAATTGAACACGCCGTTGACAAGCAGATAGAAATTAGTCATCGCCAACACAATGAACTGGTTGATAAAAACAGAAACATATTAAAAAAACTTATTGATGTGTGTTTTCTTGGTCAGTATGAATTGGGGTTCAGGCGTCATGACGAAACAACTACATCTGCAAATAGAGGAAACTTTCAAGACCTAGTTTCTTTAATAGCCAAATACGACATTTGTTTAAAAAATCACTTGGAACAGTCTAACGTTTTTCGCAGGACATCAAATCGCATTCAGAATGACTTAATTGCGGCTGCTGCCACTATTATTTTGAACAGAATTAAATCTGAAATTAAACAGACTCGTTTCATTGCTATTGTTCTAGATGAAACAACAGACGTAACTAATTTAAGTCAACTATCTGTCGTAATACGCTATGTAAAAATAGATGGGAGCAAGAAAGATTTTTAGGCTTTAAAAATGTGACAGAAGATCGTACCGCAAACGCTCTATATAAAATTGTGCTTAATATTATGAAAGATATTGAGGAGATTGATAATAAATTAATTGCCCAAAGCTATGATGGGACTGCTGTTATAGCCGGACATTTAGGAGGTCTTCAAGCTAAAGTGCGGGAAACACTTTCCAGTGCTCTATTTGTACACTGTTGTGCTCATAAATTAAATTTAATTTTATCCCATAAATCATATTAAAGAATGTAAGGTGTTTTTTGCTACCCTAAGTGAAATGGCTGCTTTTTTTCCAAATGAAGCGTACACAAGCCTTAGACTCAATTGTTAAAAAACGTTTACCCAAAGTAGCTGCAGCCCGATAGAACTACAACGGCAGACTCGTTAATTGAACTTTTTGAAAACATAATAGAAAATAGCAAAAATTGGGATGCAGAAACAATAAATAGTTCTAGAGGATTTTTGGATGGTTTGGAAAGAGACTTTAATTTTAATTTTTTACTTAATATATTTTCGAAAATATTTCCGTTTTCAGATAATGTATTTAACATATTGCAATGTAAAACAAATGACATTGGTTTTTGCCTGAAGAAAATTTGTGAATTTAAATACATTATAATTCAAAAAAGGAATGAATTTGATAAGTTCTGGAAAAAACAATGGAATTAGGAAAAGTGAGCCACGAAGAAAGCGTCTGCGTACTGATAATGCGGTAGACCTTCAAACTTCTTACCGCCGCCTTTTCTACGAAATCATAGATCAAATTCAGCAGCAAATTAACTGCAGATTTCATCAGCGACCCGAAATTTCTTGAATTGTGTAATTTTGGAGGATTTGTAGGGATACCTTTCCCAGAAGATTCATTCAAATCATTATTCCACCACTATATACATTATTTTGACAAAGCCTTATTACGATCAGAACTTACAGTCATTCATGAAACCGATGTTATTGACACAAAAACTAACGCAAGTGAACCTTTAACTTTCTTAAAAGAATCAAAATTGGAAAATGCATATTCTGAAGCGTTCAAATTATGTGAATTAGTATTAACAATTCCTGCTACTAGTGCGTCTGTAGAACGAAATTGTTCTACATTGAAACGTATCAAGAGTTTTGTTAGGAATTTAATAGGACAGGAAAGACGTTCCCAATTTTCAATTTTGTCCATTGAAAATAACTTCGTCGAGGAAATGTCCCAGAATCCACAGTTTTATGACATTATTAACGAATTTGCCAAAAACGACAGAAGAATTGAGTTACACTACAAATAGGTAAGTTTCTCAAAATTGTTTCCCTTATTTAAAATGTCACCGCACGCCCCTGTCGTGTGTGGATTATCTGGTTTTCTAATTTTCCGCGCTGAGAAATTTATCACAATTTTAAATCAGTAATATATCGGCATTTTAACTTTTTTTCGTTTCCTCTTGCAGAAGTAAGTATATGAAATATCCCTAATTAAAACAAACGACCACCTAAGTACCTGTGTGTCTATTATAGTTACTGGAAAACTGTGAAATTCGTCATGTAGTATGTATACAGAAGCAGAATAAATTGTCATAGATTGCTTATTCTGTTGTGATGAATTCTTATTTATCTCCGCACGTGCCACTACAATAGGAACGCTGAGAAGGATACATATCGTGGAATGTTTATGTTAAGGTCATAAATTTAAACTGCCTTTATCTTTTCACAGTTGATCTCATTTGAGATTGCATAGGCGGACGGTAGAAAGGAACAGGATAAACATTTCCTGAGAAAGACAGAGCTGTTAAGCCTTCTGTAAGTATATATATATATATATATATATATATATATATATATATATATATATATATATATATATATATATATATATATATATATATATATATATATATATATATATATATATATGTATATGTTTTGTCACAAAGTCGATAATTCTGGAGAGATTATCCGGCCTAATTTACCGTCATATCCACTGCATTATGATACACCATAAACTGCAATTATCATTGGAATATTTTCCAACATTTTCCGTGGAGTAATATACGAAATCCGGTACGTCGAACAGAATAATTAGTATGGGGGCAATTACGCGGCCGCGATTTTGAAAAAGAATTGTTGCCGAGGGGAACGCCGACGAAGAGATTTCAGTTCTAGAGTCATCGCGAACAAGCGAGTACGTCGGCCGCCAGTAAGTGGAATTGTAAAGTACGTGAGGTGTAAGAAAAGGAGCCCGCATCTGGGAAAGATCAGTATACCGGTAAGCAGAAGCATTAGCGAGGCCGCCGATTCACGAGGCCACCGCCGCAGCGTTTGTTTAGTAAGCATCGTCACCGGAGAGTACTCCAGGTAGGTGAAAGCCTGATACTATATATCGAGCCCGTAGTAGGATCGCTGAACGCTCCGCAATGACACTGGGAACCTTCGAGGGGACCGTTTCTTCCCTGTCTCCGTTGGCGGGCTGCTCGGGCGATTAGAGGCGGGGGCATTCCGAAGTTTCGGTCCTCCTGGGATCGCCGAGGCATTCGGCCGCACGAAAGTGTTGGGAGTCGTCCCTGTTGTAGTGATTGCACTATCAGGGACAGTCAAAAACAACCCATATATATATATATATATATATATATATATATATATATATATATATATATATATATATATATATATATATATATATAATTGAAACTGACCCTAGATATGGGTTCTAGGGGCTAGTTCGCGCTCATTTGAAGAAATTTTTCTAAATTCAAAAGTCGGGATCTCCTCGTTAGTGAATTTTTTTTAAAAAAATTCACTAAAACAAGCATTTGTGAAGCCACGGGAAAAGTCTACGACTGTATTAAATATGGAACGGTTTCACTAAGTTAGAGCAAGAACAAGCAACCAGATATGCTCCTCTTTGTCTAATTTTGTTATACAAAAACTTGCTAAAAATACATCCGAATAACAACAATCTTATTAGATAACGTTAAAGTGAAATGAGACTAAAAAAATTGAAAAAGTAAAGTCAGTAACTAGGATCCGAACTCGTCATGCAAGAGTCAATTTAATTTGATTATCCGATGTACAGGGACTTAGGCCACTGAGCTATGCTCTACATGTATCTACTAGCAGCTATATTCCGTAATACATTGGTTCAACGTTTTAAAGTGTACACAAAACCATTTCGATTTACAATAGATTTTTTGCTTATATTATAACGGAACCAAGGAAAATAACGAGTTAGACACATATCTAGGAGCTTGTTAGTAATTTTTTGTAGTATTTTTCACTCCCATTCGTACTCAATCAATTTTGACGTTTAAACTTTTTGAAATAGATTTAATTAATTAAAAATTAATTTACCTCTAACTGTTTTGTCTTCCAAGATAGAGATCTGCATCTTAGCACACAGTATACACTTTATGACAGAAAGCAGCTTACTAAAGTTGGTTGCCCTTAATTTGTTATTTCCGGAGATATAAATTTTTTTCGAAAGAAAACACAAAATTTTTCGGCAAAATCTGGGCCGATTTTCCTGACTAATGAACTTATCCAAGCCACTTGCAGAAGAGAGGTTCGTACCGACTTTGATCAAAATCGGCACATTATTTTTTGAGAAGGAAGGTATGTGCCAAACTTCATTAAAATCGGATCATTATTGTTTGAGTTATCGGTGTGATATATATATACATATCCATGGTCAGTTTCAATTTTTTTATATGTTTATATATATATATATATATATATATATATATATATATATATATGTATATATATATACATATATATATATATATATATATATATATATATATATATATATATATATATATATATATATATATATATATATAACATATAAAAAAATTGAAACTGACCATGGATATGGATGGTTCTAGGGGGCCTAGTTCGCGGCCATTTGAAGAAATTTTTTGAAAATTCAAAAGTCGGGATCTTCTCATTAGTGTTTTTTTCTTAAAGAAAATTCACTAAAAATGCAATCACATAAAGGGTTTCTATTAAAAAAGAGAGTGTGTATTACCAACCGCTTATGGGTCAACCTATGATTGTCAAAATAGGTTTATAAGATGCAGCTCGAGACACCACCCTATAATTAACGTATATCATTTTTTCTCATATCTTGTATAATAACGGATATATTGAGCTTTACCGTATAAATGCTTCACTCTGTATATGTATAGACAAAAACTAAAACTGACCCATATAATGGGTTTTAGGGGTTCTAGTTCGCGCTCATTTGAAGAAATCTTTTTAAAATTCATAAGTCGTGGTCTTCTAAATAAAGAAGTTTTTCTACGAAAGGTTGCTAAAATATAAACTATTAAACCAAAAACTCTATAGCTGAAACTACTGTCAAAGTATCACAAAGATGGCCTATTTTAAATGGAGTTTTCGAAATTATTTTGTTAAAATGAAGGACAATGATGGTTGAATTTGAAACTTAAGGCTTTGTGAAACAAACTTATTATGATATTTCTTCTACATAATCCGTATTTGTTTCAGATAGTTTGTCTGAAAATTCCAAATTTTGACGTTTTAAATCGCGACTTTGACGTTTTAAAAACAAAAATTATAATTTTTTTCTGCTACTTCTAGAACTTTTTGCGTCAAGAAAACCTAACCGTTGTGTGTAAGACTCAATTGGTTTTGCTAATCACACAAAATATGTTGTGCTTGTGCTTGCCTCTGATCACCAGTGGCACCTAATTTTTTTTTCTTTAAATGCCTATAATTGTTTAGTGAATTTCCTTTAAAAAAATCACTAATAAGGAGATCCCCACTTTTGAATTTTGAAAAAATTTCTTTAGTTGAGCGCTAATTTGGCCCCCTAGAACACATATCTGGGGTCAGTTACAATTTTTATATGTTTATAATTTAATCAAAATCGGCTTTTATTTTTTGGGTTATCGGTGTGATACATACATACATACCTACACACACACATACATACATATATATATATATATATATATATATATATATATATATATATATATATATATATATATATATATATATATACATATGTGTGTGCGTGTCTGTAGGTATGTATGTATGTATCACACCGATAACCCAAAAAATAAAAGCCGATTTTGATTAAATTTGGTGAATAGCTTTCTTTTGCAAGTGCCTTGGATAAGTTCGTTAGCCGGGAAATTTACTACCACGTTCATTATAATGCATGTTTGTAAGAAAAGAAAATCAAGACGCAGCAAGTGCGTTATGGTAGCGAATTTTTATTTAAATCTGCTCAGTCCAAATAGATTAAACAATGCCTTGTTTTCATTAGACAGACGTGCCAGTTCTGAGCTTGTTTTTAATGTATCGAATTTCGACCACGTAGATATAGTGCTTGTTTGTAAGAAAATAAATTTGGGACGCAGCAAGTGTGTTATGCTAGCGACTTTTTATTAAATGCTTCAAATTTGAATAGCTCAATTTGCTATTAACCTATAAGGTTCGTTGGTCAAGAAACTAGTTTTTTCGGGAACATTTTAAGTTTATTTTCGAAACATTTTTGCACATCTTCAAACATAAAGTTATTTTGCTGATATATGGTACATTGTTTCTACTATATAAGTCATACCGGTAACCATATTTGATGCGTGCTTTTTTTTTAAAACACATATTTGCTTTTTAGAATACTTTTATGTAAATTGACTACTATAACGCACTTGTTGCGTCCGGACGTTTTTCTTTTAACTGAGAGATCTGAATTTCGGTATGTATAGCAAGTTTCATAGTAGAAACCTATATGGTTGTCATAGCGCTGTTATTTTCGGAGATACAAAAATTTTCCGAAAGAAAACCCTAAAATTTCCGGGAAAAACTGATTATGTTTTCCTGGCTAACGAACTTATCCAAGCCACTTACAAAGGAAGGTACGTACCAATTTTCATCAAAACCGGCCTTTTATTTTTGAGTTATCGGCACGACATGTATATCGCATGGCGCATTGAAAACGAAACAGACCGATTTGCGCCCAGATAATTTTTTTTTAAGAAACGCTGAAATACGTCAATTGTAATATTGAGGGGGACATGTTTTGCCATAAAACTCAATTTTGTCACATCAACCCCTTAAGGGTGGTGATAACAACCCTTATATTTCAAATAGGGAACATGGGTCGAGTGTTACATCATTTGAAAGCTCTTTCTCTTCTAAATTTAGCACACTAATTTTTTGGGAAATTTTATCAACTCGTTTAAAAATTATTCACAGTTGGAGTTGCAAGAATGTATTTAATTCATTGTGATATGGAATGCACTAATTAGTCAATTTTTCGTAAAAAAAAACTAAGAAACAAAACCAAACGTTCAAAAATGTTTATTCAGTTAAGTAAGTGTTCAAATTGTTGACCACCAGCTTCCATACAAAAGTAAAAAAAAATTCAAAACAAGCTCCAACATTCTGGAGCATTTGTGGAGACGGCATTCTTCCTCAACAATGCGTTGTCGTAATTCTTCCAGAGACTCCGGTTCTGTTGCGAAAATTCTACTCTTTACATGGCCCCATAGAAAGAAGTCTAAAAGAGTTAAATCCGGTGATCTAGGGGGCCACTCAATAGTACCTCTATGCCCAGTCCATTGCTCTGGAAACTCTATGTTCAAAAACTCCCTAACACGTTGTGAAAAATACGGAGGAGCTCCATCTTGTTGAAACACTAATTGATTTTCTTGACAGCGATCATCATTTTCAACAATGTCAATTAGTAGAGGGTAAACGATGTCTTCTAGTAACTCTAAATACGTTTCGCCACTCAAATTGCCATCAAAAAAATTGGTCCGATTAAACGGTCTCTAAAAATGCCAGTCCAGACATTCAATTTTTGTGGAGTTTGAGTGTGGACTTCGTGAAAATTTCTTGGATTCTTACCTGCCCAATAACGACAATTATGACGTTCGACTGTAGAGTTTAATAAAAACGTACACTCGTCTGCAAAACAGATATTGAACAGAAAGTTCCCGTTATCAGCTATTCGTGCAGTCATAACTTTACAAAACTCCAGCCGCCGATCAAATTCATCTTCATTCAGTTGTTGTACAAGATGAATTTTATACGGGTGAAGTTAGTGATGCTTCAATATTCGCTGAATAGTTCTTCTTTTGATGTTTGAAACAGTGGCCAATTTTGTCGTGCTCAAAGTTGGGTCTGCAGCAATTTGTCCTAAAACTTCAATATCAGTAGTCTCATTTCTAACCTGAAATTCACGTTCAGGGTCTCGTTTTTTGTTGACTACTGAACCACTTTGTTGAAACTTGGCAACTAACACAAAAATTTATTTTCTGTTAACATGTCTGTTTGGATGTCGTTCATTAAACAAACTTGCGGTGAGGTTGGCACAGTATCGGTTTTGAAAAAAAGAGTAATTATTTCAACCCTTTCTTCTACAGAATACACCATTGTGAAATTAATTTTCGGTAGTACTATCAAGTATCAAACCGACTTATAAACTGAAATAATAAACCGCATTTCTCTCATTCCGATAAGAAATGTTCTGATAGTCAATTTTTTGTTTACAAACAAACAAAAGATTGACTATCAGCACATTTCTTGTCGGAATGAGTGAAATTCGTTTTTGCATCTTCAACTGTGAATAATTTTTAAACGAGTTGATAAAACTTCAAAAAAATTAGTGTGCTGAATTCAGAAAAGAAGGAGCTTTCAAATGATGCAATGATGCAACACTCGACCCATGTTTTCTATTTAAAATACCACCCTATATATATATATATATATATATATATATATATATATATATATATATATATATATATATATATATATATATATATATATATATATATATATACACAGATCTCCTCATTAGTGAATTTTCCGTTTTACGAAAAACTCGCTAAAACTACGCAATTTTCTTAACGGACCTTAAGACAGTAGACAGTACAAGATTGATAGTCTTTTTATGATAAACACAATTTATTCACTTTCGCTGAACAAAACAATTTTTATACGAAAATCCACTAAAAAAACGTATAAATTTTTCAAGACTTCCAAGTAGCATAAAAATATATTTCAATGGTTATCATTTGAACTTACGTATGGAAATTGGAATATTCTTTTTTTCCAAAGTCGATTTAAAAATACGATTTTCAGTATACCCGAAAACCTTTAACTGGTGTAAAACTTTAGAAAATATATTTTTGTTGGTCTGGTGAAAGGAAAAGTCCTGTGAATATATAGAGCGCGAAAAAAGTTACCGAATGATAACCTCTCTGAACAGTGATATCTTCTTGAACTGCTATAAATTACGGCTTATTTCCGTATCAAAGAAATTCCAAGCACACATAAAAAGAGGTCTGTATCTTAAAACGGCCTGCTGTGTAGCATACATTTGCTTTCTAGACTTTTTCTTGCGAATATAGGGAAAACTCGTAAATAAGAATAATCTGAAAAAAAGTGCAAACTCAGAGTGTTACTTCAAAGTCAGACGAATGGAAATCTGTATCGGTCTTTGTAATGGCTGAAAAATACAAGAAAAGATCTCATTTCAAGGTGTCTGGGTGAAAACAGGGAGCGTAATATGATATTAAAAGGAAAATGCCAACTCTTATGATGCGCACACGAATTATCATGTAGTAGAAGACAGGCTTTGAAAATTTTGATGTTGAATACAAATTTTTTGTGCAGGATCATTGCAATACATATTAGTTTTCAATTCAGATTTTAATGATCATGAAAAAGTGCGTTATGGTAGTGAATTTATAAAAATAATCTGGCACAAAATATTTTATTATAACTTTTTTTCTTTAACATAGAAATCTAAATTTTGGTGTATAGTTTGATTTTTATATCGTAAACCTACATACCGAATTTAGTTATCATAGCTTTTTTATTTTTTGAGATAAAAATTTGTTTCGAATGAAAATTTTTTCTGAAAACCTCGTCCGATTTGCCTGATTAACGCACTTGTCGAAGCTATTTACAAAGGGAAGGTACATGCCAAATTTTATAAAAATCGGCCCATTATTTTTTGAGATACAAATTTTTTCGAATGAAAATTCAAATTTTCCCCAGAAAACCTCGTCCGATTTACCTGACTAACGAATTGATCCAAGCCATTTACAAAAGAAGGTACGTGTCAAATTTTATCAAAATCTGCCCATTATTTTCTGAGTTATATATATATATATATATATATATATATATATATATATATATATATATATATATATATATATTTATATATAAATATATATATATATATATATATATATATATATATATATATATATATATATATATATATATATATATATATATATATTATAATATAATAATAATATTCTTTATTGGTCATAATTATACAGCATGTCAATACATATAAGTCGTTGACTTGTGAAGTATTTCGACATAATTTTACCAAACGTCATTCCAAAAATGTTTGACAGCTGTCCTCTGAATAGCACACTTCAAATTTTGACATACTAATTTTTAAATTTAGTTTTGCCTCTTTCTTTATTCACCTGAAATTTCACCCAAAACCTTTACTGCCTCGTATTCTTTTCCATATAGCGATGCTTCAGACGAAGCAACTTTCTTTTCTGTTCCATATTTTTGCCAAAATAACAAATTTTGTGAAGGGCCAAGTTACATTGACTTTTACAATGCATAATAATTCTTATATATATATATATATATATATATATATATATATATATATATATATATATATATATATATATATATGTATATATATATATATATATATATATATATATATATATATATATATATATATATATATATATATATATATATTTATATATATATATATATATATATATATATATATATATATATATATTTTTATATATATATATATATATATATATATATATATATATATATATATATATATATATATATATATATATATATATATATATATATATATATATATACTAGATGTACTAGTTATCCAGAATAAAGACACTTTAGAATTCGATGTCTATAGAAAAGAAACCACTACCTTAAGCTACATCCCGAGCGACTCACATCATACGTACGCACAAAAAATGGCCAGTCTGAATTTTTTAGTAAATCGGTTAATTAATTTTCCTTTAAATAAAAGTAGATATACCAAAGAATTAAATTATATTAAGAACGTGGCCGAATATAACGGATACACTGCTTGCTTAGTGGAAAAATTAATCAACAAACAGAAAACAAAGAAAATGTTGACGGAATCAACGACGTTCAGAAGAGAAATATCGGAAAAAAAGAAAAAAACTTTGTTTGCTCACCATTTGAACCTAGAATCACGAGGGGTCTAGACAGCATTTTTTAAAAAGTCGACTTACAGGTAGCATTTTCAACAACAAATACTTTTAAAAACTTGCTAGGTAATCCAAAAGACAAGGATAGCGCGGACAAAATGTCGGGAATTTATGAAATAAGGTGTAAAGATCGTAATCTTAAATACGTCGGACAAACAAAAAGATCGATTGGAATCAGATTCAAAGAACACATATCCCAATTACGTTACGGTACTATAGATAAATCTGCCGTCGCCCGACATATTTGGGATAATAATCATCACGTTGATAAAAACAATCTGAAATTAATAAAAAATGTTAGAAAACCAGGTCAGCTGAATGGGTTTGAGAGCGTATATATTGCGAAATATAGTTGCAACAAAGAATGTATGAACAGTGCACCAGCGCCAATTACGAGTCACTTAATCGATTACTTTGCTAAATAAAATTCCCACGTTTTCGGCACGTTTTTACCGATAACACAAGTATACAGTTATTGCCGCCAAAGGAACCGTTGTTAATTTAGCTGTCGTTGAACTTTCTTTAGACTATTACAGATGGACACTTTTAGATAAAGCAGTAGGGATAGCGCAAAGACCTGGTCAGGCGATAAAAATACAATACTCTTTGGAATTTGCCTACGACTAGTGTGTCATCTCGGTTCGATCTCTTTACCTCAGATCCGGTATATAAGTTGATGTTAGTTTTTTAAGTATTTAGAATGTTTCATCTTCTGATGACGCTAACTTGGTTAGTGAAACGATCGTCAGGTCTTTTAAAATGTGTTGTGGTGATTTGGGTTCTCCAAGTGTACTTGTCAGTGCTCATCACAGGTTCCAATCTTCACTTAGTATATATATATATATATATATATATATATATATATATATATATATATATATATATATATATATATATATATACAGGGTGTTACAAAATAGTGGGCCAACCCGCTAGCCACGGATCCCCGAGACGAAAATTTTATGACTTTCCTTATAACATTTTTCTTCTGGGGGCCCCGTTTTCGAAATACAGAGTGTTGAAGTTGAACTTGAAAAATAATTTTTCATTTCTAATTTTTATGTTTATGAAGTTATCTCCATGAAATGGTGCACGTAGCCTTATTTCAGAACTGGCGCCACCTGTGTATATGAGGGGAGAAAAATCAAATCCCAAGGGGGGTACAGGGGGGTGGATCAAGTATTGACCCTCTAAACGTGCGCACGCCAATGGTTTCAAAACAAATGGCTTTTGTTAGACAAAATAATTTTATAACTTTTGTTTGTCTAGTTTAATTTTGATAAAACAACTAGTTTATGAGTTATTGTAAGTTGTATGGTCGGACCCAAACAGGCGAGAAAAAACCGACGAAACTTTTTTCATTTATAATTTTTATGTTTTTGAAGTTATCTCCATGAAATTTTGCACGTAGTCTTATTTCAGAACTAGACGCTATCTGTGTAGATGAGGAGAGAAAAATCAAATCCCAAGGGGGGGGGGGTACAGGGGGGTGGAACAAGTATTGACCCTCTAAACTTTTTTGTGCACACGCCAATGGTTTCAAAACAAATGACTTTTATTAGACAAAATAATTCTATAACTTTTGTTTTTCTAGTTGAATTTTGAGAAAACGACTAGTTTATTAGTTATTGTAAATTGTATGGTCGGACCCAAACAGATCAGAAAGAACCTACGAAACGTTATCTCCATGAAATATAACATGTAGTTCCATCGACCTCAACCCCTTAGATTTTAGTTTCTGGGGTTATATACAATTTACAATAACTAATAAACTAGTCGTTTTCGCAAAATTCAACTAGAGAAACAAAATTATAGAATTATTTTGTCTAACAAAGTCATTTGTTTTGAAACCATTGGCGTGCGCACAAAAAAGTTTAGAGGGTCAATACTTGTTACACCCCCCCCCTGTACACCCCCCCCCCCTTGGGATTTGATTTTTCTCTCCTCATCTACACAGATAGCGTCTAGTTCTGAAATAAGACTACGTGCAAAATCTCATGGAGATAACTTCATAAACATAAAAATTAGAAATGAAAAACTATTTTTCAAGTTCAATTTCAACACTCTGTATTTCGAAAACGGGGCCCCCAGAAGAAAAATGTTATAAGAAAAGTCATAAAATTTTCGTCCCGGGAATCCGTGGTTAGCGGGTTGGCCCACTATTTTGTAACACCCTGTATATATATATATATATATATATATATATATATATATATATATATATATATATATATATATATATATATATATAGATAGATAGATAGATAGATAGATAGATAAACATATAAAAATTGAAACTGACCCCGGATATGAGTTCTAGGAGTCCTAGTTCGCGCTCATTTGCAAAAATTTTTTCAAAATTCAAAAGTCGGGATCTCCTCATTAGTGAATTTTTTCTACGAAAATTCACTAAAAATAATGGAGGCGCAAGGTCTAATCTCGATAGCCAAAAAAATAGTGTTTTTTTTCAAGAATTCGATGAAAGGACAAGGTTTTCATTACTACGCAAATGTTTGTAGTTACGAAATTTTTATTTTAAAGATTCACTAATAGGTAGGACAAAACTTTAAATATATATTTTTTTCAAATTTGCGCGAATTAAAGTGTTCAAGAACCACTTGTTGAAACTTTGTATGTATGTACAGGGTGATTGATTAGAACGATAAAGTCCAGTATATTCTATGTTTTTTGAGGTATCAAAGTAAAAATTGGAGAGATTATAGCAAGCATTAAGCCTCATATTCTAAATTTAGTAACAATGCTACAGGATGTTCTGTAACGCCGTGCCAGTATAAAGTTATATATTTTTAAATGAAACACCCTGTATTTTAATTTAAATTTGAAATCCGCTTCGCTTCGTCATTACAAGAATATAGGGTTGTAATATGTTATACAGGCTGTTCAAAGAGTTATAAACAATTTTCCATGAAAATCGTAACAAGATCAGTATAATTTAAAAGGGGTACAATAAAAATAATCTATTGCAGCCGTAGATTTTAGTGAATTTTCGTAGAAAAAATTCACTAATGGGGAGATCCCGACTTTTGAATTTTGAAAAAATTTTTGCAAATGAGCGCAAACTTGGACCTCTAGAATCCATATCCGGGGTCAGTTTCAATCTTTATATGTATATATATATATATATATATATATATATATATATATATATATATATATATATATATATATATATATATATATATACATATATTGTGCTGGGAAATTGCACCACATTATAAACTATTAGTACATCAGAGTGTACATAATACAAATGCCCTATCAATTTCACTATAAAACAAAAAAAAAAGGGAAACCCTTACGGAAATCTAATTTGATGACGTTAAACTCCTATTATTTGTTTAAATATATGTGTCCAGATATAGATATATTGGGTTATCTTAGCAAGGTTTGTTGCAATAATTTGACCAGAGATCAGTAGTAAGTACACTACTTACAGTTTACACGTGATGTAAATAGGCTCTCTGTAAATTGTGTATATATCCATATGGTTCGACATTCTTCTTTACACTCAAACATAAAAACATTAATATACAAGCATATTATTGTTAGTTAGTGTTATTTGGATGAGCAATGACAGGTATAAAAAGCCATATTTTATTAAAATAATCATTAATGAAAATTTTGAGATTTATAACTTTAGCAAATTTGGATAGTATCTCAATTTAAATGAGTCAAATATCTATATGCAAATAGCTTTAACCCCTAATCATGACAGTCAAACCAAAGAATTATGCTTTAAAACAATATTCAACTTGATAAGTTAGAATAAAATGTAATAAAAAACCAAACACTTTGTATATAATATATAAGAGAGTATTTTTATGTAAGCAATGGACTAAAGTTTATCATACACAAAGTGTTTTATGTTGTTAGACTTTTTATCAAGAATTACAGCAGTTAAAAGAGTTTTCGTTTTAAATTTAGTATTATCTATTATTGTCTAGAATTAGTAAGGTTTTACCAAATGTCATTTTTAATAGTAGGCATGTAAATGATAAGATTTAAACTTACCGGGCTTTTTCAAAGATGCACAGCTGTCAAAAAGTTATCAATTATTTCAAGAGATAATGCCTTGACAAAAGAGGAAACGAGATTCCAGATGAAATTGGACAAGATTTCTGTGCTTCGATTGTTGGTTGTTCATGAATTAAGACGCCATAAGGAGCGTCATATTTTACTTCCCAAAGAATTTGAATATTTTTTATATATTGTGTATAAAACCAGATGTATTGTGCCTGCAAGTAATTGAACAAGTAGAAGTAATGTTTACAGTAAGAAATTAACTATAGAAAATAATAATATATGAAGAATAACCACGCTCAGACTTACCTACCAAAACTAGCCAGGATCAAGGTTTGAAATCCATTTTATTTGGCTTAAATCAGACCAAGGGGGCGGAAACCTCAAATAAAGACAGTCAATTATGTCAAACATCTATCAATATAAGTGTTTGTGGAAAATTATAACTTCTAAATAAATGAACAGAAATCTTATTTGCGTTCTCACAAGGGTTAAAAGTTAGGAACCTAGAGGCCGCGAAGTCCGCAGTGCAAAATCCGAAAAGCCATTTTAAATATTGTTATAAACTTTAACACCAATCAAAATTCTGTCCGTAATTTTAATAACCCACTTTGTTAATAAAATTTAAGATTTTCATAGAGGATCCGCTTTAAGTTTGAATTTAAAAATTCTATGAAATAAAATTTGTTATAAATTTGAAGAGGTAGTTCTTTGCGTAAATAATAAAACCATAAATTAAGATTTAATTGCATATTAGCAGGCTATTTTTCTCCTATATAACAGAACCACCACTGAGAAGGAGTTTTAGAAAAGAGCAGAGCCAGGCAGTAAATAAAATTGAAAGGTAAATTTATTTCAGTAAAATTATCAACAATTGCTATATTTAACTGATGAATAAGGGGGAGTATACAACCCATATTATACTAAAGTTAATTTGTCAATCTAACATATCTATAGGTATGGATTCAAATAATTACAACACCACAGTCATAAACATTTATTAAACAAACACAAATACATTAATAAAATTTGCACGGTTATACATAAACATTGTGTGTAAGCTGTCAATATAAAAACTATATACATTTTAAAATACAACAAATAAAAGTAAAATCATCCTAAATTAGACCCATTAAAATTAAAATGAAAATATATTTATACAGGGTGATTCTTTATACGAGATACTATATATAAAATTATACAAACTAAAATCAAGTATAAAATAAAAATATAATTAACTATAATCAGAATAATTGACACACAAGCGTAGGGGAGTCACGAGTAAGTATAATCATTGAATAATATATATAGATATATATATATATATATATATATATATATATATATATATATATATATATATATATATATATATATATATATATATATGTATATATATATTTATATATATATATATATATATATATATATATATATATATATATATATGTATCACACCGATAACTTAAAAAATATTGGTCCAATTTTGATAAAATTTGGCCTGTACCTTCCTCTTGTAAATGGCTTGGACAAGTTCCTTAGTCAGGAAAATCGGTCGAGGTTTTCCGGGAAAATTTTGAGTTTTCATTTGAAAAAGAAATTAACTCAAAAAATAAAAAATGCCATGATAACCAAATTTGGTAGGTAGGTTTGCGATATAAAAAGTAAACTATACACCTAAATTTAGATTTCTATGTTACAAGAAAAAAAAGTTATAATAAAATATTTTGTGCCAGATCATTTCTATGAAAATTTACTACCATAACGCACTTGCCGAGTCCAGGCTTTTTAGTTATTATTTCAGTTTTAGTTATTGATCCGAGTCTTTTGAAACCTTTACTTCTTTAAGACACTTTTTAAAAACGCATATCTTTGCCGTGACAACCGCGTTTTAGTGAATTTGCTTTAAAAAAAATCACTAAATAAAAAATGAGTAACTATGAATACTACTGCTTCGCCGGGGAGATTTTTCAGGGCTCCGTTGGAGATTGTAACCCTCCGAAAAGATTTATTTTTATAAGGTATTTATGAGGTATTGAACTGAAGGGAAAAAGGTAAATGGTAAAAGACCGAGAATATTTATTTGCTTGTTATTCGCGATTGACTTCAAGTGGATCTAAATCCGGAAGATATATCACCTACCAAACCCTAACCTAAATGTACCTATTTTTCAGATTTATTATTTACAAAATAAATAACACTTTGTATGGTTTGAAGATGAAAGGTAATCAAATATTTACTCGGCTTTTAGTCCTGTGCTGCCCAAAGTCCTAGATTTATGAGATCTTCAAGTCACAACGCTGTTACTACATTAGTAGGTAGAGATTGGGAGTTCTGCAACCGCCTCCCGCTTCCCGCTACTGAGCATGCGTGTGACGTAACAAATATGGCGGTTGTATTAAGTGTGACGTAAACTACAAACTGAGATGACGTAATCCAAGATGGCGGTTAAAATGGCGAACCGGAAGTGAAAAACCTGGAGAATTTAAAATTTTAGACAATAGTTGGCGCCACCTGTTGAAAGAAGAAGCTCCGCCATTTTGATTTTTGCGAAGAGTGGCGTAACAAATATGACGGTTAGCGCAGGCGCAAACTCATACTTTTTAGGTTTTGCTTTAAGTCTTATGTATGGGGATGTCATTTTACTCAGCTTGGCAAGTAGAATTCAAATTTAGGATATACGCATGCGCAAACCCATACTTTGGAGTTTTGGGTCTAAGCCTTAGGTGTTGAGTATCATTTTACTCGGCTTGGTAAGCAGATTTTAAAAATTTAGAATATGCAACCTGTCTGACAACCTGTCCCCAAGAAAGGATCCATGGCGCTTCCTAACAACTACAAGCCTATTTCTCTCCTTTCAGTCGCCTCTAAAGTGATGGAAAAGCACATAAACACCGAATTACTAAAATTTCTTGAAAAACACAGTCTAATCCACGACAGGCAGTAAGGATTCGGTCAGCGCAGATCAACTGCCGACCTCCTTTCCTTTGTCACCCATTCTTGGAACAAGTCTACGGAATTACACGGTGAATTCCAGATTGTCGCTCTAGACATATCCAAAGCATTCGACCAGGTCTGGTACGCAGCGCTGCTTAATAAACTTCCGGCCTATGGTATACTACCAAAACTCTGTACCTGGACAGCAAATTTACTCTCCAACCGGAGCATTTCTGTTGTAGTGGATGGCCATTCCTCGAAACTGTACCCAATTAATGCAGGAGTTCTTCAAGGTTCAGCTTTAGCCCCTACTTTGTTTCTTCTCCACATCAATGACCTCCTCTCTAGCACATCCAACTCAGTCAGTTACGCGGACGACAGCACCCTCCACTCAAATATATAATATTCTAAGCTTGTATATTTAGCCCAATTAGATGAGGATCGCAGACTTATGGAGGGTTCTGTCTCCGTGGATCTTCAAAAAATATTAGACTGGGGAAGCAGAAATCTTGTACAATTCAACCCCACCAAATCTCAGTCTTGCTCTCTATCTCATAAGAGATACACCAGCTCTAGTCCCATCAAAATGAACAACCAAGTTATTCAAAGGAATGAGTGCTTTTCACTTGTTGGCGTTTCTGTGGATCGAAATCTCAATTGGCACCAACATGTCACATCAATTGCAAAAGCGACTGCTAATAAATTAGGTTTATTATTTCGGGCTCGCAGATACTTTTCACCACCTAATCTCTATTCCTCATATACTTCACAAATAAGGCCAAACCTCGAATACTGCTCCCACATCTTGGGTGCTGCTGCCGTTTCTACACTCGCTATCCTGAACTCCATTCAGAAGAGGGCTATACGTCTCATCGGTGACCCCACCCTTACCCAAAGGCTGCCATCCCTTGCCCACCGACGTGCCGTTGGTAACCTTTCTCTCTCTTTTATAGATATCTGCACGGGCACTGATCAGAGGAGCTTTCTTCCATTATTCCTCCACCTGCTGCCCCCAACAGATCTACCAGGGGAACAGAGCGAATGCACCCTTTTACTGTCCAGGTCACCAGGCATAGAACATCTTGTTATGCCCGCTCTCTTGTCCCACAGACTTCCAACTTCTGGAATTCCTTGCCAGTACATGTTTTTCCTTCTCCTCCGAACCTCCAAACCTTCAAGTCCAGAATTAACAAGTTGCCTCTTTCCTCCTTGTCGACACCCATGGTACGATAGTATTTAGGCTATAAGCCCTCGTGGTGTGTTGTTGAAATATAGACAAGGAAAATTATCCAAGAGTATCATTACGCGCAGCGTCGCGTCAAACAGATAGCCCCAAAACGAGCATACAGAGAATACTGAAGCAAAGAAAGTACCACCCATACAAGCCAATAATTGGCCAAGCATTGAACACCGATGACCATTGTCGAAGACTCAACTTTTGTCGCTGGTTTATACAAAGATGCGAACATCAGTCGGATCTCTTATGAAAGTCATTTGGACTGATTAAACACGATTTTCAAATTGTGTTGTTTACAATAAACACAATTACCATTATAGGGCGACAGACAATCTACGTTTGACTGAGCAAAGAATGTTCCAGACAAGGTTTGGGTTTAATGTATGGTGCGGTAGTATTCTATTCTAATCTATTAATTTGTGTTCATGTACCTTTTAGACCGCCATTTTATTTCATCGATATTAGCCAACTTGTGTGGTGATTTTATGCTTTCACAGCCGGAATGCTGTGTTATTTTCGGTATGTTTTATTGTGGGCGAATTAACTTAGCGAGTTGCTAGACATATCGCCAACCACAGCTACTGACTTCCCTAGCAGCTGATGTAAAACTGTAATGAAATGTTGATTTGGCTTATTTCTGTAGAAAACTATTTTATGTATTTAAAACAAAATGAAAATTCGCGACAAATGCACTTTTAACACTTTTAACGTCAGGCATTTTAAAGGAAATGTAATTTTTATGAAGAGTTATTACCATTATCCTGCTCATTTTTTTAAATAATTTTTTTTACAATTAATTTTTCGCTTGTGGTAAGTAGATATTATTCTTGCTGCAAGTCTGAACCAAGTGAAAACAACTTAAGTCTGTGGCTAATGGATAACCTCCCAATGCCATCCTTTGATCCGAACACACACAAGTAAGTACACTTGGAGAATGACCACAACACATTCTTTAAGACCTAACGATCTCTGGCATCATCAGAGGATTTAAAATTATATAGGGGCTCATAAATTTGTCAAGCAAAAGATTAGGGCAGGTCGTTCAACCTTGTCCGTTCAATATAAAGACAATAGATAAATGATATGCCTCCGACTGCAATTTACCTTCGTTTTCGTCGGTCTACACATATACTTATATAAGTATAGGTGTAGTAATGATTTGGTTAGAATTTTAATCCTCCGATGATGCCAGAATTTGCTGGAAAAACGATGGTTAGGTCCTAAAAATATGTTGTGGTGATTTTGAGATTCTCCAAGTGTACTTATCAGTGCTCATAACAGGTTCCAGTCTTCACATAGTGATAAATAAATAGATATGACGAGGGAACTATAACATGGAGACAAAGATCTATAATTAAAATCTAAATTTGGTTTGTTTGACTAAAAAAATAAACAGTAAAATATATGTTTTTCTGTTACTTTTAGGTATCGGTACGTAGAACGTCTTTCTTTGGATTTTCAAGTACACATAGATGCGGTGGAGCTCTTCTGAACGAAAATTGGATTGCCACTGCAGGACACTGCGTAGATGAGTGAGTATTAATTAATTGCATATTCTCTACAATGTAGAGCCTAAGACGATGAGACAGCTTGCTTGCATCTCGAGGCCTCTGTACTTGATGATCTTCTCGTTGAAGTTTGTCTTCAAATTATTGGTATTTTGTATAGTTACATTAATCAACGCCACCTCTTTGTAGGACTCAGAAACGTTGGATAATCTGTGACATCTGACACCTAAGCCTGCATTTGTCATTTTGGACCAAATGATCTCCAGCTATATACCTTAGACAGTTTCTTGTTGGAATGACCTGACCTTGCATGGCCAGCAAAAACCCTGCTTCTGGAAACACGTGTCCCGACACCAACTAGTAGTTCGAAGCCTATTCATTGACATGTGCCTGAGATATCTTATTTAAATGTCGTCCACGGAGAGTATTCTACATTGATGATTGCAGTTTTTCCTCATCAGTCCGATGGTGACTTTGCATTTAACTTTCCCTTTACTGTAACGGTGTTGAATCATCTGCCTCGCATATTACACAGCGCAGTTTGAAAGTAAGCACCAACTGATGAAAATTTTAACTGAGATTCAACACCTGTTGGTACAATTGTCTATCAACATCCAACAATGTTCTTCCATCGTGTTGCCTGGGAAGAATTACTTACTCGATGACACTATGGAGGTGATATGTAAGTGTTTGCACCTTCCGTTGTAAATTTTTGGTGACGGTTTTACTCCGGTTCACAATCCCAAATAAAACACTGCCTGCAGAACAGACACATGTATTAGGAGCTCTAATTAGGTTTTTGTTGTTGAGACGTGCTCGCATCACCTGTTCTAGCATCTTTGTGAAATCTTTTCTTAGTTCGGTATTCATGACTAACTCGCTATTTTTTTACGCATGCTATATTACTAGGTATTTATAACAGCCTTCCACATTTATTGATACAATTTTCTGGCTAATCTGCATTTTATTTACGTCTGACTGTATCTTTCCTCTGACTTTACATACGGTGCCACATTTGTCAAGCCCTAATTGCATGTGGTTACTTTTAGAGAGCCCTTCTACGATACTAGGATGTTGTTACAGATCATCCATATACAGCAAATGATTTAGCTTTATTTACTCTGTGCCATTGATTTTTATACCGAAACCATATCTGGTAAAGCTCAGACGATGTGATAGTGCAAGGCAGAGCCACAATGGATTTGACCAATTGCCTCTTCTGAGTGATATCATGTTGGTTAGAATGTTCATATCCGTTTGTACCCGCTGCTTCATTTTTGTTATCCAGGTAGACATTGTATGTTCCAGAAATATCTGGATATGAGTATCAAACTTATAGAGCTTCAGACACTTATAAGCCATTCGTGAGGAACTGAATCAAACGCATTCTTGTAATCCAGTAGGCAGCGGATAGATTTGTTTGTTTGTCACACCCTTTTTTCTGGCTTGCAATTATGTTGTGTCATACGCAGTGTGCAATTTATATCCATCTCCAAAGGCAGGGCGTGATCGCGTTATATAGAGTCAGGAGACATTTTATTGCCCTGTACTTGCAGGGTCTGCAGAGAACTGTTTGCCCTTTGAGAAAGATACGTATCTTCTTGTGTGAAAAGCAACAGCATCTTCTTTGGGTCAAGTATAACACCATTTATCAATACTGCCAGTACATAATCTGCACACCACAATTTCGCCTGCCAAAAGTTTCGAACGCGATCAGTGAGCTTTTAAATAACCCCGTTAATAACATATGTAGTAGAGGGGTCATCTGATCATAACTTGACAAGCTCGACATTCTTCGTTAACCAGCTGACGCTAGTATTACGGGAAACCAGTGTAGATAGTTGATTTTCCTAAAATTTTTAGATTTTTCATTGTCTGTAAAAGTTTCTCTAGCCATATTAGCAGCCGAATTAAGCTAATGGTAGAACTTTCAGAGTGCTCTAAAAGTTTATTGTGGTGTTTCCTGTTGCTCGATTTATATCTTCTCGTGCGTTGTAAGTATAGAGAAAGCTTCTGTTCTAAGATATCGATGCATTCTTCTGCTGTGTCACTGACTGAACCTTGTGCTGGATTTTGTAAGTATGGCTAATTATTTCCCCTAGACGTCACTGTAATTTTCTTATCTGCACTCTCATAATGTATTGCCTGAGTTGGGACATTTCTTTCCACCTTGCTTGTCACCTTATTATTATTATTATTATTATTATTATTATTATTATTATTATTATTATTATTATTATTATTATTATTATTATTATTATTATTATTATTATTATTATTATTATTATTATTATTATTATAAGAGATTCCCCTTAGTTTATTCTAAGGATATTTCTGCATGAGTTGAGCAACACCGAGTGAACTCCATTCACCTGGGGTGTTGCTTCTGCCGCTTGGTATCAGATAAGTATTATAGTACTTTCCGTACTATATGCGCTGTACCCAGGACCACTGCCTTTTGTATTAGCAGGAGATTGTGTTTTCCTGGAACTTCCTTCATGAAATTGGTAGTGGCATTGGAAATAAGTCCTGTGGCTCCGATGATGACGGCGATTATTTTGGCCTTCAGGTTTCACATGCGCTGTATCTCAATTTGCGTGTCTGGGTGTCCAGCTTCCGAATCTCTGCCTGGGTCCACTTGATGATCCCTATACTGTATTGAATGACAGGAACAGCTAGAGAGGTTATGGCCATCATCTTGTTTTTGGCATTAAGCTCGGTTTTAAGAACCGCTCTTATTCGCCGGTAATATTCTTTCTTCAATTTGGTTTTCATTCACTTGTGTTGGATACCATCGTGTTCGTCTATGCCCAAATATTTGTACACATCAATTTATTATTATTATTATTATTACTATTATAGATTTGAAGGGCTTTTGCATTCCCTCAAAGGGGAACATTCACTCATACCAAAGTGACTAAGTTTAGATGGAGCCCTTGACCTGAACGACAACGCTACACATCATCGTTTTCTGGAATCACCGCATTGTGTAGCAGTTGCAAGTGTTTCCGCGTTCTACATAACCTTATAAATATTCTCTATAAGACCCAGTCTCTTAATGTTCTCTGAAGATTCTTAGGGACCGCACCAGTTGACTATATGACTATTGGAATCATTCGGACACTGTCTACCCTCCACTCTATCTTTACTTATATCCCAGGGTCTCTGTACTTAATGATCTTCTCGTTGTACTTTATATCTAGATTATTAGCATTTGAAATGGCCACACCAATCATCGTCACTTGGTTGCAGGACTTATCCACTATTATTATATCTAGCCTGTAGTGAGCACGGCCTCATCCCAGTACAACCTGTGTCCAGAGTTCTTTAGAACAGCCTCAGGAGTGTATCTATAGTAAGGCACCTTACTAGCTTTTAAAAATCCCAGTTTCGGAGCCAGTTCGTTATGAAGTACTTTCGCAACTGCGTCGTGCCTCTCTTTATACTCTGTTGCAGCAAATGCTTGACATCCTCCGAAAATGTGCTGGATAGTATCTGATGACTGATACCCAAATCTATATTTGTCATCTTGGACCGAATTATTTTCAACCATATACCTCAGGTTGTTTATTGTCGGGTTGACGTGATCTTGTATGGGCAGAGAAAACTCATCTGTCTCTGGAAACATCTGTCCGCACACCAACCAAAAAATCGACGCCAATTTGTGTCTGGGAGGTCTCATTCAGATGTCGCCCATGGAGCGGCTTCTGCATCCAAGATTGCAGCCTGTCCTGATCAGTCCGATGGTGACTTTGTATTTCACTTATTATGATTGATATAAACGTCGCACTTTCTCAGTATTACAACCGGGAAACTTTTAACCGACCCGACGCTCCTGACGCTGGGCCTCGGCTCGGTGGATGGAGATGGAATTCATCATATCCCATTATGCGGATATTCTCGTTACAATCTGACTACCGGTGCTCCAACACAGCAGACATGTTTGAGGTCGCCACCTAGCTGAGGAATTATTATTATTACTATTATTATTATTATAGACTTTAGCTTGAAAGCCTGTCACACTTCCTCAAAGGGGAACATTCACTCATCATAGGTATCTCAGATGCTAAAGGGACTGAGCTCCCTTTGGCATCTCTCCAAATTATCTGGCCCTGAACGACAACGCGACACATCCTTATTTCCCAGAAATTTCCGCACGGTGTGGGCAGTTGCAAGTAGTACCACCTTCTGCATAACCTTATAAAGATGCTCTCCAAGACCCAGTCTCTTAATGTTCTCTCGACGATTCTTAGGAACCACACCAGTTGACGACATGACTATTGGAATCACTCGGACACTATCTGCCCTCCACTGTCTCTTTACTTGTATTTCGAAGTCTATGTACTTAATGATCTTCTCGTTGTACTTTATCTCTAGATTGTTAGTATTTGGAATGGCCACATGAATCAGCGTTACTTGGTTGCAGGACTTATTCACTATTATTATATCTGGCCTGTGGTGTGCAACTCGTTGATCTGTACACACGCTCCGATCCCAGTACAACCTGTATTCTGAGTTCTCTAGAACAGGCTAAGGAGTGTATATATAGTAGGGCACCTTACTAAGATTTAAAAGTTGCAGTTTCAGAGCCAGTTCTTGATGAAATATTTTGGCAACTGCGTCGTGCCTCTCTTTATACTCTGTTGCAGCAAATGCTTGACAACCACCTGTGACGTGCTGAATAGCCTCTGATGACTGACACTCAAATCTTCATTTGTCATCTTGGACCAAATTATCTCCAACTATATACTTCAGGTTGTTTCTTGTTGACATGACCCTATCTTGTATGGCCAGCAAAAATCCCTATGTCTTTGGAAATATCTGTCCGGACACTAACCAGTAGTCCGACGCCAGTTTGTCGACATGTCCCAGGGACGTCTCATTCAGATGTCGCCCGTGGAGAGGCTTCTCCATTCAAGATTGCAGCTTGTCCTGATCAGTCCGATACAGACTTTGTATTTCACTTCCTTTTAATTGTAGCGGTGTTGAATCAACTGTCTCGCATATGGCACGGTGTAGTTCAGAAGTAAGCGCCTGCTGATGGAAAAATGTACGCAGGTTCACTATCTGCCGGTCCAACTGTTTACCAATATCCAACACCTTTGTGTCTAGGTAGGGTTACTCGCTCGATAGCACTACAGGAATGATGCTTCTTGGATTTTATTAGGAGTGTCCACACCTTCCGTTGTGGATTTTCGATGTCCATTTTACTCCAGTTCACAATCCCAAATAAGCAGCCAAGTGCACAACATTCATATGTATTCAGAGCTTTAGTCAGGTTCTTGCTGTTAAGATGTGATCGCACCATCTTCTTTACTCGTTTCGTAAACTCATTACAAGATCGTTCTTCTTCTTCTTTTTCTTCTTCTTATTATTATTATTATTATTATCATTATTATTATTATTATTATTATTATTATTATTATTATTATTATTATTATTATTATTATTATTATTATTATTATTATTATTATTATTATTATTATTATAAGAGATTCGACTTAGTTTATTCTAAGGATTATTCTATTATTCTACATGAGTTTAACAACACCGAGTGCACTCCGTGCACCTAGGGTGTTGCTTCTGCGTCTGGATGTCAGGAAGTATGATAGTATCTTCCGTACTATATGCGCCGTGCTCAGGACCACCGCCTTTTGCATTAGCAGGAGATTGTGTTTTCCTGCAACTTCCTTCATGAAATTGGTGGTGGCATTGGAAATAAGTCCTGTGGCTCCGATGATGACGGGGATTATTTTGGCCTTCAGGTTCCACATGCGCTGTATCTCAATTTGCAGATCTTTATATTTAAGCATCTTTTCTGCTTCCTTCTGTGTGATGTTGTAGTCAGAAGGTATGGCCACGTCTATGATTAGGCAATGTTTTTTCTTCTTATCCTTAACTATGAGGTCTGGCTTGTTTGCAACTATTTTTCTATCCATATGATTGTCACATCTTCAGCATCTATTACAGGGTCCGGCAAGCCGACAGAGTCTGCATTTTGGGCCTGTGTCGGTCCTCATTATTTTAGATTTCACATAATCTGTTGCGATGGCTTGATCTTGGCAGGCAGTTATCAGAGCTTCCGTTTCGGTCATGGGTGAGCCACGCCAATGAGTTATTTTGATGAATGGTTTACTTGAAGGCCTCATTTTCTATTTGTCCATGAAGTGGTTTGATTTTCCATTTTGTAATTTGTTCTTCTTTTATCTGTTGTTTCATTCTCTGTTTCATTTCCTTCAACTTCTTTGTCTCAGGTATACTATGGCTGTTATGCTCTGGTTCTCTTTTTCTTCGTTATCTTCGCCTTCCTCTGTGCTGTCATATTCTCTAGGGGCGCCTTGTTGTTGCCTGTACACCATTCCCACGTATTTATCCTCTTGTTTTAGTTGCAGGTAGCTGCTGATTCCTTCCTTGGCGATCTCGTTAGCAGCCTCAATGCTAATAATTCCTCTGCCTCCTTTTTTTCTAGGGATGTACAATTGGTCAGTGTCTGCACGTGGATGGAGAGCACCGTACATTGTGAGGAGTCTGGGTGTCCAGTTTCTGAATCTCTGCCTGGGTCTACTTGATGATCCATAGACTGTATTGGATGACAGTAATAGCTAGAGAAGTTATGGCCATCATCTTGTTTTTGGCATTGAGCTCGGTTTTAAGAATCGTTCTTTTTCGCCGCTAATATTCTTTCTTCAATTTGGTTATCATTTTCTTGTGTTGGATACCGTCGTGTTCATCTATGCCTAGATATTTGTACACATCAATTTGGTCTAAAGATTGCATGATTGTTGAGTTAACAATTTTTATGTTCTCATTTTCTTGTAGTCGCCCTTTCAGGAATGTTTCCTTTGCGCACTTATCTAACCCAAACTCCGTGCTGATGTCATCACTGAACTCCTTGACGGCTGCGAGTTGTTCTGCAAGTTCCTCATCAAATTTTGTTACTAATTTCAGATCATCAACATATAGCAGGTGACTGACTTTTTCGCTTTCATTTTTACAACGGCATCCTGTCCCTGATTTGTTGAAGATGGAGCTTAGGGGGAACAGAGCGACACAAAACAGCAGTGGTGATAATGAGTCCTCTTGATATATCCCACTTCTTATTTTTATATTCTCGATCGTGATGTTGTTTGAATTGCTGGTGCTGGTCGGTATTCCAGGTCTTCATTGTCTTGCTGATAAAGATAGGAGGGTTGCGGATGTTCTGTAGATGTTCAGAGCTTCGATTATCCAGGTGTATTATTATAATTATTATTATTATTATTATTATTATTATTATTATTATTATTATTAGTATTATCATCATTGTTAGTATATTTAATTATTACATGTGGAAAGCTTAGAGGATCCGCCTCCAAGTTGTATATGCCAAGTATCCTTCCGAACACCTGAGGCATATTTCATTAAGATAAACTCATCTTAGATCAATATACTCAGTAAGTGGTGGACGTACCGCCACCTAGTTGCGGAACCAAGTAGTATGCTGTCACGTCAGCTTCAAATAACACAAAGTGTTAAAAAATAGAGACTGGATACAGCTAACTAACAATTTAGAAAATTGTCAGCCCTGGCCCATTTCTACCCCAATATAGGGACAAAGTATGTAAGACTCAATGCATTTTCGCAACAAGTAGAACCGTATTGTCTACGGTTCTAATTGTTGCGAAAATGCATCGAGTCTTTCATCTTAGATCAATTCAACTCCAATAATTTTCTTAGAGCATTTCAGGCCAAAATTCAAGTTGAAACATTCCGCAGTATGTATGACGTCGAAAATATCGCCTGTGTCTGCAGTTTCCCAATAATAATACTTGTAGGTAGTTGCCGCAGGTGTGATTTTATTGGAAGCGTTGTAGTGCCAAATGCTCCTATGACTATTGGTACTGTCTTTGTCTTTATACTCCACATGTGTTCTATTGAAATTGCCAAGTACCAGTATTTCAATAATTTTCTGCCTCTTTCTTATCGACATTGGCATTGCCAGGAATTGAAATATCAGTTAGAGTGCAGGTGTTCTCTTCATAATTCTTGATCACTATATCTGGACGGTCAGCAGCGATAAATCTGTCAGTATGGACAGTTGGTTGTATAAGATGGTGACGCTGGTATTGGCGACTACTTGTATGGGCCATGTTTGTAACACTTGTCTTCTACAGCTATTCTATTTTATGTGTTTACTGAATTTATAGTGCACCAACTTGCAGAGTTTATCATGTCCGTCTACATACTCCTTCAGTTTCAACCTACCGCAGCTCGACACTCCATGACCAATTGTCTCCTGGTTCTCCTTGCTGATTCTGCACTCTCCATTACTGTCCCCTCCCAAGATTTTTTTCGTAGTGATGCGTACTCAAAGCTTAATCCTAATGGGCAATAACGAGAGCTTCTGTCTCTGTGTTTTCCAGGATCTCATGGATTTGGATGAAAAATTTACAATATGAGGATCAAGGTTATACATTCTAAGAACATATTCAAGGCAGAAGTGTGGTATGCTGTTATAAACTTTGCGGTAGTCTATCCAAGCTACCGCCAGATTTTGTTTTCTTGTCCTTGCGTGTGCTACAACTAACTTGTTCAAGAACAGTAGTTCTTTACATCCCATAGATCCTTTCGCGTACCCTCTGCTGTTCTGGGAGAAGGTGGTTCGAGGTGCGATGATCGTATATCTGTGCGGCTGTAACCACCGTAAGTATCTTGTATATGACTGACAATAATATTTTTTGGCCGGTAGTTGTTACGGTCGCATATGTCATCTGTTTTGTGTGTCAGCTATCCTGTGCTCTCTTCTGGCTGACGAATGATGGAATTGCACGCTCTTGCTAGGTTGGCGTGAAGTGTTGTCAACTTTGTTAACCCAAGATTCGTGATCTTGTCTAATCCCGGAGTTTTGCATTTGGTGGCATTTCGTAATTGATTCTTTAAAATATTTGCATTAATTTCCTTGTATGCCATATTTATTTTGTTGCTTCCCGCCCTCCCGCTTTCCCTCGATCCATCTTTCCGTCGCTTTATGTTCGCCTCCGGCTTTCCGTTGTCTGCACCAAATTCCTCAATGTTTTCTTCTGTTGGAGGCTTGCTCTCGTTTGTTGTTTGTGCATTCAAGCGGCGGTACAACTCTTTGGCATTGCTCTGGAAAACCTTGTTTTGCTGATAAAAATTAACCCGTTTTTCATATCATCTGATCCTCTGAGCAAAGGCTTGTATCCTTTGTAAATTTTCTCAAGAGCGACATGTTCTTGTTCGGTTTCAGTTTTATATTTGCTTGAAATCTATTAAATTCTTATTCTGGTCACGTGGTTAACGTTCCTCGCTCTTATTATTATTACAATCATTATTATTATTATTATTATTATTATTATTATTATTATTATTATTATTATTATTATTATTATTATTATTATTATTATTATTATTATTATTATTATTATTATTATTATTATTATTATTATTATTATTATTATTATTATTATTATTATTATTACTATTATTATTAATATCAAGTTTATTGAAAGCTGGTATTTGTTACAGTCTCCTAACTTCCCAGATTCGGATCCGTGTTGGGGAGTATGACTTTTCCAGTGTTCAGGAGGAGTTTCCTTACGAAGAACGTTCAGTGGCAAAGAAGGTGGTTCATCCCAAGTACAACTTCTTCACTTACGAATACGACTTGGCATTGGTGCAACTGGACAAATCATTGGAATTCGCACCACACATCGCCCCAATATGTCTCCCAGCTTCTGATGATCTCTTGATAGGGGAGAATGCCACAGTAACTGGATGGGGCAGGCTCAGCGAAGGTGGCACCTTGCCGTCAATACTCCAAGAGGTAAGAAAACATGCCAAAGATATTTTCCTCACTTATTTATTTCAAATTACCATTCGATAGATATTTCATATTCCAACCGCTTTAAGATGAGACTAGCAGCTAATAATAAAAATAAACTGCATTATCCATCCGAATAAACTCGCTTACATGATAAAAATACACTTAGCTAAATATAAGACCAAATACATTCAAATTGCAAAACTGAAATACCACCAATTAAACTTATTAAACATAAAACAAAATTATTTATAAATATACACACATTTAAACGGGTATACACACATACACATACATAAAAAAACATACTGCGACGCACTTCCTTTACGCCAATAACAACAAGTCTCAACTTAAACGCAAACTCAGTCACTGGTATAAGCAACGGTACCGGTAGGTTAGGTTGCCGCCAGCTTTTAAACAGTGGAGCTGATTCCTAAATAAGATGGCGCCACTTGATTGTTACACCTACCCCCGGATATTCAAATAGGTTATTTGTATACTAATATTACGTCAATCAATCACCAGTGATCCCACTCTAACCAAGAACACGCTGGATCACACTGGTAGATATACCTAATAATCACTGAAAGAAAGACGAATACCTAGATTCACCCATATGCATCAATGGTCACATAGTCTTAAGGCACATATAAAAGAGAGCAAATGCACCAATCAAACCAATGTGCGAATTTCAGGGATGATACTATCTTTACACAAGCAGCACACTAATTCAGATAATGCGTTGGGCATCGAACGTCAAAAACCTAGGCAAATATCTTCAAATAAATCTAAGTCACTTACTATAACAAGATAAAATATCGGTGGAACCGATCTGGCAAAAAGAATTTTTGGTAACCATAGTAACCATAGGCAGTAGTAGTAGTCGTAGTAAGATGTTAGACCTACATTGATTATTTAGAGATAACCCAGCAATCCTATCAATCTAAGCTTCAATATTATTATGAGAGATGAAACAAGTTTTCATGTAAATTATTCAGTAAAGACAAGGTTATTCTTGATCAATATGCAAGGATAAAATGAGTGAATAACTGCGTTGGTCACAAATATATCATACTACATATTTACGGTGGTATTAGTCTTAACCAAAAACCCCATATTTCTAAGACTTCCAGTAGAACACTCTGGCTCTTCGACAAAAGTTGTTAAACAAAGGTATCTAGATAAGCTTAATATTATTCTCTTTGAAAAACGGCAGTTGCACTTATGGGAACTGATGTTAAATCAAAAATAGAAGTAAAATATTAATATCAATATCTATTAATCATGGATCAATTTCGCATGGCATCGTATATTCTAAAAATATATATATAAAAAGTCTGGACGCAGCAAGTGCGTTATGGTAGTGAATTTTCATAGAAATGATCTGGCACAAAATATTTTATTATAACTTTTTTTTCCTGTAACATAGAAATCTTAATTTTGGTATATAGTTTATTTTTTATATCGTAAACCTACCTACCAAATTTGGTTATCATAGATTTTTTATTTTTTAAGATAAAAAATTTTTTCAAATGAAAACTCAAAATTTTTCCGGAAAACTTTGTCCGATTTTTTTGATTAACGAAGTTGTCAAAGCCATTTACAAAAGGAAGGTACATGCCAAATTTTATCAAAATCGGTCTATTATTCTTTGAGATAAATTTTTTTTTCGAATGAAAACTCAAAATTTTCCCGGAAAACCTCGTCAGATTTTCCTGACTAACAAACCTGTCAAAGCCATTTACAAAGGGAAGGTACATGCCAAATTTTATTAACATCGGCTTATTACTTTTTGAGATAAGAATTTTTTTCGAATGAAAATTCAAAATTTTCCCGGAAAACCTCGTCCGATTTTCCTGACTAACGAACTTATCCAAGCCATTTACGAAAGAAACGTACATGCCAAATTTTATCAAAAGCGGCCCATTATTTTTTGAGTTATCGGTGTGATACATATATATATATATATATATATATATATATATATATATATATATATATATATATATATATATATATATATATATATATATATATATATATATATATATATATACATATAAAAATTGAAACTGACCCCGGATATGGGTTCTAGGGGTCCTAGATCGCGCTCATTTGAAGAAATTTTTTCAAAATTCAAAAGTCGAGATCTCCTCATTAGTGAATTTTTTCTAAGAAAATTCACTAAAAATGGACAAATAAGAAACAATGTTGGTAAATCAAAAACACGGGCCTAAATCTAAAGAAACATGTATTGTTCCGGTTAATTATTTTCTCTGGCCAGATAGAATTGTTAATTTTGTATGAATAGCGTGCCTGTTTGCGAAAAGGTTTTTGTTTAACTGAGGCTAACACTGAAGTTTACACATATATGTAAGTATTTGCGTTGTGAAATTTAACGAATGGATTGACACTAAATAAGAACAAAAGGTTAATAAAAGTTTGGACGCAGCAAGTGCGTTATGGTAGTGAATTTTCATAGAAATTATCTGGCACAAAATATTTTTTTATAACTTTTTTTTTCTTTTAACATATAAATATAGATTTTGGTATATAGTTTCCTTTTAACGTCGTAAACTTACGTACTAAATTTGGTTACCATAGCTTTCCTATTTTTTGAGATAAAATTTTTCTTCGAAAGAAAACCCAAAATTTTCCTGGAAAACCTGGTCCGATTTTCCTGGCTAACGAACTTATCCAAGCCACTTACAAAAGGAAGGCACATGCTAAATTTTATCAAAATCGGTCCATGACTTTTTGAGTTATCGGTGTGATACATATATATATATATATATATATATATATATATATATATATATATATATATATATATATATATATATATATATATATATATATATCAAAAAATTGTGGGAACGCCGTCAGTTGCAGAATAAAACTCTTTATTATAAGCCGAGCTTTCGGAAAAATTTATTCCCACAATTTTTTGATAAATAACATTATTACCGTCACAAAAATTTAATACTATATATATATATATATATATATATATATATATATATATATATATATATATATATATATATATATATATATATATATATATATATATATATATATATATATATATATATATATATATATTATTTGTTTGCTGTACTTTTTGTGATTTTTATTGGTTTGCGTGGACTGCAAATTTAACATAAAAAACTCCATAGAACTAGTGCATAAATTAAAAAACATAAACAAAAACACCAGATCGTCTCATTCGACATAACAAATATGTACACCAATATACCAATTAACGGAACCACAAATATAATCGAAAATAAAATGCAAAATAACAAATCAACGAAATATTAAATATCATATTAAAACAAAATTACTTTGAGTTCAACGGAGAATACTGCATCCAAGAAGATGGACTACCAATGGGATCTCCACTATCAAGCATCAGGGCAGAAATATACATATAACAGTTATAAGATAAAATCAACACCATCATAAAAGAAACAGACCCAAACATCAAATGGATAAGATACATCGATGATATATTAATAATATACAACAAAATTTACAATAGAAAAAGAATCAAACAACATCATAAACTTCCTAGACTTAACATTAATCAGAAAAGAAAACCAGATTGAATACAAAATATACAGAAAACCTACACAAACAGACATCACTATACCTAAACACTCACTACACCCACACACATACAAAATGGCCGCATACAGAGACTTAATAAACCGAATGCTAAATGTACCACTCCATAATGACAAACGAGAAAAGGAGTACAACATCATAATACAAATAGCACAAAGAAATGGATACAACAAGAAAACAATATAAAAGCTAGTAAAACAAATCAAAAACAAACAAATCAAAAACAAACAAATCAACAAAACCGAAAACAAAACACCAGAAACAAACACAAAATACACAACATTGACTTATAACCACCACATCAAAAAAATAACACAAACACTCAAACAATATGACTTAAAAATTAGCTACAAAACCAATAACAAAATAATAAACAAAATAAATAAAAAACAAGAACACAACCCACATGAATTAAACGGAATATATCAAATAGAATGTAACTCATGCAATAAAAAATATATAGGAATGCCAAAAAATCAATAGAAACAAGATTCAAGGAACATATAACAGCATTAGATAAAATCCACATACCTAGCTACAAATCAAACGTAGCTACACACATTCACAACACAAAACACCAAAAACCAGATATCACCCGATTACAACTCCTCGCGAGCCAGGCTTTGCAGGCGTTTAAGTAAGCCGCCCGATCTGCTGGCAGTGTCAACGTTCCTGCTGACGATATTCTCTGTCCGTAAGTTACCCATTTCCCTCCATGTGTATGAGAGATGCAGAGATGCATTTTTTGCGCCAGTTTCTGCAAAGACTTAGTCGAAGAGAACATATAATGTGTTCTGTCAGTAAGATAGTCTTGAACGAGTTTTATTAACTTATTATGCACACCTGTCTTTAAGTTTCTGTAGAATAATGTAAAGCTAAATTTGTCCAAGGCACTGGCAAAATGTGTGTAAATAACAGCCCTCTATTTTCTATCATCGAGTGGTGTTGATACTGCCTCAACAAAGTTACAGAGAGATTACTAATGATATGGATAGAGTTTTACTTACTTTTTAACTTACATTTTTGTGAATTAAGTAACTATTTTTATAAATTTCCCATAATAATGCGCCTACTGCATCTAGACATTTGATTATGATGTTTTACTATTTTATTGACCTGTCTAGCTGAACCTTAGATTATCTCCTGAAAAATAAATCTATCTATTTTCTTTCAGGTTCAGGTTCCTATTGTCAGTAACGACCACTGCAAGAACATGTTTCTCCGCGCAGGTCGTCACGAGTTCATTCCAGAGATTTTTCTCTGTGCAGGTCACGAGACAGGAGGTCAGGATTCTTGCCAAGGTGACTCAGGAGGACCTTTGCAAGTTAAAGGGAAAGATGGGAGGTATTTTCTTGCCGGCATCATCTCATGGGGCATTGGGTGCGCAGAAGCAAATTTACCAGGAGTGTGCACCAGGATATCTAAGTTTGTGCCTTGGATATTGAAGAATGTTACGTAGTATTTATTGAATTTTAGTAGTTAGTGTGTTACCAAAACTCACTATAAATTTGGATATCTAGACCTTTTTTAAATAATTCTGAAAAAAATAAATTCTTCTTATCGAGAATTACTTATCGAATTACACAAGTGCACCACAAAGCATAAAACTGCATTTGTGCATCTTTGGTTTTCGGAAAAGTTTTGAAATAACATTGTACTACTTTTCGCCGTTTTCGAGAGATTCAAAATGTTTTGAAGTTTTTAACAGACTGTCGCAATACAAACCAAAACATGCTTTAACCGGAAATCGTCAAAAATTTATAATTTTGCAGGATCATTAAGAACAAGTCAGTATATTTATTGCAATTGACGTTTGTTGGAAATATATACTGAGTATTCAGAAATTTAGTGTAAAGTGAATATTTTGAATAACTTGCAAGCCAAAGAAAATATCTAAGAACGCTTACAATATGTGGTATATCTCACATCAGACACTCATTTACAGTAGGCTGGGTATGCCAGATTATATTACAATAATGGGCCACTTTTGATAAAAATTTGGTATGTACCTTCCTTTTGCAAGTGGCTTGGAGAAGATCCTTTGCCAGGAAAATCAGTCCCGTTTTTCCCGGAAAATTTTGTGTTTTCTTTCGGAAAATGTTTATATCCCCGGAAACATGATTTATTATTTAAAATTTTTCTATGAATTGGGTAGGCCCACTTCTGTGGAGTTAGTTGTTTGGGTTGTTATCGTCCTAATCAGTGTTTTTCATGAAAAAGAATACCTAATAACGGCACGCGGTCTTTTAAATATTTGGCAATGGAATTTAACTTCAGGAACTAGCGGTAAAACGGTGAGGGCTTCTTTGTATGCTTTCGTTAAGGGTACTTTTCACCATAGCTTGCTCAACTAATATACTGTGACGTTCTCTATTTGTTAATTAATTAAAGACAGCTCTTCAAATCACTAATTTATTATAACTAACTCTTTCCCGATAATAAACACACCAACTAAAACAAATCTCTATAGAACTATATTTCACTATTCGCCTTTAATTATTAATCACTTATTCTGCACCAACACTGACTTCATCTGCGATTCGCTTATTTATACAGTCTATGGTAGCTTTAGATATTTCTACATTGTTCCATATCTGTCACTTCTCGTTCATTCTCGCAATATAGTTCCTGAATGTTCGCTGCTACCAACACAACCTACAAGCTGCTTGTTTATATATATATATATACATACATATATATATATATATATATATATATATATATATATATATATATATATATATATATATATATATATATATAGTATACATGTACTATAAGTAATATGCTCTGTGGAGTATATAAACTTAACTATCATAGAGACGGATGTAACACTGCCCCCTTCTTACATTCGACCTTCCTGGTCGAATTCGGACATTTCTTGGTATGGCGCCAGTTTGTGCATATGGACTACCTTCAACTTGCTCTTGATCACCTTGTACAGACCTTCCCATAATTTCTGTAGTTTCGGTGCGTCACTTGCGTCGTACTGGATTCCAAACCACGCCCGATTTCCTTCTTTAAAAACAGCCGAATTAGCTCGCACGTCATAACAGGTCTTCATGCGGTCGCTTTCTACTCCTATATGCATTCTCACATCAGAATGGATGGCTTCCATTCTTCTTGCTAAACCTTTAATGTATTCATCGGTTAAACGTGGAGGATCTGTGGGTTTTCCAAATATGAGATCCGAAGTCTTACCCAAAAAAACAACCCTGGCTGGGGTATATCCGGTAGTCTCATGTACGGCCGAGCGGTATGCCAGGAGAAATAGTGAAATATCCCAGTCCCAATCCATTTGATGTTCATTGACAAGTATTCATAAATGAGACTCCAATGTAGCATTGAATCTTTCCCCCATTTAGCCAGATTAAGGGCGAATGGGTGTAGTTCTCGTCTTTCTGATGCTCATCAGTTCACAAACATTCTCAAACACAGCCGACTCAAAGTTGCGTCCTTGCTCAAAATGGAGCTGCAGAGGTACGCCAAATCTGCAGACAAATTCATTCAGGAATACGTCTGCAATGGTGGTTGCCTCTTGATTCGAAAGTGCAACAAGTTCTGGGCACTTACTAAAATAATCCATGGTTACAAGCATATAGCAACTATATGCGTCGATTATAGGAAAGGAAGCAGTTATGTCGATTATAATTCATTCGAATGGGGCTCCCAAGTTGTACTACTTCATTTGCCCCCTGCTTTTTAAATTGAGCTCCTTGCTGGTTGCAGATTCTGGGCAGGTTTTGCACTATTTCTCCACATAAACTCTACACTTTAACCACTAAAAACGCTCTCTGACCTTCCCCAAACTTTTCTTTACCCCTAAATGGCATCCAACTGGTATGCTTTGGATCTCTCGGATTACCTCTCCAATTCCTCGCTGGAGAAGAACAATTTGCTTTAATATGCGGGTTTCATCCCCCTGACCAGAACACTATATTTGATTTCAACAGAGTCCCATTGGGACCAGAAACTTCTGGTGGCTACACTTCTTTTCGTGTTAATTAAGATTTTTCGTTCATTTGTTTGTATAATGTCTAATAGCTGGGGGTCGATTTTGGCTGTTACGCTACGTTTCTTAGGCATAAACGTACGAAAAGATGGTGCACAGTTTATTCCGTCTCAAAAATACAACCAGTTGTCAGTTATTTTTGACACTAACCATCCAGATATTGCAGAATTTTCCACGTTGCTCACTGAATATTCTGGGAGATATCATATTTATCAGCTTGAAAATCCCACTTCTGACACCACTTGTTACGTTTTTCGGGGTTCTTCATTTGTTAGTTAGCAAAATACAGATTTTCAAACTGCTAATTATTATAACTAACTATTTCCCGATAATGAACACACCAACTAAAATATTTCTCTATTAACAAATAATGGCTTAGAACTATATTTAACTATTGGCCTTCTATTATCGCTGTTCTGCACCAACACTGACTCACTACTACTAAACGACTGCCCCATCTGTCCTACGGTTATCTATATGGTCGACGGTAGTTCTAGAGCTTTCTACATTTTCCATATCTGTCACTTCTCTTTCATTCTCTAAATATAATTCCGTATGTTTGCATTTAACAAGCTGCTTGTGACCATAGAAGTAATAAAGTTTATAAAACTAACTCTCATAGAGACAGATGTAACAATATAGACACTATTTGTGGTCTTAAATCGCTTAGATTTTTCATCCTCCCGATTAAAATAATATTGTAAGTGAAACGACCATCAGGTCTTTAAAATGTCTTGTGGAGAATTGGATCGTATAATGTACTTATTGGTGCTCATCACAGGTTTCAATTTTTACACAAACAATGATACAAGCAGATCGTCGAAACTAGTTTATCCTTCATCGCTTGCATGTTTAATATTTGATATTCATACACTTTTGGTGAAATTTCTTAAAAAGATTCACTAATGAGCATCTTGTTATGTTTTCTTTCGGAAAAAATTATACCTCCGGAAATAACAACGTAAGAGCAATTAAATTTGGTACTCGTGTTTGTATTATAAATAGTGAACGACGCACCAAAATTTAGGTCTGTATGTTTAAAGACAAAGAAATTATGGACGTTTAAAGTGGCGAATTGAAATGTCAAAATTGGCAACATTTAGGCAAATAACCTGAAACAAATACGGGTTATGTAAAGAAAATGTTTCAAGAAAAGTGTTCTACAAACCCTTGAATTTCAGCTTCAACCTTCATTATACTAGAATATTTCCAAAAAATTAATTTAAAATAGACCCTTTCCCTGATGCTTTGGCAGTAGTGTTTTAATGTTTTCTCTGATCACATCTGATAGACCTCCTACGATGATGATTTTTATTATTTTCCTTTCACATACTACAAAAATAAAAAATATTTGAAAATGAGAATTTCATAATTGATTTCAAACACCAGTATTTTGGCGTCAGGATCTGTGACGTCACGGGAGAGTAGAAAAATATCAACAATGAACTTGCTTCACTGTGTTTACATACGGTGCTGCAAGTTGTTGATTGAATCTTGGCTTCTGCACGTGATTTTACTTGATAATATTCAAAGTAAACCTTATAAATAGTGTATAGTACCAAGGTGTACAAATACAATTATAATAACTTCAGAAAAACAATTTTTTATTGTTCTAAAAGTTTGTTAAATTTCAAAGCAATGGTGGAAAGTTACAAAGCAGAATGAAAGGAAATATATACAGTAATGCAAGGAAACCGCCTTATAATGTTTTGGAGACCACTTTAGTGTAAGTACCTCCTCATTTCCACAATTAATATTAATGATGTAAGGTGAAAATTCTTATCATACGATATTAAGTTAGTTTATAATTTCCATGTGGTCAAGACAGACGTATTATTTCAGTTAGAACAAGATATCTGTTCAACCAGCATTGAGTTATTAAACATAACTTGCAGCTTTTGCTCCTTTTATTTCAGCACTTGAAATCTGGATTTTCACCAAACAATAATGTCATGATAAATGAATCAATTCTTGGCAAATTATCTGATTGCGCCTGTTGAAAACCTTTGTCTACCATTTTGTACACACACTTTACACTATTCAATAAGAAGGAACACTATAAACGAATAAAATTCACCACGATGGTGAGAAACAATTGATCATACTTATCATACCATAAGGCAAATGTAAACACGTCATTTATTCATTGTCCAAGTACGTCACGATCAATAACAGAACGTGCGCGGTCACATGATAATAATTCGAAATTTTTAGATTTTCTGTCCACTACATATATTTTTGGGTATTTTCATGCATGTAATAATGTTCTATGTATGAAAAACGATTAAGCAAATGTTAAATTCATTTAATGGGAACTCCATCCAAATTGTCTATTGCAATCGGAGGAGAGTTCTGATGATTTTAATTGCTTCCACAAGGTTTATCAAAATACTCATTTTAGCATTTTCTCACACCTTTCTGGATTTTAACAGCAATCATTGCGTCTTCCGGTTTGTCTTGCCTTTTTATTCACACCCTAATCGCATTGCTTCTTCCAGTTTGTCTCGCCCTTTTTATCAATTTCCAAAATAATGTCTAATTCCCTTCAAAATCGTTCTACATTTTCTCTGACTCTTTGATTGCCAGTTCTCGAAATTTGCATATCCTTCATCGCGTGCTTGCGTAATATTTCATATTGCTAAACTTTACTTTACTTGTTATCAACCTCACGTCCCTCAAGAGTGTCATATTCTGCCATAATTGCAATCGAAGGAGAGATCTGATGATTCTGATTGCTTCCATGACGATTATCAAAATATTCTTTCTAGCATTTTCTCACACCTTCTTCGTCCCTTTTCATGTTTCATTTCTGCGTTTTCATCACAATAATATGATTCTTCCGGTTTGTCTGGCCTTTTTAGCCAAACCTTAATCATATTGTTTCTTTTAGTTTGTCTTGCCCTTTTTATGGAATTCCCAAACAATTTCTGATTCCCTTCAAATTCGTTCTGCACTTTCCCATCCTCTTTAATTTCCAGTTCCCGCCTACTGTATAAACGATTCGTTTCCACTGGACTCCCAATTTTCTGTACTTAACCAGTCACTTTTCTTTCTTTCCCTCTTCTTTTGCATTTACCATTCTTTTGGATGCTTCCTTTTTGCCATATACAGCTTTCTTCACTTTGCATCCCTTTTAAAGCGCCCAATTATCACTTTATCACATGTTTATTTTGGACATCAAATTATTATATCTTTCAGGATCGTCCACGCACTTTCCACATTGTATTCTTTCATGTTTTCGTTCCACAATACATGCAACTCAGTCAACTTTTTTTTCCAAGAGATAGGCATACAGTTCCTTTTTCTCAGGTGTTAAAAGTATCTCAACTGTGATTATCACTTGTTTTCTCGCTTCCTCACTCGCTTTACCTATCTTTGTCCCAGTTTTATCTGAGAGATAATACAAAAAAATGGTCAGACCCAGATTTAGCACCTCGCATAACTAGTATATTTTACCAATGTCCGCTGTCTCTCGTCATACACAATGTAGTCTATTATACTCTTTACATCACCCCTCTCCCATGTATACTTGTGGATATTTTTGTGTTTAGACCACGTATTCGATATAAACATGCCTTTTTCCAGACACATATTAATCAAACAGTATCCACCCTCATTACTAGGGTGGAGCGAAAATATCAACTTTTAAAATGTTAAAGTCCTGTATACGGAAAAGTGGCGTAGTAACGGGTTAATAACCAGTTTAAAATTTGAAGGCGATCGCTTGTTGTTTACCGGTGCCCCTACCACTTTAAAGTCGGCGCTCTCGGGTGCACTCATGAAAGCTCGTCTAGGCATCATTTCGTCAGTTCTACGACAGGTTTTAGCTTGTACGACTGTGTTTTGTTAGTCTGAATACCATCAGTTGTTTAGAACCATATTTGACGATATCAAAAATAATATTTTTTTACGTTGTGGAAGTGGTAATACCATGCCAAAAACGAGGAAAGACGTTAAGTGTCCTGTGTTTGGAGCTCCGTCCAAATTTAAAAACAATGTGTTACAGACATACGCGGACGTTATGAAAAACTATATGTTTATATGGCAGTCCTTATTAGATGCTTCGCCAAATAAAGCAGAGCCTACATTGACACATATATCAACAATTGTACTTGCTGAAATTAAAGTAATATGGGCGAAATCCTCGATACCAATCATTTCGGATCAACAAATCATACATTTAATCAGAAGTTATCATGAGAATGTCCGAAAGATTAAAAAAACCTATACAGTCAAGGAATAGTGAAGTGCTCTTAACCAAAATAGCCGACTTTAGTCAAACTGCAGAAGGTAGGATTTTTGACATTTCACATTGTAAATATGTTGATTTTTTGTTATGCAAGCGCAAAATAAAAGTACCCTCCAGGGAAAGAGAGTTTTTAACAGATCAAGGAACCGGCAGAAAGATGGTTATTGGTTCGGTTGAGGTTATTACAACAACAAAAATTGATATCCGAACATTTTAAGCACTGACCAGAAATATCTTTTAGAGATAAGTGTTGCAGTATCAAGTGGCGCTATTTCAGAAAGTTTAGCTCAGAAGCGACCTGGAAAGTTGGCACATTCGGGTTGGCTGACAACTGCCGACAGGATTCTGCGCTTACATCTTGGAACTATAAGTCCATCTGAAGAACTGAAAATTTTAACATATATATTAAAAGTGTATGTAACAATCTGGTTTTCTATTAAGCTAAACCCATATATGAAGTACGGTTCGCTGCATTTATTTAATTTAATTCAGAGATCTCGATACCTACTCCCACATTTAAGGCAGATCGTTGACACAATTATTCAGGTCAAGGGCTATTGCGCACACCCAGAAAACACACTTTTATGTATGCTTAAAGACGAACCTTTGCACATGAGGGAACTAGGCATGAGACGTATTTTAAAATATAGAACAAACCACCCTCAAGGTAATGTAAGAAAATTTAAAGTACCTTATATTAATTTCGAAGCTACAGATTACACTGCACTAATACATTGGCAAGCAGTAGCTGTAACAGACCCCTCCAATTACACGAAAATTTGCTACAGAAGATCTGAGGAAAATGATTGCTGAAATCCCCGAGGAAATCGATATTTTTAAAATACCATGTCACAGCCAAGCTGTCTAACGTTGCGTAAAACTTGTAACGGAAGCGTCGTTAGCAGTTTACGGTTCTGATGCAGGAGATGGTTTTATTACAAATCGTATTTATGGGCGTCAAATATTACCTAAATTTGAGAGTAGGAGCGATTATTTAAAGGCCGACCTATTAATTTGTAACTTAAGGAAGTGGGGGGGGGGGGGAGGCGAAGCTAGACTTGCAGCTACCTCCTCGTGCTAAACTCTGGGTTGCTTTACCAAAAAAAACAAGCAAAGAGGTGCAAGTTTAGAAATTTTTTAAATTACGTTAATATCTGAAAATTTGAGTGTCTAGGGGCACCGGAAAATATTGTCCTAAAAACTTCAGCTTGTGCAAGGTAAATATGCAGTACAGCATGCCACTTTTCCCGATATAGGGTTTATCAATTTCTAAAAAAAAATTTGCCCATGTTTCACTCCACCCTACTCATTACCTTTTGCATCTCCGTACGGCCCAACTACTTTATCGGTTTCGTTTCTCTTACTCCTAGCCACCGATGCATATATGCACCAGCCGAATCAAGTTGATAATTAGCAACAAAATATTATATAAGATAAAGATAATAAATGCATTTTTTAGTAAGAAGAATAGACGATCCTCTATCTAGGTGGATCCCCTCGATAATTCTATGTAGATGACTACTGTTGCCTTAACAACCTACAAAAGAAGTGCTCAGTTAGAGGTTCCATAGTCTCTCATTGTAAAATAAATTAATACAACCTGTTAAGCAGGATATACAGTTTGTCAAATATGGAAAAAAAATTAGCGGTACTTCTATGCGCACTAATCACCGAACCCCCCACTCCCCGTTTATATCACTGTTTTATTTAACATTTAATAAGATTTTAACACTAGATTATCAGATTTACAGTAAGTATATAAATTTTCTAAAATCATTTGTAGTTAACGAATTAACGGTAAATAGTTGATTTATAACTTATTGCATTTTATCTTATTTATCTTTTTATTAGTTCAAAGCTTCTTAGATTTTACATGGGTTTGTATTTTGCATGTATGTACAGGGTCATTGGCCACAGTTCTACCAATAGCTAACTATTTCATTTGTCGTTTTTGAGACATGGTTTAAATATAATATTGGTAGGTTATATTGTAAAGCGACAGCAAAAGCTGCTTTCGGGTATGCTCCATAAGTAAATGCCAAAACAAAATTACCTTTTTCAGATAAAGACATACAGACCGACAGACAAAAAAATATTACTGCAAATTGAATCATAACTTTCACATAGCTATGATATTTTACTTTCCTCAAAAATATATTCTCATGAAATGAATTCAGGGTCCATGACTATATCACAAAGAAAATATTCGTATTTCCGCACCCATAAATTTCTGAAACGTTATATTACTCGAGTTTTCACGGAAAAATGTCAAATTTCACAAAATCACCTCCCACTTATCCCCTATCCCCTGAAGCGATCTCGTCCAAAAATAATTCGAAGCGTTTCTTTGTCGGGTGCTAACTGGATACCAAATTTGTAAATTGTATCTTACTTCGTTCGAAAGTTATTGAGCGTACTAGCAGACAGACCGACCAACAGACCGGCAGATAAAAAAAATCGTTCCAATATCAAGTTTTCTACATGTTTTGAGACTCTTTACATCGCTTTAGCAAAAACAAAATTTCGAAATTTCTGTCACCGATATTCCACCGATATCTCACATTCAACCACTAATTTAATTTCAGCACAAAATACCAGGTGTTTGATGAAATTGGAAGTTTCCTAATAAAAAAACCCTAAAACGTTACATTGCTCGGGTTTCAATGAAAAAATGTCAATTTTCACCAAATCACTCACCCACTTCATCCCCTACCTCCTCTAGTGATTTTACCCAAAAACAATCCGAACCGTTCGTTTGTCGGGTGCTAACTGCACACCAAATTTGAAGACGATATCTCAATTCATTCAAAAGTCATCGTGGTTATTAACAGACAGACATATGTACAGACAAAGAATTTTCGTTCCTAAATCATATTTTAAAATCTTCAAACATCTGGTATTTTGTGCTGAAAGTAAATTAGGGGTAGAATGTGTGTGGGTGGAATATCGGTGACAGCAATTTCGAATTTTTTTGCTGAAACGGCGTAAAAGGTCTCAAAACGTATAGACAACTTGATTCCGGAATGAAATATTTTTAATCGAGAAATTCAAATTTCATCATAAAATCAGTTGGGGTGATAGCCAGAATTTGGCACTTGTGTGGTGTCACAAAAGTCACAAAATAGCAGAACAAATCTGAAAGTTCAAGTCGCGGAGAAAAGAGTTACAGACAAGCATTTTTTTCTAGCTATCTGATGGTGACCTTGGATTTGATCTTGAAGATGACCTCCAAGGCTACATCAAGGACACCATAATTTTTTCCATGAAATTTAAGAGGTTGATCATGTAGAGGTGAAATATTAAATTGATTTGTGATTAAGCAAACGACATAAAATCTGATGCGCAAGTAGCTGTTCACAACCTGATAGTCTAGATCATTTTGTTAATAGCTTGGATGAGTTCGTTAGACAGTTTTGACACTCACATACTTTCATAAAAAAACATGTGAAAACTGTTTGAAAACTCAATATCTTTTAAATTACTGAATGTATGAAACTAAAGCTTCACACGCACATAGATATCGTATCACTGGTCCCTCTACCAAATTTGAACTGAATCGGTTCATTAAATTCTGAGTTATAATCAAATAAAAAATAAAAAATTTACGATATAACCTGAAATTACCTCTGAATGGGTGCCTATAAAGTTAGACAAAGTCAGTCAGATATATCAGGGTTACGTTGCTATTGCAAACAAATGCTCCAAATTAAACTTCAAACGAACAGGTTAGAAAAATATGTCACAATAAACAATCAGCCATTTGCCAAAACTGTCATCTGAGTTTGAAGATATCAGGACAATATATACTAATAAATAAAAATTTCAATGAAAGTTATTCAATTTGTTTAAAGGCAATCTAGAACAACGTTCAATTACATATAAATATTCAGCTTTCCATTCTTCAAGGTATTTAAAACGCATCGCCCTCTCCTAGTTAAATCTGACAACGCCAGTTAGCTATTTGTCATTGTCATTTGTTATTTTGCAAACGAAAAGTAGGGGGGAGCCGAATTCGAGGTTATCTTCTTCTTCTTTGTTTACAGACGTCATAAACAGATAATAAGACTCAGCTAACACCCTAGAATCTTAAAATAAGGTAGTTATTGTTTACTTTTAGTTTTTTGTGAATTTTCATTATTATTGACTCTTACTCGTATATAGAAGATTAGAGCTAAATGAAACTACATAATATCATGCAGTTGTTTAAATTATATCAATAAACACATGTTGTGTAAATTATTAAAATTTTAATTTTAAAATTTTGTATTGGTTATAATTAAGTACACTTTGAGAAAACCCCATATCACCACAACACTTATTTCAGAGACCTTACGATCTTTTCGTTGACAAAGTTAACATCTTCAGAGGAAGATAAATTCTAAGTGTTGTGGTGATTTGGGGTTTTCTCAAAGTGTACTTATTAGTGCTCATCACAGGTTCCAGTTTTCACATAGTTGGTTATAATTATTTATTTCATTTTCAAAAAGTATCAATACAACAATAGTAAATAAATGTTGAAAAGAACTTAGGTGCAGCATGTGCGTTATGGTAGCGAATTTTCGTAAAAATATTCCAGATAGTGATAATTCAATTTCCCATTAAACTAGAATCTTTTGTTTTTATACATACTAAAACCTATATAAAAGCAGGGTGGGTACTAAATTTAAAAAATAACACAACGAGCTTCACAAGCAACGATAAATTTGTTTTAGAAAACCATTTTTGTTATTTTGTTGCAGAAACTGTTTCTATTGAGTGGACTAGAACGGATCATCCAAGCGTCTAAGGAAAATACCTGTCCACGTTTATAATTTGGCAGGTGCATTCGTTTTGTAAATAAAAATAAAATTTTCGGTAAATTTGCAGATTAGTACACGGGGACTTTTTAGGAAAAAATTCAGAAACATGCTTAAATCTCCTTCAAACCACAAGAAGTATTTCTTGCAAACAGCCCCCAAGAAAGTTACGGGACCAGGACTGAATAGGGGTGTTGGGCGAAGACGAAGATAAAAAGTAAATGTGAGCGAAAAGTGCGAAACACTCAGCTTAGTTGGACCTCCATAAGCTGCCTTTATCCCATTTGGCAGCTATACCTCCTTAAAATTCTGTTTATCCCGCCAAGAACCCCTATATTTACCGGAGGTTCCGTAACTTTCTTGCGGGTTGTTCCCAATAAACTTTTCTTGTTTACATTGGTCTTGTTTATGCATTGAGGGTGCTTGTATACATGCAGAAGGGGAAGGGGAACCTAGGCGACAAAGCAGCGAACCAAGATTTTCAATTTGTATTTAAATTGGTATCCCATTTCATTTGTTTAAAATATTTGTCCAAAAATGAAATTTAGGTTGCCTTCTTTGTCAGTCTTACATAGAGAGCTAAAATATTTCATCATTTTCAAAAAGTGTGGATACATCAACAGTAGATAAGTGTTGAGAAAGGTCTGGGTGCAGCAAACACATCATGGTAGAGAATTTTTGTAAAAATATTTGAAATACGATAATTCAATTTCCTATTAAGCTAGAATCTTCAATCTTGAACTATAGTAACACCTATGTAAACGCAGCGTCGGTACTAAATTATAGAAAAATTTACATAATAAGCTTCGCGGATAACTACAAGTTGGTTTTAAAAAACCTATTTGTTGCTTTGTTTGCAAAAACTAGTTCGATTGGGTTGACTAAAACAAAATCAATTGAAAGGAAAAATACCTGCCATATTTCTGATTTGGCAGGTACATTCCCTTTGTAAGTAATTGATTTTTTTCTAAAAAACTTTTATGACTAATGAAATTTGTAACACAATTTTTAAAGAGACTTGCAGTATTTACATATATCTCTACCAACCTATAATTTTTTAGCTCCATAGAAAATAGAAACTTATTTAAATAGTCGCTAACTGCGACCTCTAAAACCGGTCCCCCAGGACCATTTAAATTTAAAGAATTAGTTTTACTAATATACATACTAATATTGTAAAATTCTTATGAAAATTCACTACTATAGTGCACTTGCTGCGTCCCGAACATTTTTGTATACTGTCATAAGTCGTCGGGTCGCAGGTCACTTAACGTTTGGTGTGGTATTACTAATAATTTTATTAGATGACAAAAATGCGGTTTTCGATTTTTATTATTTCGGAAACAGTTGAAGATAATTTTAGGATTTGTACATGAAATGTATTTAGATTTATCTCCGAAATTCAAAGATGTAATAATATACGGGGTTTTCTATCCGCAAAAAGGTAACATTTGTTTTGCCACTTAGTTATGGAGCACTCTATATACCCGCACCAGCTTTTGCGGGCGCTTTAGAATAAACCACCAAATGTTATATTTAACCATGTGTCAAAAATGACAAATAAAGTAGTTGCCTATTGGTCAAAATGTGGTCAATGACCCGTTACATTCGCAGATAACCAAGCGTACAATTGAGCCTTTTTCCTCCGAATGCTCCTTCTTCTGCGCACTAATCTCATGTGGCTTTTTATGTTTGACAAGCAGCAGGTTCTGTATAACTTTATTATGTAAATATGTATGTGTATATTTTGTCAATAAAAAGTGTACGATTTGTATAAAGATACTTGTTTAATTTTACGTTAATTATTTAAGTATAGATACAGAATAATTTTTATTTTATTATTCTTTGTTGATCAATGTGATATTTGAATTATTACTTCAATATACATATAAAGTCAGTCGACATGCATTGTTGATTTATTGGTTTATTTATTATTATTATTATCTTTTCGTATTATTACTTTACCATGTATTATTATCTATTATTATGACAATATAAAAATATATTCAATAAATTTTGTAAGGATAAGCTGTAGGTATGTTGCATCTTTATATGTAATTGTGTTATTTATTAATTGTAATTATTTGTTTACTATTGTAAATAGTTGAATTTGTTATGTGTATTAAATAAAATATTGTCAATTTTTGTTATCATCATTGTTTTCCAAAGACGAAATAAAATAGTTTTACCCATTTCTTTCAAATTATTTAGCAACCATATTAACTAGCTCTTTTTATGATTTTGTCACAGCAAGAGCATGAATGATGGTAAGGAAATTTCGTTAGAATCTGCAAGGTGACCTCGCACTAACAAATAATAATGATAATTAAATTGGTTCCCAGGTGCATCATGCGATTCTGTGTTTTAGTGGCGCGGACGGGCAACGCATTGGTTCCCTGTCGGGTATTATCTAGAGCAAAGGTACTGGCCAATCAGGAAAAGTCTGGACGTAGCAAGTGCGTTATGTTATCGAATTTTCGTAAAAATGTTCTTGATGGCAAATATGTCTTGTTTTTAAAAGAAGGGAATTTGTTTGGCAGTATAACCTATATAGTACTAACAATGTACCATATTTCATTAAAAAAGCTTTGTTGTTTCAGAAAGTCGAACCAATGTTCTTGATGGCAAATATGTCTTGTTTTTAAAAGAAGGGCATTTGTTTGGCAGTATAGCCCATATAGTAGTAACAATGTAACGTATTTCATTAAACAAGCTTTATTGTTTAAAAAAGTAGAACCATTTTCCGACAATAAACTTTAACAGTTCCAGAAAAAAAAAAACTGGTCCAATTTTTCTGGTCAACGAATCGCTTTAAGCTATTTACACACCTGCTAGGATATTATTATTCACAAACAGCTTTAGCACCAAAACTTAAAAACAAAATTATGAAAATTTGCAAAAATTTCTTTTACAAAAAATCACCATTTTTTTTACAGAAATTGTCTTCGGTAATGTTACACTAAATTATATATTTTTCACAAAAATTCGACAACTTTTTTTCACAATAATTAACTATAAATTTTATATTAATTATTATCAACATAACACAAAAATCTTACAAAAATAATTTTTACAGAAACAGTAAAAACATTTCTGCAAAAACTTAAAATTCAGTCACTATTTGAGAGTACCTGTATACGACCGCTCGATTTTTTCGACGAGCAATACAAACAAAAAGCTCTGAATGCGTCATTTGCATGGGGCTCCGCTATCTATTGGTAAAAACGCCGTATCACAGTTTATGATATGTGTTTGAAATATGTGCCAAAAACGTGAAAAGTTGCAGAACAATTGAAATAACTCAAAAACGTTGAACGATATCAATTTTTTTTCTTACCAACATGCATTATAATTCGATGGAAAACACAAAAATGCAATAACATAAGGGGATGTTCTATTAAAAAAGAAAGTGTGTATCACCAACGACTTATTGACCAGCCTGTGATTGTCCAAATAGGCTTATAAGATGTAGCTCGAGATACCCTATAATTGATTTGTATACTTTTTTCTCATATCTTTTATAGTGACTGATATGTTGAGCTTTACCGTAGAAAAGCGTCACCCTGTAAATGTGTAAACAGACAAAAACTGAAACTGACCCCGTGTATGGGTTTTTCGGGTTTTAGTAGTAGTAGCAGTGGTGGGGAGGCCAACGCCAAGCAAGTAGGCCACAATGGCACCTTTTTGCCAACCACAGTAACCCAGCAACCATTTTTTTTTCCCTCAGGGCTCGTCAGCGGCCTTGCCGCCCCGATAGCACCGCAACCCTTGGTTGATTGTGCATACCCCTAGGCTTACTCCACCCATTCCAAAATCACTGTGCCTTGAACTAGTCTGCACAGCGATTGGTAGGGTGAAGTTTTGTATTGCTCTATCTCCGGTCTAGAGTGACCGTAGATCAGTTGTCTTTTCCGGTCCAGAGCTATACACTCGCACAAGATGTGCTGGGCTGATTCCTCCCCCTCGCCGCAGAGTCTGCATGCGAGGTCCCCTTCGAACCGCCCCATTTTATGTAGGTGTTTCTTGACGGCCATGTGTCCCGTCAAGAGACCTGTTGTGTTTCTGAGCTGTCCTCTGCTAAGGTTTAGCAGCTCCACAGCTCTCTTTGAACTGGGTCCGTCAATTATTGACTTCCCATGTCTGAGCCCTGGACAGTCCGCCCAGTACACCTTGTGTTGGTTTCTGACCCAGGACTTAATGGCTCCCCTGGCAGTGCTCTTTGACACGCCCAGAGCCGGTTCTGGTCCCATAAATGGTTCTGCTGACCCTCTCTTCGCGAGACTGTCAGCTTCTTCATTGCCTTTGACCCCCGAGTGACCCGGCACCCAGATGAGGGTCACCTCATTCTGCCCAGCCAGGTCGCTCGTCTCGTCTCGGCACTCACTCACCAGCCAGGAATTTACCCGTGGGCTACTTAGTGCCTTAAGGACTGCCTGGCTGTCTGTGGCTATGAGGATCCGCTTGTTGGTGTAGCCCCTCCTCTTGTTCTCCCGCACACAGTGCAGGATGGCGTACATCTCGGCCTGAAACACCGTTGCATGGGCTCCGTGGGAAATACTGTGACTTACCCTCGGTCCTTCCGAGTAAACACCTGCCCCCGTCCCACGCTCCCCGCCAGATCCGTCCGTGAACCAGACGAGCGCGTCCCGTGGTATGCCCGGCGTCTCCTCCCGCCATGCCCCGCGATCAGGGATTTCCACTGTGAAGTTGTTTTCCCTGCACATTCGCGGGCTCGCGAAGTCTGACCTCATTTCAAGCATGGGTTCCTTCACGATCTCCTGAATTTTGCAGTGGCCCCTGAAGCCTGGGTTGATCTTCAGTCTACCATTGCAGGCTAGTCTGTATAGTCCTAGCCTGGCCTCTCCCATAATAACTAAGTGTAGGGGGGGTAGATCCAGCAACACCTCCATGGCGGCTGTTGGGGTTGAAGACATGGCCCCTGTGATGCCTAGGCAAGCCATCCTTTGGATCTTGCCTAGTTTTTGTTTGGCACTGGATTGTGTCACCTTAGGCCACCAGACCAGTGCCGCATATGTTAACGATGGTCTGACCACCCTTGTGTACAGCCAGTGGGCCATACTAGGTCTTAGTCCCCACGTTTTTCCATATAGCCGCCTAGTGACGGCTAAGGTCATGACTGCCTTACGCAGTATTTTTCCAATGTGACCATTCCAGGTTAGCTTAGAGTCCAATACGACCCCAAGATATTTTACCTCCCTGGCCATTGGAACGCTCCTACCGTATAGAGTGAGAGTTCTGTGGCTTTCACACTTCCTCCTCCTCGTAAACGGCACGACGGTTGCTTTCTCGGGGCTCACCCCGAGCCCTTGATCAACCGTCCACCCTTCCACCACTTTCAGTGCAGTCTGCATACGCTCCCACACTGCCTGTGTGACCTTTCCTCGGACTATGATGACAATGTCGTCCGCATAGCCCTGTACCTCATACCCCCCTCCCGAGAGCCTCCCCAGCAGGCCGTCCACGACTAGACACCAGAGCAAGGGAGACAGAACGCTCCCCTGCGGACACCCCGCCGCGACCCCCGCCAGCAGAGTCCCTCCCGCGAGTGAGGTGAACACCGCCCTGTCCCTGAGCATGGAACCGATCCACCTGCAGCAGGTCTCCTCTATTCCACGCTCCCGGGCAGCTGCCAGAACCGATCCGAACGAGGTGTTGCTAAAGGCCCCCTCTATGTCTAGGAAGGCCCCCAGCGCCACCTCCTTGTTCTCCAGCGTATTCTCCAATTTCAGCACCAGTTGGTGCAGTGCTGTTTCTGTTGAGAATCCTGCTCTGTATGCATATTGTCCGCAGTGTAGAGGATATGCTTCCAGTACACCGCCCCTAATGTGCCGGTCGAGCAGTTTTTCCACTGTTTTCAGCAAGAAGGACATGAGACTTATTGGCCTCAGGGACTTTGCCTGGTCTGTTGGACGCCCAGGTTTAGGAATAAATACAACCCTGGCCAGTCTCCATGCCCTCGGAATGTACCCCAGAGCCAGGCTGGCCCTCATAATGAGGGTAAGCACCGGCGCCAGTATATCTATCCCCTGTTGGAGCATGATGGGCATTATTCCATCAAATCCCGGCGATTTGTATGGCTTAAAGCTGTTAATGGCCCATCTGATTTTGCTCCAGCTAACCACCTCTTTAGCGACTGTCCAGTCTACTCTAGATGCCCGCCTATAAGGCGCCTCTATTTCTGAGTGTTCCCAGTCCGGAGGTGATTGGTTTATTATGTTACAGCCGGGGAAGTGCGTCTGGAGTAAAATTTCCATAGTTTCCTCCCCCGAGCTTGTAAAGCCTCCCGTGGGTGTTCTAAGGGAGCCTATGTTAGTCTGAGGGTCCTTAGACAGGATCTTGTGTAGTCGAGCACTCTCGGACGTGTTTTCCACTTCTTCGCAGTGCCTCCTCCACGACTCCTTCTTGGCGTCCCTCAGTCTTTTGTTATAGGTCGATAGGGCCTGTCTATATTCATCCCATGCTCCCGACCTTTTGGCCGCGTTAAACAGCTTACGAACCTGCGTCCTCCTTTGCCTGAGGTCCTCGTTCCACCATGGGACGTTCCTGGTGGACACCCTCATTTTCAGGGGGCAGTTGGCGTTATAGGCCGAGGTAATTGCGTCTCGCAATTGGACTGCTGCAATCTCGAGGTCTATTGAATCCCTTATGGCACTCTCAACCCCCCGCAGTTCCACAGCTAGGTCTGCCCTGTAGGCTTCCCAGTCCGCCTTGCGGGGGTCCCGGTACCATACCGTTTCTCTTTCGACTTTGGCGATTTCAAACCGGATGTATCTGTGGTCTGAGCTACTCACTTCCCCAGACACAGCCCAGCTTTTAACAAAGTCACCCAGAAACTGGGTGGAAACTGTTAGGTCTAAAACTTCCTCACGCCGTGTTGTGACGAATGTCGGTTTATTACCTCTATTCAATATGTCTAAATTAAATTTCATAAAGAATTGTAAAAGTGCCTCACCCCTAGAGTTTGTGTCCGAGCTACCCCACAACTCATGGTGCGCATTCGCATCCATGCCGATGATGGTCTGCCATCCATCTGCTCTGCTACCCACCATCAGCTGCTCCAATTCGTTGGGTGGAGAGGGTCCGTGCTGTCCCCTGGCAGATAGGCTGACGCGACAGTAATGTCCCTCAGCCCATCCGCTCCTCCACATCGGATTTTGATCGTTGCCAGGTCCCTGGAACAGAAATTCATTAGAGGGAGAAACTCTATCCCTTCCCTGACAAAAATGCAGGCCCTCGGATTCTCGCTGGACCTGCTGTAGATGAGCTTTCCAGTAGCTCCGCCGAGTCCCTTGATCTCTCCTTTGTAGGAGTACGGTTCCTGGATGAGGGCCACATCCGTGTTCCTCAGAGCCATTAGTAGTCCGGCCGTGGCTGCCCTACTGTGTTGGAGGTTGACCTGAAGGAACCTAAGTCCCATTAACCCTTAATTGCTTCCCCAGTGGGCGGAAGCTAACCCTTCCCATGCCCCAGAATGCCTTGAAGGAGGTTCCTTCAAGGGCTCTGTAAGATGTCGGGTCGATCGAGAAGGCGAGCGTCTGTCCTTTCTCCTCTGCCTTCCTGCTTAGAACCGACCAGTGTTGAGTCCCCAGTTCAGGGTTCTGGATCTTAAGTCTGCTGATCACCGTCTCCTGCGGGACGGTGTCAGGGATCCGTACGAGGACCTTGCGTCTCTTTGGGAGTTCCTTGGGCTCGACGGCTGTCAAGTCCGCCCCCTCCCAAATCTGACCGAGGCCCCCGATCGTTTTCCGCAGCCAGTCCCGCGACTGCGGGCCGGCACAGGTTGTCCAGAGGATGCCCCCCGTCAGGCGCGTCCGGTGGAACTGAGGCGGGCTCTCCCCTTCCTGAAGAGAGTCCACTGCAGCTACCACCGCAGCCTGGATCAGGTCCGCCTTCCCCTGGTCTAGCGTGACCTCAGGATGGCGTCTGTCAATCACCGCCATCCCGAGGCCCTCCGCAGCCTCCCTGTAAGAGCCAGTCTGCGCCGGTGTTCCGGCCTTAGTTCCTTTGGGAGGTCTGTCTGTAGTAGGCGTGCTAGAGCCAGAGCGCGGCGTCTTCCGACTCGCACTCTCCTCTTGCACATTTACAGGCACCCTGGCCCTTTTGGAACGTCTGTCTGTAGTGGGCGTGCTAGAGTTCTAGCGCGTCCTCTTCTGACCCGCACTCCCCTCTTGCGCCTTTACAGGTTTCTCGACCGTCCAGGTCCCGGCCGCCATTTTTTGCGCCCTCCGGAGCTTCTTTCTTTGCGCCCCGGAAAGACGCTTGGACTGCCGGGGCAGTCCCTCTACTCTAACAGTAGAGTCCTCACTGGTGGAGGGGCCCCCGGAGTCCGCGGAGCTCGCCGCCCTCCGGTGGGACCCAGCCTCCAGCTTGGGTGTCGGGGACAGGTCTCTGGCCGAAGCTACCCCCTGATCCCCCGTATCTACGCCGGTCGTGGGACCTCCAGAGTCCGCTGCCGCCCCCTGGCTCGTCTCCGTTTCCGGGATAGACTCAAGGCACAAGTCTGTAGCCGGAGCCACTCCTCGAGCCTCATTGGTTTTGGTTTTATATGTATTTATAATCTTCATGTTGTTCCTACGAGAATGGGGGAAATACTGTCCACACCATCAGAACCCCCTGTGTGGTGCTAGGCGGGTTACTCTGGAGGGTTGCCTGGTACTCCAGAGGTTCCGTTCACGACACCATCGCCCTGGTGCCATCCATCCATAGGCGCGGGTCACGTGACACCGTAGATTGGGGGAGTTTAGTTCGACCTCCTTGTCTAGATCCGTCATGTTTAGTTATTAGCAGGGTCACCTCGTGCAGGATGCGGATTTTTACCGCGCATGACGGTCTTGGGGAAAGCTTCATCGGGAGTTTATGTTGTTATTTCCACTTCCTCAGCTTGCCCCCTGGAGTCCTTTGGCCCGCGACTCCTTAACCCCAGCAACCATGCTCTACTCTTCCTCGGTTCCGTCGCCAAACCGCCACGACCTCGAAATGAAGGCCGTGACGGTCTTCAATTGGACGGTATTTACCTGATTCCTCCGAACAATTCTGCTCGAAGACTCCCAAAAGCCTCGCATTCACACAGGTAGTGGTAGGACGTTTCTTCATCCTCGCCGCATTTCTCTCTACGCCTACCAATTTGAGGTATCTTCTAAGGGCGAAGTGGGCTGTCAGCACCAGAAGGATGCGTCGAAGCGTAGGTCGACTCTAACCGAGTAGCCAGACAGCTTTATCTCTGTCCGGCCTTTCCACGAAGTCCCTTGCCTGCCTACAACCACCAGCCGACCCCCAGTGCCTCTCCATTGCTTTCTCTGTCCACCTGTCTAACACGACAGAGACCCTCTTCCTACTTATGACTATCGCAGGCTCTGGGCCACAGAACGGCCGCCGGGAACCAAGCCTTGCGAGATTATTCGCCACCTCATTCCCCTCATTTGGGGTTTTAAGTCGCGGTCTTCTCAATAACGAATTTTTTCTACGAAAAGCTGCTAAAACATAGACTATTAAACCATAAACTCCATAACTGAAACTACTGACAAAGCATCAGAAAGAGGGTCTATTTGAAATGTATTTTCCGAAAACATTTTAATCAAATGAAGGACAATGATAGTTGAAGCTGAATCTAAAGGCTTTGTAAAAGACACTTATTACGACATATCGTCTACATAATCCGTAATTGTTCCAAATTCGTTGTCTGAAAATTGCAAATTTTGAAGTTTCAAATCGCGACTTTGACGTTTTTAGAAGAAAAATTATAAAATTTTCAAAATACTTTTTCTTCTACTTCTTGACCTTTTTGCGTCAATAAAACTTAACCGTTGTTTATAACATTCAATTGGTTTTGTTAATTACACAAAATATTTTGTTCTTGTGCTCTCCTCTGATCACCAGATTGGCGTGTTTCAGCGTTTTTCAAAAAAAAAATTATCTGGACGCAAATCGGTCTGTTTCGTTTTCAATGCGCAACCCGATATATATATATATATATATATATATATATATATATATATATATATATATATATATATATATATATATATATATATATATATATATATAATTATATATATTGTGACGGCCACTTGGGGTGGCCGGGAGTTACTACTAGTTTTCCCTAACCTGGGGAATTTCGGGATGACTTCCGGGACACGGCTTTCCTATAGGATCATGCTCGGACGCCAGCGTTTATCGAGTTTGTCAAGGAGTAAACGCGCTCCTGCTGGATGCCCCCTTCTCCCAAGTCACTGTCAACGGATGCACCAGCCCAGGGTAGTTTCTAGTGGAGACAGGGTCCTCCTAAGCCAAGACAAAGTCCCCCGGGACTTCTGGTTCTGGTCTTTATTAAAGAGCTGGAGTTGAATTGTATTTGGGTGGATATTCTGGGGAGACTAAATGAAATACCGAGTAAATTAAAATAAAATTCTATTGTCTAATTATATACACACGGTGGTAACGGGGTCCTGTTACCAAGAAGCCTAGCAATAATGGGCGGCCAGAGGCAGAGGTGGTTATTTGGTTTTAAATTATGGTTACGCGCGGATTATACGGGGGCGGTAAAGCGGCAACGACGTTTAAGCGGTGCAGGGTGGTGGCGGGATAGTTGTTAATAGCGGGTGTTCCCAGGCGGGCATGCAACTTACGGGGTGCGTCGAACACCACATCGAACCAAGCTAGCTGCGCATTAATTCGTATGGCACATAGAAGCATTAGCCAGGATACAGGGGGCGGCTTCCCGGAGGGTCGTTTTTGACTGGAACGGAGAGTGAAATCACTCCAACCGTCCCGATATACTATTCCTCCGCTCGGCCGCTTCCCTTGTGATCCCGTGGCTCCCTAACCACCCAGGCGAAGCCCGCGAGCACCGCCCCTGGCGATGATAGCGTGCAGCGGTTTTCAGCAGGCCCCGTCTCACCGCCCGAAGGCACCCAGCGCTGCGACAGAGCGTTAGACAATTTTACCACGGGCCTGCTAAATAATATTCGACTGTCACGTACCTGGGGCTTTCCTCGGCGGCGATGCTCACACGGCAAACTCTCCGGCGGTGCCCTGCACTGGACTTGCTCTCTGCTCCCTCCGGTAACTTGATCTTTCACTCGGTGTATTCTACCACGGCTCCCTCACTGTCGACGTACCTGCTTCTCCACGGCGACACTCGTACTACCGATTCTGTCGCGGTTTCCGACCTCACCGCTATTCCTAGCCCTGCGCTCTCTGCGCGTGTCCTGCCTTCGGCGACTCCCGATGCATTCTCCTCCCGATAGCAACCTCTGCGGCTTAACGTGTCGGGCTTCGCGTATTATTTTACCGGAGCATACGCGAATATTCCCACCGTTACAATTGGTAATGGTAGTTTATTACACGGCTGCAGTTATTGTTGCTGCATTTATTATTGCGGTTTATTATCGAGCTAGATAATCCCTTCAAGATTAGTCACCGCGTGACAATATATTAGATTATTTGGCGAGTTTTCGAAGAAAAATATTTAAATAGTTAAATAAACTTTGGTACAAAAGGGTAAGAAATTATTAATTTGATAGGATTATCTACGTTTACATTTTTGTAATATATAAGTAGTTGATAAATTAAGCACACTTGGCGAACCCAAATAACCACAACACAATTTTAAAGAACCTGACGATCGTTTCACTAACCAAGTTAGCGCCATCAGAGGATGAATAATTCTAAATACCTTATATCCGCAACTATATTTATATTCTTCTGCAGGTAGTCGGCCACTAACGATTTGGTGAGGTTCAACGTTACCAAAATTAACATATTTCGTTTGGCGGAAATATCTGTACTCTTTTATTATCTCTTGGACGTGCTTCTGCCTGTATTTATTTTATAAAGCAATCTATCAGGTGACTGCTCATAGGCAGCGAGGCGAGATTCATACATGTTTCTTTTTATTACTATATATATATTCTCGAAGGCGTTTGGCTGTCCTGATTGTCTAACATTTTTCATTAATTTTAGATTCTCCTCATTAGCGTGGTGATTATTATCCCAAATATGTCGGGCGACGGTAGATCTATCTATAGTACCTTAACTTAATTGTGCTAAATGTTATTTGAATCTAAATTTTGTGTTTTCTTTCGGAAAATTTTTGTGTCACCGAAAATAACAAAGCTATGATAACCAAACACCTACCAAAAACTGAGATCTCTACGTTGAAATAAAAAAAAATTATAGGCGTTACGATGAAAAAAAATTGGGTGCCACTGGTGATCAAAGCAAAGCACAAGAACAAATAATTTTTGTGGTAAATAAAACCAATTGAATATTACATACATCGGTTAAGTTTTCTTGGCGCAAACAGTCAAGAAGTAGCAGAATTTTATCTTCTTTTTTAAAATTTTATAATTTTTCTTCTTAAAACGCCAAGGTCGCGATTTGAAACGCCAAAGTTTGCAATTTTCAGACCAATAATCTGGCACAAATACGGATTGTGCAGAAGAAATGTTGTAATATGTATGTTTTACAAAGCCTTAAGTTTCAGCTTCAACCATCATTGTCCTTCATTTTACTACACTATTATCGGAAAATCCATTTCAAAAACATCCCTTTCTGATGCTTTGGCAGTAGTTTCAGCTATGGAGTTTATAGTTTAATAGTCTATATTTTAGCAAATTTTATAGTTTAATAGTCTATATTTTAGCAAATTTTCCTAGACTCGTGATTTTGAAAAGATTTCTTCAAATGACCGCGAATTAGACCCCTAAACCCATATACGGGGTAAGTTTAAGTTTTTATCTATTGACACATATACCGGGTGACGCATTTCTACGGTAAAACTCAACATTTTTGTTTATATACGAGCAAAAATGGTATAGGTTAATTACAGTGTGTTTTGAGCTGCATTTTATAAAATCATTTTGATAATCACAGGCTGACCCATAAGTCGTTGGTGATACACACGTTCTCTTTTTAATAGCACACCCCTTATGTTATCGCATGTTTGCATTTTCCATTTAATTATAATAGATGTTTGTAAGGAAAAAAATTGATATCGTTCATAGTTTTTGAGTTATTTCAATTGTTTTGCGAGTTTTCACGTTTTTGGCACACATATTACAAATTGTGAAAAGGGATTTGTACCAATAGAGACCTGAGTCCCATGGAAATGACGCATTCATAGAGCTTTTTGTTTGTATTACTCGTCGAAAGAATCGGGCTGCCGTATACAGGCACTCTCAAATAGTGGCTGAATTTGAAAACTTTTCGCAGTAATGTTTTTAGTGTTTCCGTAGAAATCATTTTTTGTAACATTTTTGTGAAATGTTGGCAATTAATAAGAAATGTGTAGTAAGTTATTGTAAATAAAATTGTCGAATTTTTGTAAAAAATATGAGATAGTGTAACATTACTGAAGGCAATTTAGGCCAAAAAAGTGGCCAAATTTTGTAAAATAAATTTTTGCAAAATTTCATTTAAAAAAAAATTCCCCTTGGTTCACAAAGCTGTTTGTCAATAATTACATCTTGGCAGGAGTGCAAATAGTTTAAAGAGGTTCGTTGGCCAAGAAAATCGGACCAGTTTTTTATGGAACTTTTTAAGTTTATTTTTGGAACATGTTTGTACTTTTTGAAACAACAAAGCTATTTTAATGAAATATGGTACATTGTTAGTACTATATAGGTTATACTGCCAACCAAATGTCCTTTTAAAATCAATACATATTTGACATTAAAAACATTTTTACGAAAATTTGCTACCACACCACACTTCGTCTATACCGCTGCGTCTATACTTTTTTTTCAAGCTTAATTGTAGATTAGGTATATAGGTAATTTGAATTTTATGTATTTCTTTTTTTTTGTAAGAAATCGTCAGCTTTCGCAGAATTTTTTTTTGTGTTTTCGTAGAGACCATTGTTTGTAAGATTTTTGTAAACTTTTGGTAATTAATAATAAACGTTTAACAAGTTGATGTAAAAAAAGGTGTTTACGAATTTTCGTGAAAAATTGTTCGGAAATTTTCATGATTTCTTTTTATGTTCATCGAATAGTTTTTTGTGAATAATCATATCTTGGCAGGTCGGTAAATAGCTTGCAGAGGTTCGCTGGCTAGGACAATCGTACCAGTTTTTCCGGTAATATTTAAAGTTTATTTTCGGAAAATTTGTGTACTTTTTCAAACAATAAGTTATTTTGATGAAATATGGTACGTTGTTTCTACTATATAGGTTATACTGACAACCAAATTTGATGCCTGCTTTCATTAAACAAAGACATAATATTTGCCGTTATAAACATTTTCATGAAAATTCACTAGCGTAAGGCACTTGCAGCGTCCAGACTTTTTACTTAATAGAATGTCACAGGTTTTAATTGACATATTAAATTGATAGAACAAATTTAGATGCTCTTAAGAAAATGTTTATAAAATTTAGCTACATAAATTTAACATGTGTGTGGGCAGACAAAGGGATGGCACTGGAAGGTTATCCATCACCCATAGACTAAATTTAACATAAATGAGTTTAAACAGTTTCAACAATATGGTTAGCATTTTTCATTATTTTTTTCAGTTTGCTAATGTATAACAAGCAAAAAGCTTATTAACAACTTCATTTCCACCAGCTATAGTAATATGATGCAGGCATATTATAATATCTATTTGACGTTCATTAAATAATTTTCAAGTAGATAACTAGTTCTTTTAGTGAGAGTCTACCTCTAGGAGGTATACGCCGTTTTCAATTCCATTACTGCGGTTGTGGAAATCGCTATGGTCATAAATGAGTTACAGAAAGGAGGAAATTAAGAGCCGCAGAATGATGAAAATCTGCTTATAGTGGCGCTAGTGACGTAACAGACGAAGCCGAGTGGATTTATTAAATAGGAAGTGCCTGAATATTCTCTAGGTACAATATGCATATTAGATACGGTCGTTAAATCACATTTTAAAACGGTTTATCGATATGATTCCCAAAATGATTCAACGTGAAAATAATTTTACGCAAAAGGTCACAATAAACAGAAGTACCTACGCCTCAAGTGCGTTATGGCGTGAAATATGTATTGGCTAATATCGTGTTAACATTTTTCAAATTTTTAAATATGGAAGAAGTAACAGCAATTAAACTAAGTGGGTATTGATTGCTATCGAGAAGTGACTCACTGAACAGGGTGTTATTTTCCCGTAAGGTTGTAACAGGTAGAAAAAGCCAGCTCCAGAATTTGTTTCACACGTATTTTTTTTTCTTACAGCTATATCGCCATTTTAAAATACATTTTTAATAGCCTGATTCATTCTTAACAAAAACGCTTTCGTGTGTTACTTTCACAAATTTAACGAATTCTGGAGAAAAATAATTTTAATTCAATTACATAGCATAATTTACACAGTGCAGAATTTTATTTAAACCGTAATTTCTGTAATGATAATATGATTGTTGTTAATCAGATGTCATTTAGTGGTAATACTGTGATCATTTTCAGAATGTAAAAATCGCTAGATAAATCGACCAAAAACAGCAAGCCATTATTACAACAATGTAGCAACCCAAGTATAGATAGATAGATACATTTATTTGACCACTTTTTACACTTAAAAATACAATAATTGTGGCAGGTCGAAATACACCAGTAAAAAATCCAAGTTGTTAAAAAGTACAGAGACTATGCTGTGATAGTACTATGGAGGCATCCATGTACTCACGGACTGAATAGTAAGCGTTCTGCTTAAAGAATGCTTTATAGCATTTTTAAATTTCCCATAATCTAAAGACTTTATGTGAACCGGTAGCTTATTATATAAGGCGTTATGCAAAGAATTATTTACCGATTTTTTTAGTCTAACTCTCTACGGTCGTATTAAGCTAGCCGATCTTCTACTATAGTTATGGTATGCAGAATTTAGCTGATAATCAAATTTACCCTGTGTATATTCAATAACTAACTAAAGATGTATATCGGGGGAAGAGTCATAATTCCCAGACTAATAAAGTACGGCTTACAGTGTTCACGGCAGCCAACTCCAGCAATCAACCTAACCACTTTTTTTGGAGCATGAAGATTTGTATAGAATTTGATGAATTGCCCCACAAATGAGTGCCATACGATAGGTGGCCGTGAAATAGGGAGAAATAGGCTGCCATAAGTGAACTTGTGTCAACCGAATTCCTCAACCTCCTGATCACAAAAATTGAGATCGACAACTTACTCTTCAACAGAGAAACATGAGCTCCCACTTAAGGGCTCTATCTATAGTAATGTCAAGAAGGTTAGCATCATTTTTTACTGACACTTGCGGAGTTGTGGAAAATATTACCATAACAGTTTTTTCTGTGTTTAATTTTAAGTTGTTGTGTGTAAACCACAGTTCTGCCAACTTCCCAGTAGATATCATTTCAACGTTCAGCTTCTCTGGGTCGCAGCTTTGGCATATAAGCGACGTGTCATCAACGTAACAGATGCAGCGACTCTGTGACATGAAATCTAGTAAATCGTTTATGTAGACTATAAAGAATAGCGGTCCCAAGACAGAACACTGCGGCACCCCACTTTCCACAGCCCCAAGATTTGATATTTCCTCATATGTAAGTATGAACACCATATCTGTCCAATTTTTCCATCAGCAGGTCATGAGAGACACAGTCAAAGGCCTTGCTTAGGTCACAAAGCGTAAGACCGACATGATTACCCACCTCAAGACCCGCAACGATATCCCCAACAACCTTGCTGACTGCCTGCACAATAGAGCGCCGCCTTCTAAAACCGAACTGACAGTCACTCAACAATCATCAAATACTGGCTGTGTCGTTTGTGAATTATTATCTCAAATATCTTGCCAAACAGCGGTACAATAGAAACAGGGCGGTAATTATCCACTCAATTTACATCACCTTTTTTTTAGCAAAGATATTGTTGCGTTTTCTCCGGGTTCTGGATAAGTGAGACTTTAAATTTTAACAAAACAACTTTATTTACACTCTAAATATGGATACAATAAAATTTCTAGAATGTCTCTCTCACAAAACACTTCATTTACTGGCCTTACAATTACTACTCTCAACAAAAGTCACTAATCTGGTACTACAGTCACTACTCTCTTAACACTTTACACTGCTTCAAGTCACTACCACATTCTCTTACTGAACTGAACTAACTCGGGCTGGCTTGCTTTCGCTTTTATATACTCGCCGTACCTTCCCCTCCTTTCTAGAGCATTCCATTCCAGAACGTTCCAGGACCTTCTTTTACTAGAAGGTTCTGTGAATACAGATCGGTCCCGTGTGTATACAGGGGGATGTGTATACAGGATGATCCAAATGTGGTCACCACTCCTATGCTACACAAGAGATGTTTCTCGAACTATAAGATCTCTCTGCGTATACAGGGTGTAAGGGTTCTCTGCGTATACAGGGTGTATATACAGGGTGTTCGGAATGTGCAGACCTCAGTTATCCGTTCCGACGGGGCACAAGTTGGTAACTTCGTTATTTCTGGTCCTAGAGGGTTGAGACTTCGCCTGAGGGGGGTCACCCCAGACACCCCCAGGGGGTGGGGAGGCGGTGTTGCCAGATTGTGCAAAAATTCCCAGATGTTGGGGAAATTCTGGAGATGTGGCAACACCGCACCTACGTCTATTGAAGTGCTTTGTAACACTGCCCCCCTCCTTAAGACTGTTCGTCCCGAACAGTATTTACCGGCCGCCAACTTGGGGGTTCGTTGCCCCGATAGGGACTCAACCTCTCTATGTGAACAACTTTGGGTTTAGTTCTTGGAGACAGCTGGATTCTGTAGACTAGGTCGTTAATTTTCTTAGTCACCAAGTATGGCCCTTCCCATGGTTTCTGAAGTTTGGGACTGAGGCCCTTTCTCCTTGTTGGTTGGTACAGCCACACTGCATCACCTTCCTTGAATGTATGGGGTGTTGCTCTGCGATCCAAGCGCATCTTCATCCGGTCACTGCTTAAGAGGAGCCTATCTCTGACACATCTGTGTATAGTGCGCAGTTTTCCTTCTAGGTCGGCGACATACTCAGGTAACGTAGCTAGGTCCGCTATGTCCTCGTTCGGTGGTGGTCTCGTCATGTCGATTGGTAACCGCATCTCTCTGCCGGTCAACATCATGGATGGAGTGTAGCCGGTAGATTCATGCTGAGAGCTTCTGTAAGCTAGGAGGAACAGAGGTATCAGCTTGTCCCAGGTTCTCTGATTCTCGTCGACAAACATAGCAAGATACTGATTGATGGTCCTGTTATGCCGTTCTACCATGCCGTCTGATTGAGGGTGGAGTGGCGTTGTTCTCGTTTTCTTTATGCCTAGCAAGTCCATTAGGCTCTTCCAGACCTCTGATTCGAAATTCCGGCCCTGGTCGGTGTGAATCTCCAAGGGTACTCCATGCCGTGATATGACGTTTTCCATCAGGGCTTCTGCTACGGTCGTTGCCTCTTGGTTGGGGATCGGCGCAACTTCAGGCCATTTCGAGAAGTAGTCCATCGCCACCATTATGTACCTGTTCCCAGACTCTGTGATGGGAAAAGGTCCTGCGATGTCTACGGCAACTCTCTCCCACGGTGTACCTGAGATGTACTGCATCATTTTTCCTCTGGATCGGGTCTTTGGTCCTTTCTTTGAAGCACATTGGTCACACCTTTTGCACCATTCTTCCACGCTTCTTCGGCAGTTTATCCAATAGAAGCGGTCTCTCACTCTGGCAAGAGTCCTGTTGACCCCAAAGTGGCCTCCACTTCTACTATTGTGTAACTCTTGAAGAACACTGCTTATGCACTCACTTGGCACAACGGTCTGGTATATACAGTCTCTACCATCGGCAGTTTCCCATTTTCGAGTGATCATGTCATTCTTTAGACACAATGAGTCCCATTGTAGCCAGTAGCCTTTAACCTCCGCCCCAAACCGGGACACATCGTGCCACTCAGGTCTTTTCCCCTTTTGTAGCCATTCTCTAATATTTTTCAAGTCTGGATCTGTCTTCTGTGCGTCTCTGATGTATTCAAGATTTACGTCTAGATCGGTGTTATTCTCCTGTCCTGCCACCAGTTGTTTGATCTGATGAGTTACTTTGTCGATCTCTTTGTTCTCTTGTCGCTCGCAAAATTTACATTCATGCACTGAACATGGTCTTCTTGACAGGCTGTCTGCATTGGCGTGACTTCTTCCTCTTCGATGTTCAATCCGGAAGTCGTAGCTCTGCAGTTTCTCTATCCATCGTGCTATCTGTCCTTCGGGATTTCTAAAGTTCAGAAGCCATTGCAGAGCAGAGTGATCTGACCTCACGCGGAATGTTCTTCCGTACAGGAAGCTGTGGAAATGTTCGATGGATCTTACAACTGCCAGCAGTTCTTTCCGGGTTACACAGTAATTCCTTTCTGCTTTTCCGAACGTTTTGCTGAAGTAGCCTATCACAACTTCTTCTCCGGCTTGGAGCTGCGAGAGCACTGCCCCAATGCCATACTGGGAAGCATCGGTGTCCAGTATGAACAGTCCTTCGTCCTGAGGATAAGCCAGTATAGGAGCAGTGAGAAGACGATGTTTGAGTTCTCTAAAAGACTCTTGGCAATCTGGTGACCAGATGAACTCAACCTTATTTTCAGTCAGGCTATGCAGAGGTTTCGCAATGCTGCTGAAGTACTTCACAAAGCGTCGGTAGTAGCTGCAAAGTCCCAGAAAACTTCTGACCTCATGTTTGTTCTTCGGCACAGGCCAGTCTCTTACTGCCTTTATTTTCTCTGGATCAGTTTCTATCCCTTTCTCAGAAACGACATGTCCGAGGAAATTCACTTTCTTCTGGAAGAGGACGCATTTCTTGGGATTGAGTTGCAGATTGGCACCTCTCAGCCTGGAGAAAACCTGCTTCAGATTCGACAGGTGTTCATCGAAAGTCCTTCCAATCACCATGACATCGTCGAGATACACCAGGCATGTTTCCCATGTAAGTCCTCTCAGCACTAACTCCATTAGTCGCTCGAAGGTGGCAGGAGCATTACATAAGCCGAATGGCATGACCTTGAATTGGTACAACCCATTCCCGGTTGAAAAAGCAGTCTTCTCCTTATCGTCTTTATGGAGTTCTACTTGCCAGTAGCCACTTTTCAGGTCTAATGTAGAGAACCACTTTGATCCGGCCAAAGTGTTCAAAGTGTCGTCGATCCGGGGCAGGGGATAACTGTCTTTCTTGGTGACATCATTCAGCTTCCTATAGTCCACGCAAAATCTCATAGTGCCGTCTTTCTTGGTGACCAAAACTACTGGGGACGACCAAGGACTATTAGACTCCTCAATCACACCATCTTCCAGCATTTCGTTAACCATCGCCTTGATTTCTGATTGCTTGGCAAAAGGCAGTCTTCTCGGTGGCTGTCTAATTGGTCTTGCGTCGCCAGTATTAATTCTGTGTTGCACTAGACTCGTACGACCTGTGATTTTATCTTGAGCGAAAATATCGGCCTCCTCCAATACGAACTTCAGGGCCATTTCCATCTCCATGTCGTTCAATTGGCCCCAAGAATTCTTGAACCGCTCTACCATTTCTACTGGCAGTCTTCTGTCTAATGCCGTGGGTGTCACCTTTCTTGACAACGTCACTCGGTCAATGGGCTCGCAAGTGGCGATAACCTCACCTTTCTTCAATGTGACCCTGTTAGTTTGCACGTTAGCCACTCTTATGGGTATTGTCCTCTTCGGGTCTACTAAGCATCGTGCGACGAGGGCACCATCATGTCTATCTTTTAGGGGCTCCGCTATGAGAGCAGACATACCATCAAGTTTCTTCTCTAGTCTGGCTCTGACAATCTTCTCACTGTTACCAGGAATCCGTGTATCCTCGTCGACAATAAGTCTCACCCTGGGATTAGCTTCGCCTGCTGTTGGAGATAAATACAGCTCTTCGTTACCGATTTTCAAGATCTTATTCTGGAAGTCTACTGACAGGACATCGAAATCTTCCATTAAATCCAGGCCCAGAATAAATTCGTCGACGATTTCTGCGACGACAGCCCTTACCTGTAGCTCAGTACTGCCCAGCCTAATGAAAACAGTGGCCTCTCCATGCACAGGTATCCTATCTCCTTTTGCCGTCTCCAACACAGGCTGTTTGTTGGTCGTGAGTGCGGACCTGTTTGGCAACATGTCTGGACGTACAACGGATCTAGTAGCACCAGTATCGATGGTGAAACTGCATTGTCTTCCGTCTATGCTGCCAGGTATAACGAGGCTCTCGCGGTAGCGTCGGATAGTGGAGACCCTGACCTTGGGGCCCTGGGTCTCGCATGCCACGTGTCGCCCACCTACACTGGCGTCAGGTCGTTTTCCCTGATGGCGCTCCCTGTTGGTATATTCTTGTCTTCTGCGAGCCACCTGTTGGGTTTGTAAGCACTGCCTACTTATGTGGCCTTTCCTACCACACTTGTAACATTCTATGTCTGACCAATCTGCTTTCGTTTTACGTGCTCCGACCGTTGCAGTGAGCTTGCTTATGGCTTCCTTTATAAACTTTATTTCTTGCCTAAGTTCCCCAGTCGTGTCTGAAAGGTCCTCTTTCTCCTTCACTTCGCGCAGCCTGTTGCGGCGAGGTTGAGATGCATTCTTCGCTGCTTCAAATTCCAAGCCATAAATTACGCAGTCCGTAAGTGTTTTGAACCTTCCGAGCCTTAAAGCTTGTTGCATATCATTATCAAGTACCCCATCGATGAAGGTCTGGACGGTTATCTGGTTGACAAATTCTTCTGGGGCTTGGGGATATGCCAGTCGCACAAGTTTCTCCACTTCGGCACTGAATTCTTGCAGAGTCTCATTTGGCTTCTGGACCCTTGACTTTAGTTGTGTCTGGTAGACCTGGCTCATGTACTTGTTACCATATCTCAAATCTAGGGCCTGTATCACTGTTAAGTAGTTTTGCTGTTTCGACTCCGGGATGTTCTGGAGGATCTCTAGGGCTTTACCTCTAAGCGAGAGAATTAGAGCAGTTGCTGCCTGTTGTTCGCTCCACCCATTGCTGAGAGCTGCCGCCTCAAACTGCCTCCTGTACATGGGCCACGATGTTTCTCCGTCAAAAGTCGGCGGCTTCAAGGTTCCATGAGGCTGCTGCACGATTGGTATACCTTCTTCCGGACGATTTTGAACTGGGGACATTCCAGTAACTCCTCTTGGTTGAGTTCTGTCAGTCTGGCCCATCACCTGCTCTGTCAGTTCTCTATGTCTGACTTCTGTGCCTTTCATCATCATCTTCATTTGTTCTTTCAACCCCTCCACTTCTTCCCATCGTTTGTTCCAATCCTTTACATTTTCTGTTACATTTTCTACTTTACTGTTCACATTTTCTATTTGTTCGTTGATCAGTTCAATTTCCTCTTTTACATCGACTCTCATATTGTGAAACATACTTCGGAGGTCTTCTTTGTCTTCTAGTCGTCGTTTTTCGTCTTCTTCGCGTTGCTTCTTGAGTTCTTCTTTATCTTCAAGACGCCTCTGTTCCTCCTCTTGTCGTCTTCTCTCGTCTTCTTCGCGCCGTCTTCTTTCATCTTCTTGTCGCCGTTGTTCGTCTTCTTCGCGTTGCCTCTTGAGGTCTTCTTTATCTTCTTGCCGCCGTCGTTCCTCTTCTTCGCGCCGTCTTCTTTCTTCTTCTTGTCGTCGTTGTTCGTCTTCTTTGCGTCGTCTTCTTTCATCTTCTTGTCGCCGTTGTTCGTCTTCTTCGCGTTGCCTCTTGAGGTCTACTTTATCTTCTTGCCGCCGTCGTTCGTCTTCTTCGCGCCGTCTTCTTTCTTCTTCTTGTCGTCGTTGTTCGTCTTCTTCGCGTTGCTTTTTTAGTAAGTCCATCAACTCTTTGATTTCAGCCATCTTGTCGTAGTCAGTCGATCTGGTGTTTACCATTTACAGCTAGCTTGCTTGTTCACTTCTTCACTCACTTATCCCACACTTCTGACACCAAATTGTTGCGTTTTCTCCGGGTTCTGGATAAGTGAGACTTTAAATTTTAACAAAACAACTTTATTTACACTCTAAATATGGATACAATAAAATTTCTAGAATGTCTCTCTCACAAAACACTTCATTTACTGGCCTTACAATTACTACTCTCAACAAAAGTCACTAATCTGGTACTACAGTCACTACTCTCTTAACACTTTACACTGCTTCAAGTCACTACCACATTCTCTTACTGAACTGAACTAACTCGGGCTGGCTTGCTTTCGCTTTTATATACTCGCCGTACCTTCCCCTCCTTTCTAGAGCATTCCATTCCAGAACGTTCCAGGACCTTCTTTTACTAGAAGGTTCTGTGAATACAGATCGGTCCCGTGTGTATACAGGGGGATGTGTATACAGGATGATCCAAATGTGGTCACCACTCCTATGCTACACAAGAGATGTTTCTCGAACTATAAGATCTCTCTGCGTATACAGGGTGTAAGGGTTCTCTGCGTATACAGGGTGTATATACAGGGTGTTCGGAATGTGCAGACCTCAGTTATCCGTTCCGACGGGGCACAAGTTGGTAACTTCGTTATTTCTGGTCCTAGAGGGTTGAGACTTCGCCTGAGGGGGGTCACCCCAGACACCCCCAGGGGGTGGGGAGGCGGTGTTGCCAGATTGTGCAAAAATTTCCAGATGTTGGGGAAATTCTGGAGATGTGGCAACACCGCACCTACGTCTATTGAAGTGCTTTGTAACAATATTACCCTGGAAATGTTAAAACAATCCGAAAATGTCCCCCGAGATACACAAAGGTTAAATATATGTGTCAACGGCGAGACCAAATATTCCTTTATTTCCTTGACAATAATGCTATTAATGTTATATATATATATATATATATATATATATATATATATATATATATATATATATATATATATATATATATATATATATATATATATGAATATCAAAAGCATTTGACCTTTTAAGATAATTAATGGCGTCCAAGACTTCACTGTCTACAACCGGCAGCATAACAAAAGAGCTACAGGCCATCGGAATTTCAGAAATTAGCTGCCTTTGTAGCTCCAAATTTACTTGTAGAATTTTTACAATGTCAGCTGCCACTGATACAAAAAATTCATTCATATTATCAGCCATTAGTTTGCTATCCAATTTTGACGCTCTGTCAAAGTTTCGTTCATAATTTATGACCTTCCATACCTCCCTTGCTTAATTTTTTGAATTGGCTATGAAGTTACTAAATGCCTGTTTTTTTTTTTGTTAACATTAAGGCATCTCTATAGTTCTTCAATAACAGCTTGTATACTTCCCTATCCGAAGAGTCACTAGTTACATCAGCTATCACCTTAACACTTGAAACACATGTTCTCATATCTCTCAGACACCAGAGTGAGCGGATTAGAAGGCACTTTGGGAAACTACGCCGTAAAGTGTGGGAAGCTGAGCCAGCAAAGTAGAAGTCACCTCTAAAGAGCAATAGTGCCACTCCCGAGGTGAACATTATAAATAGACGACTCGCCTTTAGGGAGACGTTAATTCCTGTTCCTAATATAGTACTTTGCACATCGCGTGCTGCAGTATATTATTTTATTAGGATCACACTTATGTTGATACCTTTTATTTTTATTATCGTATTTTTTATATATTAGTTGTGTAATAGTTAAATAAAAAATGTTTTAAAAATCTTAACGTCTTAACCGTAAAGTTAAGTCACTGGATAGGCCTAGACGGGCCTCAGCTTTGATCTGCGCGATCCTTCGACTTACATCCGTTAGATATTTTATATCTCGGGCCATTTAAAAACGTTTATGTTTATGACCCCCATTCAAAACTCAGAAGGCTTAGGAAACCGCATTATCGAATTGTGTAGGGTAATCCAAGATTCTCTTGGAATTTTCGAATATGCAGTTTTATGCGTCGACGTGTAGACTCTTCTGTAATGGTTTAATGTGGGCATTTTCAAGTTTTATTACGATTTTTACTAGTTATTAATGTTTTCTGTCTGTTTATCTGTTTTGGCAGAGGCAGCAAGCGATTAGCGTAGTTTAACCGCGTCTGGTGGCTTCAAGTCAATGACTACTCAAAGTAGGAAACGACACCATATTTTACACACCAATAAAAAGTGGTTTAAAAACCACTTGTAATTACTAAGCTAAGGTACGTAAATGTTGGTATATTATTTTCACATGATTTTATTTGATTTTTTTATTATCAGTAATTGTTGTAATTTGTTTTTTTTTTTAATTTTAATCTATAGTTTTTTATGTGTTATGTTTTTCATTGATTGTTGTTGCTCTTACTTGGTGAAACTGGTCCATACTACATACAAACTTGGAGACTACTTCTCTGGCTTCACTGTGGTGTTTCGTTTCTGTAGGTGAAGAGTGTAGCCAGCGCGTAAGCTAACTGGAGCAAGAGGCCCTTATGTATTCTAAATGTTCTAGGATGTTCTTCAACGTTTCTGTGACTAGTTTCGCTGCTTGACAGCATTCTTAGACAGATAAAAACTGAATAAGTACGAAATCAAGACAACTAAAAATAAATATCTGTTGCTATATTATGATGTTTTGACCAAAAAATTAATCAAATTGAAAATAAAATGAAACACAGATGACGGATGAGGCTTCCAAATTGTCTACGTGATGTATGTGAATATTTAACATAAAAATAGAACTAGCGTATAATAACTATAATAACAGTTAAAACAATAAAATAACTAAACAATAACAGTAATAAAGCAGTCTCTATACAACGAAAGTATTGACATACATCAATTTCATTATCTTATTACAACTTTTTTGAAAGAATAGTTAAATTTATTTTCTTTGACTTGTTTAATTAGGAAGAGGAATATCCAAGAAAGGGGAATTCATTAAATCAGTTTGCTCATTTAAAACAAGGTAGCTATTGTAGTGTGTGTGCTTTTTGACTTCTAAAGCTTCAAAAAAGTCTAGTTTACGTTTGTCATTACAGAAATGTTGTGGTTGTATGCGATTGTTTACTGTAGGTCTATGTTCGGTATCAATAATATGTTTTTCAAATGTAGATTTGTCAGCGTGGTTATTTATAAATGCAGAAATACCTTCTTTGTATCGGGTGTTAAAATTTCTAGAAGTTTGACCTATGTAGATTGCGTTATAATGTGTACGAGCTAATTTATAAACTCCAGCTTTTGCCAAGAAAAAAGATTTTTCTTTCGCGTTAAATATGAAATCACGCGTCGTGTTGTAAGATTTTAAAGCTACCTTTGTATTTGTACAGGTATTTAAAATTTTTGATATGTTTTCTGAAATAGTTCCAAAAAAAGGTACTGAAGCATACCTGTTGTCTTTTTTGTCTCTAATAGTCAGATAAATTAAATTAATCGCTAATTTGTATTCTTTTCTCTCGATCATTTTATCTATTATTTCAATAGAGTAGCCATTATTAAATGTTGTTTGCTTAATTATTGAAATTTCTTTTTCAAAATTGTACGTGTATCATAGAATGGTAGGCTGAAAGCTTTTGTGTAAAAGGGTGGCATGAATCGTATGGTATGGTTGTGTTAGTGTAAGTTGGTTTCTTATATATTGAAGTCAAATGAATTATTTCTAATCGTTAAGTCTAAAAAATTTATACAACTGTTAGCTTCTTTATCTAAAGTAAAATTAATATTTGTGTGAAAGTTATTAATAAAATTTAAAAATGTATTTAATTCTGTATGGCTACCTTGAAAACATGGTAAAATATCATCTACGTATCTGTACCAAAAGAGAATATTATGTGAAAGTTCTGATGTTAAAATTTGGTTTTCTAAGTTTTCCATAAATATGTTAGCTAATAAAGGTGACAACGGACTACCCATAGGTGGGCCTTCATTTTGCATATAAATTTTATCATTAAATTTAAAGTAGTTTTGTTTTATACATTTGTTAGAAAGATTCATTATTTCTTGTCATTTTATGACATTTACGTTCTTTTCTATTAAAACGTTTTCTAATAGGGATAAACATTATCTAGGAGATATCTTAGAGTACATGATACAAACATCAAACGAGACTAATTTACTATTTGTAGGAATAACTAAGGTATTTAATTTTTGTGTTAGTTCATAAGAATTCTTAATTGAATATTTTGGAATGTAATTGTCTTATCTAATAAGTGAAACCAGGTTGCTCGCTATCTTACGAATAGGTGTATTAACATAGCTAACTACTGGCCTCAATTTTCTATAAACTTAGAAAGTTAAATTTCAGTATCTAGTAAGGCCTTTCACAACGAAACATATCCACCAAATTTCATTAAAATAGGTTTGTAAAAAAAATTTTTCGAAAGAAAACTCCAAATTTTCTCGAAAAGCATTGTCAGATTTTCCTGGCTAACGAACTCGTCCAAGCCATTAAGAAACAAAAGGCACTTGCCGAGTTTCATCAAAATCGGTTAAGTATTTTTTTAGTTATCGGTTGGATACGTATATATATATAAACATAAAAAAATTGAAACTAACCCTGGACATGGGTTCTAGCGGTCCTGATTCGCGCTCATTTGAAAATTTTTTTGCAAAGTCTCACCATCGATACCTCACTATTAGTGATTTTTTTTAAAATAAAAATTCACTAAAAAAGAAACTTTGTCTCACCAACGACTTATGGGCCAGCCTGTGATGGTCAAAGTAATTTTTAAGATGTATCTCAAGACACCTTATAATTAACCTATACAATTTTTTCTAGCATCTTGTATAATAATGACAATATTGAGCTTTACCGTAGAAATGCGTCACCCTGTATATATGTAAACAGATAAAAACTGAAACTAATACCGCGTATGGGTTCTAGGGGTCCCAGTTCACGCTCATTTGGTAAAATAGAGGAAAATGACGGTTGACGCTGAAACATAAGGGTTTGTGAAACACACTTTTTGCGTCATTTTCTCTACATAACCCGTATTGCCATAGTCAAGTTCTTTGCCTAAAAGTTGCCAGCTTTGACGTTTCAAATCGCGTCATTGACATTTTAGGAGGAAAACTATAAAATGTTTAAAGTAATTTTTCTGGCATTTCTTGACCTTTTTACACCAAAAAAATTTGATTCATGTCTGTAGTATACAATAGCTTTTGTTATCTAAACAAAAATATCTTGTTTTTGTGCGTTTTTTGGTCATCAGTGGCACCCAAAATGTTTTTCTTCGAATGCCTATAACTTTGTTTATTTTAACTTACAGATGTCAGTTGTGGTACATAGTTGACTTTTTATGATGTAAAATTGTGTACCAAGTGTGGTTGCCCTAACTTTGTTACACCCGGAAATATAAAAAAATTCGGGGAAAACTAAGCCAATTTTCCTGGCTAACGAACTTGTCCAAGCCATTTGCAAAGGGAAGGTACTCACTAAACTTGATCAAAATCGGCCCATTATTTTGAGAGTTACCGGTGTGATAACTATATATTTACATATACATATCATATATATATATATATATATATATATATATATATATATATATATATATATATATATATATATATATATATATATATATATATATATATATATATATAATTGAAACTGACCCCGGATATGGGTTCTAGGTGTCCTAGTTTGTGCTTCTTTGCAGAAATTTTTTCAAAACTCGACTCGCGATCGCCTCTAATGATTGTTTTAAGAAAATTCACTAAACGTAAGGATAATTCTGCGTGTACTGCAGAAGAAGTCAGTACAGCATGGCAAAAATAAAAGGAAAGAAGGCAGCCGGACCAGACGGAATCCCAACTGGAGTTATTAAAATAATAGCAGAGAAAAAACCAGAAACATTTGTCGAAACAATAAACTACCATATTAGAAGTGGTATCTTCCCAAGGAATGGAAGACAGGCACACTGGTTCTTAGAGACTAACCTGAGAAGAAATCATATAGACCCTTACGCCTACTCGACGCGCCTGCAGAGCTGCTCTAGCAAATAATAAACAAGAGACTCATGGAGGAAATTGAATTGAAATATATGCTGTCAGACAGGCAATATGGCTATAGAAAAGGCAGCGATACAAGTAGTAAATAGGATTGTGGAGGAAGCGAAATCTAACCGGAATAAGAACGTGGTAATGGTGACGCTGGATGTTAAAAACGCCTTTAATACATGGACGTGATACAAGTAGTAAATAGGATTGTGGAGGAAGCGAAATCTAACCGAAATAAGAACGTGGTAATGGTGACGCTGGATGTTAAAAACGCCTTTAATACAGTACCATGGAACGGGATCATCACAGAACTATAGAGAAAACAAGTAGCCCCATACCTAGTTCAATTGATTTGCAGCTGGTTAGGAGCAATAATTTGTGCATAAATATAATTTGTGGCGTACAACAGGGATCAGTACTTGGCCCGACCTTCTAGAATATATAATATATTACGACGATGTGCTTAGAATGAACACATGTGAGGAGACAGCTATTATCGGATACGTAGACGATCTGGCACTTGTGGTGTGCGACGATAGCAGAGAGGTGATAGAGGAACGAGTATCATGGACAATGGGAAGAATTGACATCTGGCTGAAGAAGAGAAAACTACAAACTGCTACTCCAGAGAAAACAAAAGTCGGCGTACTCCTACTTAGAACAACCATAAAGGCCATTACAGCAAGTATTGACGGCCTCGAAATTACGGCTGTGAGGTGTCTAAGATACCTTGGGATACTACTGATGCATAACATGAATATGGGAATACACATAAAGGATGTAGCACAGAGAGCAGATAGGATAGCAGTGGCTTTGAACAGACTGATGTCAAACGTAGATGGACCGAGAGCAGCGCGTAGAAGACTCCTGTGCAGCGTAGTGAATTCCATGGTCGTGTACGGAGCACCAGTGCGGAAAAGCTGGATGGAAACGGACAAATACGGAAGGACGATAGAAAGCGTTCAAAGAAAGGTGGATATCCGCGTACCAAGCTCACACTGGACAGTTTCAACCAAGGCGGTGCAAGTAATCGCGAGTACTGTATCTATCCATTTGCTGATTTACATATGAAAAAGACCCAAACAGGACAGTGCTCAAAACAAGTCGATGCGAACAATAATGACAAAATGGCACGCAGAATGAAACTAAGAAACAGAAACAACCCAGTCGACTAAGACCCTGATACCGAAGATCAGACCTTGGTTTACGCCACAACATGGAGAGGGGGGATATTACCTAACCCAGTTCTTATCATGGGCGCTTCGGAGCATATCTTTGCCGCTTTAAGATAAAGTAAACAGGCGAGTGCCAATATTGTGGGGAGACCGATACCCCAGAACACACCGTCCTATACTGCGACCGGTGGCAGGAGGTGTGACAGAAGCCGGAGGTCAAGATTAGAGAGAAGCTGACAGCGAACAATCTTGTGAAACAGATGCTGGAGTGCGCTACAAACTGGAAACTCATAGAGGAAGCGATCAACATGATCCTGAAGGCTAAAGAAAAGGATGATAAAGCAGGCTAACAAAAGCGACATAGGAATAATATACTGTGGTAGTGTGTGGTGAAGTTATACTGAGAGGTAGTTCCGCTGCGTGTATATCGCTGTGCAAGGAGGGGTTTTAGGCGGTAAGAGTCTGGCACACCCATGGCAGTCGTTACATTTGTGCCTGGGCGTACATGATGTATTTCCCCTTTGATAGAGAAAACTATACTACTGCTACTATTACTACTACTGCTACTACCAGTCACGCGATTGTCATAGAGGGGTACGTACATCACAAAACCTATGCTATTTATTGACAATGTTTATGCATGCACTTCTGTCCTGACAAGCCATTTTCACTTGTTTTACATTTATACATCTCTACATACAGACTCACCTATAGTTATGACCTCTTTTTCCTTTAACGTATCGCCCACATAACATCCAGCCAAAGTTTTCTGGGTCTTCCAAGACCATTTTTATCATTTACATGCCCTCTATAAATTCTACTAGTCAGTCTATCATTATCTGTTTAAATGTTCTATGTGTCCAAACCATCTGGGCACGCTGCTCTAATAGTTTAAATAAATTTTCTAGATTACATTCACAAAACAAAACATTCATTTCTAACTCTGTCTTTCCTTTATTGACCCGTCACTCGTCTCAAATAGATCATACCAACAGCATTCAATTTACTTACATGCTTTGCCTTGTAACGCTTGTGCTTTTATAATCCAAAATAAAGCCTAATTAATAACCGACAATCCAATATCTGTAAGGCAATTCTTGTTTTAATTTCAAAACTATTTTTATGAAAAGTCGCTAAATCTCCAAGTACCGTAAACACCTTTACTGCATTTCAAATTTGTACGTTAAAAGTCAAATATCTAAAGACGCAATATGGCTTTGTTAATAAGTGATGCGTCGCATTTTGCGGAAGGAATAATTCCAAGAAATAAATCTCGTTGCTGCTGGCTCTTGGAATTTTCCGTAATCGGTGATGTAACCCAACGACGGTTTGAAAACTGTTGCGTGCAGGGAGAAAATTGGCTGCAACGCCGCCGAGGGAGGTCTCGTTTTATCTCATTCGAAGAACGGAGGCTAGAAAGAGCTAGCGCACAGCTAGTCAAAGTACAAACTGCTGCGTGCAAGCAGCAAACATTTGCCGAGGGAGACTCAGCCTGACGCTTGCCGAGTGAACACCGTCGGCTCCGGTGGCTACTGAATTATCTTAAAACGGGGTGGTAATGTTCTTTCTGTTATCAGTACTGCTTAATAATTATTGTCAGTGATTATTTAAAGTACCTTAAATTATTTTCGAGTTTAAATAAACATAGAATTCAGCCTCAAAACGGGATCTAAGTTGTGTTTCTCTGTGTCTAATTGTTGATTTATTGTCGTGATCAAAAAGAATTCCAGGTTATTATCGTACCTTAAGTCAATTGGTAGTGAATACACGTTTCAACTGCGATTCGCAAAGTTTCCATCAAGTGAATTCGGAACATCGACATAGGTGTCAAATGGTGAAGTAATATTTGGAGCAGTAACACCACCAATCTCTGATGGGAAGTCCCAGTCGTTTTCCCCAAATTTTTCCGCTCTTGTTGGAGTCTGAAATCTGTGTTAAGCACTCATAATTGATCCCACCTGGAGAACATCTTCACAGGATCACTAGGTAACTTTAGCACCGGAATATTGGTGAGTTTGAACAGATCTTTTCTCTGAATCAATAGAACTTTCATGCTGAAATTTAACATCTGAAGTTTTAATAACCAGAGCTTTCAAAATCACGTAATCAAGTTTGAGCTTAAACACTATGTCAGAGAGGTGCTGTCTGCACAACTAAATATTTCCTGTTTAATCTCTAAGATTTCCTCATTTTTTTTTTGTAAATTTAAACACACAGTTTTTAGTAATTTCTTTTAAATTGTAATTAGCATATTTTGTCTGTAAAATATCTAACCTATATATTCTCTTTAATTGCTCTTAGTTTTTATAATTAATATAGAAATTTCACGTAGGGAAATACTAATAAATTTTCTTTCTTTGGAGCTTCACTCAAGAACTGGCCAGTAAATTCCCTAGAACACCTTGCAGTTGATTGACAAACGTCAAGTAACTTACCTAATCATTTGTGTTTATCTTGAGTAATTAACAGTAACATTTTAGTAGTTAGCAACTATCTTTATCTTATTGTTTTGACACATGTATGAAATTAATAATTTTTTGCTCTTGAAATTATTGCTGTTTATCTGATTGTAATTTGTGTGCAATTAATGTTTATTTGAGATTTACCAACCATTTTTATTTCATTTTGTTTGCTATTTCATATTTAATTTATATGAATAAATGTATATATTTTGTTATATTAAAGTATCTGTTTAATTGAAAAGAAATTCCTCCCTAACTTCTCCATTATTTTGGCCCCAGCAAAAACAATTATTTCTTACTAACTATTCTCTAGATATCTAAATTTATATTTAACCTAGCACTAGTCTGGAGAGCCCACAAGTATAGGACTCTGGGCAGTGCGAAGAAAGCAAAGGAAGAGAACGTGAGTATCAAACTATATTCAGATTTGTCAGTCTCCTAAAAGGGCTGCTAATTTGAATAAATTTGATAATCTGATAGATAGCTACTTTAAGGTAGGGTGTTATAGGCAATTGTGATCTCACCATAGAGCAGATCTATATCCACCTGAGCTCAATCACACATACCACGGTTCTCGTTCCCCTAGACTTTTTTTCTTTGAAGGAGGTAACACCTGTCACATCCAACTTTCAGACCCATATAGAACAGTCGGTAACAGTACTCTGTTATTTACAGGCACTTTGGCCTCTTTAGATATACATTAATTTCAACCTACAGTGGTCATTGCTCACAGCACCTTTATGTTTTACCCTACTTTGTATCTCACCATTTATTCTTCCTTCGTTTGAAAACAGTCTTCCTAAATATCTAAATTCCTTTACTTTCTCTACTAGATTACCATTTATTAAGAGACTGCAATTACTCCTTCCACCCTCTTTATCAACTACCATAACTTCAGTCTCCCTTGTGTTCACATGTAGATTCATTTTATTTGTTATTGTTATTAGCCACTCTCACACCCGCCGCACTGGTCCTTGAGATTTATTTGGTAGTGTTGCATCATCAGTATACAGTAGCACTGTACTAACAATTTTGTATGGCTTGATTATTAAAACTCCATATTGTATGTTATATTTTATTTAATAGAAAACAGAGTATTTACATTTACAATTTATCTTTAGTAAATTAGATTATTTTAGATATTACAATAACTACTATTCTATAATTTTTCTATTAGCTATATGTCGGTTTTAAAATAAGCCGTTTTTAGTTTGATATTTCGTATTTGATTTGTTTATAAAAATTTGATTACAATATTAGTCTAAAAAAACTTACCAATGGTACAAGTAAGATTTTAAAAACCATTAAGTTAAACATATGTTTTACGATTGGCTAATTATATATTCAACTAGAAAAAATTTAGAGCCTTTATTTTTTAAATTGTGTTATTTATGTAATTCATAAAACCTAAAATGCCTTGTTTTAGCGAAGTTTCGTAAAAAAAACTTTGCTAATGAGATCCTGAGTTTTGAATTTTTAAAAGTCCCTCAAACTCAAACGAACTCCAAGCCTAATAAGTATACTTGGAGAAATCCAAATCACTACAACATATATTTTTAAAGACCAAACGATCATTTCGCTAACAACGTTAGCTTCATCAGAGGATGAAATATTTTGAATATTCAGACACGAACGATCGTTTCGCTAACAACGTTAGCTTCATCAGATGATGAAATACTCTGAATATTCAGAATATTTCATCCTCTGTTGAAGCTAACGTTGTTAGCGAAACGGTCGTTAGGTCTTTAAAAAGATGTGTTGTGGTAATTTGAGTTTCTCCAAGTGTACTTGTCAGTGCTCATCACATGTTCCAATCTTCACTCAGTGAACTCTAAGGCCTCAATCTGCCTACTCCTTAACGCGGTGGACAATAATCTATAATGACTTTAAATACAGGGACACTTGTAATTACTTGACAACCTGGCAATGTTGCACTGCTTTCCTTTAGAGGGTCACTCCACGCTCATCGTAAAAATACCACAATATAGGTTCGGTATACGGTTCCTATAACATTGTTATCTTTGAGGATACAAACAGTTTCTCAAAGAAATTACAATAGGAAGGTAACATATAATAATTTAAACTGACCCCAGATACGGGTTATCGGTGGCTTAGTTCGCACTCATTTGAGGAAATAAAAAAAATTAAGGTCTCCTCGTTAGTGTTTTTTTTTCTACGAAAATTCACACATTCTTCTATAAAATGTATTTTTTCTTTAACGTCGACCTATTTCCGCGACTATGGCCAATCATCGACGCCAGGGAGCAGTTTCATCTCACTATCCCGGAAATTTTGCCGAACCCCCGCCTTTGACAAAACTTTGAAACCTGCAATCCCTAGAGGAGCGGATCCATCTGGTGTCCTAACAACATTTGTACTTGTAGGTAAGTTCTCAGGCAGTGTTGGCAAGCTACTTCGCATGTTGGTGGTAGGCATATCAGGTTAAATTTGGATGTCACGGGGGCTTTGGAAAACTGGCCGAATCGTAAGTTATCTAAAGCATATTTTCCCCTTCCCCCGTAGAGGGTTGTTAAAAATTGTAGGACAGCTTCGGGAAAAGCTTCAGCTTGAGTGTCGTGCTCGAAGAAAGGTTTGATTTCTTCGAAGAGGTATCCAATTTTGACCAACAGCTTGACCACCTTCTTCTTGACCTACTTGAAGAGTGCTGAAGTTGTGTCAGATTTACTTATGGCATGGAGAACCACGAGTGGCCTTCTGATGTTGTCTGCCAGTTTGAAGCTCTTGGCGCCAAATACTTTTGAGAGGGTTGTTCGTCTTCCAGGTTTTGAGAAATATATGTTCTCTGATGGTGTGGCTCAGGCATTGAGCATGTTGAGGAGATCCGTATCCTCACTAACTACCACAACTTTTTCATCCACCTAGGATACTTCAAGGGCCATGAAACAATCAGGTGGTCTGCATCTTTATTAGCTTGTTTTACTGAGAAGCTTTCACATTCAAGCCTCTCAGTCAGCAAGCTCATGAGCCGCGTTTAATTTCTGTCGTTGGAAAGGAATTACTCCTGAGTCATGGTCAGCACGATTAACTCGGCACAGATCATCTCAGAAGTAGTGTGTCTTTTCCTTGGGCGCTCGGCAGATATCATGCTCTTGGTGGGCAGCTCTTTTGGGTAGCCAGCATCAATCACCACACTTGTCGTACTCCGGTTGTAGTGTCTTTTCATGTAGCCAACGTATTTGCTTAGGATTAATTGGAATCTTTCACCATTCCTCCATAAAACCCGGTCGAGAAGAAATCCACCATCGATGATAAAAGCTGACCCTTTCAAGTTTACCTCATTCAGTGGTGCGAACAAGTCATATAACGCTAACTTCGGAGTCTTTCTCATTCCAATTGCATCGAACAGAGAGAGGGGATAGGGTGTCAGCTCACAACGGAAGAATTCTGTATGCTGTTCATCGGATTCCTTGAGGAGTGCTATTCGGTGAAATATGGTTTCAAGGATCACAGGTACATCCTACCCATCAATGGCCACCTCAGATTTGAACCCTTATATATTCGTTACTTTTTTTTCGGACAAACTTGATTTTGTCAATGGTTTTACCAACCAGGGCAAGCATTGAGGAACTGCCAAATTCAAAGGCTCAATGGCAGTTGTTTGAGTCATCTCTGACGATTCCTGTACTAATAGACATAACAAGATTAGTGACAGGGAAAAGATACAACTTTGATGAGCGCTATTATGGAAACGGATGGTCCAAAAAATATGCGTCTGATCTCATTCAATGCAAAATTTAATGCCCTATAACATTTAATAGAAACATGTTTTCTATATTGTGGGTTATTTACAAGATATAACCGTAACCCCGAAAAAATCCCCTTTTAGGGTACATTTTTACCCCGCACCACTCAAGCACAACTCATTCGGGGGACCTAGGATAGTCCTATTCGGCCACCAATAAAGTCTTTAAAACAATAAAACCTTTAGTAGCAAATATTCGTTCCAATTCGTCTATATTTTTGGTTTTACACAACTGGCCCATAAACAGATTCTTAACATCTTTGCAACTATACACATTCCTTTTAAACATTAATTTTTGCAGAGCTTTCCAGATATAACATACATGACTATACATAGGTTTCAACTTGCAACGTAAATGTGTGTCATTTAAAAATTGTAAAATTCTTTATATATTTATCTAGAAACCAGATTCTTAACATTTCTTTTGTAACTATACACTTTACCTTTAAATATTTACTTTTTTCTAAACTTTCCAAATTTAACATAGAAAACTATAGATAATTTAGAATATACATATCTAATACAATATATTATCTTACATTACAAATATTTCTTAATAAATAAATAATAAATGGCTGTGTTTTCAGTTCTTCAATAAATATTCTAAGATTAATAAATTATTGTCAATTATTCTAACAAAATAAAGCCTCTACACAATTCGTGATAGTATTTAACAAGTGCCTATTGTCATGCAGGTACAATCAATAATCTGTCAAAACAAACTACTAATGAAAATTAAAAAAAATACTATTGCCTAAGTTTGCTTAATATTAATAAGATTTCTACTTTACATATCTTTTTATTTAGATACAGCATACTACAGAATATTGTTACTCAAAAATTCAATTTCATACATTTCATGATTTACTTGTTCAACGCGAATAAGAATTTCTCTTTTACGTCTTAGTTTAAAAAAAATATATATTGGTTACATTCGAAATTGCTGAATATCACATATATATTCAAACTTTCTGAGCTGATGTGTGGTGACCAGTGGCGGTTCGTCAGACGACGCTGGTGAAGCGCTGCTTCACCTATATTTTTCGGTTTAGCTAAACATTTTTATTCTAAATCAACCACAATTTAATTTTTTTTTCACTCTCTCAAATTCATTTAGTACAACCACATAAAAGTGTCTGGTTACGTTGCGCCGCAGTTGATAATGTATTTTTATAGTATTTTATGGTACGATATAATTTGCCCCTGATTCCCGAATTGAATGTTACACAACATGCCCCAACGCGCAGCGTATTACGTGTTGCAGAACACAGACTGTTGCAGAGCATTAAGCAACTGAGGACTGAACTGAGCCAGAATCGTGTATATCCAAATGCTGCCTCGACGTCTTATCGCTTACATGCGATCGTTGTCATGGCAACGGCACGCGCGCTGTTGAGTTGGTGTGTATTATGGCCACACAAGTGATGCAGAATTCCGAGCCTGCTTCAAATCTTAGTTTCCGTCGTTTATTTAGATATAGTCGAATCGTCAGGCACGTATTTATATTTCTACTATGTTGCCGTTAAATGATCCCGTATGTTTACATTTACAGACTTTGAAAAGCTGGATTTTCCACGTTTATTTTTGGTAAGTGGAATTGATTTGTTTATTATCACCTATAAAAGAATAATTTCAAAATAATAAAATATTAGATACAAAATTTCAAGTTATAAAAAAGAGAAGAGCTTTGAGTTTGAAAAAAAAATGCTTGTAGCTCCTCCCACTATAAACAGATTTTGATAATACGCGCCGTATTGTATTACCGTGCTCGTGCGTGTACAGTGTGACAGAAATAAGGTAAATGATAATAAATTTATTTATTTATGTCCTCTCATCGAGTATTATGTCATTATTCCGAAAATTATTTCTTGTAAAAGTCTATAGTTTTGTACAAATGAATTTTTCATTTAAATACTGAAGTGCTAGGAGAACGCGTGAACTTGAAAATGTAGGAAAATTTCGGCTGCGGCGCAGAGGGGGGGGGGTCTTCGCCCCACACCCCCTGCACCGCCCCCGCCCCTTGGGGTCGCGTGGATTCCGCTTCACCCACTCCCAAAGTCACAAGCCGCCATTGGTGGTGACTGTGATCTAATACCATACCTAGGCTTTGGCCATTAACAAAAAAATGACTAACCTTGAATGAACTAACTTTAGCAATAATTCACAGCATCAGATTGTATTTCACCGTTTTAGGGGAACACATATTCTATATTGTGTCTGAATGAAAACCAATTGGAAATGTACAGTTTTTTTTAATTTGAAAATAAAACACAGAAGCGGAGTAGTTTAGTGTGTTTGGTTTGATTTAGCATTTATTTTACACTAAAGACATTAGTTGCCACAATATACAGTGCAGCAGCAAAAGCACAAAAAGAAGAGCACTTACTCACTTTTTTCAGTCATTAGATCATTAGATTATTAGATCGCTTCATTATATATATATATATATATATATATATATATATATATATATATATATATATATATATATATATATATATATATATATATATATAAACACAGATCTCCTCATTAGTGAGTTTTACGAAAAATTCGCTAAAAACATAACCATGATGCTAAGTCCAAATGTAACTAAATTAAAGTCTGTATATACGAAATTTTGACTTAGTAAAGCAAAGATACGACATTATATTTTTGTAGATACGAGGAACGCACTAACATACCTTTCGCCCACTTGCAATACATTTACGTCAATGGCACTTATACTGATATTGGCTGGTGTACTATACTTGCAATATGGTAGGTGGTAGTGGAATTTTCCTTTACGTGATAGTAAAGGATTTTTTTTCACGCCCGAGGAGGTACCACCCCTTACATCAAGGGGCCGGTGAAGTCCCAACGGACGTCTCCAGTTCTGGTGTATGAGTCGGTTTCCTTTATAAGCAAAAATGATGATGGCTGCTCCTCCTTGTACAAAAGATTCCGGAGGTAAAATACCCCTCTATTCGGATCTCCGGGAGAGGAGTGTACAGGGGGCGCCAGCATCAAGATTTAACATATCCTTCTCGAATATATGTGGCCTAAATTCTAACCTGAACTCCGTGCACCATTTCCTCCAGGCTAATAGGCCCCAACTACTCTTCCTCACCGAAACCCAAATCAGTGCCAAAACAGCCACTAATCACCTTAATTTCCCGGGATGTGAGCTCCTCACTTCCTTTAGATTGCGTGGAGGCATGTGCGCGTACGTCCGTAGCAAGCTACCTTGCACCAGACTCCCCAATTTAGAAGCTGGAAGAAAAGACATACTATGGATAAAACTCTCCCTCGGCGCTGCAACTAAATTCATCTGTTGCATTTACCGGACACCTTCTGACTTTGTCCAGCTATTTGACTACCTTTCTGAAAAAACCGACCATCTGATTTCTAAATGTCCTTCCTCCGAGGTCACTATTCTTGGTGACTTCAATTCCCATAATAAGGAATGGCTAGGATCTTCCAAAACTGATCCACAAGGAAGAGCAGCGGAGGCCTTTGCAGTCAGCAATCCTTTAGCCAATATAGTTCAGCAACCTGCTTACTTTCCTCGCATCCCAACACACAGCTCAAATCCCTTGGATCTCCTTCTTACTACAATTCCTGACTGCTATAAGATATCAGTCACCACTCCCCTTGCTCGCTCAGACCACGGCATGGTCACTGCTTCCTGCGCAATGCAACCCGAGGACACACAGTCATCACATCCACGTACGTTTAGCACTACAACTCCGCGAACTGGGACGAAATGCGAGATTACTTTTCCTCATTTCCATGGGCGTCTGTCTGCTTCTCTCATCCTGACCCCTCTGACATATCACAAAACCTCACCGAAATTATCCAAGCTGGCATAAAATTATTTATTCCGCGTACACAGAAAACCTCTGCAGCCACTCAAAAGGCCTGGTTCTCTAAATCCTGTGACAAGGCCAGACTTGAAAAGGTCAAAGCTCACAAAAAGCTTCCACACAATCTCAGTCAAGAAAACCGTCAAGCATTTAACGACCCAAGAAACCGCTATGTCCGCATTTTTTCTGAGGCAAAAAAACTCGTTTAATAACCACATCAAAAACAAAGTCCTCTTAAGCTCCAGCAGCAGAAAACCCTTCTGGACTCTTGCTAAATCTATTGGGAATAATTTCTGCAAGAGCACGTTCCCGCCTCTTGTCTCAGGGGATGAAATTGTTTCTACTGCCCTGGGCAAGGCTGAACTTTTTGCCTTGTTGTTCGCCGGCAATTCTACTCTCAACCCACCTCCAAATGTTCAACCACCAACAGTCCCCAATGTCGCGCATAAAATGACGGATATCATTTTCAGAACTAAAAAGGTACGAAATGTAATTTTTTCTCTTAATACCAGGAAAGCCTCTGGCCTTGACGAGATCCCAGCAATTGTTCTCAAAAATGCGCACCAGAACTTGCTTCTGTCCTGACTCGTCTGTTTCAGACATCTTACAATACAGGCATATTCCCTAGTAACTGGAAAACTGCTCGAGTACAACCCGTCCCCAAGAAAGGATATAAAGCGCTTCCTAGCAACTACAGGACTATTTCTGTCCTTTCAGTCATCTCTAGAGTGATGAAAAAATATATAAACACCGAATGACTAAAATTTCTTGAAAAACACAGTCTAATCCACGACAGGCAGTATGGATTCCGTCAGCGCAGATCAACTGCCGACCTCCTTTCCTTTGTCATCCATTCTTGGAACAAATCTATGGAACTACACGGTGAATCCCAGATTGTCGCTCTAGACATATTCAAAGCATTCGACCAGGTCTGGCACGAAGCGCTGCTTAATAAACTTCCGGCCTATGGCCTACCACCAGGACTCTGTACCTGGAAAGCAAATTTCCTCTCCAACCGGAGTATTTCTGTTGTCGTGGATGGCCATTCCTCTAAACTGTATAAAATTAATGCAGGAGTTCCTCAAGGTTCAGCTTTAGCCCCTACTTTATTTCTTCTCCACACCAATGACCTCCTCTCTAGCACATCCAACCCAGTTCACAGTTACGCGGACGACAGCATCCTCCACTGAAATATACAATATTCTAAGCCTGCCTCTTTAGCCCAATTAGATGAGGATCGCAGACTCATGGAGGGTTCTGTCTCCGTGGATCTCCAAAAAATATTAGACTGGGGAAGTAGAAATCTTGTACAATTCAACTCCACCAAATCACAGTCTTGCTTTCTTTCTTATAAGAGATACACCAGCCCTAGACCCATTACAATGAACAACCAAGTTATTCAGAGTAATGAGTCCTTTTCACTTGTTGGCATTTCTGTGGATCGAAATCTCAATTGGCACCAACATGTCACATCAATTGCAGAAGCAGCTGCTAAGAAATTAGGTTTCCTCTTCCGGCCTCGCAAATACTTTTCACCAGCGAATCTCTATACCTTATATACTTCACAAATAAGACCAAACCTTGAATATTGCTCCCACACTGGGGTGCTGCTGCTGCTTCTACACTCGCTATCCTGGACTTCATTCAGAAGAGAGCTATACGTCTCATCGGTGACCCTACCCTCACCCAAAGGCTGCCATCCCTTGCCCACCGACGTGCCGTTGGTGACCTCTCTCTCGTTTATAGATATCTGCACGGGCACTGCTCAGGGGAGCTTTCTTCCATAGTTCCTCCACCTGCTGCCCCCAATAGATCTACCAGGGGAACAGAGCGAATGCACCCTTTTACTGTCTTAGTCACCAGACATAGAACATCTTGTTATGCCCGCTCTTTTGTCTTGTCCCGTGGAAAGTTGTGGAATTCCTTGCCGGTACATGTTTTTCCTTCTCCCGCGAACCTCTAAACCTTCAATTTCAGAATTAACAAGTTGCCTCTTTCCTCCCTGTCGACACCCACGGTACGATAGTATTTAGGCTGTAAGCCCTCGTGGTGTGTTGTTGAAAGAAAATAAAAAAGATGTGTTCCAAATGTTTCGCAATAAGCAGGAAACTGAAAATCCCATTTTTTGCAGATACGACCTTTTGTCTTCGTAGTGCAGTACAATACCTCTTTATATTTATTTATAGTTTTTTAAACTGCACTTACTACGATGTTATTTTAACTTCTCTATGGCAGAAATATAATATAAGTGGATATTTCAATGTTAAAGTTCGAGATATTTTCTTAGCGTATTTATTTTACACTTATATGAATGCTTAGTAACAATATTTAACAAAGGTATCTAGATACTTCTTAAATTAATTATACTGGGTGTTCTGTTAATTTGTAAATTTTGTGTGAGCGGTAATTAATTTAGAAAAATAATTAATATACAAGGCACTCGCAAAAGTGGAGCGTCGCAAAGATACTAACCATATTTATTAAAAAAATGTGTCATTTCCAAATAGCGTATATTCTGTATTATGCTTTTTAGTCAAGAAATATGAATAACATTTAACATCCATATATCTTTACAAATAACATTATATTGATTGTACTTTCCCGGAAGGGCTACGTTTATTCTCGACCCTTTTACACAGATACATCACTCTTATCAATTTGGTGAATATTTTTCCATCTTGAGTTATGTATACCCTTGTGACCTGGTCTTGTATCTCCCCCTATGTCGACATCCCTAACGGTGGGGTCGATAATTGGAGTTCTGGCTGAGCTACACTGGAAGCTCACAAGTCGTGGATCTGAGACGATAGACAATTGCTCCAGATCTCCCTGAAAAGTAATGGAATTCAAATAAAAAAACTTGCCAACCGAGATAACTAAGCCATCTTATTTCAGGAAAACATCTGAGGAAATGCGAAAACGAGTGAATTCACAGAAGTGAACTGGATACTGTTTCATAGTTCAGACGCCAGTGCCGTCTTTAGAAAGGAAATAGATACACGTGAATTTCGTAGAACTTAGTTCGCTTTCCTCGGATGCAAGGTTTGGTAGATCTTACTTTTCAAACACAAATACGTGATTGCGGTCAGTTAGCAAAACACGACAGCAGTGTTAGAATAAATAATATTGTACAGTAATAAAATACAAATTCTTATTAAAATAGTAAGTCTCACAAAGCTCGATAAAATATTTAACGGCCGGTTAGTTAGTCAAGGATTCAGACGACCAATCACAGGCTATGATCCGGATTTTTACCATGGCAGCCAAGTATTTTAAAGCTGTCATTGGTTCTATTAAGCCTTGGTTAACTAACCGGCCATTAAATATTTCTTCGAGCTTTGTTAAACTGGGTAATAGTGTCTTTGTTTCGACCTTTACAAGTCTCTTAAATAAAAAAAAGCGAATTATCAAAAGTCTGGAGGCAGCAAGTATGTTATGGTAGTGAATTTTAATTAAAATGTTTGTAATAGCAAATATGTGTTTTTTTAAAGAAAACAGGCATCCAATATGATTACCAGTATAACCTGTATCGTAGAAACAATGTGCCATGTTTCATCAAATAACTTTATTGTTTGAAAATGTACAAAAATTTTCGAAAGTTAACTTAAAATGTTCTGGAAAAAACTGGTCTCTTGGCCAACGAAACTTATAGGTTAATAGCAAATTGAGCTATTCAAATTTGAAACATTTAATGAAAATTCGCTACCATAACGTACTTTCTGCGCCCCGAATTTCTTTTCTTACAAACGTGCATTATATTTCGAGGAAAAATGCAAAAATGCCATAACATAAGGCGTGTTCGATTTAAAAAAAAAGAAAATTTGTATCACCAACGATTTATGGGCCACCGTATCACTGTAGAAATATTTTTTTAAGATGTGGCTCAAGACACCCTATAATTAATGTATACATTTTTTTCGTATCTTGTATAATAACGGATATATTAAGCTTTATTGATTTTTTACAAAAATTCGCCAAAAATTATATACCATTAAACGATAAACTGTATAGCTATTACTACTGCCAAAGCATCAGAGATAGACCCCTTCTATTTGAAATGAATTTTCTGAAAATATTTTACTAAAATTAAGGACAACGACGGTTGAAGCTAAGACTTCAGGATTTGTAAAACATTATTCTTGCGACATTTTCTTTGCACAACCCGTATTAGTTTCAGGTTCTTGCCTAAATGTTGCCAGTTTTGACGTTTTAAATCACGACATTGACGTTATGATTAAAACCCCCATAACTTTTTTGTCTTATTACTTATAGATCTAATTTTTGATGCATAATGCACCTTTAATGATATAAACTCGGGTACCACATTTGGTTGCTCTTACTTTGTTACTTCCGAAAATATAGAAATTTTCCAAGGGAAAACAATAAATTTTCCGGGAAAAACCGGGTCGATTTTCTTGGCTAACGAACTTATCTAAACGACTTGCAAAAGGAACGGGTCACCAAATTTGATCAAAATCGGACCATTCTTTTTTTAGGCAATCTAGAACTACGTTTTATTATGTATATATATATATTAAGCTTCCCATTCTTCAGGGTATTAAAAACCCATTGTCCTCTTCTAGTTAAATCTGACAACGCCAGATAGCTATCTGTCATTGTCGTTTGTTATTTTGCAAACTGACAACAGGGGGAGAGTCGAATTCGAGGTTATCTTCTTCTTCTTTGTTTGTAGACGTCATAAACAAATAAGAATCAGATAATAACCTCGAACTTGACTCACCTAATATCTTAGAATTAGGTACTTATTGTTTTCTTTTAGTGAATTTTCGTAGAAAAAATTCACTAATAGGGAGATTCCGACTTTTCAATTTTGAAAAATTTTTGCAAATGAGCGCGAACTAGGACCCCTAGAACCCATATCCGGTGTCAGTTTCAATTTATATATGTTTATATATATATATATATATATATATATATATATATATATATATAAATATGTATATATATATAAATATGTATATATATATATATATATATATATATATATATATATATATATATATATATATATATATATATATATATATATATATATATATATATATATATATATATATATATATAAAAAATTTGGCATGTACCATCCCTTTGTAAATGGCTTGGATAAGTTCGTTAGTCAGGAAAATCGGACGAGGTTTTCCGGAAAAATTTTAAGTTTTCTATCGAAAAAAATTATATCTCCGGAATTAACAAAGTAAGGGCAACAAGATTTTATATGATTATAGGTAAGCTACCTACCAACATTTAGCTCTGTAGATTAAAGGGCAAAAAAGTTACAGGCATTTAAAGAAAAATAAATTTGGGTTTTCCTTAAAATGTCAAAGTCGCGATTTAAAATGTCAAAATTGTCATATTTAGGCAATGAACCTGAAATTAATATGAGATATGGAAAGAAAATGTCTCAAGAAGAATGCTTTACAAAGCCTGAACTCTTAGTTTCAATCGTCATTGTCCCTCATTTTACTAAAATGTTCCCAGAAAATTCATTTAAAATAGACCCTTTCTCTGATGCTTTGGCAGTAGTGTTGGCTATAGAGTTTATCGTTTAATGGTATATAATTTTTGTCAAATTTTCGTAAAAAATCATTAAAGCTCTATATATCCATTATTATGCAAGTTACGAAAAAAAATGGTATACATTAATTATAGGGTGTCTTGAGCTACATCTTAAAAAATATTTCCACAATTACAGGCTGGCCCATAAGTCGTTGGTGATTCAAATTTTCTTTTTTTTTAATCGAACACGCCCTATGTTATTGCCTTTCTATTGAAATATATATATTTGTAAGAAAATAAATTCGGGACACAGCAAGTGCGTTATGGTAGCGAATTTTCATTAAATGCTTCAAATTTGAATAGCTCAATTTTCTATTAACCTATAAGGTTGACCAGGAAACCAGTTTTTTCGGGAACAATTTAAGTTTACTTTCGGAAATTTTTTGTACATTTTCAAACAATAAAGTTATTTTGATTAAACATGGCACATTGTTTCTACTATATAGATTGATGCCAGCTTTCTTAAAAAACCTGTTTGTTATCAAAAACATTTTTATGAAAATTCACTACCATAACGCACTTGCTGCGTCCAAAAGTTTTTTTAAGTTTTTAGTGAACTTTGATTATTATTTACACTTCATGCCGTATGTGTAAAATGTGAGGTAAATGAAACTACATAATATTCTCAGTAGTTTAATCTATACCTACTTATAAACATATGTTCAGTGTAAATTATTAAAATTTTATTTTCAAGATTGTGTATTGTTTATATTTATTTATTTCATTTTCAAAAAGTAGCGCTTTAGCAATAGTAAATAAATGTTGAAAAGAGTTTAGGTGCAGCAAGTGCGTTATGGTAACGAATTTTCGTAAAAAATATTTCAAATGGTGATAATTCAATTTCCCATTGAACTAGAATCTTCAGTTTTGATACATACGAAAAGCTATATAAAAGCAGCGTGAATGCCAAATTAAAAAATAACACAATGAGCTCCACAGGCAACGATCAATTTGTTTTAGAAAACCATTTTTGTTATCTTGTATGCAGAAACTGTTTCGATTTAGTGGAATAAAACGGACCATCCAAGAGACTAATAAGGAAAAATACCTGCAACGTTTATGATTTGGCAGGTACATTCATTTTGTAAATAAAAATTTAATTTCCGGTAAATTTGCAGGTTAGCACACGGGGGCTTTTAAGAAAAAATTTCTGAAACATGCTTAGATCTCATTCTGGATGCACAAACCACAAGAAATATTACGTGCAAACAGCACCCAAGAAAGTTACGGAACCAGGAGTGAATAGGGCTGTTGAGCGGGGAAGAAGATAGAAAGGTAATGTGAGCGGAAAGTGCGAAAAAAAACCAGCTTAGTTAGACCTCTGTAAGCTGCCATTATCAAATTTTGCAGATATACCTCCTTAAAATTCTGTTAATCCCATCAGAACCCTTAATATTCACACCGCAGGTCCCGTAACTTTCTTGCGGGTTGTTCTCAAGAAACCTTTCTCGTTTACGTTGTTCTTGTTTATGCATCGAGGGTAGTTGTATGCATAGGAAATGGGGAGGGGTGCCTCTGCAACAAAGCAGCGAACCAAGATTTTCAATCTGTGTTTAAATCGTTACCCCATTTCATTTGTTTAAAATATTTTTCCAAAATATAATTTAGGTTGCATTGTTTGTCAGTCTTACATAGGGAGCTACAATATTCCATCATTTTTAAAAAGTTTAGATACAGCAACAGTATATAAGTGCTGAAAAAGCTCTGAGTGCAGCAAATAGATAATGATGGAAATTTTTTCTAAAAATATTTGAAATCCGATAACTCAATTTCCTATTAAGCTAGAATCTTCAATCTTGAACCATAGTAACACCTATGTAAACGCAGCGTGGGTACTAAATTAAACAAAAATAGCATAATGAACTTCGAGGATAACTGCAAGTTTTAAAAAACATTTTTAGTTTTCTTTGCAAAAACTAGTTCGATTGGGTTGACTAAAACAAAACCATTCAAGCAATTAAAACGAAAAATGCCATATTTATGATTTGGCAGGTACATTCCCTTTGTAAATAATTACTTTTTTTCTAGACAACTTTTGAAACTTTAATAAAATTTGTTACATAATTTTTTTAAAGAGACTTGCAGTACTTACATATATATCTTCCAAACTACAAATTTCTAGCTACATAGAAAATAGAAACTTATTCAAATGATCGCTAACTGGGGCCTCTAAACCCGATCTCCCAGGTTCATTTATATATATATATATATATATATATATATATATATATATATATATATATATATATATATATATATATATATATATATATATATATATATATATATATAAAAAACGACAGAAGAATTGAGAAATTTCTGAGAATTGCTTCCCTTATTTCAAATATCACCGCACGCCCCTGATATATATATATATATATATATATACTGCTGCTAGTGCGTCTGTAGAACGAAATTTTTCTACATTGAAACGTATCAAGAGTTTTGTTAGAAATTCAACAGGACAGGAAAGACTTTCCCAAATTTCAATTTTGTCAGTTGAAAATAAACTCGTCCAGGAAATGTCCCAGAATCCACAGTTACATGACGACATTATTAACGAATTTTCCAAAAACGACAGAAGAATTGAGAAGTTTCTGGGAATTGCTTCCCTTATTTCAAATGTCACCGCACGCCCCTGATATATATATATATATATATATATATATATATTTATATATATATATATATATATATATATATATATATATATATATATATATATATATATATATATATATGTATATATATATATATATATATATATATATATATATATATTTATATATATATATATATATATATATATATATATATATATATATATGTATATATATATAATATAATAATAATATATATATATATATATTATATATATATATATATATATATATATATATATATATATATATATATATATATATATATATGTATATATATATATATATATATATATATATATATATTTATATATATATATATATATATATATATATATATATATATATATATATATATATATATATATATCAGGGGCGTGCGGTGACATTTGAAATAAGGGAAGCAATTCTCAGAAACTTCTCAATTCTTCTGTCGTTTTTGGAAAATTCGTTAATAATGTCGTCATGTAACTGTGGATTCTGGGACATTTCCTGGACGAGTTTATTTTCAACTGACAAAATTGAAATTTGGGAAAGTCTTTCCTGTCCTGTTGAATTTCTAACAAAACTCTTGATACGTTTCAATGTAGAAAAATTTCGTTCTACAGACGCACTAGTAGCAGGAATACTAATTCACATAATTTGAACACTTCAGAATATGCATTTTCCAATTTTGATTGTTTTAAGAAAGTTAAAAGTTCAATCGCTTTAGTTTTTGAGTGAATAACATCGAGTTCATAAATGACTGTAAGTTATGATCGTAATAAGGCTTTGTCAAAATAATGTCCATAGTGGTGAAATAATGATTTGAATGAATCTTCTGGGAAAGGTATCCCTTTAAATCCTCCAAAATTACACAATTCAAGAAATTTCAGGTCACCGAGATGATCAAATCTGCAGTTAATTTGCTGCTGAATTTGATCTATAATTTCGTAGAAAAGGCGGCGGTAAGAAGTTTGAAGGTCTGCCACATTATCAGTGCGCAGATGCTTTCTTCGTGGCTCCACTTCTCCTAATTCAATTTGTTTTTTCCTAGAACTTATCAAATTCATTCCTTTTTTGAATTATAATGGATTTAAATTCACTAATTTTTTTCAGGCAAAAACCAATGTCATTTATTTGACATTGCAATATGTTAAATACATTATCTGAAAACGGAAATATTTCCGAAAATATATTAAGTAAAAAATTAAAATTAAAGTCTCGTTTCAAACCACCCAAAAATCCTCTAGAACTATTTATTGTTTCTGCGTCCCAATTTTTGCTATTTTCCATTATGTTTTCAAAAAGTTCATTTAACGATTCACGGTGTTCAAATATAGTTAACACAACCCTGTCGTTGTAGTTCCATCGGGTTGCAACTACTTTGGGTAAACGTTTTTTAACAATTGGGTCTAAGGCTTGTGTTCGCTTCGTAGATTTGGAAAAAAAGCAGCCATTTAACACTTTACATTCTTTAATATGACTGGGATAAAATTAAATTAAATTTATGAGCACAACAGTGTACAAATAGAGCAATGGAGAATGTTTCCCGCACTTTAGCTTGAAGACCTCCTAAACGTCCGACCATAACAGCAGCCCCATCATATCTTTGGGCAATTAATTTATTATCAGCCTCCTCAATATATTTTATAATATTAAGCACAATTTTATATAGAGCGTTTGCAGTACGATCTTCTGTCACATTTTTAAAGCCTAAAAATCTTTCTTGTACACTCCCATCAATTTTTACGTAGCGTATTACTACATATAGTTGACTTAAATTAGTTACATCGATTGTTTCATCTAGAACAATAGCAATGAAACGAATCTGTTTAATTTCAGATTTATTTATGTTCAAAATAATAGTGGGAGCAGCCGAAATTAAGTCATTCTGAATGCGATTTTATGTTCCGCGAAAAACGTTAGACTGTTCCAAGTGATTTTTTAAACAAATGTCATATTTGGCTATTAAAGAAACTAGGTCTTGAAAGTTTCCTCTATTTGCAGATGTACTTGTTTCGTCATGACCCCTAAAGCCCAATTCATGCTGCGACCAAGAAAACATATAGCATCAATTAGTCTTTTTAATATGTGCGATGAATTTCTATCTGCTTGTCAACGGCGTATTCAATTCGCGTTTTTCTAAAGACACTTAATTTTAAAATGGTCTGTAAATGCGCTTTAGACAAAACATGTCTTTGTATTAGTGTATGTAGATTATTCAAGTCGGAAAACCCACTTTTATTCCACACCCCATTTCAGTCACAAATAGACTACAAGACTAACAAAACAGTTTATTCCTGTTTTCACAACCCGTTAACCATTCATATTGTTTATGAGTTTTTTCCGCGTTGAAATGTCGAATAGGTACATGTTTTAATTATTGTATTCAAGTTTTTTATAGTAGGTTTCGGCCTACCTATATTAATAATAGCAAGTTTTTCAGCAAACAGTAAAGCTGAAAATCCGTTAGTTATCAAAAAACATACAATACAATCACACTTATTATTACCACTTGTTTGTAAATCCCGACCCCCACCGTCACCGCTGTTAAAAGCTGATCTACTTGCAGCCATATTAATAATCATAAAATGCCAATGTATTTAACATACTCGACTGCTTATACCTACGAAATAATCAGCCACATTCGCTTTGAACGCGCACCCGGTCTGCGTAGTACAACACGTTCTAAAAACACGCGTACATCGCGCCAAACCGAGGTTTCTTTTATAAAGTTGCCTGACTACGTGTATTTAACTGAAGGCATTGCATGCATCCACTCGTAGTATCAGATCAGGCTCATGCTGTCCGCATGCGCTCGCATTCACTGGGACGAACGACGTTCTTGCTAGGAGCGTATATACAAATACAGTATGATGCATGATAAATAATTATGTGTGTGAGCTTCCGAAATAAAAATTTCAATAATTAAATTAGTTTCAGAATTTGAAATTTAATATTTAAAATACAAAAGGGATTTTAAATAATGCGGTTTAGGTATGTGGTCGTTATTTTAAGGGAAGCAATGCTTCCCTTGCTTCCATGGACCACACGTTACTAATATATATATATATATATATATATATATATATATATATATATATATATATATATATATATATATATATATATATATATATATATATATACCTAACTAATAGTGTATAATTCTTATGAAAATTCACTACTATAATGCACTTGCTGTGTCCCGAACATTTTCTTCTTTGAAACAGGCGAGTTGATACCAACTTCCGTAAGAACCTGAGATCGTGTCTTAACGCAAATATTTTTAGTCGATAGAACTTTACGAGTTTCTCTTGTAAAGAAATCTTCAGGATAAAGTATTTTTAGTATTGTCTATACGTCTAATACAAAGTCTTCATGCCATACCATGTATTCGTAGGCTTTTACTTGCCTTGACATAGCCTGATGATAACAAGAACTCTACAAAATAATTTTTATCCTTACTCGACTAAACACAAACACTCACCTGAAATAAGTATCCAATAATGAGGTCAGAGTCTTCAGGCATGTCTAGTGTATGTGACCTCAGAATGTCGGTCCTCGACCACTCGCAATCTACATAGCTGTCAACCACACTGTCGTCCCGAATACTGCAACGAAAAGAACCTTTTACTATACTGACATCAACAGCAGAAAAGTTGTGTATAAAATAAAGTTACTCCGAAGAATATTTCGCTTAAAGCAATTTAAGCATTTTCCTTGGAACGTGTGATTTTATTTTACATTTGGGCACTTGAATTTGTAGTAAAAAAAAATTAAACAGTTACTTATTATCCAGGCAAATAAAAGATCTCTCGGTTGCATATGACGTTGCCCCGAATACTGGATATCTATTTGACGTTTTTAGGCTATGTTGCTACAAGCGAATGAAGTTCAGTTTTACATACTCAGTTTAGTTTATAAGATTATATTAACCGATAGCGTAGATTTTTAGTGAAATTTCGTAGAAACTGCTAATGAGAAGATCGCAAATGTGAAATAAAAAAAAGTTCAAGTGGCCGCTAACAAGGCCCCCTCAAAACACGTTTTCTTAGTCTTTATGTTCATATTTAATATACAGTGTGTCCCAAACTGGATGGGAATATATTGCCATCTTCGTTATTATTGGAGATAGGGAGACGGTTAAATTAGCAATGTTTTGTAGAATTTCATGCTCGTTCCAAATATGACTTTGCTTTTGAGTTATTTTGATGAAAAGAAAAAAAATGACCATTTCTTTTTTCTTCAATATCTAAGTAGGCGGTGATCTACATGTCTAAGACTTACACATTATCGGGACACTTTTTACAGAGTAATCTTTTTGTGCTATTCTCAACTTTGGATTGTCATTTCTTTTTAAGCTACAGGTATCAAGGTTTGTTTTCATTATGGCAGCCATATTGGATTTTTTGCTCGTGTGATAGGCTGTGGAAAGAGCTTTCCAATGATGTACAACATGCTTGAGAAATCTTATAATTGCACTGACAATTTTGAGAAAAACCGTTTTGAGGATAGTAGGCTATGAAATCCAATACCAGAAAACAAATGACAAAAAGCAGTAGACCGTGGAGTCTAACAATAGACTTCTACTTTTAACATAATTTTACGATACACGATAAAAACATAGGAACATACCAATGAATCGGCCCATTATTACAAATGATATTTTACATTACAACATCATCCTAAAAAAATGTTATAATTTAATTAAGTAGGTAAACCTAGTAAATAACTAAATTTACTAACAGAACTCAATAAAAAGCAGATTAATGATTTACGAAGAAGCCTTTGAAAATTGTTTGATTTTTAAACGCTAGCCAACAGAAAAACAACAGAAGAAAGGTTGCTATGGATATGACACTATCGCGACAATTACGAATACTGTCATTTAAATTATCTGAACAATTTGAGGTGTATTTAACACGCTGCCTAAAATTTTGTACTAAATAGATTGTGTCCTGTTTATTTTAAATTTTATTCAACAATATGTTCAGTAATGAAGAATATTTTGACATGTTGGAATGTTATATTCGTTCTAACCGAAACACTGAGGCAGCTACAAATTCATATCCAAACAACTACCCAGAAATACGACAACAAACATCAAAATATTTCACAGGATAGTGACCAATCTATTGAACGACGGTAGCTTCCACGCAAAGAAACTACCAATGCCTAGAAATGAAGATAGCGATAATGCCATCTTACAGGTTTCAAACCGCAATCTGTTCGGTTTTATGGCGAACAAATTGACGTACCAAAAAGTACGGTACACCGTGTATTAAAACAATGTCATTACCATCCATACAAACCTGCAATCGTACAGCGCTTAAATATTAACGATTACCCTAAGCGACTTCAATTCTGCAGATGGTATCAAGGACAATGTCAGCAAGACGAAAATTCATTCGAAAATAATATGGACTGATGAATCCAGATGTACAAATTGTGGTGTGTATAATCGCCATAATAGGCATTATTAAGCAAATGAAAATCCCCACCTAAAGGAAGAAAGACGATTGCAAGACAGATTTGGTATTAATGTTTGCTGCGGCTTATTAGGTAAAAAACTGTTATTTTTATTTGTAGATTGGACAGTTAATTAAAAAAAATTCTGATAAGTTCATTGTTGATCCGTTCTTTTTTGAAAATAGTTTAACTGGGGAAGGGTATCTTAATCTATTGAGAAATGATATCTTACCAACAATTAGAAGAGTTCATGATAATTTAGACGATATGTGGTACCAACATGACTGTTGTCCAGCTCACAATGCTAGGATCGCCAAAGAATTTATGTGCCAAAATTTTTATAATCGTGCCATTTGTAACAATGGGCCGGTTCGTTGGTGTGCTCGAAGTCCTGATATAACACCCATGGATTTTTATTTTTGGGGTACTCTGAAGAATGATGTGTATAAATTCGATCCACCACAAAATATCAATGATATACGGAAGCTATAAATCATATTAACCAAAACGCCCTCAACAGAATTTGCAGGCATGTTTCAGAAAGGTGTATAAAGTGCATTGAACAAAACGGATGCCATATTGAACAATTTTCTATTTAGTGTTTAGGTTTATATTTTATTATTTGTTGAGTTCCGTTTCTAATTGTGTTGTTTTGTGGAGTTTAAGTTTCTATTTGTTATTGCCGGGTTTCGTTATTAAATTGTTTCACATAATATTACCTAGCATTATTACCTAATTAAGTTTTGCAAATTAAATCACAATATTTTTTATCGTGAATCATTACGAAAAATTATGTTACAAGTAGAAGTCTATTGTTAGACTCCATGGCCTACTGCTTTTTGAACACCTTTTTGTTGTCATTTGTTTTCTGGTATTGGATTTCATAGCCTACTATCCTCAAAACGGTTTTTCTCAAAATTGTCTGTGCAATTACAAGGTTTCTCAAGCATGTTGTACATCATTGGAAAGTTTTTTTCGTAGGCTATCACATGAGCAAAAAAACCAATATGGCTGCCATAATAAAAACAAACGTTGATACCTGTAGCTCAAAAACAAATGAAAATCCACAGTTGAGAAAAGCAGAAAAAGACTACTCTGTAAAAAGCGTCCTGATAATGTGCAAGTCTTAGACATGTTAGATCAACGCCTACTTAGATATTGAAGAAAAAGAAATCGAAATTTTATTACACCTCTCGCTCGAATATTGAGTCTTACACTTCTTTTTTGTGGTACTATATATAGCAAGGGCTGCAAATTTTTCGCTTGGTAATTTCACTTGGTCCTGGTTGAACTTCTTCAGCAGGTTGGTCTAGTTTATATTTTTCAGGAGGGCTTGCAGTTTATACGGCAAAGTTGTCATAACTGACCTTCTTTGTAACTCACCTGTTACTAATCCCAAATCTGGCTTTTTCAAGTAAATCCGTCTAGGAACATATTCCATTTCACTGCCTAAAAAATATTGCGGAGTTGATTCCGGCTACATTCAGCGTATGGTAAAAAATAACCATTCGCCATATTCTTGTGGATAGTGCTGTATTGTATGTAGCGCACAATCTATCCACATCTACAGCCGACTTACTCTTGTTATAAAAGTCGATTATTTCTGGGTTTTTTTCTTCTTCACTCGACACCGCAGAACTAGCTGTATGAAAACTTGATATCAATACAACAGTCCTGTTTTTTTTTTGTACATATTACACCAATGTTTCTTGTTCTGTGTACCCAAAGAGAGTGTCGTATTGGTTTCTCGTTTTGGAAACAACGAAAGTAGGAGGTATCCCTCGTCGGTTTTTTCTCACAGTTCCGACATACGATAAATTTTTTTTCTCCAGCTCCTTGACAAGGTTCAAACTTGTGAACCAATTATCGGCAGTTATATTTCTACCACTTCCAAAAATTAGCAAGGACAACCTTAGTACAATATTTTCAGCTGCATGATCTTTCTGGCTGCTGACCGCAGTAAATCTCCATAGTGTACGTGTAAAACAGTTTTGCATTGCTTAGATGAATAATTTTGATATCATATTTACCGGCTTTTGACGGGATGTGCTGTGTAAATCCATAGCGTCCTCGGAGAGCCGGAAGCATTTTGTCGATAGTGACATTCTGTCCAAGATGGTAGCGCGACTTGCAATTTTACAGTAAATAACTAATTCGTCAGACATATTTTATGCGAAATTTTCATGAAATTTAGGGACGATAAATCGAATTATTAAATGCTTATTTTAGCATTTTTCAGCATAACAATTTTAAAAAGATCCGAGTACAATAATTATAGGCTAACGGATGATATAAGTTAAAATAAAAGAAGAAAAAAGAGACAATAGAAACCAACAACTGGCTCTAAATTACTGCTGTAAAAGTTATCACTTTCCTCTGTCCTATCAACTTCCCCTAATTCTCTCTCATCGATTTCATTATCCATGCCCGAATCAACTGACCTAGTTTCCAAAGGTTCATCCATCTTAGACTCTGATTGAGACTCCTTAGAGTCATCTTCAGGTTCGTCCGGTATAGAATTACCATCAAAGTTATCTTCTTCAAAAACAAGTCGATGGAATTCTTCGATATCCTCGGGATTATTCACGTTGTTCATTTTTTTAGACATTTTTAAAAACAAAAATCCTATGATAAAAATTGTTTGTCCTGTATATTTACTAACACAGAGAAAAACAAAATTCAACTGTACGGTGGCAGAACGAAAACCAAAACACACACTGAACATTAAGATTATTCGCACTGACTGGTAATAGACTAACTGGGCAGACTGTCCAGGGCTCGGACATGGGAACTCAATAATTGACGAACCCAGTTCAAAGTGTGCTGTGGAGCTGCTAAATCTTAGCAGATGACAGCTCAGAAACATAACAGGTCTCTTGACGGGACACATGGCCATCAAGAAACACCTGCATAAAATGGGGCGGTTCGAGGGGGACGTCGCATGCAGACTCTGCGGCGAGGGGGAGGAATCAACCCAGCACATCTTGTGCGAGTGTAAAACTCTGGACCGCAAAAGACAACTGATCTACGGTCAGTCTAGACCGGAGACAGAGCAATATAAAACTTCACCCTACCAATCTCTGTGCAGACTAGTTCAAGGCACAGTGATTTTAGAATGGGCGGAGTAAGCAATAAACCAAAGGTTGCCGCGGACGAGCCCCGAGGGAAAAAATAGACTGGGGGCGTAGGTCTGGCAGACCTATTTATTAACCGGCTCTGTTTAGTCATTCAGTGAGTCTTTGAAATACGATTGTAAATACACCCTTATGAGATGTCACAAAGGTACAATCCACTATCTTAAAAACTTTGCAAAATATAAGCGAAATAAACTCCCAGTGGTCTGTTGCACCACTACGCGCCTAACTTAGTTACTGCTAAAGCACAATTTACTATTATTTTAAAATTAAATATCAGATGTATGAGTGTGTAAGCAAGGTGCTTACCTGTTGAGTATCTAGTTTTATGAAATTTCTCTATACATAAATGTTCAGAGAAGATATAAATAAATTACTGGGTTGGATCTCAAAAAAGTTTATGAAAAATGGCCACAACAAATATTTTAAGCGCTCGTAAATATAATCAAAATATGCATAATTATCTAGGCTCTGGGCATGTTGAAATTATAAACAAATTAACTGCACAAGTTGCAGTTCAAAACGGGTCACTTGAAACATAGTGGATAGAGGAATGCTAGATTCGCAAGTTTAAGGTTCTACCGCCTCTGCAACGAGATCATTTGGTTTCAACAGAGACAAAAATGCAAACTCGGGATTTTGATATAGGAACGGTAGAAAAAATTCATGTCTGGAGACAGTGGTCACTCAGCCGGCCTCGGGCTGGTAGTACCCGTAGCGGCGGTAATGTCAAAGGTTTCTTTAAGATAACATCAGAGTAAATTTAGGAGTTAAGTGTAATTTGCGGGGGAGTGAATTAGGGTTTCTTTAAAGGGCGGTTACCCGCTAACAAGTATGGGTGAACGGTATGTGTGAACGATGGTAAAGGAAGGTACAGGGCTGGTTTTTATTCCCACTTTACGCGGTGAGTACGTTCCATATCTTAATATTGTTTAAAGTGATTCTTTATTGAATGCTAGCTGTCTCGAGTACTGAAATAATTTTCATATAAAATTTGTATAGATATTTTTGAGCCATGGGCAGTAAGATATAATTAGCATAGATGGTTGAGTCGTAGGGCACTAGAATATAATTAGAGTGAATTGGAAGTATATTGAAATTTAGATGTGTTTTAAGGGATTTCAGTAAATGGGGAATTTTTGTGAAATTTATAATACGAACGACAAGATAGGGTTTGGAGCCATAAGGTTTTAGTTCGAAAAGTAAAGGGGAGGTTAGATAAAATTGAGAGCTATAATTAAGCTAAGAAAGATGTTAAGTTTTAAACTTATGGAAAATTATACCGGGGGCAAAAACAATTTAATTTTCACCGGTATAAACTTTGTGCAACATTTAGTTCTTTTTTAAGATTAGCAAAAGCCATTCTGTTTAAATAACTTTAGAATATGGGTTATTGGAGTTAAGAGTTTAAGTTTAATTTCACTTAGAAGGAAACCTTTGAATTAATTGATTATTTAAAAAAAATTGTGCTGTTAAAATGTTTATCTGTATATTTTTTTTATTAAAGTAATTTTAAAACTAGATGCTGGGTTTCATTTTTAGCATAAAAAAACTCTAAGCTAGAGTTTATCTTAACAGTTTCTTATAAAATGATTGTGACGTGTTTTGTCACTAGGTATACGCTAAGGCTGCATATATAGTAAAATTTTGGGGAAAATTAATCTCAAATGCTCGGTCATAGTGTTCCAAATAAATTCAGGTAAGACCTCTCTTGAAGGTCGTTAAACTTAAATATTGTTTTCAAGGTAACAAGGGGTAATTTTTGAATACACGTTCCTCCGCTCGAGCGTTGTCAATTTTAAAATGTACTTAAATAAATATTTACTTAAATTTAAATAATAATAATTAGAGTTTACAGTGATTTTTAAATCTTTGTATTAAAGAAAAGCAAATGGCTCGTAAAACCACCCCGTTAGAAGTGTTTTGCTTAGAAATTGATTGTAAAATTAATAAACCACTTTTTTATGTTGACAAATACATACCAACCTAAATATTATAAACCTAAATAATTTATTTATTGTAATTAGTTGCATGTAATTAAATGAGGCATACCCAGTAAAATAGGTAAGTAAACTATTAAAACTTCAAGCCTAGGTTGTGGTTTAGAAGAAATACATGTTTTACAATTTGAGATATTATAAATTTATAACTTCATTAATATATTTTTTTAAATTCTTTTCAAGATCTACCTATTAATTGCATCCATTAATTTCAAATCGATAAATATCCTGAAACTTCAATGCTTTCTGTTACTATGTGAGCAAATCTCAATTTAACTTATTATTAGATTTTTAATCTTGTTATAAGTTCAAAAGGAGCATACCTTTGAAAAGACGAACATAAAAATGCCAGCTGATTTCAATATTCAATGCAATTATTCCACTAGACTTAAATCGAGAATATATGTGACGTTACTTATCAACATTTGGCTAATTGTGGGCTATAGTTCGAGCCGCGCTACTGGCTTCAGATATACGACAAGTCTCTCGATGTCTGTCGCGAAACTCCTTTAAATAGTCTTCTCCAGCAAGTTTCTTTGTTAAAAGTATGCTTCAAGTCCTTTTTCTCATCTAACTGAGTGATCTAACGTCTTTTCTATTGAGACCATAAATCGGATTTCCATATCATAAATAAGTTGACCTATTTCTAGGTCTTGATTCAAAGTAAAAAGAGTTCGTTAAGAATCCTTGTTTTTTCTAGAGCACCTAAGCTTTGGAATGCCCTACCCCCAAATATATTTTCAAAGACATTAAATCTCCAGATATAAGCTAGTAAACGCGCGTCTTCGGTCACAACAACCAAGTTTATGACGTCTTAGAAAGACACACAGACTTTTCCTAAACGTCTTTTAATTTAAAAAAATACTGATATCAACGTATTACCTGATTGCAATTTGATGCCATTTACCGTCAGTAAGTTGAGTCGGGATGCGGACAACGTCAGTACCATTTGAGGCGGCGTGGATCAGCTTCAAATCGGAACCTGCTAGTTCAAGTGACAAATATGTATCCTGTCTTCGTCTTGAACGTAAGCTAAAGATGGTGCCCATCGTGCTCTGCAAAAAAATACATATACTTTAGAAATTCCCTAACAGGTTTATTTAGCTTTACTAAAAATTAAAAGCCTGGACGCAGCAAATGCACAATAGTAGCAAATTTTCATAGGACTGCATATGTAACGCTGCACTTTTATAGCTGTATTAAGCCCACATTCATAAAGCTCGATTAAATATTTAACGGATGGTTAGTTAATCAAGGGTTCAGACGACCAATCACAGACTGTGATTCGAGTTTTTGCCATGACAACCAAATATTTTAAAGCTGTGATTGGTTGTAGAAAACCTTGATTAACTATCCGGCCGTTAAATGTTTCATCGAGCTTTGTGAAATTGAAGAAAAGACTATTTTTTCCTGGCTCAAGGAAGTCAAGAAATACGAGGAAATTTTTGGTCCAACTAAGTTATGTAACTTTCAATTCTTTAGTAAATAGCGCTGCAAATTGAATCATAACTTCCACATAGCTGTGATAATTTATTCTCATCAGAAACATTCTCGTGGAATGAGCTTAGGGCCCATGACTTGACCACAAAGAAAATATTTGTATTTTTGTACCCATAAGCTTTTGAAATGATATATTACTCGAGTTTTATTGAAAAAATGTAAATTTTCACCAAATCACCCCTTACTTATCCCCTACCCCCTGAAGCAATCTTACCCAAAAACAATTCGAAGCGTTCCTTTATCGGGTGCTAACTGGATACCAAATTTGAAGATGCTAACTTGATTCGTTTGAAAGTTATTGCGCCTATTAACACACATACGTACATGCTGACAGACCGACCGACCTACAGACAAAAAAATGTTTGTTCCAGAATCAAGTTTTCTATATGTTTTGAGACTTTTTACGCCGTTTTAGCAACAAAAAAAATTCTAAATTTTTGTCAACAATATTCCACCCCCACACATTCAACCCCTAATTTAATTTCAGCACAGAATACCAGATGTTTCATGAAATTAAAAGTTTTCTAATAAATAAACTGTAAAACGTTATATTACTCGAGTTTTAACGAAAAAATATCAATTTGCACCAAATCATCACCCATTTATTCTCCCCTAAAGAAATTTTACCCAAAAACAATCCGAACCGCCCGTTTGTCGAGTACTAACTGTATACCAAATTTGAAGACGATATCTTAAATCCTTCTAAAGTTATCGTGGCTACAAACAGAAAGACATACAGACCGACAGACAAAAGAAATTCTCGTTCCCAAATAATGTTTTCTATATGTTTTGATACTTTTTACCACGCTTAAGTGAAAAAAAAAATTGAAATGTATGTCGCCGATGCGACACTTCCACATGTTGTAACGATGTGGAAGTAAAACCATATTAATTATTTTTGTGAAAATTCGCCAGGATAAAATATCTATTGCCTATAAAATCAACAAGTCGGAACAGAAAGGTTTTAAACGTTAAAATTGGCAGAAAAGTTTTAGATTTTGCTTGTGTGGATAACTCAAAAATTAGATTTTCTATACTATGGCTCCTACGAAGGAGCCAGCCCATTTATCTTCTTAAACGTTGTGCGTAGAATAAGGAGAGTTGGTCAAACTTGCATAAAACATAACGGAATTCAATTTGAGCAATATTTTAAATATGTAAATTTTTTATTTGACTGGTTGCTTTGTTTTTAAACTTAGTGTTTCAAATTATTAGGTTTAATGATTTCATGCTAGTTATATCCAAATACCATTTTTGTAACTTAATTATTAAAAACTGATTGCTTCTAGTTTGACATAAAATAATAATTATTAGAAAATATATACTAAATTATAATCTCTTTCATGTTATATTTTACATGGCACACCAGAAAATAATTCAAACGTAAACTAAATGTAAGTTCTTTGTAAGGTGTTCATAGAAAGGCGAGATGAATGGAGTTTGTAAAAGTATATGGGCTGTTTCATTAAACAAAAGCTGTTTGATCCATTGTTTGTCCATATGTTAAAGATGATCTATATATATATATATATATATATATATATATATATATATATATATATATATATATATATATATATATATATATATATATATATTTATATATATAGGGTGGCGCATTGAGACGAAACAGACTGATTTGCGTCCAGAGAAATTTTTTTTAAGAAACGCTGAAACACGTCAATTTTAATATTGAGGGGGACATGTTTTGGCACAAAACTCAACTTTATCACATCAAGCCCTTAAGGGTGGTGATAACAACCCTTATATTTTAAATATGGAACATGGGTGTGGTGTTACATAATTTAAAAGCTCTTTCTTTTCTGAATTCAGGCCATTAATTTTTTTGGAACTTTTATCAACTCGTTTAAAAATTATTCACAGTTGAAGATGCAAAAACGCATTTCACTCATTCCGATAAGAAATACACCTATAAAGTAATACAGCTATGGTAGCCAGCCTTCCACGCTACAATTAATATGCCTTTCTGACGAGCTCTAATCAGAGCGAAACCTGTCTACTGTTCTAATTGTGGTGAGAATTACAAACTTATTTTATTGTTGAGCCTATATTAGGGCCTTAAATCTAATCTCCAAGGTCTGTTTAAATTTAAAGTGTTAATTCTAGTAATACGTCGTAGTAATAGTGTAAAATTTTTATGAAAATTCATTACTATAACGCACTTGCTGAGTCCCGAAATTTTATAGGTATGGTGCCTCATCGGTATCTCTACATGGAAAACTCGATCTAGATCATCGGACGCTCTGGCGCCAGAAGAGCTATTCTCAACTAGCGCCAGACTAAGTTATTCCAATGCAGCTCTATGCTAATTCAACACTGCGTTTCATTCTGCACGCTCCCATTTGTTTTCCAGAAGAGATTAGAGGACAATCGGGATTGTTTGTTACCCCAGTATTTGTTTTATGTAAGTTACCACCCAACTGACAGAAACACCACATAATTATCTTATCCGTATCTTGCTAAAGACATTCATTATCAGCCTCCCTGCTTCCGGTTTCGTATTTAATACACCGATTTCGATTAGTGATTTATTCACCAATTCAAATTATCAAGGTTGCATTGGTTGGTAGTAAAAAATCTCAACGCAGCAAGTAACTTTTGGTAAATATTTTTTATTTAAAATATTTGTATCAAAAATTGTTACTTGAAAATTTCCGGACGCAGCAAGTGCATTATAGTAGAGAATTTTCATTAGAATTGTACACTGTTATTATACCACATATTAGTGGAGTTAATACTCTAAACTTACACAAACTTTAAAGATCGATTTTAGAGGTCTTAGTACGCGCACATTTGAAGAATTCTTTCGAAAGTGTTACCATCGATATCTCTCTATTATCAAAAATTTCTTGCGTTCTAACACCTTTTGAGAAAAATGCCCAAAACTCAATTTTCTATGGAGCTAAAGAACTAAATTTTGCTATATCTGTAGATAGTGTAAATATCTTTAAAAGAAACTTGTATTACAAATTTCATTAAACTTATACAAAAGATTTCCAGAAGGAAACTCAATTCATATTTAGAAAAGTAAAGTATCTGCCAAATTATAAACGTAGCAGTCATTTTTCCTTATTAAACGCCACTATGATATCGTTTTAGTCAACCTAATCAAACCGGTTTTTTCAATATCAACAATAACAAAATTATAATTTCAGACTCAAAGGTGACAAACTTATTTTAGTTTTAGTTTAAAAAAAGAAGGTCTTGTTCAAAACGTATGAAATGTTTGCACTATTGTTTCTACAAATGTCAAACTAAAACATAAAATAACATAGATTCATTGAGCTGAATGCGATCGCTTAGCCTTCTGCTTATGAGGCATACGTCGATTAACGTTTTGTTTACATGATACATTAGATCGGCTTCGTGCCCGTGATATTATATTCAAAATATAGGTAACAATTCATTACAGAATTGGTAGAATTACCATTGAAACACATCCTATGACTGATTTGGTGTTATATGACGTCTTATGTTTAGGTTTAAAGATAAAAGAAACTATTTTATAATCATTTATGTAGAGACTTCGATTCATTTTGTTTACATATCTACTATATTATGTGATAGCATAATATGTCTATGCTGCGCTAAATCTGTATTTGAGCCGTTCATAAAGCTACAAATATAGTGTATTTTAATAATTGATTCAATCCCCCAGTTAAATAACAATCACTTGGCAAATTTTTAATTTCATGTCGTCTGTCATTTTCCATAATTGCGGCCGAGATTTCACGATTGTTGGTTCGGGTAGTATGTGTTATTCATGGTATATATTTAGTTTGATTTCCGTTTATACCTGTTGTATGAATCAATCTACCCGTGGCAGTGAACTACTCTGTCTGTACTTGGATTTGTTCTGACATTAATTGTTTCTTATTATTTGTTTGTTGAATGTAGTATTGTTCCCAGATTTTTTGTGGTCTTTAATATGTTTCATTAGTTGTAATTGTTAATAGTTGTAATATCTAGTTTTTGGTGTTTTATGTTGTGAATGTGTGTAGCTACGTTTGATTTGTAGCTAGGTATGTGAATTTTATATAACGCTGTTATATGTTCCTGGAGTGTTGTTTCTATTGATTTTTTTTTGTCATTTCTATATATTTTTTATTGCATGTGTTACAGGTGTTACAAGTACAAACATTTAAACAAAATTTATAAAAGCCATACAAATTATCAAACCACAGTGACAAGATAGGATACCGATACACACAACACAGTCCGAGAACACAACCAATCAGAGAGCAGTAAACCGACCAATAAAGTCTCAACACGCAGGCGCCACGTACAGTCTCAGATATGGACCGCACAGAAACGATCACAGCCATAAGCGTGCTGATGATGAACTAGGACGGTTCAAAACTGCAGTCCACGTAAACCAATAAAAAACAACAAAAAGTACAGAAAACAAATAAAGTATATATACATACATACATATATATATATATATATATATATATATATATATATATATATATATATATCGCACGGATAAATCCAAAAATAATGGGCCGACTATGATCAAATTTGGTGAGTACCTTCCTTTTGCAAGTGGCTTGGAAAAGTTTGTTTGCCTGGAAAATCTGCCCAGGTTGTCCTGGAAAATTTTGTGTTTTCCTATTTAAAAAAATTATATTTTCGAAAATAGCAAAGTAAGGGCAACCAAATGCGTGAACAATTAACCAAAATGTAGGTCTCTAAGTTTAAATAGAGAAAAGTTGTTAGCAGTTAAAGAAATAAAAATTGAGTTTTCCTCAAAACGTCGCGATTTGAAATGTCAAAATTGGCAATGTTTAGGTAAAGAACGTGAAACAAATACGGACTGTGAAAAGAAAATGTTGCAAGAAGAGTGTTCTGCGAACCTTTAAGTTTCAGCTTCAACCATCATTTCCCTTCATTTTACTAAAATATTTGCAGAAAATTCATTTAAGATAGATCTATTCTCTGATTCTTTGGCTGCCGGTTTAGTGTTGATGCTTTCGCTGTAGGTTTAGTTAAGTTTATGGTTAAAAGGTGTAAAATTTTTAGCTAATTTTCGTAGAACAAATTCTTTAATGCATTTTTTCATTTTTTTATCGAAATATGATGCATGTTTGTAAAAAAAAACTCTGGAGGCAGTAAGTGCGTTTTGAAAGCGAATTTTCATTAAATCCTTCAAATTTCAATAATTCAGTTTCCCATTAACCTAAGAGTTGTTGGCTAGGAAACCAATAATTAAGTTTATTTTTGGAAAATTTGTGTACATTTTCAAACAATAAGTAATTTTGATAAAATACGGTACATTGTTTTTACTACATAGGTTATACCGGTAATCAGATTGATGCCTGCTCGCATTTGCTATTAAAAATATTTTAATGAAAATTCACTTCCATAGCGCACTTGCTGCGTCCATACTTTTGTAAAAATGCGTGAGATGAATCAAATGAGTTGATAGACACAAATATTGTCTGTCTCAAGTTCATCTAAAAGCTCACAATGGAATTCGTATCTTCTCCATCTCCCTCTGCGCTCCGCCTTTTGGCTTTCATAACCTTGGTAGATGAACAAAAGGGTAGACAAACGACAACATTGCACATTACGGCAAAAAAAAATCTTAACAAGATGTCGACAGAATTCAAGCCGAATAAGGCGCCACCTTCTATAAAGTAGTTCAGCTTAGTAAGGGCACAGTATATTCAATTATGCTGTGGTAAGGGTTCGATAAAATCATATACTTTCAAGGAAATCCGTAGTTCGCCATCCTTGGCAGCACATCTCGGAATAATATTTTTATCTCTCTCAGAAGTAGTTTCTTTTAGTGAATTTTCATTAGGAAAAATTTGCTAATAGAGAGGTCACGATGAAAAGCTTTTTAAAAATTTCTTCAAATAAGCGCGAATTTGGGTCCCTAGAGCCCAAAACCAAAGTCTGCTAAATTATATATATACATATATATATATATATATATATATATATATATATATATATATATATATATATATATATATATATATATATATATATATATATATATATGTATGTATGTATGTATACGAGCAATAACTAACTCATTTTAATCAGTCTTGGCAAAAACCGACGTCGAGTTCGTTACTCAGCCTTTATGCTCAAGTTTTTCCGGTGGAAAATCGGGGAAAACTTTTTGAAAACGCTTTATTTTGTAACTATCAGAGTAACTGGAATGAGATTTTACATGTGGCTAGAAATAGTACAAATAAATCTTTGTTGTGAATTTAAAGTAATTTGGTACACAATATTTAGAGTTTTTTCCAAATTAAATATAAAATCCCAAAGACATGCGATGAGACGACTTAGTGGTTAAAGTCCGATGCCTGAGAGACAGAGTAGTTAACCGCCACGTGTATATCAATTTATACACCAGGTATACACCATATATCAACGGTAACCAAACTAAATATATAGCTGCCATAAACATACTACCCGAACTAAGAATCGTGAAATCTCGGCCGCAATTATGGAAAATGACCGACGACACGAAATTAAAAATTTGCCCAGTGATTGTTTTTATTTTAGGTTAATGAGAGAATAGATTGTTTTTGATTAATAATTTTAGTTGATATGAAAAGCTTGTGAACTAAGTCATTGCCGAAAACATCTAAGTTGTTTGACCACATTAGTTGTCCGAGGCCCTAACCGATAAAATAAATTATGTTATTAAATTAATTCTTTCACACAAAAACAGTACGTATGCAATCAGGACTGTTAAAAATTGTGTAAATATTGCAAAATTTTAAAATAATTTAATTCTTTATTTAGAATCGAAACTTAAAAATTAATAATGAATATATAAACCTTGGATAAATAAATATGTCAAACGAACGGCGATACCACGTTGACAAAACCAATTGTCGTACGATCACCGAAGCTAAGCAACCCCGGACAATGTTAGTGCTTGGATGGGTGACCGCCTGGGAGCATCGTGTACTGTTACCTCTTTTTTTAGGTAGTGACATTTCTGTTTTGTTCTTATTAGCGAATTTTTATTAAAAAAATTAAGCGCACTTTATTTTAAAAAATTCGCTAATACAGAAGTCTCGATGGTGATACTTTGCAAACAGTTTAGATAACTCAAAAGGTTATTAACCGATTTTGATGAAACTCGGCAAGAGTTTTTATCGCATTAATAGCTTGATGAGTTCGTTTTTTAAATCATACAGCCCGTATGTTATTTCAAATTTTATTATATATTATGTAATTTAAGTTTTATGAATTTTATCAGAAAATTTTCGTTTTTGAAGAAGATATAAATGGTTGTAAGCCTAAATTACAATGTCCACACTCAAGGAAACTATGGAGAATGACAGCCAGTTCTGTTATTGTCGTAAGAAAATCGAATGATATAAGTTTTATTAAATTTTTCATAAAACAATATGATTTAAAGAAAAACCAGATTTTAATAAACCTTCTATTTTCTTTTTTTATTGCCAAATATATGTCAGTTTTCGCGAAATCTTTTTTTGTCGAATTATTGTGAAATATTAGTGATTATCAAATACTGTTTAATAGATTATTGTAAAAAAGGTGTTTGCAAATTCACATGGAAAATCGGTTTTCGAATTTTCTTAAAAAGTAATTTGTTTAGCAAATTATGTAAAATATTTTTACCTAGCAAATTTTTGTAAAAAGAATGTTAGATAAATTTAAGCCGATTTTCGTAAGAAAATGGTAAATTTTCGGAAAAGGGATTGTTTGTAAATTTTTGTGTACATTTTTGAAAAATTTTTGTCAAAAGCTTTTTGTGAATAATTATATCTTGGCTAGTGTAGTTTTTGTGTAAATAGCTTGAATTGGTTCGTTGTCTGGAAAATCGGATCAGTTGTTTCGGGACATTTTTATTTATTTTCGGAAAATGGTTATATTTTTTGAACAATAATGTGTAACACAACCCTACTATGTTTACATGGATACCTTGGCCAGATTGTTATAGTTCGTCCACACAGAAGCATGCAGTACGCCAGCCTTATCGGACCAGTTTGAAAAAAAAATCGAAAAAAAAATTGTATCTCAAAAAAATAACCAAGTTATTTTGATCAAGTCTGGTTGATATGCTGCCCTGGTAAATACCTAACTCCACGAAAACTCAACTTTCTAGGTTTATAGAAAATTGAGTGATACACATTTGAAGCATTCAATGGAATTCGCTATCATAACGCAATTGCTGCGTCCCGAAATTTCATCTTGTGACAACCCGTCAAGGATTTGCTCTTCATTGTTCAGATTCCTTATTTTTGTTTTATTTTGACAGTTGAAGAAACAATAGTGCACAAATTTCATACGTTTTGAACAAGATTTCATTTTTGTTTAAAACGCCTGAATAACTTTGTCACCTTTGAGTCTGAAATTATAATTTTCAGCAGACATTTCAAAACTAGAAGCATTCTCACAAGAATTAGAACCGTAGACCGGTTTCGCTCTCATTAGAGCTTGTCAGCACGGCATACTAATTGCAGCGAAAATACACCTATAAAATAATACGGTTAAAGAAGCCAGCCTTTCAACACTGAGTGGTAAGCGTATCGCCACCTAGTTGCGGAACCCAGTAGTATGTTGACATGCCAGCTCCAAATAACACAAAGTGTAAAAAAATAGAGACTGTATACAACTATGTTGTGAGAATGCATCTAGCCTTACATACTTTGTCCTTCGCATACTTTTGGATGCAAGGTACTGTTTACTTAATAGAAGTGAAAAAAAATTTGACTGGGTAAATATAATTTAACTGGTACTCATCATTTGAGACCATTGATTGATATGGATAGTTACGTAAGGGATTTTCAGGTGGGAGATGTTAAAACAGTAGTAGTGCAGAACATAAATGATGCAAAGAAGTATTTTAATCAACTGAACGGAGGGAAGGTGTTCTCTGTGATTCATGTCAATATTAGAAGTATTGCAAAGAATAAGGATGAATTGGAAGTTTTGTTGGCATCACTTGAGTATGATTTTGATGTGGTGGTTCTAACAGAAACCTTCAGGATTTATGATGTGACCCTGTTCAAGATGCCTTCGTATAACGTTTATTACAATGGTGGAGACTTGAATAAGAATAATGGTGTGGTGGTGTATGTGAGAGATAATTTGCAGACTGATCATCAGATTGTTGACTTGGGAGTTACGAAGATCTTGAAATTGAGTATAAAATATGGAGATAGATGCATTCAAGTTGTGGCTGCGTATAGATCGCCATCAACGTGTGTTCAAACTTTTAATGCCAATCTGTACAGCTTTCTGGCGAGCCAGAGGGGTAAAAATGACCTCGAATTCATAGTGGGTGTGGGTGATATAAACTTAAACATTCTTCAACAGGATAATGAGTGTGTTGATGAGTATCTAAACATATTGAGTGAATTTGGGTATAGATCAGCTATAAATGACTATACTAGAATAGACGAGACTAGTAAGACCTGCATAGATCATATTTTTGTTGCTTCTTCTCTCCCGTATGCCCCACTAACATCATTGATATTACAATACGATATTACACATCATTTTCCTGTGTTGGTGAAGATCGATTTACTGGACGGGTCGCCCAGAAACCATAAATTGGCGATTGATTCCAGAACATTCACAGATTACCTAGGACTGAATAGTGATTTGGAGCAGGAATCCTAGATATCAGTATATGGGAAAAGTAACATAGACGCTGCTTTTGCTCCTTTATAGGGCAAATAGAATATTACAGGAAAAAGAATGCTAGAGTTGTGATGGTCCCACATTCAAAACGGAAGAGAAATCCGTGGATTACGAATGGCATAATAAATTCGATACATGCAAAAAATCGGTTACATAGGGATAGCGTGGCTGAACCCAGCAATCAGGCAAAGGCTGAAACGTATAAGAGATTTAGAAATAAACTAAATTCAGTCATAAACAGAGAAAAGAAAGTCTACTACCGTACCGTAATACAGGACGCCAGCAGTGGCTCAATTCATATGTGGAAGTGCATAAATAACATAAAGGGTAAAAGGGAACCCAGATTTAAAGTGACAGAGATGGAAACAGAAGATGGTAATTTGGCAACGGGAGATACGGATGTCTTGGAAGCTTTTTGTGCCTATTTTACATCTGTGGGTGAGAGGTTAGCAAACGATATCACTATACGAAATCGGAGATCTCTTCGGCGGAGACAAAATAGCTCTACACTGTATCTAGAGCCGACTTCTGAGGACGAAGTAGAGAAAATAATCTCAAAATTAAAAGTGCGTAAGGCACCTGGGTCAGATGGAATACAGGCGCGCATGCTTTGTCGCAGCATGCAAGAGTATAGTGCGTCCATTAACCTACCTTCCAAATGCTTGCATGGAGTAGGGTTTCTTTCCAACAGCATTAAAGAAAAGTATAATTAAACCCATGCATAAGGTCGGTGCCAGGTCAAAGCTTTGTAATTATCGGCCAATCTCGCTTATGTCAAACTTTGCTAAAATATTTGAGAAAATATTGAAAATCAGATTCGCAGCCTTTGCAGAAAAATATCATCTACTTGCGGAAAAGCAGTATGGGTTTAGAGAAAATAAGTCAATACAGGACGCCATTGCCGATTTGATTGGACACATATATGGTAAAATGGATTTGGGAGTTCCAGTGGCGTGTGTGTTTGTGGACCTGAGCAAGGCTTTTGATACTGTTTGTCACGATGAATTACTGGATACTATGTGGAGATTGGGCTTCAGGGGACCAGTTCATACTTTGTTAAAAAGCTACCTGACTGGAAGACTGCAGAGTGTGGCTGTAGGCGAGGTCATGAGTCAGCCTAGGGAGGTTAGGTATGGTGTTCCGCAGGGAACGGTCTTGGGTCCCATTCTTTTCAACTTGTACATGAGTGATCTGTTTGATATAGAAACGAGGGGAAAAATCATTAGCTACGCAGATGACACGGCGCTCGTATATTCCGGAGAAACTTGGCTTAGTTTGAGAGATGTAATACAGGAAGATTTTAAGAAAATAATGTATTATTGCGATGAAAAGAAATTGACAAAAAATTTTGAGAAAACCAGAATTATGTTTTTCAGGCACTTTGAAAAATACGGACCAAATTATGATGGGATAGTAGTGGAAACACAAGACCAGGCTATAGAAATAAAGGCGACAGATTCGGTGAAATACTTGGGAATAGAGATAGACTCTGGTTTGAGGTGGAACAGGGCCTTGTTTGCTAAAAGATTGGTGAGTTGGATTGGAGAAATGCCCAGATTGAAAGCACATCAAATGGTGGAGTTGAAAAATTGGTACAACACAGAGTGACCAACAGTGATTGTTAAACGGCCTGCCACTGCATTTGTTGGAGAATGTTTGCTGTTTCACTTGCTTGGGTAGTAGCTCGATACACAGCATTTCTCTGTGGGTGAAAAGAGGTGTGCATGTGTGTGTGTGTGTGAGCGCGTGTGCGTATATGCGATGTGTGGGTGCAGGTGTGTAGGCGCAGATAGGTGTACATGTGGACATGCGCCTGTGAGGAAAGATAGAGGTCTGTAAAGTATGGGTAAGTATGCAAAGATGAGTGTGCCCGAGTGTTTGTGTGTGTGTGAGCGCGTGCGTGTGGGTGTGTATGGATGGATGTGTGCCTCAGTGTATGCATGTGTATGTATGTTATGTGATATGATGTAGCAATGTTTTGTTTGTGGTCTTGTAATATTCATATACTGTCAGCCCACGCACAAGTATAAAAATACTTTTTTGGGAGGATTTGTTTATTGGATTGTTGATTAGTTTATTAAATGCATATTATTTGTAATCTGATTTATTGTAATTATTGTCCAATAAACTGTTATTATTATTATTATTATTATTATTATTATTATTATTATTATTATTATTATTATTATTATTATTATTATTATTATTATTATTATTATTATTATTATTATTATTATTATTATTATTATTATTATTATTATTATTATTATTATTATTATTATTATTATTATTATTATATTAGGGTGGAAATGGGCCAGGGATGGCAATTTATTAACTTGCTAGTTGGTTTTATACAGTCTCTATTTTTTAACACTTTGTGTTATTTGGAGCTGGCGTGACAACATACTCCTGGGTTCCGCAACTAGGTGGCGACACGCTCACCACTCAGTTAGTGTTGAAAGGCTGGCTACTTTAGCCGTATTACTTTATAGGTGTATTTTCGCTGCAATTAGTATGCCGTACTGACGAGCTCTAATGAGAGCGAAACCGGTCTACGGTTCTAATTGTTGTGAGAATACATCTAGACTTACATACTTTGTCCCTATATTAGAGTAGAAATGGGCCAGGGCTGACAATTTATTAAGTTGGTTATATACAGTCTCTATGTTTTAACACTTTGTGTTATTTGGAGCTAGCGTGACAACATACTACTTGGTTCCGCAACTAGTTGGCGACACGCTCACCACTCACTTACGTTAGCAGACATTTTGTTATTATCAATATTGAAAATAACAGTTTCTTAGGTTGACTAAAATGAATTCATTCAGGCGATTAATAAGGAAAAATAACTGCTACGTTTATAATTTGGCAGATATTTTACTTTTCTAAATATGAATTAAGTTTTCTTCTGGAAATCTTTTGTATAATTTAAATGAAATTTGTAATACAAGTTTCAACTCTACTAATATGCCGTATAATAAGAATGTACAATTCTTATGAAAATTCGCTACTATAAGGCACTTGCTGCGTCCCGAATTTTTTACAATATCGCTATCTTAAGTTATGCTTTGATTTGGGGTTATGTCCATAGACCCTAATGACAGACAAATGTCAGAAATAACTGCTTAAAACCAACAATGTGTTAAGAAGATTTCCAACTACAAAATTGCATCAACCGGCAACAGATGAGCGCTTGTTTTTAAAGTTCTCCTTAAAAACTCATAATCGCAAATTTCCGCATATAAATTGGTAACAGCCAATAACCCATCCAATTAGAATAACTATGTTTATGATTATTTTCCAAAACTTTAGAACAATACTTTAAGTTATAAGATTCACTCATGCGTTTAGCTAAACACATTCCGTGTTAAAGGAATAAAAGTTTTTTGTTCGTGGAAAGACAAATTGAATTAATAAACTGGAGGAGTTGTCTTCTCAAAGGACAACTTTTATGTAATATCTGGAACTTGTTTACTCAAGTTTCGCAGATTCCGATTACCACTCTTTCAGAAGAAATTCGCTTTGTTTGTCACCCTCCTTCTGTAGAATGTGAGTTATTTTCCCAACTCCAGAACACCAAATAATTGTTCCGACTTTTGTCAAGCTCGATTTATGTATTGTCTAATTTCCGTCCATACTCACACAGTTTTCAAATATTTGAAACTTCTCTACTGGTATAACTGCTGCCTCTACTTACTAATACCTCCTTTTACTCTAACTACATACATTTTTCAGGTTATCTCTAGGCTACAAAAAGTTCAATATTGCGGTATAGCTTTACTTTTTAGTGAATTTTCATTGAGAATATGTGTATCGATGGTGAGACTTTTGGAAATTTTCTTCAAATGAGCGCGAACTAGGTCCCCTAGAACTAACATCCAAGGTCAGTTTAAAAGTTTATATATATATATATATATATATATATATATATATATATATATATATATATATATATATATATATGTATGTATATATATATATATATATATATATATATATATATATATATATATATATATATATATATATACGCTGTCCTCCAGCTCAACTGTCAAATACCTCGCTATTACCATGGATAGTCACCTCAAGTGGGATGCCCATATAAATGAATTGGTTGCCAAGATAAGATATTTAATATATAGATTTAAATACTTTAAAAAATTCTTTGACCTGTACCACCTGAGAATCATGTATTACGCATTGGTTCACACCCATATTAATTACGGAATTATTGCTTGGGGAGCTGTGGCTGATTGCTTCTACACAAGATTAGAAATTGTCCAAAAATGGATATTAAAAGTAATTTATGATAAATGTTACACCTACCCAAGTAATGCGTTATACAGCGAGGCTGGAGTGATGGATCCCAGACAGGAATACGTTGTCGCGCTTTTACTGCATTCTCGTAAAGGTGTTTTTGCGAGCAGGCGCGTGGAACATATTTACGGAACAAGAAGTAATGCGACATATTTGCATGTCCCACAAATGAGGAAGACCATTGGTCAACGGTCGCACATTTATCTTGCTCCCAAGATATATAACATTATACCAGAATCCATAAGGAAACTGAATTCCCAGGTTCTTTTTAAGAGCAAAATTAAGTATTGGATAAATCAATTACCCAGAGAGAGAACGCATCGGTGGATTGATGCCGGGAGTTACTTTGCCCGTTGATTGTGCGAACTTACGTGTTTTTAGGTGTCTATGGGAGTGCATGGAAGTGTGTGCGTATGTGCGTGTGGGTGTGTGTGTGTGGGTGGGTGCGTGCGTGCGTACGTGCGTGTGTGTGTGTTAGTGAGTGTATATGAACCTTTTCATCTCCATCAATATTTGACCATACTTGTGGAGATTTTGTAGTTGCTTCATATTAGTTCATACAAGTAAAATGTTAATAATCTCTAAATTTTTAGTTTCCTAAAATGGTGTTTAAATCCTTTGAATGTAAAGATGCGTCGGTGTGACGGAGAGCAATATTATTAGAAACCGGGTAAATATATCTATGAGAATGTAACCCATATGCAGGTTTTCCTTTATGGGTGTTATCATGTTTATTTACCTTCTAAAGTTACAGTAGATTCTTGTTTAAGTCATTTTGTATTATTTGGTTTGTCATGTTGAATGTAATTTTGGTGAATAAACATTATATTATTATATTATTATATATATATATATATATATATATATATATATATATATATATATATATATATATATATATATATATATATATATATATATATATATATTGTGAGGGGTCAAATCGGGACAAGGTTATCTTTCCCTAACATGGGGAGGTTTCCACGGGATAACCTTATCAATACGGCTTTATTACGGGATTTGCTCAGGCGCCAGCATGGGTTTAAAGGAAGACGCTGCGCTCTCTCAGGACTATATCTCTGTCCTCGGTTGCTATTTACAACTACCCGGACCCGGGGTAAACTTCAGTGGAGACAGGGTTCACCTAAGTCCTCAGGCGAAGTCCCTCATAACTCCTTAATTATGACCTGTGTATTAGAGATTAGTATGTTGCGTATTAGGTTGGGGTGGATTGGTTGGGAAGCGTTGAATGATACACCGTATAAAACAAATATTCTATTTACAAGAGTAAGAGTGGTGAAATATTTACAAAATATATACAAAGAAGTATTTACACAAGGAATTCTCTCGGAATATCACACGGTTATACTAACTTATTGGATAACAAAGTAATGTATTAGAGACCAGAGGCAGAAACAGAAATATTCTCGAGTTATACGGACGGTATCACGAAGAGGGGTTGTACATTCTAAGCCGGTAAGCGGGCAAAAGCGTCCCGAGATCACCAAAGCAAGGCATCGGGGTGGTCGATTTAAGCAGGCATGCAATATGCGGATTAAAAGCCAACACTATGTGCAATATCAAGGTCAGCTAACGGCTTGTTCTAATTTTTACTATCACAAATTAATTACGGACCCTCAAGCATGCGATGCAGTCATACAGACCCTCTACGACCTGAGGAAGTGTCTCCCAAGGGAGGTGGAAATTTCCCCTCGACAAAACAAAGAAAGTCCTCCCTATCAAGTTAAAAAAAAAAAACAAAGCCTCCAAACAGTGCCTTCAAGACGGTCGGGACACCGGGTATCGCCAGACTGTTTCGATCGCTAGTAAGGGTGGAGACCCACTGCAGCCTGAAATATCCGAGCTGTCGTCCAGATCCAAGACCACGAGAGCTGCGCCACGGGAGACCACTTTGGGTGACTTGATCGTGACTAGACCGCCACCGGGTGCAAATCAACTTGTAGTCAGCGGCTTTGCTAGTGCCCTCGAGCTCTCGGGAAGACTCCAGCTCAGGAACGTAACCCTTTTGCGCCTCCCGACGGAAACAAAGAAGAGCCCTCCTACAACGATTGAAAACGGCAAGGTTTTCCCAACGATGTCGCTCGGACGGTCGGGACACTGGGTATCGCCAGACTGTTTCGATCGCCAGGAATGGTGGAGACCTACTGCAGCCCGAAATATCTCAGCTGTCGTCTAGATCCAGGACCCCGAGAACTGCGCCACGGGAGAACACTTTGGGTGACTTGATCGTGACTAGACTGCCATCGGGTTCAAATTAACTTGTAGTCAGCCGCTTTGCTAGTGACCTCGAGCTCTCGGGAAGACTCCAGCTCAGGAACGCAACTCTTTTGCGCCTCCCGGCGGAAACAAAGGAAGCTCTCCCACGAAGACCGAAAACGACACACCCTCCGAACGTCCAGGTGGTCGAGTCCCGCCGGGCTGTTTCGATTATCAACACTGTTGGGAATCTATGGCAGCCCGAAGGACCCTTACTGCAGCTGGTCACCGAAACCGTAGGGGCTGCTCCACGGGAGACCACTTTGGGTGACTTGATGGTGACTAGACCGCCACCGGGTTCAAATCAACTTGTAGTCAGCCGCTTTGCTAGTGCCCCCACGCTTCCGAGAAGACCGCCGCTTTGGAATGCGAGCCCCGGCTCCCCCAGGTCGCTCCGCTGATACCGACCGAAGTGAACTGAAATAAAACCACTGACAAACACAACAACATTCAAAATCTTTTCCACACGTGGACTTTTACGGTCACTTCTGGCGAAGGCCACCAAGCGCGCCAAGGCGCCCGTCGACAGAGAGAGACGCCGATCCGTGGAAGACTCCTTTCATACAGGCCCTAAGTTACCGTACAACTATAGAGACAGCGACCTACCTAAAATAATCGGACAACGAGCGGTCCGCTGAAGACGGCGTTCGACGCTGGTCACCGCTGTCAACTCCTCCCAGCCGGTGTACCTAACAAGTGGCTGCTTCCTACTCTCGGGCGGTCGCCCTGCTGAATTCGCTACTGAAACGCACAATACAAACAAACACACCAAGATTCGAGATGCGAACGGTGGCTGGTTACTCTCCGTGACTGCTCCTGCGATCGCTGAAAGAGAACTAAATTGTTGAGCGCGTCACAGCCGATATCCAGCCCTCGTTGCGGTCCTGATGATTTTCAATTTCGGCGCTACACACGGTGCGCGTAGGTTGATGCAGCGGACCAGCCCATCCGTCTCCGTTTTTCATGGCTTCGCATACCGCAGGACCCGCCTGGGCGACCGCAGCCCGCTACCACGCTTGCCTCTCTACCGATCTCGCGACGCCTTCTTGAAACTATATTTTATCAAACATTTGCGAATGTTTTAATAACAAAATTAAATAAAATTAAAAGCAGATGGTATGGATCTATTCCACTGTTGACTAATTAGCTTATCTAATGACAATTACGTCACTTCGTGACAATATATATATATATATATATATATATATATATATATATATATATATATATATAATCTATAACCCAAAAAATACTTCACCAATCGAAACCAAATTTTGCAATTTTCTTCACTTTGTTAACAGCTTGAATGGTTTCGTTAGACAGTTTTGACACTCAGATACTTTTAGAAAAAAATACAAAAAACCGCTTGAAAACGCAATACATTTTTATTTACTAGAAATATTAAGCTGAAAGTTGACAAACACGTACACATTTTACAAGTAGTACCACCCACCAAATCTGAACTCAATTGGTTCAATAAATCTTGAGTTATAACTAAATAAAAAATCAATAATCTATCATATGACCTGAAAATCAGGGTTTCGCTGCCATTGCAAACACAATCTCAAAATTAAGTTTTAAACGAACAGGCTATGAAAATATGTCACAATAAACAATCGGCGGTGTTGACATTTACGACAACACTCATCTAAATCTGTAGATTGTAAATAAATAAAAAATTTAATGAAAGTGATTCAATTTGTTTAAAAGCAATCTAGAACTACGTTCTATTATGTACAAACATTAAACTTCCTATTTTCACGGTATTTAAAAGCCATCTCCATATATCTGGTTTAATCTGGCAACACCACTATTTGTCATTTGTTAACTGATAGGAGTCATGAGAGAAACGTGTACGTTCTGCGCATAACCTCGAAATCGACTCCGCTAATACCTTAGAATCTCAGAATATAAAATAACTACCTATATTCTAAGATTAATACAAATAGTAGGTAAACAATAACCCCACTTTTAATTTTAACATCACTTTAGCAAATGCCTTTGGCCGTCGACTGTGACTGTAGTATATTACGATTCTATCATCCAATCAAACAAATAAAAAAGTGGTTGTGTACATTAGATTCAGGTTATTAATCAATGTATTACCAAAGTGAAACAAAATTATTTCAAGAAGAATTATACCTACCACAAACTAATATAAGTATAATACCTAGGCATTTGTGGTTTTCTTCACTTTTAGCTTTGACTCTTTATGGAACAGTTGAAGTAAATAAAACTACATTACATCATAAAGCAGTTTAAATTACTTATATAATCAGATGTACAGTGTAAATTATTAAAATTTTAATTTCAAAATTTTGTATTGTTTATATTTATTTCATGTTCAAAAACTATGGAGACAGTAATAGTAAATAAACGTTGAAAAGGTGCGGCAAGTGCGCTATGGTAGCGATTTTTTGCAAAAATATTTTAAATGGTGATAACTTGATTCTCCATTAAACTAGAACCTTCAGTTTTAATACATAGTAAAACCCATATAAAGCGTGGGTACTAGATTTGAAAAATAACTACAAATTTCTTTTTTGTTATTTTGTTTGCAGAAAATTGCTCGATTGAGTTGACTAAAATGGATGATCCAAGCGATTAATAAGGAAAAATATCTGCCAGGTTTATAATTTGGCAGGTACATTCCTTTTGGAAATAGTAATTAAATTTTCGGTAAATTTGCAGTTTAACACACGGGCGACTTTCAGAAAAAAAAATGCAGAAACGTGCTTAGAACCCTTTCTGGATGAACATACCACAAAAATAATTCTTGAAAACGGCCCCTAAGAAAATTACAGGAACATGAGTGAATAGAGGTGCTGAGCGGGAAAGAAGATAAAAAGGAAATGTGAGCGGAAAGTACGAAAAAAACACTTAGTTGCACCTCTATAAGCTACCTTTTACCCATTTTGCAGCTATACTTCCTTAAAATCTAGTTTACTTCGCCCAGAACCCTTATTCACCGCATGTTCCGCAGCTTTCTTGGAGATTGTCCTGCAGAAATTGTTTATGCATTGATGGTGATTGTAGGTATGTAGAAGGGGGAGGAGAACCCGCGAACCAAGATTTTCAATTTATATTTAAATTGTTACCTCATTTCATTTGTTTAAAATATTTTTCTAAAAATGAATTTGAGGTTGTTTTGTTTGTCAGTCTCACATAGAGAGCTACAATATTTTATCATTTGAAAAAGTAGGGATATATCAACAGTAAATAAGCGATGGAGAGGGTCTGGGTACAGCAAGTACGTTGTGGTAGATAATTTTCGTAAGAAGATTTCAAATCCGATAACTAAATTTCCCATTAATCTTCGATCTTGAGCCATAGTAAAACCTATGTAAAATACCATTTTGGTTGTTGTTTGCAAAATCTAGTTCAATTGAGTCGAATAAAACAAAACCATCCGAGCAATTAATAAGGAAAAGTACCGGCCATATTGATAATTTGGCAGATACATAGCGTTTGTAAATAATTAATTTTTTTCTGGAAAACTTGTGTAACTCTCGGAAAATTGGACTAGATTTTCCGCGAAAATTTAAGGTTTTCTTCTGGAAAAAATTCATATCTCCGGAAATAACGAAGCTATGGCAACCACATTTGGCGAGCTGGTTTGTGGTGTAAAAACCAAACTCTCCACCAAAACTTAGGGCTCTATATTGAAACTAAAAAAAGTTATAGGCACTTAAAAAAAGCTAAATTTTAGTGCCATTAAAAATTAATTTTCTTATACAAAATGTTCTTTTAATAGCGAATTTTCTTCTAAATGAATTTCATGAATTTTTTTTGAAGAAACGTGAATTTTTTTATGAGAAATTATTCAATTGATGGAATATTTTTTAAACGAAAATCGTCAAAAATAAGGTTTTAATAAATTTTCGTGCAAACAAATTATTTTATTTTCAATTTTAATTACAGATTAGGTATATAACTTGAATTTTTTGTATTCTTTTTGTCAAATTTTGGGTAAAAGGATATTTAGCCAGTTTTCGCAGAAATTTTTTTGTGCTTCGTTGAAATCATTTTTTGTGAGATATTTTTGTGACATTTTGGTAATTAATGATAAATGTTTAATAAGTTATTATTTAAAAAATGTGTACGGATTTTCTTGAAAAATTTTTTGCAAATTTTCATGAAATTTTTTTTTGTGTCGTCGAAAAAGTTTTTGTGAAAAATGATATTTTGGAAGGTGGGTAAATAACTTCAAAAGGTTGGTTAGGCCCGGAAAATCGCACAAGTTTTTTTTATATATTTAATTTATTTTTATTAGCGAATTTTCTTCTACAAAATATTCTTTTCATAGAGAATTTTCTTATAAACGATCTTAATGAATTTTCTTTGAAGAAACATTTTGAAAAATTATCCAGTTGATGGAACATTTTTTAAATGAAATTCGTCGAAAATAAGGTTTTAATGGATTTGCGTGCAAACAAATTATTTTATTTTCAATTTTAATTACAGATTAGGCATATAATTGGAATTTTATATATTATGCTTTTAGCAGAATTTTATGTACAAAATATGTATTCAAATTTGATGCCCGTTTTCATTGAAAGAAGACATATCTGCCATTAAAAATATTTTTATGAAAATTCACTACCATAACGCACTTGCTGCGTCCAGACTTTTATGTCACGATTATAATTATAGTTAACTTGATAAATAAAATATTATTTTCGCAACGTAAATTATTCAATAATCTGCCTGTATTTCTTGAGTTATTAATTTTTGTTCTCTTTCATCATAATAGAAAATTAAAATTGGCTTGAAATCAGAAGTCACACAGATATACCATTTGTAAAGGTTCTTGCGACCGGAAAATTATTTTACATCAGCGTCACCTATAAATTACGTTTCATGCATTCTGCTTAAGCTTTTAAACAAAGGTCATCGTTGACCTAGGTCGTTAAGTTGTCACGGATTAAAAAAATTTGGGTTTTCCCCAAAACGCGATGTGAAACGTCAAAATTGGCAACATTTAGGCAAAGAACCTGAGACAAACACCTACGGATTATGTAAAGAAAATGTCGCGAGAATGGTGTTATGCAAACGCTTAAGTTTCATCTTCAACTGTCATTGTCTTTCATTTTACTAAAATATTTCCAGAAAAACCGGTGTGAAAACAGCCTCTAAAAGATAGCCTCCAATTTCATCGGGCGAACCGAATCAACCAGCGTCTCACGCGTATCGCAGTAACTGGGCGGCGTTACACCACGTTACATCTAACACAACTTCACCATCAAATTGGATAAGACTAACTGTCATTTAATTTTAAAAATTAAGTAATAAAATATAGACGTATAACTAAGAGTAAGTAATTCCAAAGAGATATTTGTGTAGGTTAATAGGTAAAAAAAAATTCAAAGCATTATTAAATATACCATCAAAATTATTTTATTAAAAAACTTTCTGGTGTTACTTCAGTAAGTCATTTGTAGCAAAAATTTTGGAACAACCATATAAAAATCGTCACCGAAATTAAAAATCGTAATATTTACTGCAACCCAACCAAATGCATACTACTGTAATCTTGCTTATAGAACTTTTTAACCTTACTGAACTTACCATTTTTGCAAAGAAAATTTTGTTAAGTTAGCACCTTTCATGTGAAAAAATTAAAATCGCAATATTCACAGCAACCAAACTAGACATTATATTGTATTCTTCTCACCGCAACGAAGCTAGAGATACTATTGTACTCTTACTTATAGAACTTTTCAACATTGGGTAACTGATCATTTTGAAAAAGAAAATTTTGCTCAGTTTGGGGCCTTCATGTAAAAAAATTCACCGCAAATTAAAAATCGCAATATTCACAGCAACCAAACTAGACATACTATTGTATTCTTACTAATAGGACCTTTTAACATTAGCTAACTGATCATTTTGCAAAAAGAAAATTTTGTTCAGTTTGGGGCCTTCATGTAAAAAAATTCACCGCAACTTAAAAATCGCAATATTCACAGCAACCAAACTAGACATACTATTGTATTCTTATTAATAGGACCTTTTAACATTAGCTAACTGATCATTTTGCGAAAAGAAAATTTTGTTCAGTTTGGGGCCTTCATGTAAAAAAATTCACCGCAACTTAAAAATCGCAATATTCACAGCAACCAAACTAGACATACTATCGTATTCTTATTAATCGGACCTTTTAAGATTAGCCAACTGATCATTTTTCAAAAAGAAAATTTTGTTCAGTTTGGGGCCTTCATGTAAAAAAATTCACCGCAACTTAAATATCGCAATATTCACAGCAATCAAACTAGACATACTATTGTATTCTTACTTATATAACTTTTTAACATTAACAAACTGATGGTTTTGCGAAAAGAAAATTTTGTTCAGTTTGGGGCCTTCATGTAAAAAAAATCACCGCAACTTAAAAATCGCAATATTCGCAGCAACCAAACTAGACATACTATCGTATTCTTATTAATCGGACCTTTTAAGATTAGCCAACTGATCATTTTTCAAAAAGAAAATTTTGTTCAGTTTGGGGCCTTCATGTAAAAAAATTCACCGCAACTTAAATATCGCAATATTCACAGCAATCAAACTAGACATACTATTGTATTCTTACTTATATAACTTTTTAACATTAACAAACTGATGGTTTTGCGAAAAGAAAATTTTGTTCAGTTTGGGGCCTTCATGTAAAAAAAATCACCGCAACTTAAAAATCGCAATATTCGCAGCAACCAAACTAGACATACTATCGTATTCTTATTAATCGGACCTTTTAAGATTAGCCAACTGATCATTTTTCAAAAAGAAAATTTTGTTCAGTTTGGGGCCTTCATGTAAAAAAATTCACCGCAACTTAAATATCGCAATATTCACAGCAATCAAACTAGACATACTATTGTATTCTTACTTATATAACTTTTTAACATTAACAAACTGATGGTTTTGCGAAAAGAAAATTTTGTTCAGTTTGGGGCCTTCATGTAAAAAAAATCACCGCAACTTAAAAATCCCAATATTCACAGCAACCAAACTAGACATACTATTGTATTCTTACTTATGGAACTTTTTAACATTAGCTAACTGATCATTTTGCATAAAGAAAATTTTGTTCAGTTTGGGGCCTTCATGTAAAAAAATTCACCACAACTTAAAAATCGCAATATTCGCAGCAACCAAACTAGACATACTATTGTATTCTTACTTACATAACTTGTTAAGATTGGGTAGCTGATCATTTTGCAAAAAGAAAATTTTTTTCAGTTTGGGGTAAGAATACAATAGTATGTCTAGTTTGGTTGCTGCGAATATTGCGATTTTTAAGTTGTGGTGAATTTTTTTACATGAAGGCCCCAAACTGAACAAAATTTTCTTTATGCAAAATGATCAGTTAGCTAATGTTAAAAAGTTCCATAAGTAAGAATACAATAGTATGTCTAGTTTGGTTGCTGTGAATATTGCGATTTTTAAGTTGCGGTGATTTTTTTTTTACATGAAGGCCCCAAACTGAACAAAATTTTCTTTTCGCAAAATGATCAGTTTGTTAATGTTAAAAAGTTATATAAGTAAGAATACAATAGTATGTCTGGTTTGGTTGCTGCGAATATTGCGATTTTTAAGTTGCGGTGATTTTTTTTACATGAAGGCCCCAAACTGAACAAAATTTTCTTTTTGCAAAATGATCAGCTACCCAATGTTAACAAGTTCTGTAAGTAAGAATACAATAGTATTTTTAGTTTGATTGCTGTGAATATTGCGATTTTTAAGTTCCGGTGAATTTTTTTACACGAAGGCCCCAAACTGAACAAAATTTTCTTTTTGCAAAATGATCAGTTAGCTAATGTTTAAAAGTTCCAAAAGTAAGAATACAATAGTATGTCTAGTTTGGTTGCTGCGAATATTGCGATTTTTAAGTTGTGGTGAATTTTTTTACATGAAGGCCCCAAACTGAACAAAATTTTCTTTTTGCAAAATGATCAGCTACCCAATGTTAACAAGTTCTGTAAGTAAGAATACAATAGTATTTTTAGTTTGATTGCTGTGAATATTGCGATTTTTAAGTTCCGGTGAATTTTTTTACACGAAGGCCCCAAACTGAACAAAATTTTCTTTTTGCAAAATGATCAGTTAGCTAATGTTTAAAAGTTCCAAAAGTAAGAATACAATAGTATGTCTAGTTTGGTTGCTGTGAATATTGCGATTTTTAAGTTGCAGTGAATTTTTTTACATGAAGGCCCCAAACTGAACAAAATTTTCTTTTCGCAAAATCACCAGTTTGTTAATGTTAAAAAGTTCCATAAGTAAGAATACAATAGTGAGTCTAGTTTGGTTGCTGTGAATATTGCGATTTTTAAGTTGCGGTGAATTTTTTTACATGAAGGCCCCAAACCGAACAAATTTTTCTTTTTGCAAAATGATCAGTTAGCTAATATTTAAAAGTTCCATAAGTAAGAATACAATAGTATGTCTAGTTTGGTTGCTGCGAATATTGGGATTTTTAAGTTGTGGTGAATTTTTTTACATGAAGGCCCCAAACTGAACAAAATTTTCTTTATGCAAAATGATCAGTTAGCTAATGTTAAAAAGTTCCATAAGTAAGAATACAATAGTATGTCTAGTTTGGTTGCTGCGATTATTGCGATTTTTAAGTTGCGGTGATTTTTTTACATGAAGGCCCCAAACTAAACAAAATTTTCTTTTTGCAAAATGATCAGTTACATAATGTTGAAAAATTCTATTTGTAAGAATACAATAGTATGTCTAGTTTGGTTGCTGTGAATATTGCGATTTTTAAGTTGCGGTGAATTTTTTCCATGAAGGCCCCAAACTGAACAAAATTTTCTTTTTGCAAAATGATCAGTTAGTTAATGTTAAAAGGTCCTATTAATAAGAATACAATAGTAGGTCTAGGTTGGTTGCTGCGAATATTGCGATTTTTTAGTTGCGGTGATTTTTTTTACATGAAGGCCCCAAACTGAACAAAATTTTCTTTTTGCAAAATGATCAGTTACCCAATGTTAAAAAGTTCTGTAAGTAAGAATACAATAGTATGTCTAGTTTGGTTGCTGTGAATATTGCGATTTTTAAGTTGCGGTGAATTTTTTTACATGAAGGCACCAAACTGAACAAAATTTTCTTTTTGGAAAATGATCAGTTACCAAATGTTAATAAGATGTATGAGTAAGAATACAATAGTATGTCTAGTTTGGTTGCTGTGAATATTGCGATTTTCAAGTCGCGGTGAATTTTTTTACATGAAGGCCCCAAATTGAACAAAATTTTCTTTTTGCAAAATGATCAGTTACCCAATGTTAATAAGATGTATGAGCAAGAATACAATAGTATGTCTAGTTTGGTTGCTGCGAATATTGCGATTTTTAAGTTGCGGTGAATCTTTTTACATGAAGGCCCCAAACTGAACAATTTTTTTTTGTGCAAAATGATCAGTTAGCTAATGTTAAAAGGTCCTATTAATAAGAATACAATAGTATGTCTAGTTTGGTTGCTGCGAATATTGCGATTTTTAAGTTGCGCTGAATTTTTTTACATGAAGGCCCCAAACTGAACAAAATTTTCTTTTTGCAAAATTATCAGTTACCCAATGTTAATAAGATGTATGAGTAAGAATACAATAGTATGTCTAGTTTGGTTGCTGCGAATATTGCGATTTTTAAGTTGCGGTGATTTTTTTTACATGAAGACCCCAAACTGAACAAAATTTTCTTTTTGCAAAATGATCAGTTAGCTAATGTTAAAAAGTTGCATAAGTAAGAATACAATAGTATGTCTACTTTGGTTGCTGTGAATATTGCGATTTTTAAGTTGCGGTGATTTTTTTTACATGAAGGCCCCAAACTGAACAAAATTTTCTTCTTGCAAAATGATCAGTTACCCAATGTTAAAAAGTTATGTAAGTAAGAATACAATAGTATTTCTAGTTTGGTTGCTGTGAATATTGCGATTTTTAAGTTACGGTGAATTTTTTTACACGAAGGCCACAAACTGAACAAAATTTTTTTTTTGCAAAATGATCAGTTAGCTAATGTTAAAAAGTTTCATAAGTAAGAATACAAAAGTATGTCTAGTTTGGCTGCTGTGAATATTGCGATTTTTAAGTTGCGGTGAATTTTTTTAGATGAAGGCCCCAAACTGAACAAAATTTTCTTTTTGCAAAATGATCAGTTACCCAATGTAAAAAGTTATGTAAGTAAGAATACAATAGTATTTCTAGTTTGGTTGCTGTGAATATTGCGATTTTAACGCTTAGGTGAATTTTTTCACATGAAAGGTGCTAACTTAACAAAATTTACTTTGCAAAAATGGTAAGGTTAAAAAGTTCTATAAGCAAGATTACAATAGTATGCATTTGATTGTGTTGCAGTAAATATTACGATTTTTTATATGGTTGTTCCCAAATTTTTGCTATAAATGACTTACTGAAGTAACACCAGAAAGTTTTTTAATAAAATAATTTTGATGGTATATTTAATAAGGCTCTGAAATTTTTTTCACCTGTTAACCCACACAAATATCTCTTTGGAATTACTTACTCTTAGTTATACGTCTATATTTTATCACTTAATTTTTTAAATTAAATTACAGTTAGTGTAATTTGATGGTGAAGTTGTGTTAGATGTAACGTGGTGTAACGCCGCCCAGTTACTGCGATACGCGTGAGACGCTGGTTGATTCGGTTCGCCCGATGAAATTGGAGGCTATCATTTAGAGCCTGTTTTCACACCGGTTCCAGAAAATTCATTTCAAATAGACCCTTTCTCTGATGCTTGGCAGTAGTTTTAGTTAAGTTTATGGTTTAACGGCCTATATTTTTTAACTCAATTTCGTAGAAAAAATTCGTTAATGAGGAGACCGCGACTTTTGAATTTCAAAAAACATTTGTTCAAATGGGCGCAAACTATGCCACCTAGAATCCATATCTGGCTTTAATTTCAGTTTTTATCTGTTGAGATGTATACAGGGTGGCGCATTTCTATGGTAAAGCTCAATATAATTGTGATTATAAAAGATATTAAAAAAAATTGTATACGTTACTTATAAGGTGTCTTGAGCTGCATCTTATAAAATTTGTGTGCATACAGTTAGGAGTAATTTTTCATGATCAGAATACTACTGTGACATGATGATGAAATCAATTATATGACTGCTAGAGCGCTCTAAATAACTTATGTACCACAGCCGTATTACTTTATAGGTGTATTTTCGCTTCAATTAGTATGCCGTACTGACGAGCTCTAATTAGAGCAAAACCGGTCTACGGTTCTAATTGTTGCGAGAATGCATCTAGCCTTACATAGTTTGTCCCTATATTAGGGTAAAAATGGGCCAGGGCTGACAATTTACTAAATTGTTAGTTGGTAGTATACAGTCTACAGTCTCTATTTTTTAACACTTTGTGTTATTTGGAGCTGGCGTGAAAACATACTACTTGGTTCCGCAACTAGGTGACGGCACGTTTACTACTCACTTTGTGTGAAATTTATTGGTTGCACGACAACTAGCACGTGCATTATGGTTGCGATTTTTTATAAGATAGCAACTCTAGTCATTAAAACTACTAAACGGAATTTCGTAAACAAGGTATTCTAAAGAAAATTCAACGCCCTTTTAAACAAGCGACTCGATCCTATGTTCCATTTAAAATTCAAGCGATGTGTCGCTAGGTGATTGAAGTTTCAGTGTTGATATTAGTTATAAAAGGTGCCCTCCTTGATAAATCAAATGACGTATTCTAGCGATTTCCGAAACAATTATTATTAAATGAGATAATAAGGGTGTTTAGTTTTAACGGGCGACGTTATACATATATGCAATGTAGTTTTGAGAACTGCTGTATCATAATTACAATGCACTGGTAAATATTTGTAGCCTAACACACATATAACTTACATTCTGCAATCTGAGTGTAACAAAGAGGGCGAATTCTCTGGGAAACGGTCTGGACTTTGTGTCTTGGAAAAGTTGAGTGGAGGGGACCCAGATGTAGGAATTGGGTCTGAGACGCCACGCTGTCGGCCTGTCGGGGACTCTCTGCCAGCGGTCCTTAGACGGGTGAAAGAACCTTCCCTGTTCCAGACCGAGAGGATTCACTGTCTGTTCACACCTGAAAAGGAAAAAATATGTATGATATTGATTTACCAGTTATATTAACTTTGGATTCACATGTATACTAATACCTCCATATACATATTATATTTATCCTAAGGATCGTTGGTAAGAAATTATATTTAGATAAAAAATTATAATTATTATACCACTGGCTGCAAACCAACACCAACAATTACCAGAAATTGATTTCAGTTTTTGGGCGTCTCCCTGTAGTAAGCTACTAAAGCGCTAACTTATGAAGAAAAAAGTCTGGACGCATCAAGTGCGTTATGAAAGTGAATTTTCTTTAAATGTTTTAAATAGAAAATATGTCTCCTTAATGCAAGCAGGACTCAATTTGGTCACCGGTATAACCTATATAGTAGGAACAATGTACCGTATTTTACCAACATAACTTGTTTGAAAATATACACAAATTTTCCGAAAATAAACCTAAAACATCTCCGCGAAAACTCGTTTTCTAGCCGACGAATCTTAGGTTAATAGAAAATTGCGTTATTGAATTTTGAAGTGTTTAATCAAAATTCGCTACTAAAACGCACCTACTGCGTCTCGATTTTTTTTACAAACATGCATCATATTTTGATGAAAAATGCTAAAATGCAATACGGAATGCTCAAAAAAAAAAGTGGGTATCACCAAACGACTTATGGGCCATCCTGTGGTTGTTAAAATAATTTTATAAGATGTAGCTCAAAACACCCTATAGGTAACGTAAACCATTTTTTTCTTGTATCTTGCATAATAACAATTACGTTGAGTTTTACCGTAGAAATGCGTAAACCCAGATATGGATTCTAGGGGTCCTAGTTTGAGCTCATTTAAAGAAATCTTTTTAGAATTCAAAATCCGCTGTATACTCATTAACGATTTTTTTCAATGAAAATTAGCTAAAAATTATAGACCGTTAAACCATAAATTTAACTAAAACTATTTCCAAAGCGTCTGACAAAGTGTCTATTTGAAATGAATTTTCTGGAAATATTTTATTAAAATTAAGGGCAATGATGGTTTAAGCTCAAACTTGAGGGTTTGCAGTACACTCTTACATAATCCGTATTTCTTTCAGGTTCCTTCCCTAAATGTTTCCAATTTTGACTTTTCATATCGCGACTTTGTACATTTTGAGGAAAACCCAATTTTTTCCTTTAAATGCCTCTAACTTTTTTGTCTTTAAACTTACCGACCTAAATTTTGGTAAATTGTTCACCCTTTATATATATATATATATATATATATATATATATATATATATATATATATATATATATATATATATAAAATTAAAACTGACCCTGCATATGGGTTCTAGGGGGCCTAATTCTCGCTCATTTGAAGAATTTTTTTCTAAATTAAAAAGTCGGAAAAAGTCTACGACTGCATTAAATATGGAACGGTTTCACTAAGTTAGGGCAAGAATAAGCAACCAGATATGCTATTCAAATTGAATTAAGTCTTAAAACTTTCATCTCCTCTTTGTATAATTATGTTTTATACAAAAACTCGCTAAAAACTTCATCCGAATAACGACAGTCTGACTAGATAACGGTAAAGTGAAATGATGAGACTAAAAAACTTGAAAAAAGTAAAGTCACTAACTAGGATTCGAACTCGCCATGCAGGAGTCAATTGAATTTGATTATCCGATGTACATGGACTTAGGCCACTGAGCTATGCTCTACATGTGTCTACTAGCAGCTAAATCCCGTAATACATTGATTGCATGTTTTAAAATTTACACAAAACCATTTCGATTTACAATAGATTTTTGCTCATATTATAACGAAATCAAGGAAAATAACGACTTAGACACATATCTAGGAGCGTGTTAGTCATTTCTTATGGTATTTTTCACTCCCATTCGTACTCAATCAATTTTGACGTTTTAACTTTCTTGAATCAGAGTTAATTAATTAATTAAAAATTAATTTACCTCTAACTTTATTGTCTTTTAAGATATAGATCTGAATTTTGGTACACAAGATACACTTTATGACCAGATTACTAAATTATTGCCCTTACTTTGTTATTTCCGGAGATATAAATTTTTTTCGAAAGGAAACACACAATTTTCCGGGAAAACCTGAGCCTATTTTCCTGAGTAACCAACTTGTTCAAGCCACTTGCAAAAGGAAGGTATGTGCCAAATTTGATCAAAATCGGATCGTTATTGTTTGAGTTATCGGTGTTATATATATATATATATATATATATATATATATATATATATATATATATATATATATATATATATATATATATGTATATATATATATATATATATATATATATATTATTATTATTATTATTATTATTATTATTTATTTATTGGTAAAAATCATACAGCATGCCAATACAATAAGTCTAGGACTTGTGGTGTACATTTGCATAATTTTAAAAGTTATATCTAAAGGAATGTGACAATTATATACCAAATTCGGCAAACTTCAGATTTTTACAAGCCAGGAAAAAATAATTCTCTTCACTTTCATTTCTTCCACCTAATGCTTCACCCATTGCCTTTATTTATCATAGATCTGAACCACTTCAAAACACCATCGCAACTATAACTCAATCTACACATACCATATTGTTTCCAAAATTATCAATTTTGTACAAGACCAAACTGACATTAAACGTCAATCATTTTATATATATATATATATATATATATATATATATATATATATATATATATATATATATATATATATATATATACATATATATATAAATTGAAACTGGGTTCTAGGTGGCCTAGTTCGAGGTCATTTGAGTAATTTTTTTCAAAATTCAAAAGTCGGGATCTCATTAGTAAATTTGTTTTTAATTCACTAAAAACCGGTGAGCTATTTCACTCTATTTGTGTGTTCCCTTACTGGCTGTGTTTCATACTTTCGGTAGATAATTCTAAATTAACTTTGGATTGCATAATATAGCTGTAACTCTTTCTAGGCTCCTGCTGAAGTGCCAACGAAGGTGCGAAATATAGAGGATTTTTTAGCAAAGAACGTGCGTTTGTTCAATGCCCTTATATATTTCTGTGGTCAATAGCCCTTATTGAGACTTTAAATTTTAAAAATTAACAATAACAACCGTTATTTACTATCGGTCTATATATATATATATATATATATATATATATATATATATATATATATATATATATATATATATATATATATATATATATATATATATATATATAGATGTGTGAGTGCCCCTTAAGTAAGTGAAAGTAGTGCTCGATTGTCTTAGCTTGAGAATAAAAATTAAGTGGTTTGTAGTGCGAGTAAATTTGTTTGTCAAACCTGGGTGAGTCACAGATTGAACCTCATTCTATCAAACTGTTGTATTTTCTCACAAAAGAAATTGAGCAGAAAATCATTCAAACTGAATCTAAGTTAAAATAAGAAAGCTCGTTTACTTTAATATCTACGAGGAAGAAGATAAACAGTGTGAGATAAATAAATATATTTAATATCAGTGCCTGCTCATTTTTTATAAAGGTGCGTATCCACTGCGAATATTATTTTGCCCAATAAAGAGATTACAAATGGCGATTTATTGATGGAGATATCAAAGATTAGGCATGATATTAGAAACGTAGAATCAAATATATTAAGTAAATTGAATCAAGATAATAAGAATCAGGCTTTGCTAGAAGAAGAAAATAAACATTTACGTACCAGAGTTGAATTTTTGGAAAGAAAATCTAGGAAAAATAATGTCGTGTTATTTGGGTTGCACAAGGTTGAATATGGAGACTATAGCAACTTAAAAAATTTCATCCTGCAGAAACTAAATAATTGATTTTCGGTAAATGTGAAACTCGAAGATATTAATGATATCTATTGCGTCGGTCGAGGGCAAAGAAGAACGTAGCCCCATCATAATTGAGTTTTTATCCCAACTAAAGAAGGCTGAAGTGTTGAAAAACAGCGGCAAATTAAAGGGTACACCTTTGTATATAGCGCATGATTTAACGGTAAAACAGAGAGAAGAAAATAGTGTACTCATAAAGCACCTGAAGTTAGCAAGGCAGAACGGAAGAAACGCACGAATAAGACACGAAAAGCTTTGTATTGATAATTAGGTATACCTACCTGGAGACCTAGAAGACTTTGAGGTGACTGAAGAGGGCGAGACTTCGCAAGCGGTTTCAAGACCACACTCAGCGCCGTCCACACCTGGTAAAATCTCCGCTCATGAACAACCTTGTCGGCACGAAGGTTTAGCCTTGACGGTGCCGAATTCTGCTGCGGAAAACTCCGAAAATAATAAAATTAAGATTGCCACTAGAAGTGTAGCTGCTGCCGTGGCGAAAAGGGTTCTCTCTCGCAATATAACCAAAGCAAGTGCGAATATTGCAGCAGGAACAAGTAGAACCTTGAAAAAGTAGTAAGACAAGACAAGAAAGGTTAAAAAAAGATTTAGACTGCGTCCTTCATATCGGACGATGGTGCTGAGATAAAGAATGAGACAGAGATAGCTGACATGTTTAACAAACATTTTATTGCAATTGGTAAAGATGTCTCTGGTAATGTGGAAAATAGGGTAGCCATTAGAGGCAATAAGAAGGTCAGATTTCGCGATAGTTTGTTCTTGCAGCCCGTTGAGGAAAATTAAATTATTGAAAATATAGGTAAGTGGAGATTACATAGCGCTCCAGGTAGAGATGGTATAACAACTGACATATTGAAAACATGTCATAAATACATATCTAAGCCCCTAGCGCATTTCATTAACTGCATTTTTGAGACGGGCATTGTACCTTTCCGGTTTAAAGATAGTATAATCATTCCCATCCACAAGTCCGAAGACCCCCGGGATTTTGGTAACTATAGACTAATTAGTCTGCTCAGCAGTGTTACCAAGGTGTTTGAAAAATATTTGAACTTAAATAAACATAATCTAATCTCTAGATATCAATATGGTTTTAGGGAAAATATGTCAGCGGAAGATGCTTTGCTTGCTTTGACTTCGGTAGTGTTGGAAAGGTTTAACTCAGGTAGGAAGACTGTTGCAGTATTTCTCGGTATTCTTCAGGCATTTGATGCCGTATCGCATAAAAATTTGCTAAATAAACTGGAAGATATTGGAGTACGGTTCTGGAGATCTTCCGGAGCTACTTTTATACGCGTACACAAGCAGTGAAAATAGGGAAAACAATCGGAAAACCAATGACTGTTCAGGCTGGTGTGCTGCACGGTTTTGTGCTGGGGCCAGTTCTGTTCTCCAGCTATATTAATGATTTACTAGATAACAAAAACGTAAAGTGTTCGCCTATGGCATATGCTGACGATACTGTATTGCTGTTCGATGGAGAAAGTTGGACTGAAGTTATTGAGAAAGCTGAGAGCAGAACAAATGCTATGAAATTGCTTCTGGATGATAACTTGCTCTCTTTAAACGTGAGTAAAACAAAATATATGACATTTTCTCCTACCAACGCGGCATTACTCTGCAGACTTAGGAGATTTAAATGTGATGGGGAGCGTTAAACCCATTGAAAGAACAAAGAGGATTAGGTATCTTGGTGTTGTTGTGGCCAGCAGCTCAAGTGGCATGATCATATTGATTATATTAACAAAAGGATAAGAAACTTAATCAGCAAATTTCACTCACTGGGGAGTATACTTACAATAAAAAATCAACTTATGTTATATAGAGCAATGGTTGACCCGTTATTTTTATATGGCATATTGTCCTGGGGCGTATGTTATGGAAGTGCTCTTTCTTTCCTGCACGTCAGACAAAATTTCATACTAAGGGTCATTTATAAAAAAAGATGTACAATACCAGACTAATTGCTGTACAACTGTGACAACAAAATATTGTACCTGAGAAGCTTATTTGTGCTAAAAGCAGTAAAATATATGCATGTGCACAGTGCAAAACAGGCAAGAATGACACATGGTTATTCAACGAGAACTCGTGTAAATGATGTCTTGTCAGTTCCACTAAGAGTCAAAAGTGCTAAGAGTCAGCGATGCTTGTGGTACTACGGTCCAAAGTTTTATAACTTAATACCTGGAGAATAAAAGGGACTCATACATTACAAGTTAAAAAAAAGGCTAAAAATTACCTAATACAAAGAAAATATACATTCTTGGCGATTGTTGTTGGTTGATTGGGCATGTGTGAGTGCAGTATGTGAATGGATAAGTGCTTGTGTGTAGATATCTGTATGTGGCAGTATGAGTGTGAGAGTGTGCCTTGGGAATGATGGGATAATATACATGGGAGGACATGGATGTAGGGTGGTATACGGATGCGAGTAAGTATGAATGGTTCTTTGTTTGTCTTTAGTGAATTTTCATTTCACTAATTGAGAGGTATCGATGGTAGGACTTTTGGAAAATTTCTTCAAACGAGCGCGAATTTGGGCCTTTAGAACCCATATCCAAGGTCGCTTTTGATTATATATATATATATATATATATATATATATATATATATATATATATATATATATATATATATATATATATATATATATATATATATATAGATAAAAGTATCCATCTGATAACTCAAAAAATACTTGACCGATTTGAACCAAATTTGGGAATTACCTTCATTGTGTTAATGGCTTGGATGAGTTCGTAGATGGGCACTGTGCGTCTAATTTTTCTTTGAAAAAAATGTCAAGAAAATGTTAAAAACACAATATTTTTATGAAATATTGGAGTGATTCGAATGAAAATTTGCACATATATGGGAGACGTGATAATATACCTGTTATCCAAAATTTAAATTAAATGGCACACGAGAAAAGGAGTTATTCGAAAATAAAGATGTTACAGTAATAAACAGTCCAAGATATCACTTCGAATTACATGAGACATTTCACACGGTGAATGTTTTTAAGCATGGTTAGACTGTGAATGTGCTATTCTAAGTAGATAATTCAAAATCGACCAAGTCACCTGACAATTAAATATAAATGAGCCGGGTTGCCAGATATAATAAAATTTCATTTGAATCTTAAAGTGTAAAACATATTATGGCCATAACACATATTTGTACTACTTATTGATGACAAATAAAAGTTCACAATTAATTAATCCATCCATTAAATGTCGTTTAATATTCATAAATGTTGAGTGACCAATTCATCGTCTTATTTTCAAAAACTAATTACAATCTAATTTGTACAACATGACATCGTTGCATGCGATGACAGAATAGATGCCAGCTGCGTCGAGACACTCGAGACCTAACGTCAACGTTAATAATCAACATCAACATGGACGTCTTATTTATATTCTTATTAAAACAGAAATCTTATTTTACATTTTTATTATTATTTAAATAGATAATGTGGGACGCTAAAATAATTATATGTTATAAATGGTAAGTAAAATATTACTTAAATAACTTTCGTGTATATAGTATATACACTAATAACTAACCAAGGTATTTGTTTTTGTTATTTGCTTATAGGTTATGTTATAAACTTAAAGTTGAAACTGTATATTGCATAGTGATAATCTTCCTATCTTTAAGTTAGTGCTGTTTTGGAAAAACGCAATGCACCCGTTTTATAAAAGCGATAAAAGATACAAAGAAGAAAGATGCTTGCTCAAACAATAAATTCAAATTCCTAAACATTATTTCATTATTATTATGAAGAACACAATTTTTATAATTAGTTTTAATAATATATCTTACTAATAGTGTACAATTCTTATGAAAAATTACTACCATAACGTACTTGCTGCGTCTAGACTTTTTTGTTTTGTTTCTGTGAGTGAATGGAGACTTGTTAATGACCGGTGGAATGTGAGTGGTTTGCGGATCAGGTGTGATGGGAAAACCTACCAGTGATGTGGGAAACATGTTGCGATAACTTTTGAATGTGCTTGGGCACAGATGGGAAGTGGGGATGTAATGTTCCATGTTTGTATTATAGAGCCACGCGATCGATGTGCTGTTTACTCAATTTTGTGATACTGGCTTAGTCATGGATTGGTCTTTTTAAAATTTACCTGATGCTTATAATCGTAGAAATGTTCAGCTTTAAGAAATAAAGGTAGTCCGTTTTGTGTGTTTTTAGTTTTGTTTAAGTATTGGCGATTGTTTTCTTGTTGCTTATCGGCGATAGAGAGATATGGCATACACAAGTCGAAAGACTTAGATGTCTTAGCAGACATTTAAATAGACTTGCTATGTATAAGCTTGTGAATGTATGGTGTGAATAAATAAATAAATTATATATATATATATATATATATATATATATATATATATATATATATATATATATATATATATATATAAAGCGTGGGCCATCTAACGCTTGGAGTTGCAACTATAGTTTTGGAAGGTTTTATGACATTTCCGATATGACAGAACGTTAGTTTTATGTTTGGCATTTATGAAATGGGTCGCTTTTCGCTTGAATAAAGTTGGGAAATATTAAAAACTTATTTCCAACGTGGTGAGTCTTCTACTCAAACTGTAATAAATTTACGAAAAAAATTTGACAAAAAGGATACGCCAAAAATCCAGTTTGTGGATCAATTTGCGAAGCGAGTTCGTGAAACTACATCGTTGTTGGATAAAACAACTCGTGTACGTACTCGTCCAGTGCGCTCAACCGAAAACATCGCTGCTGTTGCTTAGAGTGTGCGTGAACAACCAGTAACATCAACTCGTCATCGTTCTCAAGAATTGAACATTTCACGCACTTCTTTGAGCAGAATGTTGCATAAAGATCTCGGTTTGAATGTGTACAAAGTTCAATTGGTACAAGAGCTGAAGCCGCATGACCATCCGATGCGTTTTCGGTTTGCTCAGTGGGCCGAAGACCGCTTGATCGAAGATGAGCATTTTTACCGAAAAATCATCTTTTCAGATGAAGCTCATTTTCACCTCGGAGGATACGTCAATAAGCAAAATTGTCGTATCTGGGGCTCAGAAAATCCACACGTCATCGTGGAGACACCAATACGTCCACAACGATTGACTGTCTGGTAAGGATTTCGGTCTGGCGGCATTATTGGGCCAAGGAAACGCCGTTACGGTGAATGGTGATCGCTACCGCACCATGCTAACAGATTTTTTGTTTCCCAAAATTGAATAGTATGACATAGACGACATTTGGTTTTAACAGGCGGCGCAACGTGCCACACAGCCAACGTAACAATCGATCTTTTGCGCACTGTTTTCGAAAATCGCATAATCAGCCAAAATGCTGATGTCAATTGGCCACTTCGAAGCTGCGATTTGACTTCGTTGGACCTTTTTTTGTGGGGAGCCGTTGTGTTACGCTAACCATCCAGAGACGACTGACGACTTAAAACATGAAATTGAAGTTGCCATTGACGAAATAGAGGCCCAAACAATCGAAAATGTACTGAAAAATTGGATTGATCGAATGGGGTATTATAAGGCTAGCCTTGGCAGTCATTTGAATGATGCTGTCTTCTATTCCTAATTGGAAAGGTTGAATCTTTCTAATAAACTTATAACTTTGAAAAAATATTAATTCGTTTTTTTTTTATAGCCGATTCAAATTCCAAATCTTAAATGGCCCACCCACTATATATAAACATAGTTTGAAATAACACTTTGGCAATAAGCTTGTCATTAAAGCTTACATTGCTGTCTTTTACGTTTTAAGTAAATAGCTTAATATCTTAATCGGAAGTGAAACGTTTATTAAAATTTGCTCCACAACGTACTTACTGGCAGGTATCTTTAAACTCAATTAAAAATATATTGTTACGTTTTCTCCGGGTTCTGGATAAGTGAGACTTTAAAGATTAACAAAACAACTTTATTTACACTCTAAATATGGATACAATAAAATTTCTAGAATGTCTCTCACAAAACACTTCATTTACTGGCCTTACAATTACTACTCTCAACAAAAGTCACTAATCTGGTACTACAGTCACTACTCTCTTAACACTTTACACTGCTTCAAGTCACTACCACATTCTCTTACTGAACTGAACTAACTCGGGCTGGCTTGCTTTCGCTTTTATATACTCGCCGTACCTTCCCCTCCTTTCTAGAGCATTCCATTCCAGAACGTTCCAGGACCTTCTTTTACTAGAAGGTTCTGTGAATACAGATCGGTCCCGTGTGTATACAGGGGGATGTGTATACAGGATCATCCAAATGTGGTCACCACTCCTATGTTACACAAGAGGTGTTTCTCGAACTATAAGATCTCTCTGCGTATACAGGGTGTAAGGGTTCTCTGCGTATACAGGGTGTATATACAGGGTGTTCGGAATGTGCAGACCTCAGTTATCCGTTCCGACGGGGCACAAGTTGGTAACTTCGTTATTTCTGGTCCTAGAGGGTTGAGACTTCGCCTGAGGGGGGTCACCCCAGGCACCCCCAGGGGGGTGGGGAGGCGGTGTTGCCAGATTGTGCAAAAATTCCCAGATGTTGGGGAAATTCTGGAGATGTGGCAACACCGCACCTACGTCTCTTGAAGTGCTTTGTAACACTGCCCCCCTCCTTAAGACTGTTCGTCCCGAACAGTATTTACCGGCCGCCAACTTGGGGGTTCGTTGCCCCGATAGGGACTCAACCTCTCTATGTGAACAACTTTGGGTTTAGTTCTTGGAGACAGCTGGATTCTGTAGACTAGGTCGTTAATTTTCTTAGTCACCAAGTATGGCCCTTCCCATGGTTTCTGAAGTTTGGGACTGAGGCCCTTTCTCCTTGTTGGTTGGTACCGCCACACTGCATCACCTTCCTTGAATGTATAGGGTGTTGCTCTGCGATCCAAGCGCATCTTCATCCGGTCACTGCTTAAGAGGAGCCTATCTCTGACACATCTGTGTATAGTGCGCAGTTTTCCTTCTAGGTCGGCGACATACTCAGGTAACGTAGCTAGGTCCGCTATGTCCTCGTTCGGTGGTGGTCTCGTCATGTCGATTGGTAACCGCATCTCTCTGCCGGTCAACATCATGGATGGAGTGTAGCCGGTAGATTCATGCTGAGAGCTTCTGTAAGCTAGGAGGAACAGAGGTATCAACTTGTCCCAGGTTCTTTGATTCTCGTCGACAAACATAGCAAGATACTGATTGATGGTCCTGTTATGCCGTTCTACCATGCCGTCTGATTGAGGGTGGAGTGGCGTTGTTCTCGTTTTCTTTATGCCTAGCAAGTCCATTAGGCTCTTCCAGACCTCTGATTCGAAATTCCGGCCCTGGTCGGTGTGAATCTCCAAGGGTACGCCATGCCGTGATATGACATTTTCCATCAGGGCTTCTGCTACGGTCGTTGCCTCTTGGTTGGGGATCGGCGCAACTTCAGGCCATTTCGAGAAGTAGTCCATCGCCACCATTATGTATCTGTTCCCAGACTCTGTGATGGGAAAAGGTCCTGCGATGTCTACGGCAACTCTCTCCCACGGTGTACCTGAGATGTACTGCATCATTTTTCCTCTGGATCGGGTCTTTGGTCCTTTCTTTGAAGCACATTGGTCACACCTTTTGCGCCATTCTTCCACGCTTCTTCGGCAGTTTATCCAATAGAAGCGGTCTCTCACTCTGGCAAGAGTCCTGTTGACCCCAAAGTGGCCTCCACTTCTACTATTGTGTAACTCTTGAAGAACACTGCTTATGCACTCACTTGGCACAACGGTCTGGTATATACAGTCTCTACCATCGGCAGTTTCCCATTTTCGAGTGATCATGTCATTCTTTAGACACAATGAGTCCCATTGTAGCCAGTATCCTTTAACCTCCGCCCCAAACCGGGACACATCGTGCCACTCAGGTCTTTTCCCCTTTTGTAGCCATTCTCTAATATTTTTCAAGTCTGGATCTGTCTTCTGTGCGTCTCTGATGTATTCAAGATTTACGTCTAGATCGGTGTTATTCTTCTGTCCTGCCACCAGTTGTTTGATCTGATGAGTTACTTTGTCGATCTCTTTGTTCTCTTGTCGCTCGCAAAATTTACATTCATGCACTGAACATGGTCTTCTCGACAGGCTGTCTGCATTGGCGTGACTTCTTCCTCTTCGATGTTCAATCCGGAAGTCGTAGCTCTGCAGTTTCTCTATCCATCGTGCTATCTGTCCTTCAGGATTTCTAAAGTTCAGAAGCCATTGCAGAGCAGAGTGATCTGACCTCACGCGGAATGTTCTTCCGTACAGGAAGCTGTGGAAATGTTCGATGGATCTTACAACTGCCAGCAGTTCTTTCTGGGTTACACAGTAATTTTTTTCTGCTTTTCCGAACGTTTTGCTGAAGTAGCCTATCACAACTTCTTCTCCGGCTTGGAGCTGCGAGAGTACTGCCCCAATGCCATACTGGGAAGCATCAGTGTCCAGTATGAACAGTCCTTCGTCCTGAGGATAAGCCAGTATAGGAGCAGTGAGAAGACGATGTTTGAGTTCTCTAAAAGACTGTTGGCAATCTGGTGACCAGATGAACTCGGCCTTATTTTCAGTTAGGCTATGTAGAGGTTTCGCAATGCTGCTGAAGTACTTCACAAAGCGTCGGTAGTAGCTGCAAAGTCCCAGAAAACTTCTGACCTCATGTTTGTTCTTCGGCACAGGCCAGTCTCTTACTGCCTTTATTTTCTCTGGATCGGTTTCTATCCCTTTCTCAGAAACGACATGTCCGAGGAAACATACTTTCTTCTGGAAGAGGACGCATTTCTTGGGATTGAGTTGCAGATTGGCACCTCTCAGCCTGGAGAAAACTTGTTTCAGATTCGACAGGTGTTCATCGAAAGTCCTTCCAATCACCATGACATCATCGAGATACACCAGGCATGTTTCCCATGTCAGTCCTCTTAGCACTAATTCCATTAGTCGCTCGAAGGTGGCAGGGGCATTACATAAGCCGAATGGCATGACCTTGAATTGGTACAACCCATTCCCGGTTGAAAAAGCAGTCTTCTCCTTATCGTCTTTATGGAGTTCTACTTGCCAGTAGCCACTTTTCAGGTCTAATGTAGAGAACCACTTTGATCCGGCCAAAGTGTTCAAAGTGTCGTCGATCCGGGGCAGGGGATAACTGTCCTTCTTGGTGACATCATTCAGCTTTCTATAGTCCACGCAAAATCTCATAGTGCCATCTTTCTTGGTGACCAAAACTACTGGGGACGACCAAGGACTATTAGACTCCTCGATCACACCATCTTCCAGCATTTCGTTAACCATCGCCTTGATTTCTGATTGCTTGGCAAAAGGCAGTCTTCTCGGCGGCTGTCTAATTGGTCTTGCGTCGCCAGTATTAATTCTGTGTTGCACTAGACTCGTACGACCTGTGATTTTATCTTGAGCGAATATATCGGCCTCCTCCAATATGAACTTCACTGCCATCTCCATCTCCATATTGTTCAATTGGCCCCATGAATTCTTGAACCGCTCTACTAATTCTACTGGCAGTCTTCTGTCTAATGCAGTGGGTGTCACGTTTTTGGACGACGTCACTCGGTCAATGGGTTCGCAAGTGGCGATAACCTCACCTTTCTTCAATGTGACCCTGTTAGTTTGTACGTTAGCCACTCTTATGGGTATTGTCCTCTTCGGGTCTACTAAGCATCGTGCGACGAGGGCACCATCATGTCTATCTTTTAGGGGCTCCGCTATGAGAGCAGACATACCATCAAGTTTCTTCTCTAGCCTGGCTCTGACAATCTTCTCACTGTTACCAGGAATCCGTGTATCTTCGTCGACAATAAGTCTCACCCTGGGACTAGCTTCGCCTGCTGTTGGAGATAAATACAACTCTTCGTTACCGATTTTCAAGATCTTATTCTGGAAGTCCACTGATAGGACATCGAACTCTTCCATTAAATCCAGGCCCAGAATAAATTCGTCGACGATTTCTGCGACGACAGCCCTTACCTGTAGCTCAGTACTGCCCAGCCTAATGTAAACAGTGGCCTCTCCATGCACGGGTATTCTATCTCCTTTTGCCGTCTCCAACACAGGCTGTTTATTGGTAGTGAGTGCTGACTTGTTTGGCAACATGTCTGGACGTACAACGGATCTAGTGGCACCAGTATCGATGGTGAAACTGCATTGTCTTCCGTCTATGCTGCCAGGTATAACGAGGCTCTCGTGGTAGCGTCGGATAGTGGAGACCTTTACTTTGGGGCCTTGGGACTCGCACGCCAGCTGCCGCCCCCTTACACTGGCGTCAGGTCGTTTCCCTGACGCCGCTCACTGTTGGTGTATTCTTGTCTTCTGCGAGCCACCTGTTGCGTTTGTGAGCACTGTCTACTTATGTGCCCTTTCCTACCACACTTGTAACATTCTATGTCTGACCAATCTGCTTTCGTCCTACGTGCCCCAACCGGTACAGTGAGCTTGCTTATGGCTTCTTTTATCATTTTCATTTCTTGTCTTAGTTCGGCTGTCGTGTCTGCAAAGTCCTCTATCTCCTTCACTTCGCGGAGCCTGTTGCGGCGAGGTTGAGATGCATTCTTCGCTGCTTCAAATTCCAAGCCATAAATTACGCAGTCCGTAAGTGTTTTGAACCTTCCGAGCCTTAAAGCTTGTTGCATTTCATTATCAAGTACCCCATCGATGAAGGTCTGGAAGGTTATCTGGTTGACAAATTCTTCTGGGGCTTGGGGATATGCCAGTCGCACAAGTTTCTCCACTTCGGCACTAAATTCTTGCAGCGTCTCATTTGGCTTCTGGACCCTTGACTTTAGTTGTGTCTGGTAGACCTGGCTCATGTACTTGTTACCATATCTCAAATCTAGGGCCTGTATCACTGTTAAGTAGTTTTGCTGTTTCGACTCCGGGATGTTCTGGAGGATTTCTAGGGCTTTACCTCGAAGCGAGAGAATTAGAGCAGTTGCTGCCTGTTGTTCGCTCCACCCATTGCTGAGAGCTGCCGCCTCAAACTGCCTCCTGTACATGGGCCACGATGTTTCTCCGTCAAAAGTCGGCGGCTTCAAAGTTCCATGAGGCTGCTGCACGATTGGCATATCTTCTTCCCGACGATTTTGAACTGGGGACATTCCAGTAACTCCTCTTGGTTGAGTTCTGTCAGTCTGGCCCATCACCTGCTCTGTCAGTTCTCTATGTCTGACTTCTGTGCCTTTCATCATCATCTTCATTTGTTCTTTCAACCCTTCCACTTCTTCCCATCGTTTATTCAAATCCTCTGTTACATTTTCTAATTTCTTGTCCACATTTTCTACTTTCTTGTCCACATTTTCTACTTTCTTGTCCACATTTTCTATTTGTTCGTTGATCTGTTCAATTTCTTCTTTTACATCAACTCTTATATTGTGGAACATACTTCGAAGCTCTTCTTTATCTTCTTGTCGCCTCTGTTCCTCCTCTTGTCGTCTTCTCTCGTCTTCTTCGCGCCGTCTTCTTTCATCTTCTTGTCGCCGTTGTTCGTCTTCTTCGCGTTGCCTCTTGAGGTCTTCTTTATCTTCTTGCCGCCGTCGTTCGTCTTCTTCGCGCCGTCTTCTTTCTTCTTCTTGTCGTCGTTGTTCGTCTTCTTCGCGTTGCCTCTTGAGGTCTTCTTGTCGTCGTTGTTCGTCTTCTTCGCGTTGCCTCTTGAGGTCTTCTTTATCTTCTTGCCGCCGTCGTTCGTCTTCTTCGCGCCGTCTTCTTTCTTCTTCTTGTCGTCGTTGTTCGTCTTCTTCACGTTGCTTTTTCAGTAAGTCCATCAACTCTTTGATTTCAGCCATCTTGTCGTAGTCAGTCGATCTGGTGTTTACCATTTACAGCTAGCTTGCTTGTTCACTTCTTCACTCACTTATCCCACTTCTGACACCAAATTGTTACGTTTTCTCCGGGTTCTGGATAAGTGAGACTTTAAAGATTAACAAAACAACTTTATTTACACTCTAAATATGGATACAATAAAATTTCTAGAATGTCTCTCACAAAACACTTCATTTACTGGCCTTACAATTACTACTCTCAACAAAAGTCACTAATCTGGTACTACAGTCACTACTCTCTTAACACTTTACACTGCTTCAAGTCACTACCACATTCTCTTACTGAACTGAACTAACTCGGGCTGGCTTGCTTTCGCTTTTATATACTCGCCGTACCTTCCCCTCCTTTCTAGAGCATTCCATTCCAGAACGTTCCAGGACCTTCTTTTACTAGAAGGTTCTGTGAATACAGATCGGTCCCGTGTGTATACAGGGGGATGTGTATACAGGATGATCCAAATGTGGTCACCACTCCTATGTTACACAAGAGGTGTTTCTCGAACTATAAGATCTCTCTGCGTATACAGGGTGTAAGGGTTCTCTGCGTATACAGGGTGTATATACAGGGTGTTCGGAATGTGCAGACCTCAGTTATCCGTTCCGACGGGGCACAAGTTGGTAACTTCGTTATTTCTGGTCCTAGAGGGTTGAGACTTCGCCTGAGGGGGGTCACCCCAGGCACCCCCAGGGGGGTGGGGAGGCGGTGTTGCCAGATTGTGCAAAAATTCCCAGATGTTGGGGAAATTCTGGAGATGTGGCAACACCGCACCTACGTCTCTTGAAGTGCTTTGTAACAATATAGAATGTCACCTACCTCATTTTTTTGCCTAGCTATAATACAACCTTCCATTCCTTAAAACCAGTAGTGCTTTTAGTAAAACTATATTCAATTACCACATAAAGTCCAATACCAGGTAAGCGGATGTGCAAACACGACTAAATAAACACAATCGAATATTGTTCGATTAATCAAAATTCAGTTTTCCGATCATTTTTATCGTTTTAACCCGTCGGACGTACATTGTATAAATGAATTACGGTTTGTGCGTCAGATTTAATTCAATTTTGGAAAAAGTGGGGGACCTTTATGTGCCATTGTTGGCTGCTGAGTACATTGATGTATATACATATACTATAAATTCAATAGTAATCTGCGTTAGCGATATAAAGCCGACCCAGTGTGTGTTAGGGCCTATTATCGTTGGAAATTGAAGTGAAGCGTTCGGCTATGGATATTGACATTCTGGATGCATTTATTGCCGGGCGAGCGATACATTCATGAGTGTTTGAAATAAATAGCCACACACCGAGGTCCCTCCGACAGAAGCTTAGAATGACGCCGAATACTATTTTTATTAGTGAATTTTCACGGAAAAAATCACTAATAAGGAGATCGCGACTTTCGAAGTTTTAAGAAATTTCCTCAATGAGTGCGAACTATCCCCCCTAAAACACATATCCGGGGTCAGTTTCATATATATATATATATATATATATATATATATATATATATATATATATATATATATATATATATATATATATATATATATATATATATATATATATATATAGGCTGTCCAAATAGTGTGTAATTCCTCTATATATCTCTTACCCAAAGAGCTAGCCGAAAAAACTTTGCACAAAATTTTCTTTTAATTATCTAGACTATGTCACGAAAATATATTCAGCTTTGCGCAACTTCCGGTTACACCGGAAGTTGCTATCAACTTTTTTATTTCAAATAAAATGTTATACTTTTTATTATATTTTTGAATAGAGATGAAAAAATAAGTGCGACTTTGTGTAGCATTCTCTATAGCTATCATTGATATTTGTGAAAATATTGCGACTTTCTTTTTTTTAGCTCCAATTTATATGTTACTTCAAACATATGCTATGGGCTGAGTTTTGAGTTTCCTTGCCTTAAATCAGAAATATCAATAGACGACATTCAGTTTTAAGAATAATTTATTATTATTGTACAGGGTGTATTTCTTTTGGGTTACAACATACCTAATTTTAAAGTAACATAACTTGTGTTTTTCAAATGTAACATCCTATATTCTATGGATTGGTCACGTAGGTCATTCAATTCTGCATCGATGTAGTATGGGGTTCCCTATATCCATAGTTAATAGCTTTTAAGTTATAGTGGTTTGTTTTAGTTTCGCTTGTAAAAACTGTATTCTGTCAAATACAGTAGGCATAGAGAACGTAACAACTGATATTTATTGTGAGATGACAGATAAACGTCACTAAAATTTCAAATAGTTCTAATGTATCGTCTTTTTTAGGTTACTTTCTTATGCTAATGACTCAAGGTTTATATCTATAAACCTTGCCTATGACTGTTGTTTATTATTATTATTATTGTTATTATTATTATTATTATAGTTATGTAATATATAATAATAATAATAAACTAAAGTCAATAACATAAATAAATAAAAAATCTAAAAAAGTCTGGACGCAGCAAGTGCGTTATGGTAGTGAATTTTCATTAAAATGGTTTTAATAGCAAATATGTGTGTGTGTGTGTGTTTTTTAGAAAGCAGGCCTCAAATTTGGTTACCAGTATAACCTATATAGTAGAAACAATGTGGCATGTTTCATCAAAATAACTTTATAGTTTGTAAATATAAAAAAATTCCAAAAGCAAACTTAAAGTGTTCCGAAAAAACTAGTTTCTTGGCCAACCGTTTGAGTTAACAGGAAATTGGGCTATTCAAATTTGAGGCATTTAATGAAAATTCGCTACAATAACGCACTTTCTGCGTCCGGAATTTCTTTTCTTACAAACTTGCATTATATTTCGATAGAAAATGCAAAAATGCAATAACATAATAAAGCGTGTTCGATTAAAAAAAAGAAAATTTGTATCACCAACGACTTATGGGCCACTCTGTGATTGTATAAATATTTTTTAAGATGTAGCTCAAGACACCCTTTAATTAATGTATTTTTTTCGTATTTTGTCGAATAACGGATTTATTGAGCTTTATTGATTTTTTTACGAAAATTCGACAAAAGTTACATACCATTAAACGATAAAGTCTATAACTAGGACTACTGCAAAAGCATCAGAGAAAGGGTCTATTTGAAATAAATTTTCTGGAAATATTTTAGTAAAATAAAGGACAATAACAGTTGACACTAGAACTTCAGGCTTTGTAAAACATTTTTTTTTCAATAGCTCGTATTAGTTTCAGGTTGTTTGCCTAAATATTGCCAAGTTTGGCGTTTTAAATCGCGACTTTGACATTTTGAGGAAAACCTCAATTTATTTTTCTTTAAATGCCCATAACTTTTTTGTCTTTCAACCTACAGAGCTAAGTTTTAGTAAGTAATTTACCTGTAATCACGTAAACTCTCTAACCAAATTGGGTTGCTCTTACTGTGTTATTTGCGGAGATATAATTTTTTTTCAAAGGAAACACAAAATTCTCTGTGAAAACCTGGGTTGATTTTTCTGGTTAACGAACTTTATCCAAGCAACTTTTAAAAGGAAGGTATTCATCAAACTGAATCAAAATCGGCCCATTATTTTTTGAGTTATCGGTGTGATACATATATATATATATATATATATATATATATATATATATATATATATATATATATATATATATATATATATATATATATATATATATATATATATATATATATATACATATCAAAATTGAAACTAACCCCGGATATGTGTTCTAGGGCACCTAATTAGCGCTTATTTGAAGAATTTTTTTCAAAATTCAAAAGTTGGGATCTCCTCATTAGTGAATTTTTTTTAAGAAAATTCACTAAAAGACGATACATTAGAACAATTCGAAATTTTACTGACGTTTATCTGTTATCTCACAATAAATATCAGTTGTTACGTTCTCTGTGCCTCCTGTATCTGACAGAATACAATTTTTACAAGCGAAAGTAAAACAAACCACTATTACTCGCAAACTATAAACTATAGATATAGGGATACCCATATTACATCGATGCAGAATTGAATGACCTACCTGACCAATGCATAAAAGATAGGGTGTTCTATTTGAAAATAACAAGTTATGCCACTTTAAAGTTAGGTACGTTGTAGCCCAAAAGAAATACACCCTCTAAAATGATAAAACATTATTCTTTAACTATTTCAAAGAACTGATGTCGTCTATTGATATTTTGAATTTAAGGCAGGGAAACTCAGCCCATAGCATAGCTTTGAAGTAACATATAAATCGGAGCTAAAAAAAGGAAGTCGTAATATTTTCACAAATATCAAAGATAGCTATAGGGAATGCTATACAAAGTCACACTTATTTTTTAATGTCTATCCAAAAATGTAATAAAAAGTATAGCATTCTATTTGAAATAACGAAGTTGATAGCTACTTCCGGTGTAACCAGAAGCTGAGTGTATTTTTCTGGTATAGTCTAGATAATCACCAGATTTTTTTTTTACATTTTTTCGGCTAGCTCTTAGGGTAAGGGATATATAGAGGAATTACACACTGTTGGGACATCCTGTATATATCATACCGATAACTCAAAAACCAATGGGCGGATTTTACACAAATGTCCTTTTGCAAATGGCTTCGAAGAGTTCGTTAGCCACGAAAATCGGACTAGATTTTCGGGAAAACCTTTAGGTTTTCTTTTGGAAAAAACTTATGTCTCCGGAAATAACAAAGCTATGACAACCAAATTTGGTAAGCAGCTTTACATTGTAAAAAGTAAACTACACAATAAAAATTGGATTTCTAAGTTTGAAGTAAAAAAGTGATACGCATTTAATTAAGCGAAATTTTAGTACCACTAAAAGTCAGAGAAGACGCAATACCTAAATAACTTACGTGTTAAACAAAATCTATTAAATATTATAGACAATGTTTATTGTTTCATGGCACATAAAGGTCAAGAAATACGACAAAATACTTGAAAATTTTATTTCTGTAAGTATCAAACTGAATGTTTTAAACGTGAAAAGTAGTATAAGTAATCCGGTTTATGAATGGTAAATATTGCAAGAAATGTATATTGGGATGTTCTAGATTTATGCTACCCTTCTCATTTGTTAAAATAGTTTCAAAAATGCCTCTAAAATAGACCATACATATTACAAATAAATAACTAAAGACCATTATGCGTTATCTAGCTTTTATTTTACTCCCCTTTTCAAGCTACGGCAGTCTAGGGGGTTAGGTTAAACTTTTTACTTTTTTTGTCTTTTATTAAATTTTACCGTTATCTTATCAGATTATGTAACTCCAATATTTTTGGCGACTTTTTGTGAAAAAACATCTAATGAAAAAGTAAGGACTTTTCAGGCTTTTAATTTAGGTTTAATAGAAGCTATCGTTGCCCTTAGTTGGTATAACCACATCAAAAACAAAGTCCTTTTAAGCTCCAAGGGCAGCAAACCCTTCTAGACTCTTGCTAAATCTATTGGGAATAATTTCTGCAAGAGCACGTTCCCAACTCTTGTTTCAGGGGATGAAATTGTTTCTACCACCCTGGGCAATTCTACTCTCAACTCACCTCCAAATGTTCAACCGCCACGGGCATAAAATGACGGATATCTTTTTCAAAACTAAAATGGTACGAAAGATGCTCTCTTGTCTTAATACCAGGAAAGCCTCTGGCCTTGACGAGATCCCAGGAATTGTTCTCAAAAAATGTGCACCACAACTTGCTCCTATCCTGACTCGTCTGTTTCAGACATCTTGCAATAGAGGCATATTCCCTAGTAACTGGAAAACTGTTCGAGTACCACCCGTCCCAACAAAGGATCTAGCAACTACAGGGCTATTTATCTCCTTTCAGTCGTCTCTAAAGTGATGGAAAAGTACATAAACACCGAATTCCTAAAATTTCTTGAAAAACACAGTCTAATCCACGACTGGATTCCATCAGCACAGATCAACTACCGACCTACTTTCCTTTGTCACCCATTCTTGGAACAAGTCTATGGAACTACACGGTGAATCCCAGACTGTCGCTCAAGACATAACCAAAGCATTAGACCATGTCTGGCACGCAGCGCTGCTTAATAAACTTCCCGCCTATGGCCTACCACCAAAACTATGTACCTGGACGGCAAATTTGTTGTCGTGGATGGCTATTTCTCTAAACTGTATCCAATCAATGCAGGAGTCCCTCAAGGTTCAGTTTTAGCCCCTACTTTGTTTCCTCTCCACATCAATGACCTCCTCTCTAGCACATCCAACCCAGTTCACAGTTACACGGACGATAGTATCCTTTACTCAAATATACAATATTCTAAGCCTGTCTCTTTAGCCCAATTAGATGAGGATCGCAGACTCATGGACGGTTCTGTCTCCGTGGATCTCCAAAAAATATTAGACTGGGGAAGTAGAAATCTTGTACAATTCAACCCCACCGAATTACAGTCTTGCTTTCTATCTAATAAGAGATACACCAGCCCTAGACCCATCACAACGAACAACCAAGTTATGCAAAGTAATGAGTCCTTTTCACTTGTTGGAATTTCTGTGGAGCGAAATCTCAATTGTCACCGACATGTCACATCATTGCAGAAGCGGCTGCTGAGAAATTAGGTTTCATCTTCCGGACTCGCAAATACTTTTCATCAGCTAATCTCTATACCTTATATACTTCAAAAGTAAGGCAAAACCTCGAATACTGCTCTCACATTTGGTGACCTATCTCTCTCTCTCTCTCTTTTATAGATATCTGCATGGGCACTGCTCAGAGCAGTTTTCTTCCATAGTTCCTCCACCTGCTGCCTCAAACAGATCTACCAGGGGAACAGAGCGCACGCACCCTTTTACTGTCCAGGTCACCAGACATAGAACGTCTTGTTATGCCCGCTGTTTTGTCCCGAGGACTTCCAAGTTGTGGATTTACATGCCGGCACATGTTTTTCCTTCTCCTCCGAACCTCCAAACCTTCAAGTCCAGAATTAACAACAAGTTGCCTCTTTCCTCCTTGTCGACACCCACGGTATGATAGTATTTAAGCTGTAAGCCCTCGTAGTGTGTTGTTGAAATATAAAATATATATATATATAGAACCGTTGCATAGATAAAACAGACATAAAGATTTGTAATTTCAGAAGAGTTTGTTTTCTTCTCTGCAACCGGTTTTAATTTTTGTACATTGTCTCTATTATATAGGTTTTACTGGTAACCACATTTAATAGCTGCATTCATTAAAAATAGACAGAGGTATTTGCTATTAAAACATTTTTATGAAAATCCATTACCATAACGCAATTGCTGCGTCCAGACTTTTATATACAGGGTAATTCTGGAAGAATGGGAAGTATTTAAATGGTAGATTCACACATAAGTTTGAATGTCAACCATTGTTGAAATAAATGCAGTTAAAAAAATTTTATTGATTTTTATTTTATCTATGTTCAAAAGTAAAATTAGGAAATAAAAAAATCATAAACGGTAAATATTTAAATAACATTTAAAAAAATATCACCATCAACGTCGATGCACAATAGTGTCGCGATCATTTATTATTAAAGCGGCTGCATTCCTAATGCGCTCAAGTAATGCTTCCCTTGTGTCTACTCTAGTAGCGTATGCCAACGACTTCATCCACCCCCAAATAAAATAATCGAGTGGGTTTAGGTCTGGAGACCTTACTGGCCAATTTTATTGGACCCCCTCTACCAATCCAGCGTCCAGGAAAATGATTGTTTAAAAAATTTCGTACTTGCAGAGTAAAGTGGGGACAGGCCCCACCATGTTAGAAGTATAGCCGTTTTCGAACATTTAAAGGAAGATCTTCTAAAATTTCTGCTAAATTATCTTCTAGGAAATATAAATATCCTTCCCCAGTAAGACTGCCATCCAACACAAACAGTCCCCACAAACTGATCATTGATTAGGCCACACAAAATATTTATGCTGAATCGATGCTGAAAATTGCGTTCATTGTGAAAATTATTTACACCATCACGAGTGAATTGAGCCTCATAACTGAATAAAATGTATTCACTTACTGTCGGGTTTTCATAAATCCATTTACAAAATTTTAACCTTGAAACGTTATCACCTATGTTCAAGATGTTGATTTCCGATTCTCATCGTACTCTCCCTCGGATTTTCTTCAATAATGTTGAGAATGTCTTTTTTTTCGATTCGTACGTCAAGACCTTCTCCTTCAATAACAATCTTTGCGCTCGGAAAAACACCAATAATGTAAAGTCTTTAAAAAAGTTTTCTAATAGGGGCCCTTCGGTTTGGAAATCGCCGTCGATATTCGTTAACTGCGTGAACTGAGTGCCCATTACAAAACCCTTAAACAAAAATCATATCCGCGGATTTGATGATGGAGCGTAAAAGCGCAAGAAATTCTTCATCTGAAAGTACTAAGCTATGATATATTAATTTTGAGCTAATTCGGAATTACGAGCGAAAAATAAAATCTAATGCAATAAAACAAGCATAAGGGTTCACCTTAGCAATTAGTAGGCCATGGCTGGCCATAATGAAATTCTTTGTCCACAATAAAATTCTCATGCTTTAATCTAACATTTCTCACTGTAATTTCAACGTGTTTTGATCAGCAAAGTGATGAGCTAACTTGGGAAAAATATATTAAAAGGCAACTTCTTCGAACGCCGATATTTTGAATTTATTGTATACATTCACGGCAAGTGTCACATAATGGTTTCGAGAACATGTATGAGGGTTTTTTCGTCTGTTAACCCCTTAATAAGCTGGACAACTCTATGTGCATTTTATTCGAACATTCTATTAATTCTGATCACATATTGTCAAAATACTTTAGCATTCATTGAAGTATCCTGTCTCCAGTGCTGTTAAATAGTTGGAATGTCAAACTACGATCATATATCTTACAAACTGTTTGAAAATTTTTGAATAACTATTGTATTTTTTATAATAAATAAGCGAACAAAATATCTTCGTGAAGAATGATAAAGATTCGCTACTTGGTAACACACGTCTGACCTCTGTGTGAGTGTGTGTTTTGTTTCTTTAACGTAGGTCTATTTCCGCGACTATGGTCAATCACCGACGCCAGGGAGCAGTTTCACCTCACTATCCTGGAAATGTTGCCGAACCCATGCCTTTCTGTAAGGAGTCTTTAACGTGCCCAACATCGCATGGACACGTGACGGATGGCTTTACGCCCCCTCCGAAGGACGGAACGTGCAGCCATTCGACTCGCTCAAATACAATGCCAGAACCTCGGTTGATGTTAATTTACAGTTTGTACTGAAAAAGTGAAAGGAGTAACCTGGGATCGAACCCAGTACCCTTCGGTTTAGAGGTACACGTTCTTGCCCCTGAACCACCGAGGCTCCACGTCTGACCTTGTGATAAATATTTTCAAAAGAAATAGTATTACATGACCGTTGAAGTATTTAACTGATGGAGGTTTGATACAAAGAAACATTGTCGGTAAGGTAGCTCCCTAAAAAATTAAAATTAAAAAGTCTGGACGCAGCAAGTACGTTATGATAGTGAATTTTCATTAAAATGTTTTGAATAGCAAAAATGTGTGTTTTTTTAATGAAAGCAGGTATCAAATTTGGTTACCAGTATAACCTATATAGTAGAAACAATGTGCCATATACCATCAAACCAACTTTATTGTTTGAAAGTGTACAAAACTGTTTCGAAAATAAACTTAAAATGTTCCCGAAAAAACTAGCTTCCTGGCCAACGAACCTTATAGGTTAATAGCAAATTGAGCTATTCAAATTTGAAGCACTTAATAAAAATTCGCTACCATAACGCACTTGCTGCGTCTCGAATTGCTTTTATTACAACCATGCATTATAATTACGTGGTCGGATTTCGATACATTAAAGGTCAGCTCAGAACTGGCACGGAACGGAGGCAATCCGACTATGAAATTAAAACAAAGCATTGTTTAGTCTATTTGAACTGCGGAGATTTTAATAAAAATTCTCTACCATACCGCACTTGCTGCGTCCAGAATTTATTTTCTTACCAACATGCATTATAATTTTGTGGTGGAAATTAGATACGTTACAGGTCAGCTCAAAACTGGCATGGACCGGGGAATCCGACTATCTAATTAAAACAAAGCATTGTTTAATCTGGTTGAACTGAGCAGATTTTTCTGCCTAAGGAAGGGTACTCACAAAATTTGACCAAAATCGGCCCACTATTTTTGAATTATCGGTTTGATACACATAGACGTGTATGTATATATATATATATATATATATATATATATATATATATATATATATATATATATATATATATATATATATATATATATATATATATATGTATATATTGAAACTGACCCCAGATATGGGTTCTAGGTGCTCTTAGTTTGCGCTCATTTGAAATGTTTTTTTTTTCAAAATTCAAAATAAGCGATCTTCTCATTAGTAAATTTTTTAAAGAATATTCATTAAAAACTAAATCATTTCACTTAAAAACTTAGCATAATATTGAAGTAGGTAAATGTTGAAAATAATTAGGACCAATCATACTATTAAACCAACATATCAACAAATTAAACCTTAATCCAATAAATAGTCAAATTGAGCACCACCCACTTCCATACAATTGTATAAGTTTTGTTTAAATTTTTGCCTATCATTTGCAAGCGTTCCAGGAGTGATTCTCCTCTCCATTTTAATCTAAATGTCTTTCCATTACCTACTAGTGATGTGCAAAACCGTTATTTTCTAATAACAGTTGAAGCCGTTTACGTTATTTCATAAGAACGGTTGAAAATAACAGCTTCAGTTATTTATCTGTTATTTTGAACTGGATAGTCGATCGATATAGTATCCTACATTCCCAAAGCTGTGAGCGAGAGCGAGCACACTAGTATAAATAACGTGTTAAGTGTTAAGCATTATGTTATGAAGTAAAGTCCGCTCTATACTGCATAGCATACCTATACATATTTATCATTCCCAGTCTCATGTCCATTCATCCCGTTAACTAGTTAAATTTAACAGTTGCCGATGAAAACCGATGTTTATTCATCGAACTTAGTTGCAGTGGAACTGAAACAGATACGAGTCCGAATTCTAGTTTAGCGTAAAAAGCGGTATTTTGTACCTGTTATTTTTATAAATCCATAACTGGTGGTTACCGTTGAGGCTCGACAACCGCTTAAACATAACAGACAGTTAAATAACGACCCATCACTATTACCTACGCAAACCTCTAACAACATTTCTATCTTGTAATGGACACTGGTGAGGCCCAACTCAAGCATTAAGAATTCCTAGGGAAATGCATTAGTGATATTTCAAAAATTCATATCCTCTAACCTAATGACCGAAGTTCAAAAATTAAAAAGCAAGGTATAGGGAATCAAAAGCTCTTTTCAATGAGCTATCACATGACCCCTCTTCCCGTTTGAAAAAAATTGACAGATGACACCCCCGCTTGGGAGGGTAAAGTTTGGGCTATACTTTTTCGTCAAAAGTTGTCCCTCTCACAAGCGAACTTGACGTGTTTTAGATTTTTTCGGCAAAACCTTTTCCTGGCAGTTTTGGCTGCCAGCTCCTTTTCAATTGAGAACCTTATATATATATATATATATATATATATATATATATATATATATATATATATATAATATATATATATATATATATATATATATATATATATATATCGAGCATCGGTGGTTCAGTGGTAAGAACGTGTGCCTCTGAAGAGAATGGTACTGGGTTCGATCCCAGCGTGCTCCTTTCACTTTTTCAGTACATACTGTACAATTAACATCAACCGAAGTTCTGGCATTGTATTTGAGCAAGTTGAATGTCTGCACGTTCCGCCCTTCGGAGGGGCGTAAAGCCGTCGGTCCCGTGTCCATGCGATGTTGGGCACGTTAAAGATCCCTGCCCTTCTTACAGAAAGGCAGGGGTTCGGCAAAATTTCTAGGATAGTGCGATGAAACTGCTCCCTGGCGTCGGTGATGTAATTTTCGGAGAAAAAATTTTTTTCAAAAAGAAATTTTTAATTTGAATAACTCAACTAAAAAAGTTGAATTTTGGTACGTAGTAATATCTCTCCTGAGGCAACATATACAGTAAATTTCATTAAAACAGCTTTGTTACTTTCGGAGAACAAATTTTTTTTCGAAAGAAAACTCATAATTTTCCTGGAAAACCCTGTTCGATTTTTCTGGCTAAAGAACTCATCGAAGCCATTAAAAAAAGGCACTTTGCCAAGTTTCATTGAAATCGATTAATTATTTTCTGAGTTATCAGACGTATACATATATATATATATATATATATATATATATATATATATATATATATATATATATATATATATATATATATATATATATATATATATATATATATATATATATATATATATATATACATATATGTATATGTATAAACATATAAAAATTGAAGCTGACCCTGGATATAGGTTCTAAGGGGTCCTAGTTCGCACACATTTGAAAAAATTTTTGCAAAGTCTCACCATCGATACCTCTCTATTAGTGAATTTTTTTAAATAAAAATTCACTAAAATGATAGTGATCGAGTAAACAACACAGTGATTTTTTATCTCTCTATTTTGATGAAATTTTGTGGATATGTTGCCTTTTTTTCCCTCAAGGCTCGTCCGCGGCCTTGCCGCCTTGGGAAAGACCTTAATAAATACCAAAATTCAACTTTATAGGTTGATAGAATATTGAGTTTTAAAATTTTAAGCATTTAATAAAAATTCGCTACCATAACGCACTTGCTGCGTCCTGAACCTTTTTTTTTACATTTTTATAAAGGTTTTCCGTTAGACTAACATATTGTATTAGTTTTACTTACATTATTTATATGCTTACAAATAAATAAAAAATCACTTCCCAATTCTTAAAAAAAAATATATTTCGAATTGGCTTCTAGAGCACTAGATTTTGCAAAGTTTTACCGACACCCCCCTCCCCCCATACTTCCCGAGATCACCGCTATCACCGGCTACACGTTCCAAAGTCACCCTAATTAGTATTTGTCATTGCACATTTAAAAGACACACTTATCAGGAGCAACGAAAGTATGCCGACTTGGTAAAATGTAGAGAATTAATTAGTTCACTTTATTTTGCTGCCGTTACATTATCGGGTCGTCGCCAACCTATGATTTTAATATCAAATTGTTCACATCTCGGATCAGGATATCATAAGATCAGAAGATGTCTTTTTGTTTAAATACTATAGCGGATTACCACTGACTAAATAGATATGGTAAAACTCAATGATAATTATGGTAGGTAAGAGTATTCATTGACTACTTTCGGTGAAATATTTGAGGCTTCCTAAACTAAGATTTAAACCTTGAATACTTAGTTACCTACACTGCCTAATAATAGTAAATAAAACAGCCTTGCGCAATAATATAAGATCTTCGGTCGCTTAGCAACAACATACTACCTACATCTCATATAAGCGATGTTTACGATTGATAGTCAAACACGGCTATTTAAAAAAATAAATGTTTTAAATTTGAATAGCTCCATTTTCTGTAAACCTAGAAAGCTCAATTTTGGCGCAATTTTCCCAAAGCAATATGTACACAAAATTTCATCGAAATATCTTTGTAATTTTCGGAGAAAAAAATTTTTAGAAATTTTTTTCGAAAGAAAACTCAAAAATTTTCCGGAAAACCTTGTCCGATTTTCCTGGCTAACGAACTTATCCAAGCTATTAATTAAAGAAAGGAACTTGCCGAGTTTCATCAAAATCGGTTGATTTTTTTTTGAGTTAGCGGTTGGATACACACACACACACACACACACACACACACACACACACACACACACACACACACACACACACACACACACACACACACACACACACACACACACACACACACACACACACACACACACACACACACACACACACACACACACACACACACACACACACACACACACACACACACACACACACACACACACACACACACACACACACACACACACACACACACACACACACACACACACACACACACACACACACACACACACACACACACACACACACACACACACACACACACACACACACACACACACACACACACACACACACACACACACACACACACACACACACACACACACACACACACACACACACACACACACACACACACACACACACACACACACACACACACACACACACACACACACACACACACACACACACACACACACACACACACACACACACACACACACACACACACACACACACACACACACACACACACACACACACACACACACACACACACACACACACACACACACACACACACACACACACACACACACACACACACACACACACACACACACACACACACACACACACACACACACACACACACACACACACACACACACACACACACACACACACACACACACACACACACACACACACACACACACACACACACACACACACACACACACACACACACACACACACACACACACACACACACACACACACACACACACACACACACACACACACACACACACACACACACACACACACACACACACACACACACACACACACACACACACACACACACACACACACACACACACACACACACACACACACACACACACACACACACACACACACACACACACACACACACACACACACACACACACACACACACACACACACACACACACACACACACACACACACACACACACACACACACACACACACACACACACACACACACACACACACACACACACACACACACACACACACACACACACACACACACACACACACACACACACACACACACACACACACACACACACACACACACACACACACACACACACACACACACACACACACACACACACACACACACACACACACACACACACACACACACACACACACACACACACACACACACACACACACACACACACACACACACACACACACACACACACACACACACACACACACACACACACACACACACACACACACACACACACACACACACACACACACACACACACACACACACACACACACACACACACACACACACACACACACACACACACACACACACACACACACACACACACACACACACACACACACACACACACACACACACACACACACACACACACACACACACACACACACACACACACACACACACACACACACACACACACACACACACACACACACACACACACACACACACACACACACACACACACACACACACACACACACACACACACACACACACACACACACACACACACACACACACACACACACACACACACACACACACACACACACACACACACACACACACACACACACACACACACACACACACACACACACACACACACACACACACACACACACACACACACACACACACACACACACACACACACACACACACACACACACACACACACACACACACACACACACACACACACACACACACACACACACACACACACACACACACACACACACACACACACACACACACACACACACACACACACACACACACACACACACACACACACACACACACACACACACACACACACACACACACACACACACACACACACACACACACACACACACACACACACACACACACACACACACACACACACACACACACACACACACACACACACACACACACACACACACACACACACACACACACACACACACACACACACACACACACACACACACACACACACACACACACACACACACACACACACACACACACACACACACACACACACACACACACACACACACACACACACACACACACACACACACACACACACACACACACACACACACACACACACACACACACACACACACAGGCCTAGCAATATTAGTGACAACCCATCTTTAATTGTGTTTGTGGCAGCAAAGAAGATAGTACTGTAAATATAAGCGGAAAAAAATTAGTACACTACAGAAATGACTCATGTAAAGATACCTTCCCTAACAACAGAGTTATTCGCCTCATTCATTTGTGGCGACTCGAAGTTAATGGCTTTGTGCTCGTCCATTTGTGGCAACCTAGTTGTGTACGTTGTATGCCGTTACTGTTCAATATGACATTCAGTACTGTGGTGGGGAGTGGGCGATAAGTATGCCACAACTAGTTTTTTTTAATAATGGGGAGAGGACACTTTCTTGTGTCAGAATCACGACTCTTTATTTCATGTTATGACTACATAATACGTGTTATTGTAACAGTATGAAATATACAGTATGGAACAGCGAAATGGAATAAATTCATTATATTCAATTAAATTCAATATATTATTGTTCATATTTATATAAAATAAAATAAAAATTTAGATTTAAAAAAATTACATCCTGCAACGTGGAAACTTCGTCCCTTTGGAGTGACAGTTGCAACCCCAAAATTTTTCGTTATCTATTTAAAAATCCTTTGGTTTCAAAATTGATTGCAAAAATTAACAGTAAAAAAGTAAATTAATGTTATTGACGAACTTTGCCACAACACACTATAAAATTAGTAACTAATCGCGTTTCATTCTTGATAATAAGAGAGCAAGCAAAAACAATTTCACTGTCCTTTTTTGACGGTATCAGTTAAGAAGAAGACTTACAATTTATAAACATCCTTCATAGTTACCGTTGCTAAGTTTTGTTTAAAATGCCTTAGCAATATTCTGTGTGAGTTTAGTTGTCAGTTGCAACTCAGAAATGTGGTTTATTAAACAGAAGTGCATAAAATAATAATTATAATGTTTAAATAACTTCCTCTCATAGAAACCACTGCTATAGTTGGGTAAAAACATGAATAAAAAAATACCTGTTATTGCCATTTTGAAAGCTGCAGAGGGCTAAGAACTCTCCAGGTGGTATCAGTTAAGCACTGTCATTACTACAGCATACCCAACCATTCAATTAATTAACGACTTTGTAATTAGGAATGTATTATATATTGAACAGAATACCAAATATCAAAGAATAAAAATTAAGTCAATTGACTTATCTTAAAATAACGTTAAACGTACATAAATTAGATTAAAAGAAAAGAAGCCTTTATGCTTTGTAAACGCATACTTAAAGGATTTTTATCAATATAATATTTGTTATTTTGGAAAATATGATAGGATGTTAAGAACGTTATGTGAAGCACGTATCTAGCGGACTTCATAATTAATACCAAGAAATCTATATTTTGAGTCACTAAAATATGCATTTATATGGTAATTGAATGTTAATAGAAAACTATTATTTAATAAAACCAGGAAAAATCTCTAAAAAGGCCCTAAAAAAATCCTCAAAAATATTTTTTTTTTCTGAAGTAGAGCTCTAAAAAAGAAATTGGACAAAGTGGCAAAATATAATAGGTAGCATATAGTGATTATGTTACATGCGTAATAAAGTTTACGGTGTGTAAGATATGGACAATTTAATTGCTTAAAATGTCTGTGCAGATAGAAGTAAAATCATCCAGTTTTGCAGTGAGCTGTACTACACATTATAGCATACCAGTAAACAGTAATAAGGAATATACAAACCTTCAAAATTAAAACAAGTATTATATAACAAAGGAAGTGTTAAATAAAATTTATAACATTTGCACAACGAAACACCTACCTATAATTATTTCTGAAGAAGGTATAATTTGAAAATAGTATAAACATAAAGTAACTTTATTACAAATAAAAATTCACACTTGCATATGTTTTTTATGCATACAACATATATTTTTACTATCTAAAAACAAGAAAAACTAAGAATAACTTAAGTAAGTCTTAATCACAAAAAATTGAATTAACTTTTTCAAAAAAAATGTCAATGCCCAAAATGATTATGTAATTTTCAAGAAATTGTCATACAAATACAATATTAATAATTATTAAATTAAATTTCTATTCTAAAACACAATACCATGATTTTCATGCGAATTTTTAGGTAATTCGTTATTGCCTTACAGTTTTTTCCCTATCATTCTCTTATTTTTTTCGATATGATTTTTAACATGAAATTTCACATCAGTCCATCTTCTGTTCACTAATACTAGGTTGTCTTTCAAACACTTTTCGCATTCACTTTTACGAGGTACCATCTCTTTTGAAATTTGTACACGGAAATATTTTAAAACAGCTTCAGTTTCTTTCTTCGACCAGGGTTTTTTAACACATGTCTTTTTCAGAGATGTGCTTTTCTCTATACTGCTGTCTTTGCTTTGAGATTTATACTCACAAGACTTAAAGTCACTACTTTTCACCTTTATGTCATATTGGTGTTTCGAGGATTGGAGATCGATATCATCCGAGTCTAGCAAGTTAGCATCTTCCCTCTCTGAATTGTCATCGTCTTCTTCTAGGGTTGGTAATTCTGAAAAATGACAAAATGGTACAAACTTATAATAGAAAAATTACTCAGACTCACCTGTAATTTCGATATCTTCTAAAAATTTTCCAGCGAAATTACTTGCTTCACCTTTATCTATAGCTAGTAAGATTCTACTAATTTTTGTAAGCTCAACTGCGCTCTCATGCAATCTATAAAATTCTCTATGAACACGTATGTCGTGGCCAAGGTGCTTAGCCAGCCAGTCACTTTCGTTTTCGCTAAGATTGAAAATTTGAGAAACAGTCGCTATGTATTTGCGCAGTTTAGTTGCATTTACGTTATCTGGTGCATCTAGTTCAGCCTTAAAAGCAAACTTTTTCAAACAGTCATGTCCCCTTAAGTGTGAAAGAGAATCGTGCGATCGAGCAAAAATATAAGGATTTGCTGTATTTATTCCACATAAATCGCGATAATATAATAATAAATCAATACCAGATTTTAACTCAGGGGTCAGTATTATTGGTACTCTCCTACCTCTTTTACCTTCTATATCGACAACTATCATTGTATCTGCTAATTTATTTTCGAATTTTGACAAGGATTTCTTTAATTCTTCTGTCGTTTGATCTGACCATAGTGGCCTCGTCATATACTGTCTTATCGTCATTTTTGCCACTTCACCCGATCTTCTTTTGTTGAATAGTACTAGACGGCTTAACAGTATAGCAGCTATGTTGGTCCAAGCGACTACTGATTTGGTACTCTTTAGTTGTTCTTTAAATTGATTAAGTTCTTTCTTTAAATATATGTTTAATTTAATTAAGTCAGATGTAATAGGCAACAACTGGCTGGAATTGAACTTTCTTCTGTGGAGGGTATTCAATGCATTTGACGATATTTTAATACCCCATTCTAGATCCATTATTGACAGAAAAGATAATAGCTCTTCATTTCTCTTTAAATCTCCCTTTCTCAGTGCTTCTCCTCTAGCTATGCCCACAATTTTTTTTAAGTTATAACCAATCTTTAAGCCTAAAGACGGAGTTCCAAAATCTGGTCTGGTTGTCAAGCTTGTAGTAACAGTACACAACATTTTTGTACATGTTACAATTTTATCAAAATTTTTGGGAGACAAACACCTATTTAAATAATTTAGTTCAGGATCACATTTCCTTATCTGCAGCATTAGTCTAGCCAGCTGTCTCATAGACTGTCTAATCAGCTCGCACTGGGTCACGTCATACTTTTCATACATCATATTGCCAAATTTTAAAATTAGATCGTCCTCTTTGCAAACTTGAGAAACTTCGTCATTAATCATCTTGCTTAAAATATTGTTTATAAAATTGATATCAATCGAAGGAGAGTATATGCCATTCAAAAGAGAATTACATTCAGAAAGCGTATTTCTGCCACCAGTGTTTTTCTTCTCAATACAATTTTTCAGTTTTATATGTGCAGATATATTCTTTTTAAGCATAAAGCCTAAACAATCTGGACACGGACCATAATCCTTGTAGCTATATTTTTCTTTTTCATTTGGAGTAGGAATTCTTAATAAAATGAGCTCTCCTTTTTTAATTCTTATCACCTCACAGTTATGGTAGAAGTCTCCAATTCGTTGCAACTTTCCATATTCTATTCTCCTTTTTCTACTGTTTTTTGGAATTGCCATTATTTTGTTAATTTCTATATCTTCCTTGTGAATTTTCTCAAAATGTCTAGGTAAGTTACATAAAACAGACTGGCATATGTAGCAGCAATGCCGTTTATCACGTTTCCTTTTACCTGTATGGCTTTTTCTTGACTGGCGAATTACAATCTTGTCTGAGCTGTTATCACTAATAGATAACTCTGCTCCGTCATCTAATGAAAAAATATCATCTTGTGTCGTTGAAGTTATATATTTTTCAAGAGAATTATTTTCAACTATTTTTTTTTCTTTATCATTTTGAAGTTTTGAATTCAATAATTCTTCTTTTGATGAAGTTACTATGTTTGTGTCATTTAGTTTATTCTCGTCTCCAGCAGATTTGTTTTGTTTTTTAAACCATACCGAAGGTTCGCCAAATGACAGGTGTGAGAAAAGTTTATTTTTTCCATAACTATCGTCGGAATCAGAACCTTCCAATGAATCAGGTATGTATTCAGTATCAGAAGAACTACATGATGGTTCGTTATAGTCACAATTTGGTGAATCGTCAAGTATCGAATCATATCTGACATCTAAAAATGAAAGAGGATATAATGATTATGGAAATCTGAAAACGTGCTTTTTTAATTAATTATTTTTATATTTTTACCAAATGTCACGTAAACAATTACGTTCTTGTTTTTACTCTCAAAAAGGGGGCTAACATTCAGTACTAATTTTTTACTTGGAATTTTGTGAAATTTCCGAATTTTATTGATTAATTTCTCCTCGTTAAAAGGCATCTCATCAGTACCTTAAGAATCAACACGTTTCACTACAGATGCTGATAAAGTGAATAAATGAACAGCCACACTGTGTATGACTAAATATTAGTTTTTCATAAATACATCACCCTTTCGAATGCAATTTTTTAATGAAAGTTAGATAGATGTTATTAGTTTCGATGTAAAACGAAATTCAGGTTAATGTTATCAATATCAATAGTAAAAGTATCAATAAAAAAGTTCGGAACGCAGCAAATGCTTTATGGTAGTGAATTTTTATTAAATTAAAATTTAAATAACACTTTTCTATACACTTAAAAATTTGAATTTTGGTGTGTAGTAAGGTCTTCCCTAGTGCAACATATCGACCAAATTTCTTTAAAATCACCTTGTAATTTTCGGAGAAAAAAGTTTTTTTCGAAAGAAAATTCAAAATTTTAGTAACTCAATTATTAATAAACTTAGAAAGTTGAATTTTGGTGCGTTGTAAGGCCTTTCTTAGAGCAACATATTCACCAAATTTCATTAAAATATCTTTGTAATTTTCGGAGAAAAAATTTTTTTTTCGAAAGAAAACTCAAAAATTTTCCGGAAAACCTTGTCCGATTTTCCTGGTTAACGAACTCATCTAAGCCATTAATAAAAGAAAGTCACTTGCCAAGTTTCATTAAAATCGGTTAATTATTTTTTGAGTTATCGGTTGGATACATACATACATACATACATACATATATATATATATATATATATATATATATATATATATATATATATATATATATATATATATATATATATATATATATATATATATATATATATATATATATATATCAACGTATAAAAATTTAAACTGACCGCGGATATGGATCCTAGGTGTCCTAATTCGCGCTTATTTGAAAAATTTTTTGCAAAGTCTCACCACCAATATTAGTGATTTTTTTTAACAAAAATTCACTAAAAAGTGTATTATCAATAAAGTGAAGTATCAACAAATTTTGCACCCTACTACATTTTCGTTGCTTTACCATAAAATTGAATATTTGACACCTCACGGGAGGTGCGTTATATATACAGTGTGGAACAGCCAAATGGAATAAACTCAGTACCTTAATTATTGTGCATATTTATAATAAATCCCGAAACAGAACAATTTTAGATTAAAAAATTACATCATGCAACATGAAAACTGCACCCCTATATTCAACCCCCTTGGACTGACAATTATAGCCCCTAAATTTTTAAATTGTAAGTAGTGGCTTGTGATACCTCACTTGTAGGATCTCTTCACCTTCAATTCAAAAATGATACGGTTCTAGAACTTATTGGAAAAATTAGCAGCAATATAATTATTTCATCTCATTGGTGCACTTCGATAAAACATACTAAAAAATTAATAACTAATCGCGTTTCATTCTTAGTACCATTCGATTTGACTGCTCTACACTGTATATAAAATCAATGATCTTAAGGACCATTTTTAGTTAAAAAACTGCCAGTTAGGGAAGTTTCAGCTTTCCATAGTGATTCTTACAGTAATTAAGGAATTGTCAGCTTTTGGTGAATTTTTATCTTAAAAAAAAATCGCTAACAGGGGGTATCGATGGTTAGAATTTACAAAAGTTTTTTCAAATGAGCGCAAACTAGGAGCCTAGAGCCCAAAGCCCAAAGCCCATATCCAGGGTCAGTTTTTTAACGATAACTCAAAAAGTTAGTTATTAACCGATTTTGATTAAACTCGGCAAGAATCTTGCTTTTAATGATAGCCTGGATGACTTCGTTAAGCCACGAAAATTAATTGGACAAGGCTTTCCGGGAAAATGTTGAGTTTTCTTTCGAAAAAAATTTTATCTCCGAAAATTACAAAGCTATTTTGATGAAATTTGGTGGATATGTTGCCTTGTGAAAGATCTTACCACATACCGAAATTTAACTTTTTAGGTTTATAGAAAATTGAGTTATTCAAATTTGAAGCATTTAATGAAAATTCGCTACCATAACGCACTTGCTTCGTCTCGAACGTTTTTCCATTGTTACCCATTTACAGGTGGTGGAAAAAAATAGGAGCCTAATAAACAACATGTGCTACTAAGTTCCAGGGTAAAACTATACAAGCGTGTAGAATGTAATGTTCCATTTTAATTCATAAATATATAGAATTAAACAAAAGATACATAAGGATAGACAGGTGGCAGAATATCATGAATGTAAATCGTAGTATAAAATAAACTTGTATACTATTTTATTTTCGTTGTTTTATGGAAACATTAATTTATTTTAAGCAACCGCAGTTGGAAGGTATGGTTTTGGCACACAAGCTCGACTTGAGAGCCTAAATAGAAACACACTTCTGAAGTTTCAACCATCCAAATTGATCAGTACAGTAAGTACTGAAGTGCCAATTTTTAACATTCACCCTCTATACGGGGTAGTATTTCCACCAGAGAAAGTTTAAAATATTTTTCGCCAGGTCTCAGGGCGCAAGTACACATTCCTGTGAAATGTAATTATATCCTAATTATGTGCATGCTGCAGACATAGGTTCCGTTTTTGAAAAAGAAACCCTAAAAATGTCTTATTATCTATAAGAAAGGAAACCTGTCAGTGGTAGAAATCCGAAAAAAAGGTTTCAGGTTCACATATCAATTCACTGAAGATTGGCTCCATATTTTTATCCTAAACTGTTGTAAACTATGAATTTTAAATTGGACTTTGCCGCATTTATTTAAAGTTTTTATTAAATGTCTAGTGGATTATTAATAATTGATCAAAATTAACCAATAAAAAAGAACTTACCTGTTTGTTCTTGTTCTTTCATAATGCCTTGAGTGGCTAATGCTACAAGCATCTTTCCCCTACTATTCATGTCTATTTATCTAGAAGTACAAAAACTAAATTTAGCTTAGTAAGCACATATAAAACTCGGCGTTATTAGCGAATTTTCATTAAAAAAAAAAGAGAATTCGAAAAATTGTTTATTAAAAGAGTGCGAATTTGGGCTCCTAGAACCCGAAACCAAGGTCCGTTTGAATTTATATATATATATATATATATATATATATATATATATATATATATATATATATATATATATATATATATATATATATATATATATATATATATATATATATATATATATATATCCGAGAGATAACTCAAAAAATACTAAACCGATTTAAATGAAACTTTGAACATATTTTTACTTTATTAAGGCCACAGACGAGTTGGTTAGCCAGTTTTTCTTTTAAAAAAGTTATCTTAAAAAATAACAAAGTTACTTTATGCAACTTGGTACATTTGTTGCCCCGGTAAACACCTTGCTATACACCAAAATTCAATTTTGTAGGTTTTATAGCAAATTAAGCTATTCAAATTTGAAGCATTTAATAAAAATTGGCTACCATAACGCACTTGCTGCGTCCCGAACTTTTTTTATATTTCCTGCAAATTAAAAAGTAGGTTCTATTACGGTTGTTAATAATCTTTCAAATTAAAACATTTTTTCTCGTTAGAGCTGATTTTAATCTGAAGTGGAGCACCTCCTACTAAAGAACTGAAAATTTTCAAGACATTTAAAATACGTTATAAACTTATAAATGCAAACCAATAATTTTTCTCGCTCGCTTAGATCAGCTGTTCACTATTTATAGAAACTCTGATACGCAAATTTGATCTGTAGCTTTAATCCCAGCAGTCCGCTGAAGAACAAAACTAGATTTCAAATTAGGTTACCTAAAAAAAAGCGGCATAATAAAATAGCACACCTATGTAAAATACCCATTCGTATAGTAAAACATACTGGCGGCAGTTTTAGATACCTGCGGTAAAAGCAAACTTCAAAACAAACAATACAGCAACGGCGCGAAATCAAGAAGAGACGCGGGAAGGAGTCCAATCCAAACACATATCATTTAGCCATCTATGTGAATTTAACTAAAAATTGTCTATATAAATAATTAATAATGAGACAGTTGATATCTATCACACTATTCATATGATCCGATGTTAGGTTAAATTTAAAGCGGGAAAAATACATTACTTTGAGAATAATAATTAGGATAAAACTTACCTTTTTGTTTAACGTGTAATATATCTATAAAACAACACAACACCTGTTAAAACTATTGAGCACATAAAATTAAAATAAAGTAAAATTAATTATCTTGGTTTTTACGTTAGCTGCCGTATAACACAATCAACACTACTTGAAAAATCTTAAAACATCCACAGTTCACACTCTATGACCCCTCTTGTCCCTTAAATCACTGTTGTTAGTGTATTTTAGTTATCAAATCACAACCAGAGGGCGCACTAACCAGTACAACTCGGGGCGCTACAAATATAGAAGAACATAACGACATGCATAAAATATATTTGGAGCACCCATACACAGTTTGGTATTTTTTTAGGGCTGGACCTATTTATTAGAGGTGGGGACACGCGAGTTTAGTCGTATCCAATTGTGGACCTCCAAGAAATATTATTCTATAGCAACAAGAAGGGTTGAAGGCCTAGTATCACGAAAATTGGCGTTTAAAATTGTGGAATACGCGTGCATGTATGCCACCATCTGAAACGATACCACAACTGTATTCTGAGCACGCACGAGTATGTCACTAATATGGCAAGGCGTACACACACACACACACACACACACACACACACACACACACACACACACACACACACACACACACGCACACACACACACACACACACACACACACACACACACACACACACACACACACACACACACACACACACACACATATATATATATATATATATATATATATATATATATATATATATATATATATATATATATATATATATATATATATATATATATATATATATATATATATATATATATATATATATATATATATACATGGGTTTTCATTCGAAAAAAAAGTGACAAAGCTATCGTAACCAAATTTGGTACGTAAATTTACTTTGTAAAAAGTATGTACCAAAATTTAGATTTCTATGTTATAATAAAAAAGATTTATGTATCTAGTTTTAAAAAAATATTTGGTGCCAGATTATTTCTATGAAAATTCACTACCATGCGTCCAGCCTTTTATATTTTCTTAGCTAAATTTCAGGTCGCATAAAGGATTCACCTTGTTTCTTTGCAGCAAAAATACCTCAAACTCAATTATTACAGCCACTGACACACGTTGAATCAACAAGAAATACCTGCAACTTATATTTTTCTAATATCTATATTTCTTATACGCTTCGGGAAATAGAAATCGAAATAGTGGAAATGTGAAATCCTCTTGGTTCCGTTAGAGTTAAAGCAGCAAATGTGCACAAACTCTGTAAATTTCCTTTTGCGGTGACTTCCGCGAACCGTTTGTACTAAAAGAATGTTGCAGGAACGTCTTCAATATATCTCAGCACACAGCCATATATCATGTTTTCCATTAACGCTTCTGAGAGGGAACGAAATAAACTGTGGGACCATGAAATTTTATTCGACGTGCTTATTTATGGGGATTAATATCTATTACGATTATTTTCTCATATATATGTTAAAACGATTATTGAGCTGTTTTTACCGTATAGGGGGCAGTAGAAAGTAATAAACGATTGGACGCATCAATGGTAGCGAATTTCCATAGAAATGGTATACGCAATTGTTTTTACGAAAATTACGTATGCGCCCAGAAAACATAAAATTTGCATCAAATGTTTGTGTGTGTGTGTGTGTGTGTGTGTGTGTGTGTGTGTGTGTGTGTGTGTGTGTTTTGTTTCTTTAACGTCGGCCTATTTCCGCGACTATGGCCAATCACCGACGCCAGGGAGCAGTTTCACCTCACCATCCTGGAAATTTTGCCGAACCCCTGCCTTTCTGTAAGCAGGGTAGAGATATTTAACGTGCCCAACATCGCATGGACACGGGACCGACGGCTTTACGCCCCCTCCGAAGGGCGGAACGTGCAGACATTCACTTGCTCAAATACAATGCCAGAACCTCGGTTTATATTAATGTTACAGTTTGTACTGAAAAAGTGAAAGGAGAACCCTGGGATCGGACCCAGTACGCTTCGGTTCAGAAGCACACGTTCTTACCTCTGAACCACCGAGGCTCTGCATCAAATGTTTAATCGAATTTGTCTACCATATACAATATTTTGGTCTTGTGCAGTGCCTTGACGTCCAGCGGCAACCAAAACATTGTTTGATTAAACGCTTATAACTTTTGTGAGCTTTTAACTTAGAGATCTGAATTTTGACGCAAACCTGCGTACCAAATTAGGTTGCCATAGATTTATTTTTTTTTAATTAAAAAATTTTTCGAATGAAGGCCTATAATTTTCCTGGAAAAACTAATTCAAGTGTCTTGGCTAACAAACTTGTTTGTTAGCTACGTACCAAATTTGTGCTACCTACCACATTTCATGAACACCGGCGTATGGGTTCTAGGGGCGCTAGCTGTAACGTTTTACCTGTTTTTGTTATTTTTGTATTATTATATATCAATCGTAGACATAATTGTTGACGTCATTGCTTCTGCTGTTCGAATAACTGCCTACTTTGTGGTTTGGTATAGAGGGCCATGACATCTTAATTTCATCGTGGACTTTCCGAATGAGAAATGTCACTCGTATCTGAGGCCTTTAAATGCCCACACCGATCTAATAATTTCTCTCTCAATTCGTCTAAATATCCTAGGTGCACAACTCGTAAAATTAAAGCGTAGGAAAAGATATTAGTTCCATTGAGCAATCCTGCTCACTGGGAGACATCCAGAACAACACGTTGAGAAGGGGGCAAACCAACACGTTCAAAGGGGCGCCAACATGTTCATGCAGCGCAACGCGATCAAAAGGAGGCAAACTAACACGCTTAGAAGGAGGCCCAACGCAAAAATACGTCCAAAGGGAGCTAACACGTTTATAAGGAAGCGAACGCCATCACTCCAGAAGGCAATCTATTCAAAGGGTGCCCATTAAATCCGGAGAACATGTTGCAACCAAGAGGCCAATACCTAGATGCACTCATATCACCTTAGTAGAAGTCTTGCCACCTTCACAGCAGAAATCAACGTTAAGTAAAATTTTCTGAATTTGAGTGATTTTCTTCAACTTATTTTTCAAGTTTTAAACTACCAATTTTAAATTCTTGCATTTTGTCATCAAACACCATTCTATTTTAGATTGTAAATTATTTAACATTGTTAACCTTCAATGTTTTATTTTATAATAAATAATATAAACAATATCTCTGTTCTTTTATTGTGTAGTTTCATTGCACATAAAGAAAATTTGGACGCCGCAAGTGCGTTATGGAAGTAAATTTTCATTAAATAAAAATTTAATAGTAAATATGGCTCTCTAATGCAAGCAGGCATCAATCTGGTTACCATTTTAGCCTATATAGTAGAAAAAATTTACCATATTTTATGAGAATAACTTATTGTTTGATAATCTTCGGAAAATAAACATAAAATGTTTCCAAGAAAACTAATTTCCTAGCCAACAAACCTCAAATTGAGTTATTGAAATTCGAAACATTTAATAACAATTCGCTACCAAAACGCACTTACTGCGTCTCGATTTATTTTCTTACAAACATGCATCATATTTCGATAAAAAATGCAAAAATGCATTAATATAAGTTCGTATAAAGATATATATGTTCGAAAAAAAATATTTGGTATCACTAATGACTTATGGGCCATCCTGTGATTGTCAAACTAATTTTATAAGATGCAGCTCAAGACCCCCTGTAATTAACGTATACAACTTTTTCTCGTACCTTGTATAATAACAGTTATATATAGGGGGCCTAGTTTGCGCTCATTTAAAGAAATGTTTTTAAAATTTAAAAGTCGCGGTGTCCTCATTAAAAGAATATTTTCTACGAAAATTAGTTAAAAATTATAGACTATAAACATAACTAAAATTACCGCCAAAGCATCAGAGAGAGTGTATATGTAAAATGAAATTTCTGGAAACATTTTAGTAAAATGAAGGACAACTACGGTTAAAGCTGAAGCCTAAGGGTGTGCAAAACATTCTTCTTGCGGCATTTTCTTTTGATAGCCCCTATTTGTTTCAGGTTCTTTGCCTAAATGTTGAGAATTTTGACGTTTAAAATCAAGACTTTGACGTTTTGAGGAAAACTCCATTTTTTTTCTTTAGCTGCCCATAACTTTTTCGTCTTCGAACTTACAGACCAAAATTTTGGCACATGGTCTATTCTTTATAATACGCGTACCAAATTTAGTTGCCCTTACGTTGTTATTCCCTTAGATATATTTTTTTTCTGAAAGGAAACAAAATTTTCCAGGGAAACCTGCACCGATTTTCCTGGCCAACGAACTTATCCACGCCACTTGTAAAGGTTAGGTAATCAACAAATTTTATCAAAATCGGCCCCATTTTTTTATTACCGGTGTGATACATATATATATATATATATATATATATATATATATATATATATATATATATATATATATATATATATACAGGATGTCCCACGTAGACCTTCCATTAGCCGTTTGTGGAGTACGGCTCACAATTGAATTCTGAAAATTCACGCACGTGGGTCTCTCGAAATTTCCAGTTCACTGAAAATATTGACGTTAGTATGGGACTTCCGGCTATACCGGAAGTAGACGTCAAATTTCTTAATTCAAATAGAAGATGGTGTTTTTTATTACGGATCTAGATTGCCCGTCAAATTATATCGTAGGTTTTTTAACATCAATGTGATTTTTTTCAACCATTTTCGTGATGTTTGATTTTTTTCAAAAATGTCTTAAAAAACATTGTCACATTTATACACCTGTATCTCTCTTATTTTTCAACCTGAAGAGTTGAAATTTTAAAATGCAAATTCTGAAATGCCAAAAATATTAGGAATTTACTAAAGCTAGTACAAGTTAGACAAGCTGTCTGAAATAGACCGGTCAATCGTGACAACTTTAAAACCTAATAACTCTCTTATTTTAAATAAAACACCCTATATTTTATAAGGTGAGTTCATGTACTTTTTATTGTTATTTCCATTGGTATCAGCATTTCCTATACCTACGGTAAAGGTAAGATGCTTACTGGCAATTAGGCCATTGCTGACCCTTTTTGCTCATCTAAACTAACCTACCCTCCACCTTGAGCTCGATCTCAACGACGACAGTGATTTGAAAAATCATCCGCCGCCGGTGAGGATCGAACCGTCGACCCCCGAGTCCGTATTGGAAAGTCTGAATCGACTTCCCCGCACGGCCACGGAAGCGCTCTTCCTATATCTAAGTCTCACCGATTTGAAGATATTTAAACATTATTTGCGATAAGAAATAATTATTAGTCAGGTTGTCTATCAGATGACAATTTTTAACGTCATCTTCCGACATAAGTAAAATATGCGACGACTTTTGAATATAACTTTCATTTACGAGGAGTATAATCGAATTATTAACGGAAGATCGCGTGTGATTGCAAAGAGATTTCCACATAAACACATATCAACTCATTATAAAGCATTATTAGGGAACAAAGAGATTTGTGTGTTATCACTTCAAAACAAATGTTCGCAATTTGCAACGTTTTTCGAGGCATATTTGCGATAAGAAATAATTATCAGTCAAGTTATCAGGTTGCCTAGGAGATGAAAATTTTAAACGTCATCTTCCGACAGTAAACTTAATGGTTGTACTACAAAGTACTTTTGTCAATTGTATTTTAATAAAAGAGAGCATTTTCCACAATACTGGCACACTTTAATTACCCAAACGATGACTTTTTGGATTTAATTATTATTTACGGGGAGTGTAATCTAATTGTTAGCAGAACATGTCGTGTGTTTGCAGAGAGATTTCCAGATAGACATAGACCAACGCCTGACATGATCGGAAGACTATTAAAAATTGTTCTGAGAATGGAACGTTTCGTTCAGAAGGTAATAAAAATAACCCGCTATTGGATAATGAAGAGACAAATAAATGTTTTGTAATTTTTTATTGCTTATCCGCATGCGTCAATCAGAGACTGCAGCAGAAATTTGCTTCTTTCAAGAGGAACTATTCACAGAATTCTAAAAATTAACAAATGGGCACCATTCCCGTTATCTTTAATACACCATTTAGAACCTTGGGATTTTTCCCGGCATGTATAATTCTGCGAATGGTATCTTTAGAAAACTCAAGAAGATGAACATTTCTCAAGAAAAATTATACGGTGTGATGAGTCTAAATTTTCAAAGAGTTGCAAATTCAATCGTCACAACAGTCACTAGGTTCCGAACTAGGTGGCGACGCGTTCACCACTCACTTAGTGTTTTAAGACTGGCTATACGATAGCCGTGTTATTTTTGGTGCATTTTTGCTACAATTAGTATGCCGTACTGAAGAGCTCTAATGAGAGCGAAACCGGTCTACGGTTCTAATTGTTGCGAGAATGCATCTAGTCTTACATACTTTGTCCCTATATTGGGGTAGAAATGGGCCAGGGCTAACAATTTTTTAAATTGTTAGTTAGTTGTATACTGTCTCTATTTTTAACACTCTGTGTTATTTGGAGCGGGCGTGACAACATAGTACTTGGTTCCGAACTAGGTGGCGACACGTTCACCACTCACTTAGTGAATACTGAATTTTATTTGCATGTTAGTATATTATGTTATTAAAATATTAATTAGACTTACTGAAACGATATTTGAAAATATGACCCTTTTATTCATATAAGTAATGATGGTAAGATTTAAAAAAAAGGTAAGAACGAATTCTAAAAGTGCAATATTCACAGGTCCTGGTTATTGTCGCATTCTTCAGCAAGTAATAATACCAGCGCTGAACTCCTTGCATGAACACGAAGCTGCAGAAATTTGGTGTCAACAAGATGGATCCCCACCACACAACTCAGAGATAGTAAGCAACCTACTCCAGGAAACACTTGAAGACAGATGGATAGCTAACGGTGGTCCTCATCTATTTGAAATATAACTTTGTAATTAATTTAGCCTGTTTTGATTTTAAATATGTTTTTATAAAGTGTAATAACATCTATTGTAACGAGGCGTGATTTAGTGATATGGTTTTGGATATTATTTAATTCATGTATTATGAATTTTGGCTTTAGTATTGATGTATGATAAGTATTTAATTTTGAAAAGGTAATGCCATTTTCTGTTGTTAATACTATTTTCTGAATATTAATTAAGAAGTAGCTTATTTGTGTAAAAAGTTCCAAGTGCTGTACACTATGGAAATTTGTTAATTGTTCGCTTTTTAAGCTGTCAATTGTGTAATCTAAATCGTTTATTCTATTTACTATTATTTCCTGACTATGATCCAGTTTTACTATGATCTTATTAAATTTTGATATAGCCCCTATCATTAGGGACGTTTGAGAGCTTAACAATTGGTGCATTTCGTTCTGGTCTTTACTTCGAATATATCCGTCTTCTGCATCTAAATTGCCTGTAATAGACTTAAATATTGATCCCAATCGGTTTCTAATACCTTTCCTTTTTCTACCATTAATATTATTATTTCTATTATTATAATTATACATAATATTAATATTGGAAAATATCCTATAAAATATATCGTCTATGTTAGAGATTGTAAAATTTATTGACATTAAGAAATTTTGATATTCTAGTCTGTAGTAGTCATTTATGACTTTTTTGGAAATATGCATTAATCGTGTCATAGTCAGTCCATAACTGTGTAAGGTCATGTATATGTATTAGTCTCGATTTGTCGTTTTCTGAATATGCAAGTCCTAGTTTTCTGGTTAGTCTGCCTGGATTGTCTGTCAAGTCTTCTAACTGGGATTTTGTTGCCGTGAAGAGGATGGACCTGAAATACGAAGGTTTCGTAAATGTATGATTGATTGTTCGTCCGTTTTGTGGTTTGAGATAATTGCTTTGTTGTGTTCTAAAATAGAAGTGATTGAGTATATGATCCTGTAGATGGGTTTTTATGTTTTTTTTTATGAAACCCGGAAGGAATCTTTTTATATAGTGTGTCGCATTATTTAAAATGTTGGTTAGTGTCCTTGTTCGTACGTTTTAGCAGCTTGTATTTGGAATTTTCAATTCTGTCTTAACTTAAATAACTTTGTAAATTATTTTCATTAGTTCTTTGTGTTTACTGTTATATTACTGAGTGATAATTACTTCCGGATCGTGATTAATTAATTCTGGAGTATAGCCAAATATCAATTCAAAGGGTGATTTTAATGCTTGCGAGTGTATAGAGGAGTTATATGTAAAAATACAAGGCATTAAATTGTATCTTTGAATTTACTCTTAAATAATCTATAGTGTTCTATTAGGGTACTGTGGAATGTTTCGACTGGACCGTTTGACATCGGATTTTTCGGTGTTGTCAGATGTAATACAATTTGTTATGCTTTTAATAACTCTTTAACTGTTATATTTGAGAATTCAGTTCCTGGGTCACTAATTACTGATCTACTGCTTGCGTATTGGGGGAAATACTTGATTAATTTTTTAGCGATTTTTGTGGCATTTTTACTTTTAATTGGAAATGCTTGACCGAATTTACTAAAGGGGTCAAATATTGTCAGAAATTGTGATGTTTCAATTTTAAATGCGTCTACGTGCAAGGCTTATAAAGGTTTGGATGTTGTTGCTGTATATTTCAATGAAGTATGAACAAGATTTCTATTGTATTTGCACATTTTACATAATTCGCAGTTTTTAATGAACTCGTCGATGTGTTTCTTTGAGTTTGGAAAGTAATATTTATTTTTAATTCTTAAGTATGTTTCGTCCGTCCCTCTATGATTTGTTTTGCCTTTGTGATGAAAGATCAATTTTTATTTGAATTCTTCCTCGCTATTTATTTCCTCTAAAGCTAACATACATCTATAAAATTTGGGTAATTCTACATTGTTGAATTTTTGGTTGATTGCTGAGCTTATTAATTCGTAATCTCTCTTATTTATAAATACACGGTGATATTTTCTGAGGTAAACAATATTCTTCAGTAAAATCCTCTATCTGATCTGGCTCATTTAAATTTAAACTAGCATGAATGATATTTCTTTTATCTTTTCTAACTGAGGAGATTTCCGAATTTTCTGCGTTTATAAATAAAATTTGGTTGGTTTTATTATTAACTATATCTTCTTATAAAATATGTATTCCCGGTGGTAAGTACGAATCTACATTAGAGTTTACGGTTTCGTCTGTATTACTGTCTTTTATTATTAGATAATTTTTTTGATTGCTATTTGGATTATACGAGGGACTCCTTATTTGATTTAAAAAGTTATTTTGTTGAACATTTGGACGGGGTATTTTTAGAAAATTTGTCCTGATTGGAAATTATTCTGATTGTTTTGATTAAAATTCCTATAATGAGGTTGGAAAGGTCTTTAAAACTGAATGTTAGGAAAATTGTCTCTTTAAAAAAATGTTCTGTGTTGTCCATCGGTTTTTTGATTATTATTGAAATTAGGTTTTTGTATGTTTTTGTCCCTATAGTTGTAGTTTTCTTCAGAAAAAATGAATTTTAAAGCTTGTTCTATGCTTGTCGTGGCGGCAGATCTTAAAACCATTCCCATTGGATTTCCTAGTCCACCTAGGAACGTTTTCAGAGTTTGTTGCTGATACACACTTTGCTTAAGTACCCGCATTGCTTCGCTAATTTCGTTAGATATTAAATTAGAAGCTATTAGTTATTTTATGTGACGGCACCTATTGCTAAAGGCTAAAACGTCTTCATTTTGGTTCTGTTTTTGTCCTAAAAGCTCACTTAATAGGCTTGTCTCGTCTCTCTGATCCATAAAATTTTGAACTATAGCACTTCGTAAATCTGCTCACGTGTTAATAATTTTAGTGTTAATTATCAGTCTAGCTTGTCTTGTTAATTTAGTTTGGATAAAGTTGAGTAAAAGATGATTTAAATGCAGTTTTCCATATGCATTATAAAACTGGTTCATTACCAGGTTGCATGATTTCAGAAAGTTCCCTACACTAGCGGGTTGCCCATCAAATTCAGGCACTGCCTTTAAATAAAATTCTATATATCTGTCGGCCATTGTATTATTATAATTTCAATTACACTCTTCGATATATTTTCCAGAGGTGATATTACCACTAATGCTAATTTGTCTTAAACGGCATTCTAAATGGGATAAATTGCGGAATTCGTCGTCGGAACCGGACATATGCCATATAACACAACAAGATACAGGGTTATAACTTGTTCTTGATTGCATTTGACTCTGATTGACTCTACTTGGCGCTGCTTGGCTCTATTTGGCTCTGCTTGGCTCTATTTGGTTATTTACTCGGTTATCGGGCGTCGATACGCTAAGACTCAATATTCACTTGGTTCTTCCTACCGACTGCGCCAATTAATTTTCAGGCTAACACGATTGTCTTTTCAAAACAATTTTAGTTTACTATTGCAAAAATACACTAAGTTATACATATAAAATATAAATAAAAAAATACTGATATCAATATAAATGTGATATAAAATTGCGTAGCAACGAAATGACAGACTAAACTGCGACGAGAAGTGAACCTCGAGTCTTCGTGCTAAGCCCTTTTATCGTATTATGGATGGGGCTCCAATTATTCTTGGATGCAGGTGCATCAGCTATTCCATTGTTTATTGATGTCGGTTGCTGGATCAGCTCCGTCGTATATCCATGAGGATGCTACCTTTAAGTTTTACTGTCTATTGTCTTACACTGTATCACTTTATCTTATAATAGGCTATTGTTCCCGATGCTGGTATCTCCCGACAAAATTTCTATATCCGTTTTAGATGTCGTTAACGGTTATAGATGGTAGATAAGTTGAACCAAGTCATTCATAGGAGTCTAGTAATTTTCACACATCACGATTTTTTATTACGTCGTTAAGACTTAAAATTTTTCATTATCTTTATTTTTTTCTTTGCAAAATGAACAAGTTAATATATTTAAATATATGCAAAAAAACTTCAATAACATACCACAAAGTGCCAAAAAGTTATGTAAATCTTAAAAGACGCAAAGTGACAGAAGGCAAAAGCAGCAAGTCGCATCTGATTTTTCACTGGAGGACAATATTCTACGGCAGAATCTCATTTCAAGGCGAATGCAAATCTATGTTAAGCAGGGGAGGGCTACAAAGTGAGAGAAGTTTAAACATAATTAAGCCTTAATACAGAATAAAGCGTACCCGAACAGATTACAGTGTCTCTGTTCCACGTTGAATCCTGGACATTTATGGAGCAGGCAGTGGCGTGTGCGCTGTTGTATTCCTGAAGAACACGACACGCTGCAAGCCGACCAGTCGCTCCATTTACTCCAACCTGAAAATAAATGTAAATGTAAGTATCGTGTACTCCTCTACAACCAAATTTTTATCTGCAATGTTATATTCTAATAAATTCCTGACGCAGCGAGTATCTGCGGTATCTAGGTGTTCAGCAATTGAATTAAGTTTACCATGTCTTTACTCTGTAAGTTTATAACAGTCTATCTCCGTTCAAATGTGATTATATAGAATGTGAAGCACACACCTTTAGGTATTTCACTTTTATTACTGTAATTTTTCTTTTTAATTTAGAATGTTGAACTTAGTTGTGCAAATTTTATATGTAGGTATCGTGGGTTTCTTTATGACAAGTGTTTCAGTATGTATTTTCAATTGATACTTAATTAATTTTCTATAATACTAGGTTTTATTTATCTGGTATATTAAATTCCTTTAACTTGTTACTGAACATTAATTGTAGAGTCATTTTTGTATTGAATATCATGTTTAATTGTCTTACTACGTGTCATGTGTCATACAACTATATATATATATATATATATATATATATATATATATATATATATATATATATATATATATATATATATATATATATATATATATATATATATATATATATAACTACCTTCGCTTATAAAGATACCGCAAAAAGTTATTAACAAAACTTGATTAGAATCCAAATTTATGACAGGCTCTTAATCTTCAACCAGATCAGCCTACTTTTAATTTTCAAGTAAAGTATTAACATTTTTTTCCCATCAACATGGAGCTTTTTACCTGTTGTTTTCTGAACGCAGGTGCGCAAAGTAAGTAACCATGCAATGTTAAATAATAATTTATTAGTAAAATACAAAACGCTTATTGCTAACAAAAATCAAAACGAACAACGAAAAATAAGGAAATTATTCAAATGTGCTGCCACCAACCGATACACATAACTCAGCCCGTTTAGAAAATGCTTTGTAGGCATTTTGAATATGTGGAATCGGAATACCGTCAATTGCCTCTCTCAACCTCAGTTTCAACAAATCAATATCGTTGTTTAATCGAGCCGTGTAGACTTTTTGTTTGAGATAGCCCCATAAATAAAAGTCCATTAAGGTAAGATCGGGACTTCTGAGAGTATTGGCCCATACCGACCAATCCACCGCCCAGGAAATTCGCGATCTAACCATTCTCGAACGATTCCTGTTGCATATTAATAATGATTGACGTTTAATGTCAGTTTTGATCTTATATAAAATTAATAATTTTGGCAAAAATATGGTATGTGGAGATAGAGTGATAGTTAAGATGGTGTATTAAAGTGGTTTAGATCTATCATAAATGAAGGCAATGGGTGAAGCATTAGATTGAAGAAATAAAAGTAAAGAAATTCTTTTACCTGGTTTGTCAAAATTTGAAGTTTGCTGAATTTGATATATAATTGTCACATTGCTTTAGATATAACTTTTAAAATTATGCAAATGTACACCACAAGTCTCAGACTTATTGTATAGGCATACTGTATAATTTTTATCAATAAATAAATAATAATAATAATATGCTGGGTAGCCGTCATGCTGAAAGTATGCTGTTTGTCTATCTTCTGGTGACATGTTATGCAAATTGTCTTGAAGAATATTTTCCAGCATTTTCAGATAACTGTACTGGTTCACAATCCGCTCAAAAAAATATGGCCTAATTATCCCAGTGTCAGAAACAGCATACCACACATTTACTTTTTATGGCATTGTCTTCTGCAATTAAGTTTATAATTTGGATTCTCCATAGACCAATGTCGTGTATTTTGGGAATTTACCACCCCATTAGCGGTGAAAGTGGATTCGTCCGAAAAAATAATACTTCTGCCAAAATTGTGATTTTGTAGATATTGCTCGCCGTACCATAAACAGATCTCTAATCGTTTTGACTCGTCATTTTCTTCCAAAGTGTGTATAAGTTTTGCTTTGAAAGGTTTCACCTTGTTGGTACGATAAATTTGTTACAAGTACGATTTGCTAATATTGCGAATTTCTAATGCCCTTCTTCTTAATGATAATTTCGAAAAACGCCTAACAGAATCCATAGCTAATGCAGCTGCAGCATTGTCTTCTTCATTTAGGTCGGATTTTGTCTTCTTAACATTTAAAACACTCCCAGTACGCATAAATTTTGTAAAAACTTTTTTTACACCAGTAGCGGAAACCGAATAATTTGGCCAGCGTTCAAGGAATTTTCTTATCACTTCCTGATAAGAATGTTCTTCACCCAAACCATAGCACTGCACAATAAACACCTTTTGTTCTGTTGTTAATATTTTTAAATACAGAAGCTTGCCGTTCGTGACAAATAAAACTGACGCTTCAAATTTCCAAATAAGTAGTATCCCGGGAAACGAACAACAAGGCAGAGCTCAAGTAGCCATGCAACTCACCAATTATTGCTTCGAATGTTCAATTGGGCGTTTACTTTACTTTTTTTATTGGTTGAGATGAAAGCAAACCTACCCCAAGTTTAATTAAGGTAAAGACCTTTTTTAATACAGTTTCAAGTATTTTTTAAAGTACACCTAATCACAGAAGCCGTGGAACGTCATTTAAATACAGTTGCAGCTAAAAAAAATTATAGTAGGCTGATCTGTTTGAAAAGTGAAAGCCTATCATTAATTTAAATTCTAAACAATTTTTGTTTATAACTTTTTGCGGTATCTTCATAAACGAAGGTAGTTTACTCTTAATACATTTCATTACATCAGTTATAAACCTCCCTCTATATTAATTGATTTTGTTCATTTTCTCAACATCTCAGTTTAAGACAAAGCAGGACCGATTCCCAGAATATCATAATCTAATTCGAAGTTTTTTTGTCACTTATACCTTACCCACACTCAATCCGTGGACACACTATGTATATATATATATATATATATATATATATATATATATATATATATATATATATATATATATATATATATATATATATATATATTGACGTATAGACGATTATTGTGTAGCTCAATGAAGGCATAGACGGTCATTGTTAAGCCCGAAATACGTTGATCCCACTAGCGGACTGAACAGAGTATCGACCCTAAGAATGTGTCTACTTATATAAAAACATGTGTAACTATTTACACCTACAACATGCACCAGCTGATTTAAAGGACTCTGCTAAAGAGAGCGCGTCGATACTTAACTATATACACCGGAAGAAGCGACACCACTCTTATATAATCCGCACGCTATGTGGCCTAATATTTGGCATCATTGTATAGACTCGCAGTTGTGTTTGACGCAAACAAGTTGTCCAGAACAGGAACCTATTGTATGCTTACTACCAGTAAAAAGTCGAAAATAATTTTAACTCTTAAAATAGAATACCTTAAACTATATGTATTTATTACTTTGTGCGAATGTAATATTATGCATCTATTTAATTGAGTTAATGTTTCTATAGAAGTAGTTTTTGGCAGCATGGCTTAAGAAGATAACATATTTGTAAACATAAAGAAAATGTTCTGAGACAAATTAATAATTCCACTTTACTCTGCTTTGCGGCACTTTTGGTCAGTAACTTCACCTTATTGAAATTTTTTACAGTTATAGGGTGTGGTGTGTCAACTGGAACAAAAGGGTTTGTTTGTTTACCTATCGGTAAACTCAGGGCCCGATCTAGGGGGGGGGGCGGCCGGGCAAATGCCCAGGGCGGCAAAAATGAGGGGCGGCAAAATTGAGGGCGGTTGTATGGAGAAAAATCTTATAAAAAATACACTGCTCAACACTGTAGATAAATGAAGAGCGAAAGTCGAATGTAGTGAATTTTATACGGCAAAAATAGCAAAATTAAAATTCTTACTAAAAAATTTAGAGCAAAAAATATATTTTTTTTAAAACACAATTCACAAAATATTGTAAAACAGCACAGTAAAAAGTTCCATTCTCGACAAAAAAAATGTTTTTAGCCCCTGTAAATTCGTAGAGGGACCAATATGTATTACTGTGCTGAGTATAAATTTCTTAACGCTGTCTTAAATAATACACTGGGAATGAAGGAAACAGGGAACAAGGGAAGGTCAGTAGCACCACAAATATTCAATAATAAGCTAGGCAGACAAGTTTAACCCATTTTTTATTACTTCTTGGAATTACTTTTGCTTTCTTTATATTTGGACATGCCTATGAAGGCAAGTGTTAATAAGATGAATGATGAATGGAATGAGAAGATAGTATGTCATAATAAGTTTACAGTACAATTCAATATTCAATATTACAGAAACTCAAATAGCGCTAATAGTGCACCATAAAGAATAAAGAAGTGTTAAAGTGTTTTTCTATTTTATATTTCATAAGGTTCATATAATAGTTATATGCCAAGTGTGTAAGTTGTGTTCTGAAGTAGAATAGTGGTTGCTGGTGAGTTGGTGATAAACAAAGAGGTTGTAAGGGATAGAGGTAACAAAGGTGCAGTTTTGCAATACAAGAAGCCTGTACACTTTTCCTAACTGGGCGGAGTTCGGTGACTTAAGTGGGAGAAACGTCAGGGACGTATTTAGGAATTTTTAGTTTGGTTAGAAATAAAACTGAAATTATTCAATCATTGAAATGTAATGCTTATTCATGAATTTCTTAAGCTTTTGTACAAATAGGTAACCTAAAAAGGTTCGGAACGCAGCAAGTGCGTTATGATAGTGAATTTTCATAACAATATTAAATAATATATTTATATAAGCTATAAGATTTAGCCTTATATTAAAAGTTATGAAAATTAATTTATTTAATTAGGAACAGTAAAACAAGGTAAAGAAGGGCAAGCAAAAACATGATCTATGACATATATTTATAGAGTAATTTGGATACAAAACTCAAACAAAGCAATTGATAAACAGGAAATATACTCTAGAAAAATACACTAGAAAGCTGGAAAAAAATCCTTTGGTTGATGCATTGAGGGTGATTGTATGCATGCAGGAGAAGAACCCCCAGGAGGAAGAGGGTTTCTGCTCCTCACCCAAAAATTCGGGGAGTTCTCCTTCCCCTTGTGCATGCATACAACTACCTTCAAAGCATAAAGCACAAGAAAAATATCTTGGGAGCAACCCCCAAGAAGGTTGCTGGACCTGGGCGAATATGGGGTAGATAGGGTTTAAAGGAGGTATTGCTGTAAAATGTGAAAAACGCATGTTTTCAAAGTCCCTTAATTTTCTTGGGGGTTGTTTGCCAGAAAATTTGTCTTGTGGCCGAGGAAGGTTCTAAGCATGTTGCTGGAAAAAAATATCTAAAACCCTCATGCAGTCAACTGCAAATTTACCGAAATTACATTCTACTTCGTCGCCTATAATGTCTTTTTCAGATAATGTAGAATACAGAGCTAAATTAAATAGGTTCACTTGCATTTTCATTTCTTTTTTATTTTTATATTACATTTATAAGCACAATATGCGTATAATTAAGGGAACCCTTAATTAACATTGCAGCAACACAAACTTGAAAAGTGGAGAAATTATTTACAGTATGTTAACAGTTATAAACTTGATTTCATCATGTTACAGTAGTATTCTGATAATAAAAAATTACATCTAACTGTATGCACACGACAGCTGGTGTGTTACGAGATGTGATGAAACGCCAAACTGACTGTACCACAGCATTAGCATAATATTATTATGCCGCCACATTATCATATCTCTCTAGTAATGGTATCATGTCAAAAACCTACACTAGAGGCTAAATTTCCAATTTCTTCTTTGTTTATGGTGTCTGTTTCTACTGTCCTAAATTTCCAATTTGATATTGTCAATAAATAACACTACCACACAATGACAAATGACAGCTGAGCTTCAGCACAGACGCAGTCTAACAAAGTTGTCGGATAGAGTAAATTATGATCAGAGGGATACCTAAGTTAAAAATCATGCGAAATGGGTAATTCGAAATTTGCAGGTATTAAATACAGTATTTTTTAACTGACTGATAAAATTAAATTTTATAAAATGTTTTCTTTATTATCAGAAGTTGTAAAAATTTCATATGTTTATACATGAAAGGTTTAACTACATGAAATTTCTGAAGATCGGGCAACCCCGGTCAGCAACATCTTGACATCTGGCAATGATTGTGACTTCCATTATTTAGATTTTATCTACAATTTATTTAAATAGCATAACAATACAGGTAGCTGTATTGCTCTGTGTTTGTCTAACATTGTAGATATTGCATTACAGAATTTGAAGTGATGTCGAGGATTATTTTATTATTAATTTCGAATAACTTCATTTTTTTTTTGATCAAAAGACTTGAAAATTGGTACACAACCACATCTCTGTATGTTCTTTTAAGTTGTAAATTTTCGTTCCAATCACTTAAACAATTTGAAAGCTATTGCATTTAAAAAAATATATTTAATTTTTTGTTAGGAAAAACTATGTGTTAAGATCTGATGAACGAACTCATCCAAGCCATTAGCAAAATAAGCGTAATTCCAAAATTTTCTCCAAATCAGTGAAATATTTTTTGGGTTATTGGTTGGATAAATTGTTGGATGAATATATTGGATAAAGTTTTATATTCAAAAGGCTGGATAAATAATAATAGTTTTTATTTCAACAACAGAAGAAAATACAACAAAAAGTACATTGTACTGTTTACAAATTAATGTTAACATTCCTTGTCTTTTTTAAAGAAATAGAGATTAATTTCATTGATTGCTGTTGCCCTTACTTCGTGAAACTGGTCCATACTTCATACAGACTACTTCTCTGGCTTCACTGTTGGGTTTCGTTTTTGTAGGTGAAGGACGTAGCCAGCGTGTAAGCTAACTGGAGCAAGTGGCTCTTCTGAATTCTAGATGTTCTTCAACGTCTCTGTTACTGGTTTTGCTGCTTGAGAGTATCCTCAGACAGAAAAAATTTGAATTAATACGAAATCATGACAATTACAAATAAAGATCTGTTGCTATTTTATGATGTTATAATCAAAAAATCTTTAAAAGTGAAAATAAAATAAAACAAATATGACGGATGACGCCTTTAAAATGTCTACGTGATGTATATCAATATTTAACAAAAAGATAGAAGAAACCTATAACAGTAATAACTATAATAACAATTACAACAATAAAATAACTAAACAAACACATTAATAAAGCAGACTATACAATGAAAATATCGACACACATAATGTCTTATAACAACTTTTTGGAAAAAATAGTTAGATTTATGTTGTCTGATTTATTCAATTAGGAAGAAGAATATCTCAGAAATCCTAAATATTGTCGTGTATATGCTTTTTTACTTCTAAAGCTTAAAACAAGTCTAGTTTACACTTGTCATGACAAAAATGTAGTGGTTTTATGCCGTTATTTACTGTGGGTCTATGTTGGGTATCAATAATATGTTTTGCAAATGTAGATTTGTCAGCATGGTTATTTCTAAATGCAAAAATATGTTCTTTGTATCGGGTGTTAAAATTTCTAGAAGTTTGATCGATGTAGATTGCGTTACGTGTGCATTTCACAAATTTTCAATACCTATACAAATAGAAAAGTAGCTTTTAAATCTTATAACATGACGCTTGATTTATTAGATTATTTTAAATAATTGATTGGAAGTATTATCACAGATGATGGTAAGTGTAGGAAAGGTCTGAAGAGGATCGCGATGGCAAAACAAGCATTCAATAATTAAAGTACTGTTCTCACTAATAAACATTTTAACCTGTACATGAGGAACAAATGCAAGTCGTACGTGTATGGAGTATGGTAATGTATGGGGCGGAAACTTGGGCTGTAGTTAAGCAGGATATGAAGAGAATATAAGCTTTTGAAATGTAGACAAGAAAAATGTCAAAGACAGTGCAGGTTGATAGAAAGACGCTTCAAAGTGTGCTAGGAGAGGTGAAAGAATAAAGAGGCTTGCTCAAAGAAATCGAGAGGAAACTAAAATTTATTGGTCATATTATAAGACATAATAACTTCCCGATAACATTATTTGAAGGACATACGAGTACTTGAAATGTACACTGAATTATTGGCCCTTAAATAAGAGAAGTTTGTTATAAACAGCCCTTAAACTTCTACTTTTATCAAATAGATTTTTGTTATAATGATGTATTCTAATAGAAACATACATAGATGGTATTAGTTTAATTAGATGGCCATAATGGCAAGTAAAAAGATTTTGTTCTCGAAAGTGAACTTCAAGTTTTTTAAATATGCTGTTTTGGTTTATTATAGTTTTTAATATTCGCATGTTTATTTCCTTTACATTTATAATCACCGCAGATTCATTTAAGTATGTTTGAAGAACTTTTTCTGCAATAGTGCAAATAGATATTACATCGTCAGATGGGTATGTGAGGAGTTGACCTTTGTCTCTCTGATCTATAAACGATGTTAATAACGCAGACCTCTCCCCAACAAGTTCACCCGCGCATTCTTCGCATCTCAGAGCTTTTGTTATTTTCCTTACTACATAGCCAGATATATATGTCACGACTTCTTTCTTAAACTCTGATATATTGATATCTAATATTTGAAGAACTGTGTCGTCGTCAAAATTATCTATTTGACTCATGTCTTCATCTGGTTCTTCAGATATTCGTTCTCGCCCACAAGTTTTATTTATTACCTCAATGGGTGACAGAATAGGAATTGCTTCCAAAGGGATACAATTTCCTTTAAATGAATCTTTTAATTCAAGATGCACCATCATCCTTTTATATGCACTTTTAAATTGCTTTGCTGATGGGTTATTGTTATAGCCTCCCATGGATCTAATTTGCCCAAAAAAAAGCTCAATATGATCCTGACTGATTTTGTAAGTGGGAAAATACAGCAAAAAATTATTGTCGGCAATTAAAGTTTTATAAACAAATTGCAAACTTTGTATGCAAAATAAAAAGCCAATTATACCCATTTTTCTACCACTCTCACACAGAAGCGGTCCATCAATTATCCTAAGTGACGTTAAATATTGTGATAGCTCTCTTAAAAATACATTAATGTTTTCAAAATTTTCTGCATTTATTGCTTTCTTGAAATCTGAATTGTTTAAATTTCTAGAATTAAGAATGTCAAATAAATTGTTTATAAGTCGGATAAATTTCACAGTTCCCTCACATTCTTTGAACTCCTCAAGATGTAAAACTTCATTGCAATATTCCAAAGAATGTGCCACTGAGTGGCTAAAAAGTTGTGTGCCTAATTTAACCTTCATTTTTTGGTTTGTATAAAATATATGCGATTTTCTTAATTTATTTGCTAAATGAACGCCCTCCTGATCCTGTAACTCATTTAATTTTACTAAATAATCCCACTTTATATTTTCCCCATTCTCATCAATTATTAATTTTTTATCGCCTAATGTGTTTCTTATCAGTTTGATCATATGACATGGATCAAAAAAGACTGCAATTTTCCTACCTGAACTAGGATCAACAAACATAGAGTTAATGTTCCTCCAATTAAAATCGCAGCCAAGTTCTTTTGCTAACGTTAGATTATTTGTTGCCCCATCAAAAGTTATTGAGACCACGTATATGCCCGACTCATTTAGTAGCGTTAAACACTGTAATACCAAATTTTGTTTTTGTGTACCCCTTAAAGAGTCGATTAAAAAATATCCAAGAGGAAGCTTCCATGCTAACAAGCATAAAAAGAAGAGCTTCTTTGGCTACAGGGTTACAATCGGTCTCAAGATTTGTACCAAAATCTACAAACCCATAATATTTTACCCCATCCCATTCTATATGTTGGCGAATTGCCATCTCATCTATGACTAAAGAACATATAAGTTTTCCATCTGTGCTTTCTGATTTTGACTTTAATAAGTTGAACACCTCTGACGTAAAACCAGCTTCTCCATTAACGCTTTGATACCATCTAGATATAGTTTTTGGATGAGGAAGAGCCGAGTTAAATGTGTTTCTGACAAAACTGTAAGCTTTGGGAGAGTAATAATGCAGCGTAAGAGAAAAAGCTTTAAGTTGATTTTCATACTTATGTTTACGACCTAATTGTCTTTGTAAAAATTCTTCATTAGGTCCTATTTGCATTAATGTTTCTAATGTTTCGTCGGTTACTTTACCTTTTAGTTGTTTGATTATATTCGCAAGGGTTGCTGTTCTCTTCTTATAATGATGATCACTACTGCTGAGCCGTTTAATCTTTTTTTGTGCATCGAATAACTGCTTCTTCAGTTTACGTTTGCGCGGTGTAACAACCTATAAAAAATGTTCAATGATAAACCATTTATTTTCTCAAGTAAAATGAATATATAAACAAAATTTCCAACAACACATTTTGGTTAATAGTGGTTGAGATAAATTGCAAAACAGTTGTTTCTAACTTATTTAATCATGGACTATACAAACTTAAACACCACATAAAATGTGATGGAATAACATATTAGGTTTTTTAAAATTATACTGATTTCATAAACGGCAAAAACTGAATTTAACTCACCATGTCCTTCAAAGTGGGTGGCATTGAAGGTGTTTTCATTTCAGCAAAACCTAAACTACTAAACGATCTTTGCGGTACATCTACAACAGTTTTCTCTTCATAAAAACCAGCACTTGTTGATGACCGAGAATAATCCATTACAGGTACATTGCTACCAGACCAAGTACTAGTTGACGGGTCAGCTGCAAATGGCACATTGATAGCAGTTATATCAGTCATTGGCTGCTCGCCAAAAACGACTTGTGTTGATGGCTTGTTTGTTACCTGCATAAATAAATTTGAAACGAATACCATTTATGTAAATTTGCAGGGCTAATTAAATTACGATAAATATCATAACAATATATTACGTGAATGTAATTAGTAGCATAGTTACTAGAGATGAGCGATATATAGCTACCGGTGATTTAATCGCTTCTATTAAAAGATCGCTGTTAGCAGCTGTTATTAAAACACAAAACAGCGATTGTGAAAACCGAGATTTACACAAATCATTAGAGTAATTATTTCTATGAAATTCACCTTATACTAAAAACTCCATGACAAACAGCAATTGCTGTATTCATAATACACGCAATCGCAGTTTGTGCGAGCGAGTAGAAGTATCTGTATACTTTCCTTCTCGCCAGTATTAGAATACAACATTTCTCCTTTTCTTATAGGTAGAAAACGAAAAACTCATGATACAAATAACGCGAGATATGATAATGAGACTATCTATTTTTAGAACCGTCACGCGCATGGCGTCATGTGGTGAGTCCAATGCAATAATAATATGCTGTCGTACAGTGGAGTTTGACGTTTCATCACAACCCCTTAACAAATTAGGTATTTTACTGATATTTGAGTGCATACAGTTGGGAGTAATTTTTTAAGATCAGAATACTATACTATGATTATGTGACATGATGATCAAATCAAGTTTATGAATGTTAACGCCCCCTGTAAATGTCTACGAACGTCTTCTCTACTTTTTAAGTTTGTGTATCACCAATGCTAATTCAGGGCTCCCCTTAATTATTATACTTGACTTGTGCATATATATATATATATATATATATATATATATATATATATATATATATATATATGTAATATAAAAATGAAAAAGATTAAATTATGTGCTGCGTTCTATATTATCTGAAAAAGACAATATAGGCGACGAAGTGGAATGTAACTTCAACCACATTAAACTGACATATAGAAACTTTTTGATTGCGAATGACTTTGTGTTAAGTGGTAGTTGGCCTTCTATAACGTTACTTACCATGTGATGTCATAGGAGGGGACGGGGCATATGCGCAATATCATATATCTTGTAAGTCATTATATCATGGAAAAACCTGCTGAATCTAAAATTAAAGCAGCACCGAACTGTAGCATATATATGCCTTCCAACTTTTTCATTATATTAAAATAAAAATAATATGTAGATTTCTCTCATCGTATATTCTTGTAATATGCTAATTTTATAGAACTTCTATTAATAGTAAAAATCTGAGTAGTTTTAAAATCAATATAATTTAAAAGCTATCTGAACATCATATTGTGGTTTCAATTAAACGGTTAACACTAACACCTTGTAAGTGTTTAAAATAATAGCATACGCACATGCAGCATTGTAAATGGCTAAACCACAATCGCAGTAGCTGTTTAAAGTCCCTGTTATTTAAAAATAGCCATCACTGATAGCAGTGCCATTGAAAAACCGCTGTTTGGCTATATATATATATATATATATATATATATATATATATATATATATATATATATATATATATATATATATATATCAGTAATAGTTACATAAATTAATAACCTTGATTCAGTACTTACCAATACAGGTATAGAACTTTTTTTTAAGTGTACTGCAAAAGGTGATTTTTCTAAATCATAAGATTCCTCGGTAAAATGTAAATCGCACACATTTGAGTTCATAAAAATATCTTCATCGCTTAAATTTAATGCTCGTTTCCAAGCCTCGTATCTTTCACCAGCTTTGGGAAATCTGAAAATAATATATCGAATTATCTATTTTATCAGTGACTGAACCTCTAGAAAGATGCAGTAATAGATAAGACGAAACTATTCTACTTTTTTTCTGCTTCTACTGGAACTACATAGGTAAATACATCTAATTCAAATAATAATTGCCAAACAAAATGCTTAATTTTATTACAAATATTCAATAAATAATGCATTATTAAGATTTTATTTCTTAAAAAAACACAATTGACAATAATAAATGCTAAAGATTTAACAAAAGCAATACAATGTGTAAATACGGACCTGTGAAAACCAATAAACATTTGGCGCCAAACAAGGAAACAGAAGACATGTAAACAACTTACCGAAATAAATGCACAGTTGCTTTATCCTTTTCATAATTGGCACTTTTATTGTACATACAGTTCTTCACAATACACCTTGGCATTTTTTAACTTTTACACTCTTAAAACACTGCTAAAAAACGGCAAAACACACAAGATAACCTCTAATCGCAAATCAACAAACACTTCAAATACTTGTTGACAGCTGACAATAACTTCAAGAGCGGTTGGGGGAACGAATCAAAACAAAACACATTAGCGCGTTATTCAAAATTTTGTTTGTGATTGGACGGTGACAAGAGTGGGAAATCGACAGGCTGCAAACTCGGCTTTGTTCCCTCTAACATATACAACCTCTTTGGTGATAAATAAATCGTACATATATTAAAGTGCCTGTGTGAATTGTGGATTTACTAAGTAAGTATCTACCTACCTATTTATTAATTAATTATTGGTTCTTAGTTTGATCTAGAAACAAAAAGTCTGGACGCAGCAAGTGCGTTATGGTAGTGAATTTTCATAGAAATGGTCTAGCACCAAATATTTATATATATATATATATATATATATATATATATATATATATATATATATATATATATATATATATATATATATAATTGAAACTGACCCCGGATATGGGTTCTAGGGGTCCTAGTTCGCGCTCATTTTCAAAAAAAATTTCAAAATTCAAAAGTCGGGATCTCCTCATTAGTGAATTTTTTCTACGAAAATTCACTAATACGAAACAGGGTAATCTTGTTGATTACTACCTATAGATGTAGACCACGTTAATTTCAGCTGCGAAACGTTACCGGGTTGCCGCAGGGGAGCGCAACTTTAGGTCTCAAACAAGTTACCCGAAATAATAGAGAATATAAAAGTAAGGTACCTACTCATTTTTTTGAATAATAAATAATGTTGTGGTTCAAATGATGATCAGGAAGACAGCTATCAGTTATTACAATACAATCTAAGCAAAAATCCTGTTTGATTTATATAGCCGATTATTCATAATTCAATTCAATTTTATTAAAGCTCAAGTAGATGAGTAGGTGCCTAACCAATGTGGTATTTATAGGCTTATATTACATCTATTTGAATTTAATATATAGTTTTAATTTTATAGTACAAAATGGCTGACGGTAGATCACGCTTGTCGGGATACCAATATAAAAAACGAAGGCTCGAAAAAGATGCAGAGCGACAAAAGCAAGCAGGTCATTAGAATCCTTCTTGAAGAAAGGTGAGCTTAACAAACCATCGTCACCCATACACCTATTACGAGAAACCGATCTAGCAGCTGCGTCCCCGAGTAATCCACATGACGAAGGTACACCAAAAATTATCTGCTGTGAACCTGCTCCTGCTGCTTCTGGGTCAAGCGCTATTACAGGTGAAGGTGCTATTGCAACTACAAGTGTTTCAATAGGTCCAACGTTCTCTTTGGATGCCGATCCAGCAATGTGGCCCGATAGAATGACAGATGCAGAAAGAATATATTTAGTAAATAGAGGTTGTCCTAACCCATTTTATGAATATGAATTTCCACGAGATAACAATGGTCGAAGGTTTACTTCGAGATATTATAAGAGAAAGCTTAATAACGGTGAAGAAATTTGGAGAGATTGGCTTGTGTATTCTGTGGCACGAAATTCACTGTATTGTTTTTGCTGCAAAATATTTAATACAACTACAACTTCCGGTCTATCTGAAGGTGGCTACAAAAATTGGAAGCATGTAGGTGATACGCTTAAATGTCATGAGACATCAAAAAATCACCTAGAAGCTGTGAAATCTTGGTTCGAACTTTCACGTAGGCTCAAATCGTCGCATACGATAGATGCCGAATCACAGAGAATAATTAGATCAGAAATAGAACACTGGAATGGAGTTTTGTTGCGTATTGCCTCAATCATTAAAATGTTGGCAAAAGGTGGCTTGGCTTTTCAAGGTACTACTGATAATCTGTATCAATGTAACAATGGTAACTTCTTAAAACTAGTAGAGCTGTTAGCCGAATTTGATCCTGTTATGCAGGAACATGTACGCAGAGTTTTGCAGAAAGAGGAAAAACAAGCAATCTACTTAAGTAAAACCATTCAGAATGAGTTCATTAATACAATGGAAGACAGTATAAAAAGCCATATTTTGAAAGCTATTATAAAATCGAAATACTATTCTATAATTTTAGATTGTACCCCGGACGCTAGTAAAACAGAGCAGATGACCCTGATAATTAGGTATATTTCTATTAATGAAACCGAATGCCACCCAAGAACATCAGAAATTGTGATAAACGAAAGTTTTTTAGGATTTATACCAATCGAAAAAGCTACAGGTTTCGAACTAACAGAAGTTATCTTACAACAATTATCAGCACTTGGATTGCCTTTAGAAAACATAAGAGGGCAAGGGTACGATAATGGATCCAATATGAAAGGTATTCGAAGTGGGGTCCAAGCCAGGATAAAAAACATCAATCCACGGGCATTTTATGTCCTTTGCAGTAGCCATTCTTTGAACTTAGTAGTAAACGATATGGCAAAGTCTTCACTGGAAGCTACAAACTTTTTTAATATTGTGCAAAAGATATACGTTTTCTTTGCCTCTTCAACGTTGAGATGGTCAATTCTTTTGATGAATGTAAAAGGTATTACTCTGAAACCACTTAGTGACACGAGATGGGAAAGTCGAATCGAGGCAATAAAACCACTAAGACATCAAATAGGGCAAGTTTACGATGCACTGTTCAGTGTTTACCAAAACACAGATATGGATACCTCTACACGAGACGAAGCTTCAGGTTTGTTAAATCAAATTAAACAGTTTAAATTTTTGTGCTCTGTAATAATTTGGTATGAAACTTTGAATCGGATAAATCCTGTGAGTAAGTTAATGCAAAGTAATAAATTGTGAGTTAGTTTCCGTCATTAAATTACTAAAAAACACCAAAGTTTTCTTTGAAAACTCACGTTCAGATGAGTATTTTATTCAAGTTATTGAAGACGCCAAAACCTTGGCTACTGAATTGGACAGTGAGGTGTTAGATTTTGAAAATGTGCCTAAACATCGTGCTCGATCTAAAAAGAAGCAATTTGGTTACGATTGTAATGATGAACCAATCACTGATCCTCGTCAAAAATATAAAATCGAAGTATTTTTTCACATTATAGATACAGCTATAAACTCCTTGGAGTTAAGGTTTTCCCAGATTTCTGAGCATAGTAAACATTTTGCTTTTTTATATAACATATATGCCTTAAGAGAACTACCAAAAGATGAATTGTTAGAACAATGTAAGAACCTCGAAACTATTTTAACCCACGAGGCCTCATCTGACATAAATGGATTAGAACTTTCAGAGGAGTTATCAGTTCTTTCTATGATTTTAGATACTAATTTGTCTCCCCAAGATGTTTTAAAATTTATAACAGATTTAAGATTTGGTCCAAATATCAGTATCGCTCTCAGAATTCTTTTGACTTTACCAGTAACAGTTGCAAGTGGTGAAAGAAGTTTTTCTAAATTAAAAATAATAAAAAATTATCTGCGGTCCACCATGACACAAAAAAGATTATCTGGATTGGCTATGATTTCAATAGAACATAAGATTTGGGACAGTATAAACTTATCACAAATTATTAAAGATTTTGCAGAACAAAAAGTGCGAAGAAAATTATTTTAGTTACTTGACAGAGTTTAATATTCTCCGAAACAAAGTGCTTTAATTTAATTTGTTTATCTTTTAAGAATGACGAATTCGTTTTGTGGCTCTACATAACTGAGTTTTTTACTTGTATTAAATTTTAAAAAATCATTTTTTTTTTGTTTTTTTCCATTCATCCAAACTGCATAGTCGATGTAACAAAAGTTACATAAACATAAACCGACTTCATATAACATTTGGTCCACATCTTTGAACTTATAAACCGATTTTGATGAAAAATATTCACTGTTATCTAAGTTAAAAGATACATAAATCGATAAAAAATAATTGTTTTAGTCCAGTCCGGACTTTCTTAAAAAACAGCTACATACATACATATACTCATGAAATTTAGTATACTCTTCAAAAACATATGTGAATATTATTCAATTCCAACAACATTGGATACATACGGGTCAAAATAATAACCTCTTTTTTTAAGTCGCAATTTGCACCATCCCACCTCTGGAATAAAATGTTTATGACTTATAAAGTATCATTGTAAAGGGCGGCAAATATTATTTTTGCCCGGGGCGGCGAAAAAGCTAGATCGGGCCCTGGGTAAACTGTATAAAGAGAGTGTGGTCATACGTTAGTCAAATTTTTTATTGGTTAACGATCACGTGGGATCAACAACGCCATGTTTTTATTATTTTTTTGTTCACAACCTTCTGGGATAAACAGGGAAATCGAAGCATTTCTGTGTTAACCCATGCGTCAGCGTGAAAAAATGGACGGGGCTCACAAGTAATAATGATGAACAAATGACGCATTTCGTTGTCGGAGCGTCTTTTTTAATAGCAGAGTAACCCTGATCTGTCTGTGGAACCTTGTCTAACATTATAGGCACCCATTAAGGGGTAATTTCAGGTTATATCGTAAATCATTTATTGTTTATTTAGTTTTAACTCCAAATTTAATGAACCGATTAAGTTCACATTTGGTAGAGAGGACCATTTATATGATATCTACAAGCGTGTAAAGCTTTAGTTTCAGACTTCTAGTAATTTAAAAGATATTACCTTTTAAAACAGTTTTGTGCATTCTTTTCCAAAGTATTTGAGTGTCAAAACTGTCTAACGAACTCGTCCAAGCAATTAAAAAAATGAGGGGAATTGCCAAATTTGGTTTCTATTGGTGAAGTATTTTTTTAATTATCGGTTGGTGGATACATATATATATATATATATATATATATATATATATATATATATATATATATATATATATATAAACTTTTCAACTGACCTTGGATTTGGGTTTTAGGGGCCCTAATTCACGGTCAGTTGAAGACAATTTCCAAAAATTTTACCATCGATACCTCTTTATTGGTGAATTTTCATTAGGAAAATATTCCTAATGAAAATTCACTAACACACGAGTCATTTCTGCATCGGTATTACTTGTGACCTCTGTTAATTTTTTCTCACAGGCGCATCGGTTAACAAGAGATGCTTCGATTACCACGTTTCTCCCCTAGGGCTCTGTACAAAAAATGATGAAACATGGCGGCAACGAACGCACGGCCACACTGTCTTTATACAGTCACTGTAACCCGACAAGGACTCGTGTAATGTATTTTTTTTTAATCAGGCGAACTGGAATAGTTTAAACCTCTGTTTTTGTTTTCAACGCATTTTCGTTAAAAAAATTAATTCTAAAAAAGTTACCCCCATCAAAGTTTTCGAATTTTTTTAATGAGCGCTTATTAGGCCCATAGATAGCAGCTTTAGGATTTGATAAAATTTTATTTTGGTATAAGGTATTATCATATCTTCTTAATATATTTAGTATTCGGTTAACTATACTTAATTTGATTTATTTGCTTAATATATTGTCACATCTGTTTCTATGAGAATTAGGTGTATGTACTATGTCACTTCTATGGTCACAGGCAGGTTGTAAAGTGTGTTGCTAACAACGGGCACTCTGGAATTATATCTCCAGAAGGAACCAGAAGAGACAAGTATGAATGGACAATATAAATAGGCGAGCCGCAGAGTCAGTCAGTATTAAGGGAATCAGTTTAGTGTGAAATTATATATATATATATATATATATATATATATATATATATATATATATATATATATATATATATATATATATATATATATATTAAATGTTCAGAAAGATTTCCGCGGTCTTGAATGTGAGACATTCCTGGTGAGACTTGGGGAGTAGGCAGATTGAGGCCCCGTAATCGAGATACAACAACCCAACCTACCTTTATCCACCGCTCTAAGGAGTAGGCAGAATGAGGCCTTAGAGTGTCCTTACATATTTCCTTTACCTACCTTTGTCCACCAGTCTAAGGAGTAGGCAGATTGAGGCCTTAGAGTGTCCTTACATATTTCCTTTACCCACATTTGTCCACCACTCTAAGGAGTAGGCAGATTAAGACCTTAGAGTGTCCTTACATATTTCCTTTACCCACCTTTGTCCACCACTCTAAGGAGTAGGCAGATTGAGGCCTTAGAGTGTCCTTACATATTTCCTTTACCCACCTTTGTCCATCACTCTAAGAGGTAGGCAGATTGGGGCCTTAGAGTGTCCTTACATATTTCCTTTACCTCTTGAAAATGACTCCAAAACAGGAGCCGAAACGTCGAGTTTCCATAACTTCTGGACGCGGTTTAACCCGAAAACCAATATATATATATATATATATATATATATATATATATATATATATATATATATATATATATATATATATATATATATCTGTGTGTGTAATATATATCATTTAACTATTACTACATGTAATATATGACTGTTATCACCACCGGTTTAAACATTAGATTTAATTTGTTTTGCATTTTTTAGGGAATTTCTCACAAATAGGCTGGCTTAATTTTCGCACATTATATAATGTGGTCCTGCATATTGGAACATCTTTTACACACTGATATTGTTACCAGGTATGTACTTAATACAACATTTATTCTGTTTGGTAACTTTTTCTCACGGGACGCCCCAAACCAAGTACAATTGCATTTTAACAACTCTAACGCCAATTCTTGTACCACTTCATTGGTAAATAGGAAATCTTTATTTTTGTACCCGTTTACTTCTCTGGAGATTGAAAATTTTATAAAAACTTGAAAAACAAAAAGTCTACTGGTATTGACGAGGTGCCCATTTCGGTTGTAAAGCAGTACTCGAAGATAATTGCATTCTATATCTGTGACATATTGAACTTGTCAATATCGGCCGTTTTCCCATGTAATTAAAGAAAGCAAAAAGGGAAATAGTTTTAATTTTCGAAACTGTAGGCAAATATCCATATTGAGCGTGTTTTCTAAGATAATGGAGAAAGCGATGGCCGATCGAATTGAAATATTCCTACGGAAACATAGTTTAGTTACCAAGTGTTAATACGGTTTCCGGGGTGGTTTATCTAGGGAGGCAGCTACTAGTGATTTTATACAACATCTTCACGATGATTCAGATAAGGGTATGAACGTGGTGGCTGTCATGTTCGACCTATCGCGGGCATTTGACACGCTTAATCCGGGTTACGTAAGCGAAAAATTGCGATGCCTGGGTATACGTGGACCGGCAAATGACTGAGTTTTGTCGTTTTTGACCGATAGACGTATGGTGGCTTTCGGTTGGGGGTACTTTTTCGAACTCATACGAGATAAATCTGGGTACTCCACAGGGTAGTATTTTGGATCCGTTGCTGTTTGTTTCATATGTGAATGACCTGCCCGACTGCAGAAAGGTGGGTAGGGTGTTCATGTACGCGGACGACACAACCGTGGCTGTGTCTGGTCGTGATGGTGACGAGGTAAGTCAAAAGGTAAACACTTTAATACGACAATTTGGTGAGTGGTGCAAAGCAAACCACCTAATAATCATAAACCATGATAAAACATCGTTCATAAGTTCAGGTGTTGCCACCGACTGCCTCTTATTCTGCAGCTTGAGGATGGTATGCATTGCTGTGCTATGGAGGGAAGGTTACTTGGGGTTACGCTTGATCAGCACTTGTCCTGGAGGTCGCATGTGAATTATGTCTGTGGAAGGCTTAAATCGGCCTATTTTATAATATATAATCTCAAGAACTCTCTAAGTGACGCACATTTGATTTCTGTCTACTATTCAGAGGTGTCTCCATTGGTGTCATACGGCATTGTTGTCTGGAGTCAGTCCATAGATGTTAATAGGGTTTTTGTGCTTCAGAAGAGAATACTGACAGTAATTTTTGGTATGCACAACCTCGAGTCATGCCGAGAACTTTTTAAGAAAAAGGAAGTTGAGACATTGGCAGAAATTTACCTTTACAAGGTACTGAGTTTCATTTATAGCAAGAAAAATATGCTGCCAAGACATTCAGACAATTACTTCACTAGGCACTGGAATCACATTAGTTTAAACCATTTTCAAAGAATGGCGTGCACGGAATCTCCTATGTATGCGGGTAGTGTTTTGTACAGTTTGCTTCCGGATAGTGTAAAATCCACTGGAAGCACTTTTGAAGCCCGTTTAAAAAAATATTTAAGTGAGCGATCATTTTATGCGGTCGATCAGTTTGTTCGTGGTCTGTAAGGCAAATGATTTAATTATAATTTTGATGTTTTTGTACTTGATTTTTTTGTTGTTGTTTAATATTGTCCATATATATTTTTATTATAGTGCATTCTATATAAGTGTATGCAGAGGTTTGTATCTCACTGTTTTAAGTGTTGTGTTTTTTTTCACATTGTGCACTTTTATCTTTTTTTGTTGTTGTAACTAAACAGCAACATTGTTTCTATATTATACTGTACTATGTATTATATGTGCATGTTATATTGTTTATATCCATTGTGAAGAGCTTATCTATATATTATGGCAAGAAGGCGAAAATAAATTATCTATCTATCTATCTATAAACGTTATCGTCGATTTTGACAGTAAGACCATTACTAACCTTCCATATTTTAGAGATTCACTTGTTATTAACACAAATTTCTATCCATTTTCCTTGGCTAAACTAAAACAACTCCCCAAAATTGTGACACAACTTCTTTATATAGCTTCTGCCTCACTTTGTTTTAATTGATTACATTTCACAAACCTCTCCGTGTTTCAACATTAAAGCACTTTAATTTGGAATAGAAAAAGAATTCATTTTTTTTTACTTGAATGAAAACAAAGAAAAGGTACACCGATAGAAAGACAAATACAAGTGTACTTAAAGAGAGAGAAAAATTTGGTTTACTAATAAACATTTCGCGAGAACAGATTTGATTTAATAACGCACTGATAATAATTTGTTGAAAGCCAATGTAAATTACTTTTAAATAACTTAGTTCGTTTTGACTCTCCAAACTAAGCTCTCCACTTGGATGGTAGTCTTATACCATGGAACTGTGACAAGTTTTTCATGAAAATTATCTAGAAACCGCTCGTGTGCACAAACATTTTGTACAGTCACAAAACACAAGCAGTAAGAGGGGATTAGTCGTCGTGGAAAGCAGGGCGGGCGTTCTTAAGAATACGCCAAGCAGTAAATTATTCCATTATCCGGTACCTCAGTCTGCTACCTCGCCAAATGCGGAATCAGGACGGATTATAAGGGTAGCAGTATATTAAAACAAAAAACCGTGTCTAAATTGGATGCGATAGGTTGTCAGATAGGATTAGATGTTACTCGTCTTCCGCTTGGATTAGAAATATTAACGCTTCTTATACTGACTTTTTATAATACCTATCGTGATTCATTACCAAAAGGAAGGAAATATAGGTTACATAAGGGGTGGAGGGTGCCAAATTAGGCTTAAGACATGCCAAGCACGTTTTTTTATTGAAAATGGAAAAAATAGGTGCAGCGAGTGCCTTGTGGTAGCGAATTTTCGTTAAATGATTTCAGAAAAGTCTGCACGCGCATCAACACAATTTTGAAAATAAAGTATTTCAGTAATGTTTTTATGTCGATTCCTACACAACTCTAATCATTAAGACCATTAGATCTACAAAAGAATACTGCTTTTCTCATTAAACGTTAGTGAGCTGGATTACTAGCATCTACATTACCATCCTATAAAGTATGTAAGCAATATTTGCAGATATTAGATTGTTATGTTTCTCAGGTTTTTAATATCTGTATATTATTATATTTTGATCATAGACATAATTGTTACCTATGACGTAATTGCCTGCTCTGTGATTGGATACGTTAACATCTTAAAAGTCAACCTGGACTTCCCGAATGAGAAATGTTACCTGCCCCTGCGGGCTATAAACGCCTGAACCGATCTGATAATTCATCTCTCAATGCATTTAAACATCTAATTGAACAACGAATGAAATAATGGTGTAGGCCAGAGATATTAGTTCCATTCAGCTGTCCCGTTTAATGGGCGACAAGTCAATAATGCCGCTTAATGGGGGACAAGTCAGCAATGCCGCTTAATGGGGGACAACTCAATAATGTTGTTCAAAGGTGGAAAACTCAAGAATTCCCTTCAAAGGGACAACTCAACAATGCCGTTCAATGGGGCACAATTAATGCCATACAAAGGGGGCAATATCATTACCTTAGAAGCTAATTCCGTTCCAGTCAGGACAACTCAACCTCGTCCGCCATAACCCAATCATGTTCAAAGGGAGCCCATTCAGTCTGGAGAACACATTACGTCCAAGAGGCCAGTGCCTAGGTGCACTCACATCACTTTTGTAGAAGTCTCGTCGGCTTTGAATGATTGTACCACCCTGGCAATTAAGCCATCACCTCCACAGCAGAAAACAACGTAAAGTAAAATTGGCTTAATTTAAGTAATTTCCTCCATTTAATTTGTCAATTTTTAAAATGGTAATTTTAAATTCATGCAACTTGTCATCAAATATCATAAGTACACTTGGAGATCCCAAACACAGAACACCCCCCATAGAAGGGAAACGCCAATGCTGACGTTTTGAACAATATTGCAGCGCCTCTGGCGGATGCGATGAATTTTAGTCACACGCGGGAAATTTGATTTCATTTTCATTTAGCAAATCCAAATAAATTCTATTTAATTTTATACCACTGCCAGTAAAGAGGTTAAATTAGTCAAATAAGTTTTTTAATGATTTTTATAGTGAAAGCAAAACAAGTTATGTTTTAATAACACACATATGCCTGTTTTAAGCTTTGCAATCATAGGAAAAGTTAAATGGCAATTTGAACCTTCTAACACTTGCAGCTTCAGTTTTTACTATCGATATGATTAATGGAAAATCAAACAAGATAAAATACACTTGTGTTTTATTAGAACATTATTACTATTACATTTATTTAAAAACCTAGAACAGTATTCCTATTACATTTATTTAAAAACCATTTTAATTCTGAAAGTAAGATGAAGTATATATTACCATTCCTTATCGATAGGTAGGTATATTACAGCAGTCTGGCCCTTGTACACTATTACATTTATATGCTCACATGACCACAATGTATGGCAAGGTTGGTTTTTCCTTCTTTTAGGGTATGTATAAATGACGTCATATTGTCATTTATTAGAAAAACATTTGTGCACCCTTTAATTTCCTTCTTTATTTAAAATGACACTTGGTAATATTCATCTGACAACAGTGTACACTATCAGGGTTTTTGGTCGCCTTCCGAATCCACCCGATCCATTGTTTACTTCTGATATGTTGTATAAATAGAAATATAAATTTTTATTTGCACTTTAAAATATATGAATACTTACTCAAAGGAAGATGTAATGTGGGAACAGCAGTTCTTTTTAGGCCTCTTCTCATTTCAGGTACTTTATCCTCATCAACGAAATGACGATCACAAACATAGAATCTATCGTAAATGGCTTGTGGATATAAACCAAGCGTCTTAGGGTTATGTACAGCTTTCACCCAGTCATCAAAATGGTCTTCTGATGATTTCAACGAAAAACGATGTCTTTTGCTAAATAAATCTAGGTACTCCGGAACACAACAATAAATCGTTTTCTTGGTTGGTATCATATTTATATCCACAAAGCTTCTGTAAGGAAACGTTATTTACCTATAACCTATGAACTACTAAAACGTTCTAAACTTGCCTGAAAACTAAAACAGTTGTAATTATGTTTCACCAAAACACCTTGAACTATGAAAGCACCTTGCATTTTTGATAAGAAAACTGAAAATAGAATTGAAATTACATGATTGTTTAAACACAAAGCTTATGATAACGATCATATTTTGATTCACAAAAAAAAACACACCTTTAAAACACAAAACCGAAGAACAATGAAAACACTGTGAAGTATCCACTAAAAGTTAATATAGGTAAAACTTAATTAAAAGAAACGTTTAGCAACAAACTTGTATTATAATTATACAATGAAAGAACTAGAAGCGAACAAAAACTTTTTTGCATTCAAAACATTTGAATTTTGAATGTATGATAAAATGGCGCACTGAACAGCTTGTTCAATAACATTGTAGCACTACTAGCGACATCTACTATATGCGATGTCCGAACTAGAGCCCTAAGAAGGTCCAGGTTAGCTCCATTTAGGTGAAACTTCTATAGGGAGTGTTCTGTGATCCCAAATCACTACAACACATCTTTCAAATACCTAACGATCCTATCACTAACAAATGTCAAGTCAGGTCAGGTCCTGCTCATCTCAGGTTCAAATATTCAGCAAATCAAATATCATTTTATTTTAGATTGTAAATTAATTAAGATTGTTAACGTTCAATATTTTATTTTCTCTCTCCATCTCTCTCTCTCTTTTTAGTGAATTTTCATTAAGAAAATTCACTAATAGAGAAGCACCAATTTTAAGACTTTTGGAAAATTTCTTCAAATGAGCGCGAATTAGGAAGCCTAGAACTCAAATCCAAGGTCAGTTGATATATATATATATATATATATATATATATATATATATATATATATATATATATATATATATATATATATAGGTATCCAATCGATAACTCAAAAAATACTTCACCAATAAAAACCAAATTTGTCAATTCCCTTCATTTTGTTAATAGCTTGGATGAGTTTGTTATTCATGTGTGCATCTTCATCTGATTTGGACGTTGTTGCAGTCAGTGAGACTTGGTTCTCTTCTGCGATTAGCAGCGGGGCAATAGTTGACCACAACTTGTATACAGTTTGTAGGTAAGACAGAAGATGTAATGTCATGGGAGTTACAAGAGCTGGAGGAGTAATGATTTTAGTGAAAAACTCGATTTTTGTTCAGCATTTGGATTTAACTTATATAAATAATAATTTTAGTGCAATAGATATGGTCAACTGTTTGGTTAGATGTGAAAATGTTTTGGTTTATATTTTCTGTGTCTATATTACCGCGAGCATTTCTGCGGGTGAATACATTGCATTTTTTTTAAACATTGCAATTGTTTCCTAATTGTATGGTAATAACTTAATTTTTTTTGTGACTTCAATGCACCGGCATTTGCAAGTGATACTAGCTCAAATACATTTATTGATCCAAGGGTAGAATCGCTATTGGGTTTTATCGATTTTTTAAAAATTAGTAGTTTAACAATGTCCATAATTTAAATAGCAGACTGCTGGACCTTGTTATATCTAATTCAGACGGTGATGTAACTAGGGACACTTTTCCGTTAAGAAAAGAGGGTGCGCAACACCCACCACTATTTGTAGTTGTTGAGTTCAATACAGACCATTCTTCTAGATTTTGCTTTAACACTGATACTAAGAGGTACAATTTTAGAAAAGCTGATTTGCCAAATGTCTTAATAGATATGTGTACGGGTGATCAATGAGACTTATAGACTATATGGTAAATCTTAGCTTTCAAGTTATTTCTGCCTGAGTCCAGATTTTGTCAGGCTATGAACGCGCACACACTGTATAAATAACAGATTTTCATTCCAATGATTGTTTAAGACATGATAACCAGCAATTTGATGGCCAAAACCAGATGGGAAGGTCATAAACTTCTAATGAGCGCTTCTCAGCAATCACCCTCATCATCATATATATATATATATATATATATATATATATATATATATATATATATATATATATATATATATATATATATATATATATATATAGTAACTGACTCCGGACATGTCTTGTAGGGGCCTTAGTTTGTTTGCGTTCATTTGTAGAAATGTTTTCAAAAGTCGCGATCTCCTCATTAGCTAATTTTTCAAAGAAAATTCACTAAAAACTGCTGCCAATGAATTCTCAAATTGTTTTAAGCTTAATTTTTTAACTGATAGCCTACTGTCGAAATAAATCTTTGAAAACTATTGGTACCAAATGTAGTTTCAGCTCCTGTCACGGTAACAAAGTTTTAACTAGTTAACGCCTCGGGCATACATCAGTAAATATGGTTATCAGCTTGTCTATCTTTAATTATAGACACAGATAATGCCAGAGTTTGGGAATTAATACAGATCCAGCTCACACAGCTCCCTAATTCACCCCCTGGTTACTTATTTGTAATACGCTTTCCATGAATATGCGCGAACTAATGTGGAAGTGTAATAAATTCTGACACATCTAACCCATGTGTAAAGTAATTACTGGAATAACTCCGTCTTTGTGGTTCACTCCAAAGTTATCCATTAAACTATCTCGTAGCCATTTCGAATTCATGGCTGACTTAGGCAAATATCATATGTTTGCATCAAATAATTGCTTTAAACAATCACTTTAAAGAGTTGAACTACTATAAAACATCTGGACCGATATATTTCATCAAAATAACTTTATGGTTTAAAAATGTTGGGACGCAGCAAGTGCACTTAAGTAGTGAATTTTCATAAGAATTGTACACTATTTTTATACAGCATATTACTAAAATTAATAGTTTAAACTTACACAGACCTTGACGATCGATTTTAAAGGTCCTATTACGCGTACATTTGAAAAATTCTTTCGATAGTCTTACCATCGATATCTCTCTATTATCAAAAAAAAATCTTGTGTTCTAACTCCTTTTCAGAAAAATGCCGAAAACTCAGTTTCTTTGTGGAGCTAAAAAATGAAATTTTGCTATATCTATAGACAGTGTAAGTCTCTTTAAAAGAAACTTGTATAAATAAATTTTGTTAAAGTTACAAAACATTTCTGTAAGCAAACTTAATTAATATTTAGGAAAGTTAAGTATCTGCCAAATTATAAACGTAGCAGTTATTTTTCCGGTAATGGTTTACTTTTAGGACGCGTGTTCGATTTTTATGAAATTTTGTACATAGACGTGTTTTAGGGTGTAGATGCCGAAAAATGATGACACAAGCCAAGTTTTAGAGTAGTTTGGAAATTGTTCTAGAAAAAACGTAAGTTGTACTCACTTTTGCGACATGTTTTACACATTTTCGGGGGTCGCTCGTTTTATATCAAGCTAAAGAAAGGTGTATTCCACTATTCTAATTCATTTTCACATAGTTAGTGCACCCCCTTAATTGTTTATGTGTCTCTGAAAATTACCCTAATTTTCATCGTATAACCGAAAGGTGTATTCCACTATTTTAATTCATTTTCACATAGCTGGTGCACCCCATTAACTGTTTATGTGTCTCTGAAAATTACCCTTTTTTTTTTTTTTTTTTTTTTTTATTAATAATAGGTGCCTCGACAATAAAAGCCATTGGCACAGACAAAAAATAAAAATAAATCTGAAACAGAAGTTATAAACATAAACACTCGTCTAACTTAGTATAACATAAATGTGGAATCTTAAGTTACAATGTGTTGTAAACATTAGTAGTTTTCAAGAAATAAATTAGTCTCGATAGATCATTGGTTCCGGAGAAACTGAGGATATCACTGATGTTTCCCTTAAGATCCAGATACAACCGTTGTTCACTATATCCCGGGCACTCAGTCAAAATGTGGTTTACTGTGAGTTGAGTACTACAATGGCTGCATAAAGGAGGTTCACTTTTTTCTAGTAGGTGTTTGTGTGTAAGCATAGTATGACCAATCCTAAACCTTCTAATAATGATAAGTTCTCGTCTGTTTAGATTGGTTATTTTTGTTATCTGAGTGGTGGATTCTATGTTTCTGAGTTTAGTTTGAGCACTAAACCATAAATGTTGCCATTCCTCGTGAACAGTGTGTTTTAAGTGAGTCGGAAGGTCTGTATATATAATAAACTCATGATCTGGATTAATTTTTCCACAAGCCTCCCTAGCTAAGTTGTCTGCCTCTATGTTGCCTCCTATACCAGAGTGAGATGGCACCCATATTATTACAGTCGATTTTCCACACTGGGATATTTCCCTGGCCGTTTTATGTATGTCTGCAACAATAGGATGTTTGTTGTAAAGTGTTCCTATGGCATTGACAGCTGATAATGAGTCGCAGCAGATAATCGATCTGGTATGGGAAGATTTAAGGAAAGTTTCTAGACAGAAGTGTACGGCTGTGAGCTCTGCTGTATACACACTGCAAACATCCGAGAGTCGTAGACTCAGTTTTATATCCGCTCCGAAAACGGAGCAACCAGTGGTTAAGCCGCATCTAGATGCATCAGTGTAATATATTGCGTCATATGGGTACTGGCTGAGAACCCCATAGAAATCTGCTCTTAGAGAGGGGGCAGGTGTTGTTTGTTTGTTGTAAATACTCAAGGTTGTGTTGATAATGAGGTGGTTTTCCAACCATGGAGGATCTTGGACAACATTCTTTCGGACGTAGTGGATATCTCTTGAGCTTAAATTATTGTGTATATCTAAATATATGTTAGCAAGGCGTGAATAGTTTTGAAATACCCTGTTCATAACAATCGAGTGTGCAGGGTTGCATGTATCCGATGTAATCTTCGCAGCATATGACAGCGATAAATGTTTCCTCCTTAGCCACAAAGGTATCTCTCCAGTTTCCCTTAGTATACTTAAAGTAGGACTGGTCCTAAAAGCTCCTGTTGCTAGTCTTAATGCTGTATTTTGGATAACATTTAGTTGCTTAAGAGTTGACTTACTAGCTGATGAATATAAAATAGAACCATAGTCAAGTCTTGATCTAATAAGGCATCGATATATTGTAAGGAGCACAGTTTCGCTAGCTCCCCAATTTTGATTTGCCAGTACTTTTAGGATATTAATTTTCTTAAGACATTCCATTTTAATATAATTAATATGAGATTTCCATGTTACTTTGGTATCTAATATCATCCCAAGGAATCTATGTTCATCTTTCATGGCTAAATCACTGTTGTATAGTTGTAGAGGAGTGATGGTGCTGACGTGCCTTCTTTGAGAGAAGATCATCACTTCTGATTTCTCTACGGAAAAGGTAAAACCAAGTTCTTCTGAGCATTTCTGAATTGAGAGTATGGAATCTTGTAGTAGTATTCTGGTTGAATCTGCATTATTTCCTCTACAAAAAAGTACTATGTCGTCGGCAAAAAGGGATATCTTAACTGGTTGTGCTATGTATTTAGTGACACTGTTTATGGCTATTAGGAAAAGAGTGGTACTCAATACAGAACCTTGAGGAACTCCATTCTCTAGTTCATACTGGGATGAGATGGCTCCGTTCAATTTGACTCTAAATCGCCTATTTTCTAGGAAGTGTTGTATAAAGTGAAGAATGTTTCCCTTTATATAATTATCGTGTAGATCACGAACAACCTTGTGTCTCCACGTTGTATCGAACGCTCTGTTTATATCTAAGAATACTGCAAGTACTTCTTGTTTGCATGCAAATGCTTCTGTTATTTCGAAGTTTAGTGTTATCAAGCTATCCATGGTAGACCTGTTTGGTCTAAATCCATTTTGATGTTGGCTTAACATACTTTTGCTCTCGAGAGTCCAAATTAATCTGTTATTAATTATTTTTTCTAAAACCTTGCAGGAAGTGCATGTGAGAGATATTGATCTATATCCAGAGGTTCTATCTTTTGGCTTGCCTATTTTGTGAAGCGGTAGCACATCAGCTTCTTGCCAGATGGAGGGAAATTGATGACTCGCCCAAATCAGGTTGTAAATATCAAGTAGTTTACTTAACGCAATTAAAGGTAATTCTTTTAAAAATACCATAGGAATATCGTCTGGACCTGCTGCCGAGCTATTTGCGTTGGCGAGTACTCCACTAAGCTCTTCCATTCTAATGGGTGAATTGATTGGAGCTGCGTTATCATCACCAGGATCTATACGAATGTTTGATTCAGTTTCCTGTTTTATTTTGAGAAAATCTGAAGAGTAGTTTTCATTGGCAGAGATGTCGTAAAAACTTTTTGCCATTAGATTTGCCATATCGACGTTTGAAGTGACCAGGTTGTCTTGACTATCATATAAACCCGGTATATGGTGAAAATTTTGCTTTCCTTTAATCCTATTAATTTTGTTCCATACTGCAGAGGAAGGGGTGTTTATAGATAGAGTTCTCACATATTCTTCCCATGATTTTTGTTTGCTTTCTCTAATTATTTTCCGAGCCAATGCCTTAAGTCTCTTCAAGTCCAGAAAATTGTATTGTGTTCTGTGTTTTCTAAACTTATTGAGAGCTCGTTTTGCTTCTTGGACAGCAATTTTGCAACTGTTGTTCCACCAAGGTACTTGCGGTCGTCTGCTGTTAGTAGTACGCTTTCCTATGTGATTGGTTGCTGAACTAATGATTATTTTGTTGAAATGGTTTAAACACGCCTCTGCATTCGTATCGATGTTAAATTCTTCCATCTTTTCAATTATTTCTTCTCTGTAACATAGCCAGTTTGCTGAAAAAATATTCCATTTACTGATGAGGAATGTTGGTTGGGTACCAGCAACAGACTTTTTAATGCAAATAGGAAAGTGGTCACTGTCATATAGGTCATCGTGGGGTTTCCATTCTGTGGACATTGACAAGCTAGGACTGCAAAAACTGAGGTCAATGCAAGTTAGACTTCCAGATCTTGCACAAAAATGTGTAGGTTCGCCTGTGTTTAGAAGTATTAGATTTGAGGATTGTAGGAGTTTCTCAATTTCTCTACCTCTTTGATCCGTTTTGATGTTGCCCCACGCGCTGCTTCTAGAGTTAAAATCGCCTAAAAGGTAAAACGGCGAAGGTAGTTGTTTTATAAGCTCATGAATGTCACGCTCATTTAGTGGTTGGCTATCTGGACAATATATACTGCATATAGAGAACCTCGTGGGAGTCAATACCTCTACTGCAATTGCTTCGAGGTGGGTGTTCAAAGCTATGCTTTTAACCATAATCTCTGTGGAGGTAAATATAGCAGTTCCTCCACTGGCTCTAAGAGACGATTTTCGATTAAATTGAAAGGAATTGTAGTTTTTCAAATTCACTGACTGTTCGTCTTTTAGATTGGTCTCTTGTAGGCAAATGATATGTGGTTTTGAGTATGCAATCAGTGTTTGTAAGAATGGAAGACGTTTAAAGTACCCAGAGCAGTTCCATTGAAGTATATTAATTTGATCTATGAATTCTGTAAAATTAATGATTTGAGTCAGAGTCGTCTACTTCCATAGATGAGATACTCTCCGTTTCGGCGCTTTGCTCAAGGTGTTTACGAAACTTTGTGTTTAATCTAGATATTCGATTCTTGATCGCCTTGTTTGTTATGTTTGGGTAAATTTCGTACATCATTTGTAGTAGCGCAGGTATATTAGATCTGCTTACAAATCTAAGGGCCTCTTCTATGGGATCACAAGAACCGAAGGTATTTTCCAGGAAACTTTTCAGCTGAGCAAAGTTTAAAATGTATTGTGGTTGGTTGGATGCGATTATCTCTCTAACGTTGCTTAGTGCAGTGTCCAGATCGATGTTAGATTTCTTCTTTTTCTTCTTTGGTTGAGTTTCCGGTTGCGTAGGTATCAGAAATTCGGTATCAACTACTTTAGTTGCTGGCTGATAGTCAACAGATGCTGCAAGATCAATAAGTGAACCAGTGCTACTAGATGGTGCTGGTCTTTTAACAGATTGTATTTGATTTTCCGGACATGCAAGAGGTTGTGCCTCTTGAGCATCAGCATCGCTCATAAGATCTTGAGAACTGATTGTGTTTTCTAGTGGAGGTGATATGCTTTCAAGAATAGCTTTGTCATTTGCACCGCGAGTTTCTATACCGTCGTTTTCTGAACGAGTTGGCAGATTTGTGTTTAATTTCTCGCTGTTTTTACAATTAGCAGCAATATGGTCTGTCTGTTTACATAAAAAGCAGGCCATATCGTCCGAATTTATAAAAATTCTGTGCTCCATGCCCTCAAAAACAATGCATAATGTCGATGGCAAGGTTTGATCTGCTGGAAGCGGTGTTATATAAACCTGTCTTCTAAAGCTTAAGATGTGCGCGAACTCGTCCCCGACCATTCCCGCTCTCAAGAAAGATGGCTGGCTAACTAAATTTAACCCACACTCTCTAAGTGCGTCAGCAATGATTTCGGGCGGTATATATGGGCTTGCGTTTGAAATTATAATTCGTTTAGCTGGTGTAACTAAACGTCTGACACTAGTATCATGTTCACCTATTTTTATCGTGCTGTGCTCCTTTATTACTAAATCGACTAAGGTGGTTGTGGATAAATAGATGCACACACGATTGTGTGACATTCTAGAAGCAAATAAAATATTTCTCGCACTAGTAATTTTGCTGACTGCTTTTACATACTCAATAAGTTTTGGGCCGTCAACTGCATTAATGATAATAGCTTGTTCTTTCTTGGGTATTACTTGAACTGGACGTGATGCAATAGCCTGAGCATAGGATCTGAGTGTTGAAGCGTTTGGGTTTTCTGATCTAGTGGTCATTATATTTGTGGATACAGTAGGTTGGTTAACTATTTCTTCATTGTTGGGTGTTTGGCTGCTCCTATACATAGAGGCAGCCTCGTTTTGTAGGCTTATTTTGTAGCCTTAATATGCAGGCCACAAGTCGAACTCCATCAGTGTATAACTGGTTGCCAATTGTTATTTTTAAGAACGGAGTTTATGTATGAGAATATATTTGCGATAATACTATCTCTGTGTAGTGATAAAATATGCAAATATTTACTTGATTTATATTACCGTTAATTTGGAATCTGTCACTTAATTGTTCAAGAGTGCACTTTTAATATAAGATTATTTACTATAGTCACTATCTGACACTATGGAATTTATTTGCACTAAAAAACTGTCAAGAAATGAGCTCAAATAACTCGTAATATCACGAAAACTACGATCCGAGATGAACGATGTTTACACGACAAAGCCTTAAACTCGAATCCGAAAATTACCCTTATTTTCATCGTATAACCGATCCTAAGTTGAAATTGGCATTTGACATATAAAGCCAACTTAATGTCAAATTTAAATTTCAACTTATACGATGAAAAGAAGGGTAATTTTCAGAGACACATGAACAGTTAAGGTGATGCACTAACTATGTGAAAATGAATTAGAATAGTGGAATTCACCCTTCTTTAGCTTGATATAAAACGGAACCCACGGAAATGTGTAAAATATGACAAAAACATGCCGCAAAAGTGAGTACAACTTACGTTTATACTACAAAAATGTCCAAATAACTCCAAATGTTGGCTTCCGCCCTCATTTTTATTGTGATTTTCGTCATCTAAACCATAAGGCACGTCTATATACAAAATTTCATTAAAATCGAACACGCACCCTGAAAGTAAACCTTCACCATTTTTCCTTATTAATCGCCAGAATGATTTCGTTTTAGTCAACCTAATTGAATAATACAAAAAGAATGCCGTTCTGATGCAACAAAATGAGCTTATATGCTTGGGGGTGGTGGCTTACAGTGTTGTCACGTTGAGCAATACGGAACATGCAAACCGGTTTTTTCAATATCAACAATAACAAAATTTCTGCCGAAAATTATAATTCAAGACTCAAAGGTGACAAAGTTATTCAGGCGTTTTAAACAAAAATGAGATCTTGTTCAAAACGTATGAAATCTGTGCACTATTGTTTCTCCAAATGTCAAAAGAAAACAAAACAAAAACCGTACATTCACCGAGCTGGAATCAATCACGCAACCTTCCGCGTAGAAGACAAGCATGCTGCCGCACTGAGCTATCTAAGAATACGTTAACTAACGTTCTGTTTACATGATACTTGACACCGGCTTCATGCCCGGGATATGATATTAAAAGTATACGTAGTAGTAGTAGAACTGCCATTAAAACACACTCAACGACCGTTTCGGTCTTATATGACGATTCATGTTTAAGTTTGAAGATAAAAGAAACTATTTTAGAATCATTTTTATAGAAACTTGACTTAATTTTGTTTACATTTCTACTATGTAAGGCTACACTTTCAGTCTAAAACCACAGCATAATATATCTATGCTGTGCGAAAACTCTATCTGGTGCCGTTCATCAAGCTATAAATATGGTGTATTTTAAAAATTGATTGAACCCCAGTTAAATATCAATCACTTATGCCTTTTATTTATTTAGTTTGGTAACTGTTGATGTATGGTTTATACCTGTTATATGAAGCAATTTACGAGCGTCAATTATCTACTCTGCCTGCCAGGCATTGGACTTTAACTTCTAAGTCCTTTCAACGCATGTCTTTCAGATTTTATTTTTAATTTATATATATATATATATATATATATATATATATATATATATATATATATATATATATATATATATATATATATATATATATATATATATATATATATATATATATATTATTACTTTATTGCTTTAAATCATACAATATGTTCATTCAATAAGTCTAAGACTTGTGCTGAATATTAACATAATTTTATATACATAGTTGCAAACTTCCAAATTCAACAACCTTAAAATTTCGACATTCGAAAAAATTTCTTTTCTCTTCCATTTCGTTTTTCTAATGTTTCATCCTATACCTCCATTTGCAATTAATACTGATCTCTCCATAATACTTTTCCAACCACAAATCTTTCTCAACTGACCATATTTTTGCCGAGATTGTAAATTTTATACTAGACCAAAAATGTTATTTTAATCTGACATACTTCAGTTAGCATATATATATATATATATATATATATATATATATATATATATATATATATATATATATATATATATATATATATGTATATATATATATATATGTATATATATATATATATATATATATATATATATATATATATATATATATATATATATATATATGTGTGTGTGTGTGTGTGTGTATGTATATAAACATATAAAAATATAAACGGGCCTTAGTTTTGGGTTCTAGAGACCCAAATTCGCGCACATCTAAAGAAACTTTTTCATAAGCTTTTCATCGTGAACTTTCTATTCGACAAAAATTATACCATTAAACGATAAACTCTATAGCTAAGGCTACTGCCAAGCATCAGAGACAGGGTCTATTTAAAATGAATTTTCTGGGAATATTTTAGTAAAATGAAGGACAATGACGATTGAAATTAAGACTTTAGGGTTTGTAAAACATCTTTCTTGAGACATTTTATTTCTATAGCCCGTATTAGATTCAAGTTATTTGCCTAAATGTTGCCAATTTTGACATTTTAAATCGCCACTTTGACGTTTTGAGGAAAACCCCAATTTATTTTTCTTTAAATGCCTATAACTTTTTTGTCTTTTGACCTACATAGCTAAATTTTGGTTGGTGACTTACCTATAAGAATGTAAACCTGCGTGCCGAATTTGGTTGCCCTTACTTTGTTAATTCCGAAGATATAATTTTTTTTCAAAAGAAAACACAAAATTTTCCGCGAAAACCTAGGCAGATTTTCCTGGCTAACGAACTCATCCAAGCCATTTGCAAAAGGAATTTTTTCACCAAATTTAATCAAAATCGGCCCATTATTTTTTGAGTTATCGGTGTGATACATATATATATATATATATATATATATATATATATATATATATATATATATATATATATATATATATATATATATATATATATATATATATATATATATATATAAACATATAAAAATTGAAACTGACCCGGGATATGTTTTCTGGAGGGCCTAATTAGCGCTCATTTGAAGAAATTTTTTTAAAACTCAAAAGTCGGGATCTCCTCATTAGTGAATTTTTTTTAAGAAAATTCACTAAAATTAACATCAACCGAGGTTGTGGCATTGAATAATTCATTTGACTTTTCAATATATAGGAAACCAACTTACACTGACACAACCATACCATACGATTCATGTCACCCTTTTTCACAAAAGCTGTCAGCCTATCATTCTATGATACACCGTGCATTTTCAATACCTATGTCACAAAACAATTTTGAAAAAGAAATTTCAATAATTAAGCAAACAGCATTTAATAATGGCTACTCTGTTAAAATAATAGATAAAATGATAGAGAAAAAAGAATACAAATTAGCGATTAATTTCATTTATCCAAATATTAGAGACAAAGAAGACAACAGATACGTTTCGATAACTTATTTTGGAACCATTTCAGAAAACATTTCAAAAATTTTAAACACCTGTACAAATACAAAGGTAATTTTTAAATCTTATAACACGACGCGTGATTTGTTATTTAACGCGAAAGAAAAATCTTGTTTCCTGACAAAAGCTGGAGTTTATAAATTAGCTTGTACACATTGTAACGCAATCGACATAGGTCAAACTTCTAGAAATTTTAACACCCGATACAAAGAACATATTTCTGCATTTAGAAATAACCACGCTGACAAATCTACATTTGCAAAACATATTATTGATACCGAACATAGACCTACAATAAATAACCGCATACAACCACAACATTTTTATAATGACAAACGTAAACTAGACTTTTTTGAAGCTTTAGAAGTCAAAAGGCACACACACGACAATAACTACCTTGTTTTAAATGAGCAAACTGATTTAATGAATTCCCCTTTCTTGGATATTCTTCTTTCTAATTAAATATGTCAAAGAAAATAAATTTAACTATTATTTCAAAAAAGTTGTAATAAAATAATGAGTTGATGTATGTCGATATTTTCGTTATATAGAGACTACTTTTATACTGTTATTGTTTAGTTATTTTATTGTTGTAACTGTTATCATAGTTATTATAGGCTAGTTCTAGTTTTTATGTTAAATATTGACATACATCACATAGACATTTTGAAAACCTCATCTGTCATCTGTGTTTCATTTTATTTTCAATTTGATAAAATTTTTTGATCCAAACATCATATCATAACATAGCAACAGATATTTATTTGTAGTTGTCATGATTTCGTACTAATTCAATTTTAATCTGTCTGAAAATGCTGTCAAGCAGCGAAACTATAGTCACAGAAGCATTGAAGAACATCCTAGAACTTCCAGAATTCGAAGGGCCACTTGCTCCAGTTAGCTCACGCGCTGGCTACGTCCTTCACCTACAAAAACCAACGGTGAAGCCAGAGAAGTAGTCTCCAAGTCTGTATGTAGTATGGACAAGTTTCACCAAGTAAGGGCAACAACAATCAATGAATAGAAGTATTAAGACCGAAGAATGAGATAGAAGTAAAGTGTTCCAAATTATCAATAATATTGTCAAGGAAAAATTGTGGTGAGACATTCATAAGAATTTGTATTATTTCTTCAAAATATTATAAACTGTTAATGTGGTAATTATACATAAAACAAGAATACTACAGAAACAAAAACATTCCTTTTTAAGTTAAAATAGACACAAGTACAATTTACCTAGAGAGATTAGTAGAATAGTGTATCGTTTTAGACAGCTTTGTTGTGTGTGTTCTCATTTTCATTTATTTTATTGTATTCATAATTCATTTAGCCTTTAATTATACTCAGTATTTTTAAAATTTTGGTTTCATTTTATTTGTCCAGTTCTTAATAAGTTGATCAATCCTTTTGTTTTAAGAAATAAATTATTTAATTTAAATTTTTGTCAACTTCATTGACAAGTTTTCATAGTGCCAGAACCCCCTCTGAGAAACAAAATACCTTAATAAAATAAATAAAAACACTATATATTTATACCGTAATTATATATATATATATATATATATATATATATATATATATATATATATATATATATATATATATATATATATATATATATATATATATATATATATATATATATATATATATAAACATATAAAAATCGAAACTGACCCCAGATACGTGTTCTAGGCGGTCTAATTAGCGCCCATTTGAAAAAAAAATTTAAAATTCAAAATTCGGGATCTCCTCAATAGTGATTTTTTTTAAAGAAAATTCACTAATAATAATTGCAAATCACGCTTTATCATTATTATTGTTTCAAATATTATATATTATTTGTGATAGAGAAGAGACACCACATGAAACAGTAGATAGCCTTAGGGGAGGATTGATCGGCTTGTTTTTATTCTTCAGACCGCATGAATAATACACAGAAGCGCCGCGTTAGGCGTCTCCTGTGAGAAATAACAAAGAAAAGCAACGTATTAGTTTAAGTGGATGGAGATTCTTTGTGAATAACAGACGTCTTTTTCTATTGATACACCATCTCTTAAAGGCAGATCGATGAGAAAGGAACTTCGATTAAGATATATTGATATCTATCAAATCGCTCAAGTATTTTTCTGAATTGTCCGTAGTAAAAAAAATATTATATCATCTGGTGAACATCATAAAAAAATCCACAAAAAAAGATACAACACCGTCGTGTAGAGTTTTTTCAAGAGAGGAAACCCATCTTTAATGGCTGCTTGTAGTGTATGTAAATTCAAGAGCAAGAGGGTTTCAAAGTTCAAGGTTGTTGATTTTTCAACGACTTAAAATTTAACTCTTAAACAGAAATATGTGTCTCATAGACACATATCGTTATTCATTTTTATTAGTTGGCAATACTGAGTATACCAGGGGAGTTCCCGGGATCAGTATCTCCATATCCTTAGTTCAGTTACTAGACTGTATCAAATACTATATAATGACAATACAGGACACTCTGGCTGATTTCGTGTTTCAAGAATATCAGCGCCCCTAGCAGATAGTACTGATGTTACGTCGTTCGAGAGCGTGTAACACTAGCAATTGCTGGTGTTTAACTGTGTATAATTAAGTTTGAGCTGTGTTTTTTACAATAAATGTTAGTGGTAGGGTGTGTGCAATCTATAATTGTTCGAATTATAACGTGCTAAATCTATCAAAGACATTTCATAGGTTTCCAAATGATGCCGAAACGTGAATATGATTTGAAGCAGAAGACAAATTCAGAATCACTTTTATGCCAATATGTAGAGATAATTTATTGTGTGATATTTACCATCATGTACCTATTTATAGATAAACTTCGTAATCTGGTGGTTGAAAGGCTTCAATCATAACTTGTCTTCCAGTGCATCAAAAAAAAAAGAAATATGTAGGCAAAAAAAGTTTTGCATTAATAATAAATGGTATAAGAAAACTGTTTTTCTATATTCTTCTGTGTCCTTTCTTATTTCAGTATGGCATAAATTGTCACATTTTTTCACATTTAAAATTATTTTACTTGGTAAAGGCTTTTAATTTAAGTTTTTAAAGAGACAAGTAGAAATAGCAGATTCAGCCCTATAATAGATTTATTCACGGAAGTAAGAGTTAGTCTCACCTTTCATTTGCACAATTTCTTAATTATGTACTAAGTATATCAGTTACATGTTTTAAAATATTAGACTAATAAGACAGTTTTCATGTAGAGATATAGCAAATTGAGTAGGTACTGTGCTACCATTTATACCTAGAACAATTATTTATAGGTAAGTATAGATTGTAACTTAATATCCTTAGAAACAGCTTTCAGTATATTCCTATATCTACCCTTGAAATAGTAGTTTAACGACGGTTTCAAGCTGGTACATTAAATTATGATGAAATAAGATTATGGGTAAGAGAAATTTGCAGAATTATTCATGCTGAATTCATTTAGGTTTCAAGCTGATTGTTGATACAAATTCTATTTATAACTATATAATCAGAAAATTTTCACTGTTTTGTCATGTACAATTTTTATATTCATCTATAATAAACCAATTGTCTAAATTAAGAATATGGAGGTAAATATACAATTCAAATTACCCGTTCAATTGTCAGTACTTCATGCGAGGTGGCGCTAGGGTACTTGTCACAAATATCACCATTGTTAAAGCATAGGAGTGTCCCTAATTGTCATTATATAGTATTTGCTGTAGTGATGGACAAAACGGTTATTTTCTATTAACAGTTGACCTGTTAACGTTATTCAATAATAACAATTAAAAATAACAGGTTCGGTTATTTATCTGTTACTTATTATGAACTGGATAGTCGATCGATAGCATATTTTACTGTTATATGTATGAACTATGAATTATTAAGAATTCCACGTAGACGTAGTAACAGTATCTGAACCCGTCCGTTGGTGTGGTTGGGTAAAGGAGATTCGCTGCTACACGGGTTCAATTCCCGGGCGATGTAACTATCAGTTGATCCGGCCTGAGGTGTGAAGGTGATTAATTTGACTAAAAAGACAAAAATAATTATGAAACAATGTGGATAGAGCAAAAACTTTAGATATCTCTAATTCTCTGAAGCATAATTATATTGTATACTATACTATGCAGCTATAATGTTTAAAATAAAAAATATTTTTCTTTTATGTTTAAAACAATTAATAATTTTTTTATAAAAAAAAATTATGAAGGGGTTTTTTGAGCATTCATCACTAATAATATTTTGGTAAAAAATTAATGAAAGTTGATGGAGTTTCCGCAAAACCGGAAGCTGGCTGCATCGTATTTTTACCCCGTTATTTCACCTAGTGTATAAATCTCAACTTTTGTCGATATCAAACAAAGAGCTAAGAAATTATAATCAGCGTGTCGTAAATCTGTTGCCACTCTAAGTCAAACTTTTAGAAATTAGAAAGAAGTCTTTTATAATAAGTATTTACTTGTCAGCCCTGGCCCGGTCTACGGTTCTAATTGTGGTGAGAGTGCATCCAATCATAAATACAATTTTCGGGAGGTAGCAAGTGGCTTATGGTAGCGGAAATTCATTAAATGCTTCAAATTTCTATAAACTTAGAAGGTTAAGTTTTGGTATTTACGGGAGCAACATACCAACCAAATTTCATCAAAATAATTTGGTTATTTTCTGGAGATGCAATTTGTTTTTCGGAAAAAAAAATTCTTTTGGAAAAACTGGTCCGAAAGGGCTTACGAAATTCATTCAAGCTATTAATGAAATAAAGTTTCTTGCCGAGTTTCATCAAAATCGGTTAACAACTTTTTGAGTTACCGTGTGGATATATATATATATATATATATATATATATATATATATATATATATATATATATATATATATATATATATATATATATATATATATATATATATATATATATATATATATATATATATATAACATATAAAAATTTAACCAGACCTTGGTTTTGGGTTCTAGGGGCCTAAATTTGCGTTCAATAGAAAAAAATTTTGCAAAGTCTCACCGTCGATACCTCTCTATTAGCGAATTTTTAAAATAAAAATTCGCTAATAAGAACAAAACAGAAATGTCACTACCCAAGAAAAAAAGGTAGCAGCATACGACGATCCCAGGCGGTCACCCATTCAGGCAGTGACGTTGCCGACGTTGCTTAACTTCTGTGATCGGAGGAGAATCGGTGTATTCAACGTGGTATAACCATTCGCTTGGGATAATCATTTACCCAAGGTTTATATATTTATTATTAATTTTTATGTTTCGATATTAAATAAATAATATTTGTTAAATTATTTTCATATTTTGCAATATTCACACAATTTATATGTCCTGATTGCATACGTACTGTTCCCGTCTGAAAGAATTTAACATAACTTATTATATATATATATATATATATATATATATATATATATATATATATATATATATATATATATATATATATTGGAATGTTGCACTACACTGTATCCACTTTTAAAAATACACTTTATTTGCTTGCTGCACTTTCGGTGATTTATTATTTGTTTACGTGGACTGCAGTTTCGAAGCTTCCTGGTTCATCGTTAGCACGCTACTGACTGATCGTCCCTGTGTGTTCTATGTCTGATATTTTACGTGGCCTATGCGTGTTGAGCTTCTATTGGTAGGGTTACAGTTGTTTGATTGGATGAGTTTTCGGTCCGTGTCGATTGTATTGGGCTCCTGTTATCATTATTGTGGTGTGATAATTTGTCTATTTGTATAGCTTTTATTAAGTTTTGTTTAAATGTTTGTACTTGGATTTGTTCTGAGATTAACTGTTTCTTATGTTTGTTTGTTGAATGTAATATTGTTCCGAAATTTCCATTTTTTGTGGTCTTTAACATGTTTAATTAGTTGTAATTTGTTGATATCTGGTTTTTGGTGTTTTCTGTTGTGAATGTATGTAGCTACCTTTGATTTGTAGCTAGGTATGCGGATTTTATCTAATGCTGTTATATGTTCCTTGAATCTTGTTTCTATTGGTTTTTTGTCATTCCTATATATTTTTTATTGCATGAATTACATTCTATTTGATATATTCCGCTTGATTTATGTGAGTTGTCTTCGTTTTTAATGAATTTTCTTTACAAAAAAAATCACTAATGAGGAATTCCCGACTTTTGAATTTTGAAAAACATTCTTCAAATGACTGCGAACTAGGCCCTCTGAAACCCACATCCAGTTTCAGTTTAAATATATATATATATATATATATATATATATATATATATATATATATATATATATATATATATATATATATATATATATATATATATATATATATATATATATATATATATACAGGGTCATTGATGGTCGATGGTAGGTTAGACGTTTATGGAAAACGGGACATACGATTAATCTGAAAATTTGGATACTGCCATAAATGGGCACGACCTATCTTTCTAAAGTATTTTTATTTTGGCGGTGTTGCCGCTTCTACTCAAAAGTAGTAACAACTTTCTTATTTTTAATGGGACATCCTGTATATTATTTTGTTTTTAAAATTGAAATTTCTTTGGCATCATTTTTTCTTAATAGCTTCCTATACATATCTACATCGGTTTTCGAGATAATACTTATTTAATTTTTTTTTCTCATAAAAATGGTACCACTAAAATTTTAAGTTAGCTGCTATTTGAAACCATAGAAGACTGACATTTTGGGCACAGGTTGCAAAAGCCTGGTACTTAATATCTCCATAACTAAATTAATTTAATGTTATACAGGACGGTTTAAAATTGATGATTTTAACGTGACACACAAAAAGAGCCAAAACTCTATTTTTTCAAATAGGACACCCTGTATATTAGCCAACATTCTGAAAGGCAATTATATTTCCTCCAAATTGATGTAGCACAGTGGCATACCTAACTCGTCAAGTTTTCGAAATAATCGCAATAATTACTAAAAAAACACATGATCCTCACATAATTTGAATTAGTTGGTCATGGAACGCCCAGTGATTTGATAATTGTTTACTGTGTTTGACAGACGCCGAAGTTTTAAGATTCGTTTGCTATTTTCCACTTAATATTTATTTGAAAACAAGTTAGATAGAGCGAAATAATTACTCAAATGGAGTCTTGATGACATTATTTATTCTTCATGGACAATGTGACAAAATTGTAGCAATAACATGTAGAAAATACAATCAAATGTATCCTGAATTTCAACCAATGAACGAAAGAAAGTTTATGCAAATACAAGATAATTTTATCAATTCTGGTTCAAAACTTGGGGCAACTCAAAGTTTGCCAAGGCCTGTTACGTCGAATGAAGAAAATATAGTGAACGTTTTAGCCTATTTCCACGCATATCCACAAACTTCCATCCAAAGTGCAGCATATGATTTAGGGGTAACTTATTATGCGGTGCAAAAGATTCTGGCCAATCACAACATGCATCCTTTTATATTCATAACACTTCAACACCTGAAACCAGATGATTACCAACGTCGCATTCAACATTGTAAAACACTCCTAATAAGCATTGAAGAGGATCCTAACTTTTTGAAAAAAATAATATGGACAGACGAAGCCAAGTTTTCGGGAGAAGGCATTATCAAGAGAAGGAATCTACATTTTTGGGTCGATCAAAATCCACGCATGGTCAAGCAGAGGGGCTTTCAAGAAAAATTTAGTTTTAATGTTTTTTGCCTCTTAAAATACAACCAAATAAGATTTTTCATTTACAATGAGCCATTAAATAGCAATCAATACCTCCACATTTTAAGGACTGTAGTATCAAATTTTTTGGAAAATTTAACATTAGAAGATTTTCGTACTTGTTGGTTCCAGTTGGGCGGAGCACCCGCACATTGCACGCAAGAGGGAACACGTGAGCTGTTTCAGATATTTGATGACCACTGGTTTAGGCGTTTGGGCCCATGGGATTGGCCTGCAAGGTCCCCCGACCTTGCACCCCTCGATTTCTACCTTTGGGGTACTTTAAAACAAAAGGTATACCAGACACTGGTGAACACTAATGGGGGATATTTTGAGAATTTGTTGTAAAATGTTTAGAATCTAATAATAAATAATAATTGAAAAAATTATCTTGTATTCGCATAACCTTTCTTTCGTTCATTGGTTGCAATTCATGATACATTTCATTGAATTTCTTACATGTTTTTGCTACAATTTTGTCACATTGTCCATGAAGAATAAATAGTGTCATCAAAACTTCATTTCAGTAATTATTTCGCTCCATCTTAACTTGTTTTCAAATAAATATTAAGTGGAAAAAAGCAAATGAATCTTAAAAGTTCGGCGTCTGTCAAATACAGTAAATAATTAAGCAATTGTCAAATCAGATGGCGTTGCATGACCAACTAATACAAATTATGTAAAGATAATGTGTTTTTCATTAATTATTGCGATTATTTTGAAAACTTGACGAGCTAGGTATACCACTATGCTACATCAATTTGGAGGAAATTTAATTTCCTTTCAGAATTTTAAATAATATACAGGATGTCCTATTTGAAAAAATAAGGTTTTGGCCTTTTTTGTGTGTCACGTTAAAATCATTAATTTTAAACCATCCTGTATAACATGAAATGAATTTATTTAGGTAATTATTAAATACTAGGCTTTCCAAACTGTGGGCAAAATTTCAGCCTTCTATGGGTTCAAATAGCAGCTAAATTAAAATTTTAGTGGGACCATTTTTGTGGGAAAAAAACATTAAATAAGTAATATCTCGAAAACCGATGTAGATATGTATAGGAAGCTATTAAGAAAAAATGATGCCAAAGAAATTATAATTCTAAAAACAAAATAATATACAGGGTGTTCCATTAAAAATAAGAAAGTTGTTACTACTTTTGAGTAGAAGCGGCAACACCGCCAAAATAAAAATATTTTAGAAAGACAGGCCGTGCCTATTTATGGCAGTATCCAAAGTTTCACAATAATTCTATCTCCCGTTTTCCATAAACGTCTAACCTACCATCGACCATCAATGACCCTGTATATATATATATATATATATATATATATATATATATATATATATATATATATATATATATATATATATATATATATATATATATATAAATATATATATTAACACATTTCAATATGGACTTCCGCTAACACAGAGAAATAAATCTGTTATTGCTTGTTTGGCAAAAATTTGTTCAGAATTTCAAGTTCATATTTGCGTAATATTCCTAGATATGTCAGACGTTTTTCGTGGAACAAAGCTTAAACGAGTGGCATTCTAGAAGCTGGGTGGCCTATAGTAACAGTGAATATTTTTTTCTATTAAAATTGGCTAAAACAGACAGCGACTTTTTTATGCACGAAAATACTGCATTCGAGTTTGCTCCATTTCAATCCAGAAATAATTAGATTGCATCGAAACAAACGTCGAACTTTTCAAAAACTTCAAAACTAAAACTCGTGATTCTCTGGGAGCAGCGCTCATTTAAGGAAATGAGATGTCAACTGTTAGATGAGTTATAGGTATCGATAGCTCGTGGAAGTTAAAACAGAAAAAACAATCAGTTTCAATAAACGCCGCTGTCGAAGGCTTGATCAATACCGTCCCTCGTGAATAAGTATTTCCTTTTAGGATTAAATATGTGAAGAGCATCCATGTTCCGGTTTGATTCTGTAGAGACATTCGGGGCAATAAATTGAATAAGCGTATATTGGACCGGAGTTTAGTCCCGGAATACAAAATATAACATGGACCGCTATATTTTATACACTTTTGCTGTTAGCATCTTTAGCGAATTTTCATCCAAAAAAAAATTTGCATAAGGGAGGTAACGACGAATTCTTGTACAACCCATTTCCAAGGTTCGTTCAAAATCTTATATTTACATTTATGTGTGCGTATATATATATATATATATATATATATATATATATATATATATATATATATATATATATATATATATATATATATATATATATATATATATATATGTCCGAACACCCAGTAAGAGTCGACAAATTGCAATGAAATTTTATATACTACTCTGTTTTGTCTCTGATAATAAAGATAACAATATGAACAAAAATGAAATTCGGGACGCAGCAAGTGCGTTATAGTGGCGAATTTTCATAAGAATTGTACACTATTATTATACGACATATTGGTAAAGTTAATACCTTAAACTTACACAGACCTTGAAGATCGATTTTAGAGGTCCTAGTACGCGCACATTTGAAGAATTGTTTCGAAAGTGTTACCATCGATATCTCTCTATCAGAAAAAAAATCGAGTGTTCTAACTCCCTTTGAGAAAAATGCCCAAAGCTCAATTTTCTATTAAGCTAAACAACTAAATGTTGCTGTATCTGTAGATAATGTAAGTCTCTTTCCAAGAAACTTGTATTACAAATTTCATTATAAGTTATACAGAAGATTTCCAGAAGTAAAAAAGTAGAGTATCTGCCAAATTGTAGACGTAGCAGTTATTTTTCTTTATTAGACGCCAATATGATTTCGTTTTAGTCAACGTAATCAAACTGGTTTTTAGTGAATTTTCTTAAAAAAAATTCACTAATGAGGAGATCCCGACTTTTGAATTTTGAAAAAATTTCTTCAAATGAGCGCTAATTAGGCCCCCCAGAACACATATCCGGGGTCGGTTTAAATTTTTAATATGTTTAAATATATATATATATATATATATATATATATATATATATATATATATATATATATATATATATATATATATATATATATATATATATATATATATATATATATATATATATATATATATATATATATATATATATGTATCACACCGATAACTCAAAAAATAATGGGCCGATTTTGACTAAATTTGGTGAATAAATTTTGCAAATGGCTTGGATAAGTTCGTTATCCAGGAAAATCGGTCCAGGTTTTCCCGGAAAATTTTGTGTTTTCTTTCGAAAAAAAATTATATCTCCGGAATTAACAAATTAAGGGCAACCAAATTTGGTATGCTGGTTTATATCCTTATAAGTAAGCCACTTACCAAAATTTAGCTATGTAAGTCAAAAGACAAAAAAGTTACAGGCATTCAAGGAAAAATAAATTTGGATTTTCCTCAAAACGTCAAAATTGCGATTTTAAACGTCAACATTGGTGAGTACATTCCTTTCGCAAGTCGCTTGGATAATTTTGTTAGCCAAGAAAATCCGCCGAGGTTTTCCCAGAAAAATTTGTGTTTTTTTCGCAAAATATTTATATCTCCAAAATTAACAAAGTAAGGGCAACCAAATTTGGTAAGCTGGTTTATATTGTTATAGGTGTGCCACCTACCAAAATTTAGCTCTGTAGGTCAAAAGACAAAAAAGTTATGGGCATTTAAAGAAAAATAAATTTGGGGTTTCCTCAAAACGTCAAAGTGACAATTGAAAACGTCAAAATTCGCAACATTTAGGCAAATAACTTGAATCTAATACGGGCTATGGAAAGAAAATGTCTCAAGAAGAATGTTTTACATACACCGAACTCTTAGTTTCAACCGTCATTGTCCTTCATTTTACTAAAATATTTCCAGAAAATTAATTTCTAATAGACCCTTTCTCTGATGCTTGGCAGTAGCCTTAGCTATAGAGTTTATTGTTTAATGGTATATAATTTTTGTCGAATTTTCGTAAAAAATCAATAAAGCTCAATATATTCGTTATTATACAAGATATGAAAAAATATTGTATACATTAATTATACGGTGTTTTGAGCTACATCTTAAAAAATTATTGCGACAATCACAGGTTGGCCCATAAGTCGTTGGTGATACAAATAATTTTTTTTTGTCGAAAACGCCTTATTTTTTTGCATTTTCCATCGAAATATAATGCATGTTTGTAAGTTAAGAAATTCTGGAGGCAGCAAGTGCGTTATGGTTGCGAATTTTGATTAAATGCTTCATATTTGAAAAGCTCAATTTGCTATTAACCTATAAGGTTGACCAAGAAACGGATTTTTTCAGTAACACTTTTGGTTTACTTTTGGAAATTTCTGTACGTTTTCAAACAATCAAGTTATTTTGATGAAACATGGCACATTGTTTTTACTATATATGTTATACTGGTAATCAAATTTGATGCCTGCTTTTTCTATATAGGTTATACTGGTAACCAAAATTGATGTCTGCTTTCTTAAAAAGAAAACACACATATTTGCAATAAAAACATTTTTATGAAAATTCACTACCATAACGCACTTGCTGCGTCCCGAGATTTTTTTTAATATTAACAATAACAAAATTATGATTTTATACTGAAAGGTGACAAACTTATTTAGGCCTTTTAAACAGAAATGAAAATCTTGTTGAAAACGTATGAAATCTGTGCACTATTGTTTCTCCAAATGTCAAAAAACATACATTCATCAAACGGGATTCTATTGCGTAACCTTCTGCTTAGGAGGAGAACGTGAAGCCCCTTGCGCTATCTAGGAGCACCTCAACTAACGTTTTATTTGCCTGATATTTAGATCGGCTTCATGCCCGGGATATTATATTTCAAGTATACGTAACATTTAATAATTAAAGAATTAGCTGAATTACCATTGAAACACATCCCACGACTATTGCGGTCTTATATGACGTCTTATGTTTAAGTTTAAAGATAAAAGAAACTATTTTAGAATCATTTCTATAGAGATTTGGCTTAATTTTACTTAAATTTATGCTATATTATGCGACAGCATAATATATCTATGCTGCGCTAAAAATGTATTTGGGTCCGTTAATAAAGCTACAAATATAGTGTGTTTTAATAATGAATTGAATTCCGCAGTTAAATAACAATAACTTGGCAAATTTTTAATTTCATGTCTGTCATTTTCTATAATTGCGTCCGATATTTCACGATTGGTTCGGGTAGTCTGTTTTCTGCCTGATATATATTTAGTTTGGTTACCGTTGGTGTACGGTTTATACCTGTTGTATGAATTAATCTAGGCGTGGCAGTTAATTACTCTGTCTGTCAGGCATTGGACTTTAACCATCAAGTCTTTGGGATTTTATTTTTAATTTGGAAAAAAAACTCTAAATGTACCAAATTATTTAAAATTCACAAGACAGGTTTACTTGCACTTGCACATGTAAAGTCTCATTCCACTTACTCTGATACTAACACAAATATAGCGTTTTCAAACAGTTTTCTCCGATGTTCCACCGGAAAAACATGAGCAGGCTGATTAACGAACCTCGGTTTTCGCCCAAACAAGATTTTTGCCAAGTTTTATTGAAATCAGTTTAGTATTTTTTGAGTTATCGCTCGGGTACATATATATATATATATATATATATATATATATATATATATATATATATATATATATATATATATATATATATATATATATATATATATATATATATATATATGGGCGAAAACCGAGGTCGAGTTCGTTAATCAACCTTTACGCTCATGTTTTTTCGGTAGAAAATCGAGGAAAACTTTCTGAAAACGCTATATTTTTGTAAGTCTCAGAGTAATTAGGATAAGACTTCACATGTGACTGGAAATAGTGCAAATAAACCTATGTTGTGAATTTTGAGTAACTTGGTATACAATTTTTAGAGTTTTTACCAAGTTAAAAATATAATCCCAAAGACATGCGTTGAGGCGACTTAGTGGTTAAAGTCCAATGTCTGACAGACAGAGTAGTTAACTGCCACGCGTAGATTGATTCATACCACAGGTATAAACCATACATCAACGGAAACCAAACTAAATATATACCAGGCATAAAACACACACACACACACACACATATATATATATATATATATATATATATATATATATATATATATATATATATATAATAAATTTTAACGGACCTTGGTTTTGGATTCTAGGGACCCAAATTCGCGCTCATCTGAAGAAATTTTTTCAAAAGTATTTCATCGTGAGCACTCTAATAGCGAATTTTTCTTAATTAAAATTCGCTAGAATGTACGGATCCACATTTTTTAAATGTTTTATCAAAAAATTATCTCTTTAAATTTGCGTTACATTCAGTTTTAAACAATATTTCATAGCCATATGTCTCCAATTTCTTAAGTCATTGTAAATAGGGAACAATTACAATTATTTAAGTGAATTGGGAAGAGTGTCCTTTGTTGGTATTCAGGAAGCCGATCTTTCAATAAGACAAATTTCTGATCGCCTAGGATGCTGTGTGTCAACAGTGTTACAGTGTTGGTTCAGGTGGCCTGAAAACGGGATACATAATCCATACAAGACGGTGTGTCCACAACAGGGTCTATAGAAAATGCTTGGTTGGGAGTTTTACCACAAAGAGTTTATGGCAACGATATATCGCACATTACGCGGCCTCGTATGTACCATTTTTATGTCTCCCACAGACACCTCGACATCGTGCTGCTTGGCTTAGGTCCTATAACGGTAGATTAAATTGGAACGATGAATTGATTCGTGTTGTGTTTTCTGAAGAGTACGGATTCTGTTTTTGGGTCCACGATGGTCGCTGAAGAGTAAGACGTTTATGTGGAGAACGCAGAGATTTAGAATTTGCTGTGGAACAGAATACGGCCCTACACGTGGAGGGGGGGATGTTATGAGATGATATGATGTGCGATAACATACGGTAGCAGGTCAGCTCTAGTTTTTATTGACATAAATTTAAAAGCAAGTGATTACGTACGAAACGTTGTGCAGCCTGTTGCACCTCCATATCAACGTGGGTTAATTATAACACCTTTTCCAACAGGATAACGCATGTCCTTATATAGCAAGGGTTACTACAAGGTTCTTACAAGAAAATAATGTGACCCTGCTGCAATTGGCTTTTCGCTTCCAAAACTTGCCACTAATCGAAGATATGTCGGATAAGATCGGCAATCGACTGGGTAATTTACCACAACGAGCAAATAACCTAGTTTACCTTTGTCTCCGAGTTCAGGAAGCCTGGAATGACATTGCTCCTAATTTCAAGCATGCCTAGAAGAGCTGTCGAACACATAAGAAACCGTGGCGAAAGCACTCATTATTAGATAACTTTGTTATTTTTTAATCTTTTAGTTTGAAAATTTAACCATTTTTAGCAAATTTTTCGTAAAACAAAAAAATCACTAATGAGGAGATCTATATATATATATATATATATATATATATATATATATATATATATATATATATATATATATATATATATATCACACCGATAACTCAAAAAATAATGGGCCCATCTTGATGAAATTTGGTACGTACCTTCCTTTTGCAAGTGACTTGGATAAGTTCGTTATCTAGGAAAATCGGAAGTTTTTTCGGAAAAATTTTGGGTTTTCTTTCGGAAAATTATTGTATCTCCGAAAATAACAGGGCTATGACAACCAAATTTGACATATACGTTTCTACTATCAAACTTACCCTACATACCAATATTCACATCTCTAATTAGAACAAAAAAAAGTTATAGGCATTTAAAAAAAAGGGTGCCAGAGGAAAGCACAAGAACAAAATATGTTGTGTGATTAACAAAACCAATTTAATATTACATACAACGGTTAAGTTTTCCTGGCGCAAAAGTATCAAGAAGTAGCAGACAAAATATTTTGCAAATTATATAAGTTTTCTTCTTGAAACGTCAAAGTCGCGATTTGAAACCCCAAAATTTGCAATTTTCAAACAACGAGTTTGAAGCAAACACGGATTATATCGAAAAAATCTCTTAATAAGTGTGTTTCACAAAGCCTTAAATTACAGCTTCAACCATCACTGTTCTTCATTTTACTAAAATATGTTCGGAAAATCCATTTCAATAGACTTTCTTTCTGATGCTTAAGCAGTAGTTTCCGCTGTAGAATTTATGGTTTAATAGTCTATATTTTAGCAAATTTTTGTAGAAAAAATTCGTTATTAAGAAGAGCGCGACTTATGAATATTAAAAAAATTTCTTCAAATGAGCGCGAGCTAGAACCCCTAAAACCCATATACAGGATCAGTTTCAGTTTTTGCCTGTTTACACATATACAGGGTGACGCATTTTTAGGCTCCCTAGAATCCATCTCCGGGTTTAAATTTAGTTTTTATTCGTTTACGTATATACAGGGTGACGCATTTCCACGGTAAAGCGCAATATAATTGTTATTATACAAGATACGAGAAAAAATTGTATACGTTAATTATAGGGTGTCTTGAACTGCATCTAAAAAAATTATTTTGATAATCACAGTGTGGCCCATGCGTCGTTGGTGATCGCTACATTTTTTATCTAAATATGATGCATGTTTGTAAGAAAAAAAGTTTAGACGCAGTAAGTGCGTTTTGGTAGCGAATTTTCATTAAATGCTTCAAATTGCAATAACTCAATTTGCTATTAATCTAAGGTTTGTTGGCTAGCAAACCAGTTTTCTCGGAAACATTTAAAGTTTATTTTCGGAAAAGTTTTGTACATTTTCAAACAACAAGTTATTTTGATAAAATATGGTACATTGTTTTTACTATATAGGTTATACCGGTAACCAGATTGATGCCTGCTTGCATTAGAGAGACATATTTGCTATTAAAAATATTTTTATGAAAATTCACTTCCATAACGCACTTGCTGCGTCTAGATTTTCGTCAATATGCTCGCGGTCCTATTTAGTTTTATTACGTCCCACTAGGGAGCGCGCCACACAGAGAATCGTTGTAACCAAATTCCTGCTTTCTTGAAAAAATCACATATTTGCTATTTGAAAGATTTAAATGAAATTCACTACCATAGCGCACTTGCTGCGTCCATACTTTTTTTAATTAGTATTCCTGCCCGAACTGACCTTGTTAACTGCCCTGGCATTAGTTTGCCTAATTAAAAGTTAAAGAAGGAAAAAGGGGAGCGAGAACCATGAGGTTATATACACATTATAAGCTTAGATGACCTTGACGACGTCAGGGTTTTCCTTCTTTTAGATGTTAATTAGGCAAACCCGTTTCAGTACAGGTTTTATATGTTGCAAACCGGCAACCGGTAATACTGATGACGTAACAATCGGGTGCATATTAAAATTATGCTTTTCTTACTGCGCCATTGGGTTAGTTCACCAGGCGCCAGTAGCTGACAGCAGCTGAATTGTAATGTCAAAAATGTTTACATTTGTCAACAATTTTTGACATATCATTAAGCTGCGGTGCCTGGTGAACTCGCCCAACGGCTCTTGGCCACCTGTATGGAAGTTATGACAATAACGTCAACAGACCTATACTCGCGGATCCCACCACGTATTGCATAGGCATGTTCATAACTAGATTTGATTGGTTCCCAACTAACAAAAATGTTCTATAATTTTTAAATAATAGTGCAAATTTATTGTGTTATATTACTGCTCTTCGAAAGCAGTTTTGTTCTATTAAGACTGCCAAGGTGAGTATTTAGCTTCTCGCAGCAACATGATTCTTTAAACTTATTGTTAGAATGTTCTTAGAGCAGAATTATAAAACGTTTTAGAGATTTTGTTTTTCATTGTTTTGTAAACGTCTATACAACAATCGTTATAGAATATATTAGCTTACAGAACAAAATTATTCTATAATGACTTTATAACAACGATCTTCCAAACATATCTGTCAACTTGCAAACATTTATAAAGCTATTCTTCAAGTGATTACGTGAGCAATTATAAAACAGTTTTGTAAACATTTTCTATGATACAACATAGCTGCAAATATCATAGTCTACTTGAACGCAGGTGTTAAAAAACTGTTTTTATGTTGGTTGGAACGCGACTGTAATAGAACACTTACAAAACAATTATAGTACAAAATTAATCCTTTGCATAAAAGTGCGTTCGCTGGGATCTTTATAAAACATATTATAGCTTTTGTAAGAAGCACAGTTATATACTTTTTATCTCGTAGCAAGTTGTGTATTCTGTAGCGTGTAATTTCTAAACATGTCCAATTTACAATCAATAAATAAATGGAGACAGTTAAAAAGAAGCGGTGCTTTTCGAAGGAAAGTCAATAAATATAAAAATATTTTAGAAAGTAGCAAATTTGTTAATAGACATGTTAGTAGGGTTTTACATAGTAATCAGCACAACAAACAGCAATTTGGGTTTGAGGTTAAGTCACATATTGCTACTACATTTATGTTGCATAAATATCACAGCTAACGCGAGTTTAGCACTTAACTGATGTGTAAGTGTTGCCGAAAATGCTTTTATAGAACAATTAAGTACACCATATGTGTTATAGAGCTACGCGCAGGTCTTTCTCAGTGCAGCAATGGGAAACATCTTATTTTAAAGCTCTATAAGCGCTGTTTGTGTAACAATCTGCTTACTGCGCCATCTGAAGCCACACTGTCAATATGATCATCAGCTTGCCCAAATATTAGGGCACAGGACCGTACTTAGCCATAAATAGTTGTTAATGGTTAGTTACCCATGATCATGATACGACAAGTAGAGATATTACATACACATCACATTACATATTACATAGACATACACATCCTCACACACGCACGTGCACGCATTAAGATTCGAAATTATTTTCTGACTTAAAATTAATTAAAGTGAATAAATTGGCTTTGTTATTATTAACTGCAGGGGATTATAGTAAAATGAAAATATCAAAATCCTAAAACTTTTTGGTCCCTTGTAGAAATGGGGAGTAAAAATGTAGTAATAATGTAAAGCAAACATAGAGACTTGGCAAATATCGGTGGCGCTAGTCTACTTTTACTGTAAAAGCCAAACTTTAAAATTGACAATAAAAGTCAATGCCAAGCTTACTTTATTTTTGTTTAAATACGTCTCTGTTCATATTACAGGTTTTAATATATCCTATGTTTAGCGCCTCCGTGGCCGTGCGGGAAAGTCGATTCAGACTTTCCAATACGGACTCGGGGGTCGACGGTTCGATCCTCACCGGCGGCGGATGATTTTTCAAAATCACTGTCGTCGTTGAGATCGAGCTCAAGGTGGAGGGTAGGTTAGTTTAGATGAGCAAAAAGGGTCAGCAATGGCCTAATTGCCAGTAAGCATCTTACCTTTACCTTTAATATATCCTATGTTTTGTAGCAGTGTCTTAAGAGATAAAATAGTTCTGTAATGGTTGCAGTCGTGATAAAAGTGATTTATAAAGCAGACGCCATGTTTTTATGCAATTCCTGTATTTGTTTGGTAGCCATCTTAAACGAAAAAATCAATTAATAAATATAGAAATATTTGTGACCTGACAATTTTCACAATATATTGTGAATAGAAAACATGCGAAATGTGTAACAGAATGGGTTTAGGTCAATAAAATGAAAAAAAAAACGAAAAATTTAATTTCGAGTTGATTTTTACAAATTATAGAAATATTCATTATTTCGAGGGCCTTTCAAAATTTATCATATATGTAGCATATTTTACACAGAAAATTTTTCTTCGCGGGTAAAATCCATCTTGCTGGTAGCCGAAAGGTGACTTTTTGAGTTTAATTTTCACACCGTACTAACATTATTTCTTACGCCATCATATTTTAGTACTTATATTACTTTCATAATATTAGAGAACAATTTTAGGATAAAATAGTTCTAACAAAAACATTTAAATGACATATCACTCTTATAGGTATTGCAGTATGCAACAAAAAGTTTCAAAGTAAACTATAAAGAAATTCTAATAAAACATGTTTTATAGTAACTCTATTATAAGGCTCTATAACTGGCACCATGGTAAATGATTTTTAGTTTTATTATTGTTCCTTATAAAACTGTTTTATAAGTGTCGTATATCATATTCTTTTACAGCTCTGTAAACATTTCTAAAACTATTCTATAACACCTTACACATCCCTTAAAAAATAAACTAAAGAACTAAAGTGTTGTATAAACCTGCGCCCATTTTGGGTTTATAAACATTGTATAAACGTACCAAAACGTTTATAGGAACAGTCATGTTTTATAAAAACTGTTGTATAAACGTTCTTACGACTACAATAAAACATCCAATTGCTAGTTGGGTTATCAGTTCCACGAGAAAACTAAAAGCTGCCGGTACCTTAATACATTTTGATTCTAAAAGTGCTTAAAATATTTTATGAGGTACTTAATAAAATTATGAGTTGTATTATTTTATAATTTCGCAGTGTGTATTATGTAAACAATGACTAAGTTATTCCTCGTAAACTAATAACTCCACTCATTTCAACAAGTCAAAACAAAAAGCTGGTGTACATTGTACTAGAAGAAACTATAATCGACATCTACCTCTATCTAATTTGGATGTTTTATTAAGTACCTAAGGGTAGAGGGCAACCACATTCAAATTTATTTAGTTACTCCATACCTACCATCCTCTAGGTAACACATTCTTCCCATGTTAATGACAGGAATCAGATTTTTTCAAATTCATGTTCCTACACAAATACTATATAATGACAATACAGGACACTCCGGCTGACTTCGTGTTTCAAGAATATCAGCGCCCCTAGCGTACAGTACTGATGTTACGTCGTTCGAGAACGTGTAACACTAGCAATTGCTGGTGTTTAAATGTGTATAATTGAGTTTGAGCTGTGTTTTTACAATTAATGTTAGTGGTTGGGTGTGTGCAATCTATAATTGTTCGAATTATAACGTGCTAAATCTATCAAAGACATTTCATAGGTTTCTAAAGGATGGCGAAACGTGAATATGATTTTTTGTGTTTTCTTTTGTTACCAGCGAATTTTTTTACAAATTCGCCTAACAATTAATATTAAACAATAACTGTAACGTGGATTGACCCTAATTTTGTATTATATATGCAAGAAAAGGGTACTGTTATCAAAAAGAACTGATTTGGATATAGTATTGAAGACACAAGGTGCATTTTACTTTTCAATGTCACTTCCAAGAGAATTAATTTGTTTGAGCAGAAGACAAATTCAGAATTACTTTTATGCCAATATGTACAGTTCGCAGAAGATAATTTATTGTGTAATATTCACATCATGTACCTATTTATACCTAGATAAACTTCGTAAGCGGGTGGTTGCAAGGCTTCAATCATAACTTATCTTCCAGTGCATCAAAAAAAAAGGCTGGACGCAGCAAGTGCGTTATGGTAGTAAATTTTCATAAAAATGTTTTTAATAGCAAATATGTTTTTTTTAAGAAAGCAGGCACCAAATTTGGTTACCAGTATAATCTATATATTAGAAACAATGTGCCATGTTTCATCAAAATAACTTTATTGTTTGAAAGTGTACAAAAATTTCTGAAAGTAAACTTAAATTCTTCCCGAAAAAACTGGTTTTCTGGTCAACCTTATAGGTTAATAGCAAATTCAATCAAAATTTGAAGCATTTAATGAAAATTCGCTACCATAACGCACTTGCTGCATCCCGAATTTCTTTTCTTACAAAGATGTAATATATTTCGATGGAAAATACAAAAATGCAATAACATAGGGCGTGTTCGATTAAAAAAATTCACTAAAAAAAAGAAAATTTGAATCACCAACGACTACTTATGGGCCAGCCTGTAATTGTGGAAATATTTTTTAAGATGTAGCTTAAGACACCCTACAATTAATGTATACAACTTTTTTTCGTAACTTGCATAATAACGGATATATTGCGCTTTAATGATTTTTTACGAAAATTCGACAAAAATGATATACTATTAAACGATAAACTCTATAGCCAACACTAGTGCTAAAGCATCAGAGAAAGGGTCTATTTTAAATGAATTTTCTGGGAATATTTTAGTTAAATGAAGGACAATGACGATTGAAACTAAGAGCTCAGGCTTTGTAAAACATTATTCTTGAGACATTTTCCTTCCATATATCATATTAATTTCAGGTTCATTGCCTAAATATTGACAATTTTGACGTTTAAAATCGCGACTTTGACGTTTTGAGGAAAACCCAAATTTATTTTTCTTTAAATGCCTGTAACTTTTTTGTGCTTTAACTTACAGCGCTAAATTTTGGTAGGTAGCTTACCTATAATTTCGTTGCCCTTACTTTGTTAATTCCGGAGATATTAAAATTTTTCGATTTTTTTCGAAAGAAAACACACAATTTTCCGGGAAAACCTCGGCAGATTTTCCTGGATAACGAACTTATCTAAGCCACTCGCGAAAGGAAGGTACTCACCTAATTTTATCAAAATCGGTCCATTATTTTTTTAGTTATAGGTGTGACACATAAATATATAAACATATATATATATATATATATATATATATATATATATATATATATATATATATATATATATATATATATATACATTTATATATATATATATATATATATATATATATATATATATATATATATATATATATATATATATATATATACATTTATATATATATATATATATATATATATATATATATATATATATATATATATATATATATATATAAACATATAAAGTCTGAAACTGACCTCGGATTTGGGTTCCAGGGGTCCTAAATAGCGCTCATTTGAAGAAATTGTTTCAAAATTTAAAAGTCGAGATCTCCTCATTAGTGATTTTTTGTTAAGAAAATTCACTACAAGAAGTATGAAGGCAAAAAAGTTTTGCATTAATAATAAATGATATAAGAAAACTGTTTTTCTATCTTCTTCTGTGTCCCATTTTATTTCAGTATAGCATAAATTGTCACATTTTTTCACATTTAAAATTAATTTACTTGGTAAAGGCTTTTAATTATCTTCCCAAGACAAGTTTTTAAAGAGACAAGTCGAAATAGCATATTCAGCCCTATAATAGATTTATTCACGGAAGTAAGAGTTAGTCTCACCTTTTATCTGCACAGTTTCTTAATTATGTAGTAAGTATATCAGTTGCATATTTTAACATATTAGATTAATAAGACAGTTTTCATGTAGAGATATAGCAAATTGAGTACTGTGCTACCATTTATACCTAGAACAATTATTTATAGGTAAGTACAGATTGTAACTTAATATCCTCAGAAACAGCTTTCAGTATATTCCTATATCTACCCTTGAAATAGTAGTTTAACGACGGTTTTAATGTAGTGTTTTAAATTATGATTATTGGTAAGAGAAATTTGCAGAATTATTCATGCTGAATTCATTTAGGTTTCAAGCTGAGTGTTGATACCAATTCTATTTATAATTATATAATCAGAAAATTTTCACTATTTTGTCATGTACATGTTTTTATATTCATCTATAATAAACCAATTGTCTAAATTAAGAATATGCAGGGATATATACAATTCAAATTACCCGCTCAGTGTAAGGTGGCGCTAGTGTACTTGTCACAAATATCACCAATGCTAAAGCATATGAGTGTCCCGTATTGTCATTATATAGTATTTGACCTACATGTTAACGTGGTTATAAACTTTATGCGCATAAAGAAACTAAAAAAGTCTGGATGCAGCAACTGTGTAACGGTAGTGAACTTACATAAAATTGTTTTTGATACAAATATGTCTCTTTTAAAGAAAGAACCATAACATTGGATTTTCAGTATAATCTATATTGTAGAAACAATGTACCATATTTCATGAGGATCACTTTATTGTTTGAACAAGTAGAAAAAATTTCCGAAAATAAGCTTAAAATGTTCCCGAAAAAAGTGGTCCGATTTTCCTGGCCAACGAACCTATTCAATGTATTTACTCATCTGCCAAGATATAATTATTCACAAAAAGCTTTTCGACGGAACTTACAAAAAATTTATATATGATTAATATATGCCTAATCTGTAATTTATATTGAAAATAAATATATATAAATTAAATTTTGCGGTGTATACATCGTGCTGGCGAAATTTTCGGATTTGTGTGGTAAAATTGTTGCCGAAAAGCGGGGAAAAAAGCGGTGTTAGTTTGTAAGTGTGATGAGACCTTGTTTATGTGGTGATAATTCTCGAAGTTGTGTGTGACATAAGATATTACTGGATTACCGTGGAATAATTGTAGAAAATAACCCACGGTCTGCATATAAGCTTATCACCGGACGATAACAGTGTTGATTATAAATAAATATATTTCTGTTGTTAAAGTTCTCCATACACATACAATATTTCGTATATATATCATGCCCGAAAGTAAAGGAGATTTTAATAAGGACATATTGAGGGCAATAGAACAGAGCAGAGACGAGTTAAAGGAACATTTTAACCAGGTGATTTTTCAGTTGTCGGAGAAGCTGCATGAAGCCACATTAAGAATTCGACATTTGGAGGCCGAGAACCAGCAACTTCGTGAAACAGCTGATGAATTTCAACGGTTTAAGAGGCGAAACAATGTTGTAATTTACGGGTTGGAGAGTGAATCGGCCAGGGGGGAAGACCTGGTAAATATAGTACGTGAGAAGTTCTTTGATAAACTGGACATACAACTTGATTCGTCTGACATTGACGATATTTATAAGCTTGGTAAAGGAATCGAAAAGCCAATTAAAATAGAGTTTTTAAGGAGACAGGCCAAGCGGCAAATTTTTCGGAACGTGCAGAAGCTAAGGGGAACAAGGGTGTACGTCACTGACGATTATACACCGACAGAGCAAGAGGAGCAGAAGCTATTGAGAAGACACCTAAAGTTGGCCAGAGACAAACAACTTAATGCGTTTATAAAGAAGGGAAAATTATACATCAACGGCGAGATTTTTACAGTTGAACAGGTGAAGAAGTTTGAGACAAGATCCAAGGAGGGGCCAAGCAGTGCACCTGCCACGCCAACTATTGAACACGTGGTGGCCTGCGAAGGGGGGCAGTCACATGTTACTCTGGGGGACCCTACCGAGAGAACAAGAAGACAGGACACACCGAAGAAAACCTTAAGAAGTGCATCATCTAAGACCAAGCAAAAGAATACTGTGGGTAATATTCCAGCCATTGGACACTTGCCTGCTAAAAAATAAGGCCTAGATAGGTGCATGGTGCACTACATTTGTTCTGTAGGGCATCGCAGGTGTGTTATAATAACTGTTATTAATTGTTTACTTACGTAGCTGGCCTTTCCCTGTTTACATTTCGTGGTTGTTTTTTATGTTTTGGAATTTTTGTTTGCTATCTTCCTTTCTTGCTGACAATAGTTTTCTAGTTTATTTGACTTATTATTGGTGTACTAATTTTAGCGTTATAGTTTTTTTTTTAAATTGTTATTATAAGTGCTATACTGCCATTCATGGAGGGTTAGCAATAGTTTGCTGATTTGGTTGATTTATTCTTCGTGTATTGACTATGATAACTATGGTATTCTAGTTTTTTTTAATATTACCTGAGTTTATCTGAATAGTATTTTGTGACATGATGTTATATTTTAATCATTGTTTTTATTTACTTGATTGCTGTCTATAATTTACAGTTAGTTTTATATTTTATGCCTTTCTATGTGTTTGTGTGTGAGTGTGCGCGCGCGTGTGTATGTATGTGCGTGTGTGTGTCTGGGTGTGTGGGTGTGTGAGCTGTATTATTTTAAATGTTGATGTAGTGATAGTGTTTTTTTGCTACTCGTTGGTTGTGTTTGTGTAGATTTAGTTGACTGTGCATATGCAGATTTTTTATTTTTTGACTTTGCTTCAGGTGTAGTGATTGTTTGGCATATACAATGAAAATCGCTCATCTTAATATTAGGTCCATGTTTACGGGCTACAACGACTTCTTACAGCTGGTTCAGGAGAATGATTTCGATGTGGTGGTAGTTACTGAGACGTGGCTAAATGACAGCGTTTCTGAAGATGCCTTTGCTATTGATGGATATAGACTGTTTCGGTGTGATAGAACTCGAGCTAGAGGTGGTGGCATAGCGGCCTATATAAGGGATAGCTTGTCCGCCTCAGAAATTATTTTTGATTTTAATGTAAGTCCCACAACTGAATATTTGTTTTTAAAAATTAGGCTTTTGGGAAAACTCTACGCCATAGGAGCTCTCTACCGACCTCCTAATACAGATATGATCAATTTTATTGAAGACTTGGATAGCATACTTTCCCATGTTTGCACCCAGTGTGACAATATTGTGTGTACGGGAGATTACAATGTTGACCTTTTGAATTTGCCAAATCCAGTCAGCACTTGTTTTGAGACATTTGGCTTGAGACAGATCATTGATGAGCCAACGAGAGTGTCGCGTACTTCAAGCACGCTTCTTGATCCTATATTTGTGACAGATTCTTTCAGCATTGTGTCGTGTGGTATCATTAATGCAGATCATATTTCTGACCATAAAATGGTTTTCTGTGATGTTGCGTCGCTCAGGGTCAGGGCTGAGCCAAGGGTTATAAAGTTTCGCAAGTTTGAAAATTTTCACTACGGGGACTTTATTGGGCAGCTGTCTGACACTGACTGGCACAAATTATTTGTGGAGTCGGAGATAGATAAAAAGATTCATATGTTTAATTCTATTATACTTTCAATATTTGAGCAACACGCGCCGCTCGTGGAGCGCCGGGCTACGAAACCAAAAGCTGAATGGTTAACCCTTGATTTAAAAAGGATGATGAAAAATAGGGATGAGGCTTTGCGGAGGTACAAGAGTACCAAGTCTCTTTGTGACTGGAACAGGTATAAACAGTTGCGAAATTTAACAGTGACAACTGTAAGAAGAGAAAAATATAACTACCTCAATTTCATAACATCTCAGAATAACCCGCGCCGGACTTGGACTGCATTGCGTAATCTTAGTGTACATTCAGGGGGCAATTATCATGCAATTCCTGATGATATATCTGACCCTAATAGTATAAACTCTTACTTTTCTCAATTTTTTCAGAGTGTCAACACTAATTGTCATTCCAAAATTAATTTCTATAATAATAATGAATTTGATAATAACTGTGATAAGTTTTCTTTTAGAATGACGGATACTTGGGAAGTTAACGAAGTAGTTTATGATCTTAAAAAGGATACTTCGGGTGTGGATAACATTACACTGAAAATGCTGCAGTTGTCAATGACAGCCATAGATATTGTCATGGTGCACATCATAAATTGTTGTATAGAAAATAGCTACTTTCCAAAGTTGTGGAAAAAGGCAGTGGGTGTACCGCTTGCTAAGTGCTCGAGCCCCCAGGTCTTTTCTGATTTGCGCATTATCAGCATACTTCCAGTTCTTTCAAAAATTTTTGAAAAAATTTTATATAAACAAATTTATCAGTATGTTATGGATCGGCGGATAATTCCCAAGGTTCAATGCGGATTCCGACCGGGGTTTAGTACGGCTACGGCCCTGGCGGGCGTTACTGCGGATATTTTTGAGGCGCTTGATGCTGGCTTGGCCAGTGTGCTTGTCTTGCTCGACTTCTCAAAGGCGTTTGACACTGTTAGTCATGAGTTACTCTGTGCCAAGCTGAAATATTATGGTTTTGATACTCCTGCCTTGAGTCTGATGCGTTCCTATTTAACTGACAGGTATCAGTGTGTCTCTTATAATCATGTAACATCTGGTGACCTGGAGATCCGTTCGGGTGTACCGCAGGGTTCTGTTCTGGGTCCACTGTTCTTTTTGATATATACTTCGGACATCTTGACCTCCTTGCAGCATTGCAGGATTCAGGCCTATGCCGATGACATTCAGATGCACCTGAGTTTCGACTGTAATGACTATAATAACGCCAATAATATATTATGCAGTGAGTTACAAAAAATTTGCGGTTTGTCTCTTGAACATAATCTGAAACTCAACTGTAGTAAGTCACAGGTTATGCTTTTCTGTAGCAGGTCTAGAGAACATTTTTTAAAGTCTGTTCTTAATATTTGGGTAAATAATGAAAGGTTAAACTTTGTGGAATCGGCTAGGAACCTTGGTATGGTTATTGACACTGGGCTCAGGTTCAGGGAACATGTGAGTAATTTGAGAAAAAAGGCGTTTCTTAATCTTAAATTGCTCTATTCAAATAGGCATGCTTTGAGTGTGAAGCTAAGGATTCAGTTGTCGGAGACCCTTGTGCTCTCTCACTTCAATTATTGCAACTTTGTTTACATGCCCTGTTTGGATTCATTGGATAGGTGTGCAGTTCAGAGGGTTCAGAACTGGTGTTGTCGTTTTGTCTTTGGTCTGAGTAGACGAGAGCATGTATCTGGGAGGATTCGTGATTTGCGCTGGCTTTCTATGGAGAACAGATTCAAGTTTCATTTACTTACTTACGTCTATAAAATATTGATTTGTCAAGACGTTCCGACTGATTTAAGTCGCCACTTTTCATTGCGCTCTGAAGCTCACAACGTGAATATAAGAAATAAAAATGAGTTCTGTCTACCACGGTTTCATACTGCGGTGTTTAAGAGATCATTTGTTTATAGTGCCATCAAACTACTTAACTGTCTTCCAGATGACTTTAAGCGGTATAATATGAATAAGTTCAAATACAAGGTGAGAGAGTTTTTGTTTAGTAGTCAGTAGTGCGAGATTCTGTGGGGAATGAGTTGTTCTGTGCGCATGAACGTGTGTGCGTGCTTGTCTCTCTGTGTGTGGGTAGGTGTATGGGTGTGTGTGTATGCGGTGTATGTGCTTGGTGAGTTCTTGAGATGTTGATGCGAGGGTGGAGATGCGGTGTGAGGAGAATGGTTTATGAATGGTTTGGGTTTGCTTTTTTGCATTTGAAGCGTTTGTTCGCCATGCATTTGTGTTTTTATGTAAACAATCTGTGCGGTGGTTAAGTGGAATAGCAGAGTTTGCTAGACTTCGCCATCGTCCCGGGTTGGTATGTATCATTTTTGATTGTAATGTTTCTTTTTGTTACTTTTCTTTTTCAATAAAGGCATGTTATTATTATTATTATTATTAAAAGAATATACAGGAAAATCCATTAAAACATTATTTTCGATTAATTTCGTAAAAAAAGATTTTCCACCATAACTTCGTTGAATAATGTTTCACACAAAAATTCGTAACGAATGTTTCTTGAAAGATTCATTCAATTCATCTATAAAAAAATTCGCTATCAAAAGAATATTTTGTACAAGAGAATTCGATAATGAAAATAAATTAAATAAATTGAGATATATATTCAAAATCAGATCTAAGCACAGAAATAGATACATTTTATGTGGCTTCACAGAGAAAATTATTATTTTGCCTGGCATTGCTGTAAAAAATGAAACTGTTTGCAGAAAGAAAACAAACATTTTTGAAGTCACAGATAAAATCTCTATATCTGTGTCAACTATGCAACGGTTCTACCAACTATTAAGTTGCAACAGCTGCGATTAAAATTGAACCTAGAGTCTAAAAGTCCTTATCTCCTCATTAATAATTTTTTAACAAAAAGTCACTAGAAAAATTATTGGGATTACAAAATCTGATCAGATAGTGTTGAAATTGAATCAAAGACAAGATAGTAAAAACTCTTGGATTGGGACCCACGTTCCCCAACGTTCCTTCGCTGATGACTCAGTTTTCATACTAAACAAGATTTATTGATTTCACTAGAATAATGTACAATAATATACATGAATGGTTTGTATAGAGTATGTACATAGTTCCAGCTTAATAGAGCAGTGTATCCATTATATTCGGCCACGTTCATAGTATATGAATTCTTTGGTATATCTACTTTTACTTAAAGGAAAATTAATTAACCTGTTTACTAAAAAAATTCAGATCTATTCAATGAGACCTATTGTTTTGGCTATAGATTCCCCGACACACAATTTAGTAAAGTAGGAGACAAACGAATCGAAAGGCTTGCCCATCAAACAAAAAAGTTTTTCAGTAACAAATTCACTTGAATTTATTAACTAAATTAAAGAGGTTAAATTGATTGAAGGCAAGGTTCCAATTTAATTTGATGTAACCTGATTGTTTTCTAGCCTTCCCACGGAGCAAACGTTAACGTAATTAGTAGAGTTATTAAAAATGAATAACATAAATGAAAAGCTCTGCAAAGAATATTTAACTTAAACAAACCTTTGTATTAAACAAAAATGAGTTTTTTTACAAACCCAAGGCACGGCAATGGGCAACCCGCTATCGCCATTTATTGCAGACCTCTTCATGAGCAGATTTGAAACACATCTTGGAAGTAGATTAGACTGTGTTTTTCAAGAATCTTTAGTAATTCGGTGTTTATATACTTTTCCATCACTTTAGAGACGACTGAAATGAGAGAAATAAGCCTGTATTTGCTAGGAAGCGCTTTGGATCCTTTCTTGGGGACGGGTTGTACTCGAGCAGTTTTCCCGTTACTAGGGAATATGCCGCTATTGTAAGATGTCTGAAACAGAAGAGTCAGGACAGGAGCAAGTTCTGGCGCGCATTTTTGAGGACATTTGCTGGGATCTCGTCAAGGCCAGAGGCTTTCCTGGTATTAAGAGAAGAGAGCATATTTCGTACCTTTTTAGTTTTGAAAATGATAGCCGTCATTTTATCCGCCATATTGGGGACTGTTGGTGGTTGAACATTTGGAGGTGGGTTGAGAGTAGAATTGCCGGCGAACAACGAGGCAAAAAGTTCAGCCTTGTCCAGGACGGTAGAAACAATATCATCCCCTGAAACAAGAGGTGGAAACGCGCTCTCGCAGAAATTATTCCCAATAGATTTAGCAAGAGTGCAGAAGGGTGTGCTGCCGTTGGACCTTGAGAGGACTTTGTTTTCGATGTGGTTATTAAACGAGTTTTTTGCCCCAGAAAGAATGCGGACATAGCGGTTTCTTGCGTCGTTAACTGATTGACGGTTTTCTTAACCAGGATTGTGTAGGAGCGTTTTGTGAGCTTTGACCGTTTCAAGTCTGGGCTTGTCACAGGATTTAGAGAATCAGGGCTTTTGAGTGGCTGAAGAGGTTTTCTGTGTACGTGGAATAAATAATTCCATGCCAGCTTGAATAATTTCGATGACGTTTTGTGTGATATCAGAGGGGTCAGGATGAGAAAAGCAGACAGACGCCCATAGAAATAAGGAAAATAATCACACATTTCGTCCTAGTTCGCGGAGTTATATAAATATATACGATATTTATAATATTCATCCTCTGATCACGCTAACTTGGTTGGTGAAACGATCGTCAGGATTTTTAATTTTTTTTGTGGTAATTTTGGGTTCTCCAAATGTGCTTGTACGTGTAATATCAGTATCATAGGACAGGACTATGTAATTCCTTATAGACATCACTTGTGTTAGGTGTTACTGATAATAAAAATGTTGTTACTATTCCTCACTTCATTTTACTCCTACAAATTGCTGAATAGAGAATTTGATTAGAAGATGTATTACACTACCTACCATCCAACTTCAAAATTTCGAAGGGTGTAACTACCCTTTGAAGACGTATGACGATAAGGATTAGATTTTTTTATATTAAAAAAGTTAGTTTTTGTCAATAAAAATCGCCCTTAATGATGGTCACTTTCAAATTTATTGAATTCAGGCTTTACTTTATAGACACAGTGTATATGCCCAACTGAGTGGGATCCGCGAATGGGCTCACACTCAATAGACCGCAGCCGGAAGACCATAATCACCTCTAACCTCTACTTCCACAATGTTAGAGATTTTAAACTATGTTCTGTTTACTGTTTACTTTTACTATTATTTTAAAACAGGGTTATGTAATGTCTAATCTAACATTAAAGTTTGCAGATGCACCTAAATTGAAATGGCAATTACTTTATGGAACGTTTTTGAAGCCAATCTTTTGTGTTTAAATGCTGTCTGTATTCTTCATGAAGAAAGATTCTTAGTTAAAAGTAGGTTTATAAATATAACCTATGATTTTCGGTTAGGTAAGTAATGTTCTAATTTTATTTTTCTAATATCATTTCTCTTATTGTAGTAGGATGGAGTGCAAAAAGTCCAAGTGTAGATGCCTTGGGTGAAAATCCTTCTACAAAAGCCCAGCTCTTGAATTTGATTCATTCTATAAGAACAGTAGCTAGGGGTAAGTTTTGTATGTTATAATTGAAGTATCTTCAACTTAATATAGCTTTTTTTTCAGTTCCCTTAATTTTCCTGAATGTACTAACGATATTAGTTAAGTTAATACTTGGATGAAATAAGGAAACTAATATTTGGAAAGTAAAGTTTGTATTTTGTAATTTATTAAAATTCATCTTGTATTTAGACATTTATTGTATAAAAATTTGATGAGAATAAGTTTTTATGTGGTTTTGTTACAGCTTGTAGGTACATGAGTCGTCCCAAGTGTTAGTTATTTCCTTTCATATCTCTTAAATCAAATAACCTATGAATAAGACAGTAAGTGACAGAAACATCAGTAACCTAGAAATATTTGTTTTAAATTGTGGGTTACATCCATTGAAGCCAGGTTTGGTCATTTATGAAAAGTTATTTAGTTTATTTGCAATTATAATCATGGGTCAGATAAACTGGTTGGCAAAAAGTCTAATTCTCACGTATCTGGAAAAAACCAGTGAGATACAGAAGATCATAAACGCAATAGAAAAATTCGAGGTGACATTCAGAGAAAAACATTATTTGCTGAATGCTGTGTTTTTCTACCCAATTGAAGTAAATCTAATTTTATTGAATGAGTATGCAAGTATGTTTCCCATGTTTACTTTTTATAGTAGTGTTACAGTGTATTTATTTTCTATTGAACTAAGTACTGTATTTAATTCACTTGTTTTGAATTTGTAAAGTGTGAGTATTAACATTTTTAAGGGCAACACATTCTTTTTGTGTTTCTTGGTTATCATATTCAAAGGCTGTCACTTACGACCCATTGCTATAATAGTAGGTACAACAGCATTGGGTACAAGAAAATCATTTGTTTATTATCGGAATGAGGTTAGGTGTACACTGCGGACCCAGCTTCGCTTAATGAGATTTTTTAAAACTTTTGAAATCTGTGTTTACAATAAATATTGAAATCTTTACTTATACTTTTCTTCTGACTTATTCAATTAAATTGAAGTAATATAATTGGCAAAAAATTATACAATTGTTGGGTAAACATTGAATATAGGGTACAGACAAACTGCGGATGTTGCAAATAACGTCACGTCACGGAAAATATGAAACATTGTTGCCAGATCTAGAAATTTAACTCTAAATTAGATTACAAAAACGTAATGTAATTGATTTGATTTATAAGAATAAAATTAATTATTAGAATAATAATTACATGTAACCAACTGCTCTATTGAAACTTTGCTTTTCGTAAAGAAAGATCAATCTCTTACACTAGAAACCGAACAGCATCTGCTACACCGCCAACGATATTTGTCCTGTGACTCGCTTGGCGTGAGAGACATTTTGTTAGATAGATGTAACACATAACTAGCAGTTCCTGATTAATCTAACACTGACAAAATATAGTTACTCTCTTTAGACTACAAACTACTTAAAGTCATAACAGCAACACACAATAAACACGAATTTAAAGAAATATACTAACAAATTACCTACACAAACCTAACACACACAAGATAGGTACTAAGTTAAGCTCTATTTTACTATTTAAATTATAACAGCAATACACATCAAACATGAACTGGAAAGACACATCAAATAAATGATAACAATTTATAAAACAGCTGCACTATATCAAATTAACGTTTTATAAGCGAGAGAACAAATGCGACAAACAAGAAACATAAATATATTGGAGTAAATAAATGTGGCGACAGTGCAAGCAATTTACCTGTTCACATTCCAATTTCGTAACTGTCTATATTCTCTGTACCTTATAGTCTTAGCTTGTGCTTGTACACACAGAATTTAAGATTTGTACACATCTAAACAAATCTCATGTCAAAAATTGTTTTCAATGGTCACTTTTAATTTTATTAATTCCAGTTTCCTTAGAAGAGCTCCGTTTCCGCCAAAATTGGTCTCTTCTCTTTAGACGTCCATCTAAATTGTATGCAAAGCTGTTCTGTGTTTAATATTTTTTTATTTAATAATTAAGGTGTCTCGACTACCAGGGTCATACATACATAATGTTACAAACATACATATACAGGATGGTGATAAAGTTTGGAATAACAGCAATATCTGTATACAGGTGAACTTACAAGAAACACACACACACACACACACACCTCATTTTTTGTTTTAAATTCTGCATTTTTTTTAGCTAATAGGTACTAGTATATACAGGGTGTTGGATAAATGAAATATCACGTCAACGTCACCTTTTTTAAATAGAACACCTGTATATTATTGCGTTCTTGGATTCCTTGGAAAATTCTAGATATGTTTCGTATGATGTCCTATATAACCAATTCAATTGTTTACGAATTTTTGATAATTGAGAATTAGACATTTTCAATGAAAATAAAAATTAAAATCCAATTGTCCCGAGTGTTTTTAAAAAAAGTTAACCTCTTCACAGCTTCACAATGAAAATAATGTATGGAATAATAGAAATAACTTTAATAATAACCTTAAATCAGTTCGAATAAACTCTCTGTATGTCTGTATGCAAGAAAACCAAACACTTTGTTTAACCACATACCATACTTCTTCGTGATTCTAGAGAGACTGTCTAGAAATTATGAACTGATCTTGGTGATATTTGGGACACTGGAATAGTATGTGTTTTATGCTTAAGTTAACTTTACAGATTTCACATTGTGGTGTTCGTTGTTTACTCGAGTATGTGTTCGTGTATTGACAAAGTGTGACCAAGTCTTCTAGCAACAATTCGTTGCATCGCTTGAAAATTATTTACTTTGTAAGAACATCTACAGTTAAGCTGAATTATATACCTATAGGATTAATGTTAATATGAAGCATTAGTCCCAGCTATGAAGGTAGGATCTATGTCGTGACTGTCGACAGAGGATAGATTATCTGCTTTTAGTGAATTTTCGTAGAAAAAATTCACTAATGGAGAGATCCTGACTTTTGAATTTTGAAAAAATTTTTGCAAATGAGCGCGATCTAGGACCCCTAGAACCCATATCCGGGGTCAGTTTCAATTTTTATATGTTTTTTTTATATATATATATATATATATATATATATATATATATATATATATATATATATATATATATATATATATATATATATATATATATATATATATATATATATATATATATATATATATATATATATATATATATATATATATATATATGTATCACACCGATAACTCAAAAAATAATAGGCCGATTTTGATAAAATTTGGCATGTCCCTTTCTTTTGTAAATGGCTTGGATAAGTTCGTTAGTCAGGAAAATCGGACGAGTTTTCCGGGAAAATTTTGAGTTTTCATTCGAAAAAAATTCTTATCTCAAAAAGTAATAAGCCGATTTAAATAAAATTTGTCATGTACCTTCCTTTTGTAAATAGCTTTAACAAGTTCGTTAGTCAGGACAATCGGATGAGGTTTTCCGGGAAAATTTTGAGTTTTCATTCGAAAAAAATTCTTATCTCAAAAAGTAATGAGCCGATTTTAATAAAATTTGTCATGTACCTTCCTTTGGTAAATAACTTTGACAAGTTCTTTAGTCAGGAAAAACGGATACGGTTTTCCGGGAAAATTTTGAGTTTTCATTCGAAAAAAATTCTTATCTCAAAAATTAATAAGCCGATTTTAATAAAATTTGGCACGTACCTTCCTTTTGTAAATGGCTTTGACAAGTGTGTTAGTCAGGAAAATCGAACGAGGTTTTCCTGGAAAATTTTGAGTTTTCATTCGAAAAAAATGTTTATCTCAAAGAATAATGGGCAGATTTTGATATAATTTGGCGTATACCTTCCTTTTGTAAATGGCTTTGATAAGTTCGTTAATCAGAAAAATCGGAGGAGGTTTTCCGGAAAAATTTTGAGTTTTCATTTGAAAAAAAATTTTATCTTAAAAACTAAAAAATCTATGATAACCAAATTTGGTAGATAGATTTACGATATAAAAAGTAAACTATACACCAAAATTTAGATTTCTATGTTACAAGAAAAAAAAGTTATAATAATATTTTGTGCCAGATCATTTCTATGAAAATTCACTACCATAACGCACTTGCTGCGTCCAGAGTTTTTAATAATTCAGTTCTCATTAAACGTTTCAGTTTTTTCATTATGCGTGTGCATTTCGATTTTATGACAGGTTCCTTAAAACTGGGATGAATAGCATATATCATCTTTATCTGTGGTATATTTTCTTGCTTCACTTAATAAGTCAGTGTTGCCTTTGAGCTTTCTATGACATTGACGAGCATGTCATAAGTAATTGCGTCATTGGTGGCATGTTTTTGTATTATTGCTTTTGCTGGTACCAATAATTCACTTACTACTTCCACATAATCGTCAATACATGGTCGTCAAAACATATAGAAAACATGATTTGGGAACGAAAATGTTTTGTATTTGTCTGTCTGTATGTCTGTTTATAACTACGATAACTTTAGAAAGAATTCAGATATCTTCTTCAAATTTGTTACACAGTTAGCACCCGGTAAACGAACGGTTCGGATTGTTTTTGGGTAAAATTGCATCAGAGGGTAGGGCATGAATGTAAGACGATTTGGTGAAAGATGACATTTTGTCGTTAAAACTCTAGTAATATAACGTTTTACGGTTTGTTTATTAGAAAACTTCCAATTTCATCAAACATATGGTATTCTGTGCTGAAATTAAATATTAGGGGTTGAATGTGGTGGTGGAATATCGGTGACAGAATTTTCGAATTATTTTTTGTGCTAAAACAGAGCACAAAGTCTCAAAACATATAGAGAACTTGATTCTGGAACGATTTTTTGTTTGTCGGCCTGTACGTCTGTCTATTAGTAGGCGCAATAACGTTTGAACTAATTGAGATATCTTCAAATTTGGTATCCAGTTAGCACCCGACAAATAAACGCTTCGAATTGTTTTTGGGTAAGATCGCTTCAGGGGGTAGGGGATAAATTAGGGGTGATTTGGTGAAAATTGACATTTTTTCGTTAAAACTCTAGTCATATAACGTTTCAGAAGTTTATGGGTACTGGAATACGAATATTTTCTTTGTGGTCAAGTCATGGAACCGAAGTTCATTTCATGAGAATGTCTTTCTGAGGAGAGTAGATTATCACAGCTATGTGGAATTTATTACTTCCACATCGTCAATACGTGTGGAAGTAATGGCATCGGCGACAGTAATTAAATTTGTTTTTTCGCTTAAACTTAGAAAGTATCAAAACATATAGAAAACATGATTTGGGAACGAAAATTGTTTTTGTCTGTATGGCTGTCTGTTTCTAGCCACGATAACTTTCTGAAAGTAGCTACGTGAAGATTGGAACCTGCGATGAGCACTGATAAGTAAGATGAAAAATATAATTTTTCATCCTCAGATGACGCTAACTTTGACAGTGACACGATCTTCAGGTCTTTAAAAATATGTTATCGTGATTTGGATTCTCCAAGTGTACTTATCAATGCTCGTCTCAGGTTCCAATCTTCACTAAGTTACTTTCAGAAATAATGGAGTGGTGTCTTCCTAAAATTTAAGATGCTGGTCCGATCAAAGTCCAAACTTCGTACGATAATGCACTTGCTGCATCTCGAAATTTTTTCATTTTTTGCACTTTAGTTGTGAACACTCGGTATAAGTTACGATATCGAAATGTGGGATTTGTGGCTTACAGATGTGCCTAAATCGATAGACATATTTGTTTTTTCATAAAAAAATGCCTAATATGCTTTAGTCATTTTTGGGGTCTTATTTGTTAGCATACTAGGACGTGTAAAAAGCGAATCTTGAAATATTGCATACTAGGACGTGGAGCTTATGAAGTACTTTATTTAAAAAAGGTTTTTCTTTGAAAATCGGCAGACCCGTTATGAAATAATGAATTGTCGCCACTTAAAGTGAAACACACAATATATATATATATATATATATATATATATATATATATATATATATATATATATATATATATATATATATGTATATATATATATATATATATATATATATATATATATATATATATATATATTAGTGGCGGCTCGTCAGATAACGCAGGTGAAGCGCTACTTCACCTATATTTTTCGGGTAAGCTAAACTTTTTTTATTTAAAATCCACCATAATTAAAAATTTTTCATTGTCTCAAATTAATTTGGTACAACCACATAAAAATATATTGTTACGTCGCGCCGCAGTTGATAATGTATTTTTATAGTAATTTATGATACGATATAATTCGCAAGCCCGCCCCTGATCACCGAATTGAATGTATCAACGCGCAGGGCTTACGTATTGCAGACCACAGACTACTCTATAGTGCGTAAAGCAACTGCAGACTGACTGAGCCAGATTCCTTCGTATACAAATGCTGCGTCTGTTTCGGGACGCTTGCATGAGACGGTTGCCACGTCAACGGCACGCGCACTGGTAGGTTGGCGTTTATGAGTGTCACAAAAGTGATGCAGAGTTCTGAGCATGCTTCAAAGCTTGTTTCCATCGTTTATTTGGATTTAGTCGGATAGTCAGAGGCGTATTTTTATTTTTACTATGTTGCCGTTGAATAATCTGGTATGTGTCACATTCACAGACTTTGAAAAGCTGGATTTTTCATGTTTCTTTTTGGTGTGTAGAATTGATTTGTTTATTATCACCTCTAAAAGAATAATTTCAAAATAATAAAATATTAGATATAAAACTTCAAGTTGTAAAAAAAGAGAAGGACCTTGAATTTGAAAAAAAATATGCTTGTAGCTCTTCCCTCTATAAACAGTTTTTCATAGGTAATACGCACCGTAATATATTACCGTATGTCTGCGTGTGCAGTAGGTGTACAGTGTCCTCTCATCGAATATTCCTAGACATTATTTCTTGTCAAAGTTTATATTTTTGTACAAATGGATTTTCATTTAAATACTGAAGTGTCAGGAGAACACGTGACCTTGAAAATTTCAAAAAAAAATTGGCTGCGGGGCAGGGAGGGTCCTCGTCTCCCTGGACACCTCTTTGGGGCCGCGGGGATTCTGCCTCACCCACTCCCAAAACGAGCCGCCACTGATATATATATATATATATATATATATATATATATATATATATATATATATATATATATATATATATATATATATATATATATATATATATATATATATATATATATATTTCCTAGACAAAAACAAATTCAATTAGACAATATTTAGCTTTATATGTCAGTTTGGCACTTTTCGACTTCACCCATATTACATAATTAGTTTAGTAGAACTCATGTTATATGTAAGTATTTTAAACTTTTATATTTTTCCAAGTAAATTGTAAACTTTTTTTCTTTCCATGTTGTAGCCTTGAGAAAGGAATAAATTTTTCCGAAAGCTTGGCCTATAATAAAGAGTTTTATTCTACAACTGACGGCTTTCCCACAATTTTTTGATATATATATATATATATATATATATATATATATATATATATATATATATATATATATATATATATATATATATATATATATATATATATATATATATATATATATATATATTGTCACATTTGTCTATGAGAATTAAGTTTATTGTATGGTCAGATGTCGGTTATAAAGTTAATTATATTTCTAGAAGGGACCAGAAGTGACAGGTATAGAAAAGTGTAGAAGATATAGAATCTCTATGGAGGGTATAAATAGACGAACGGTACATATAGTGAGTTAGTTAAGTATTAAGTCGGTGTGGTGTAGAATAGTGATCATAGAGTATTAAGCGAGTTAGCAGTAAGTGTTGGTGTTTAAGAAACGATCATAGAAGGCGAATAGTGGAATATAGTTCTATGGACATTTAATAATAGAAATATTTTAGTTGATACTGGTGTTGGAAAATAGTTGCTTATAATAAATTAGTCGTTTGAAAAGCTGTGTTTTGTTAGTCAACGAATCCAGAACCCCGTAGAACGTGGTGTCCGAAGTGGGATTTTTAAGCTGCTAGCAGACATATTTTCCAGAATATTCGTTGAACAACGTGAAAATTTCTAGAATCTCTGGAAGATCAGTGTCAGCAGTAATTCATAACTGGGTGTGTTCTCGAAACAGAATAAACGGTGTACCAGCTTTAAGTACGTCTATGACTAAGACACTTAGCGCAACAGCCAATATGGACGCCCAGCTATTGGAAATGATTAAATAAATGAAATAAGAGGCCAAAAAAAGAGATGAAGACGCCAGAAAAAGAGACTAGGAGGTTAAAGAAGAGCTATGAAAAAGAGATGAAGAAGCGAAAGAAGAAATTAGAAAAAGAGATGAAGCTTTCTAGGCATCTGCACATATTACCGCCGTTTTGTAAACGGGTTTGCTGACATCGCGAAACCTTTGCATAAACTGACGGAAGAAAAGACGCCCTTCATTTGGACCAATGATTGTGAAAAAGCATTCGATACACTAAAACGGGCTCTCTGTTCATCCCCGATTCTGACATATCCCCAGCCTGGTCAGAGGTTTATTGTGGACACTGACGCGAGTAATGTTGGTATTGGAGGTATTCTTTCGCAGGAACAGGGAGGCCAAGAGAAGGTTGTAGGGTATTTCAGCAAGGCCCTTTCCAAAGCAGAAAAGAACTATTGTGTGACGAGGAAACAACTTCTAGCCATTATCAAGACGTTGGAGCATTTTCACAAATATCTATATGGTCAAGAATTTCTCCTGAGAACCGACCACGCTTCCTTACGCTGGCTTCTTCAATTTAAAAATCCAGAGGGGCAGATGGCGAGGTGGCTTGAACGCCTTCAAGAGTACAACTTTTAACATCGAACACCGCCCTGGACGAATGCACGGCAATGCCGACGCGTTATCTAGGAGACCTTGCCCACCAAAATGCAAGCATTGCATCTCTGCCGAAAACAAAGAAGGATTGAAACTCGAAGTGTGTAGGAGGACAACGGTGCAACCCGTTAACCGATGGGACCCGCAGAGGTTAATGGAGGACCAAAAAGAAGACCCTGATATCCAACCAATCTACAGATGGAAGGAGACTTGCCACGAAAGACGCACTTGGTCAGAAGTTAGTGATAAAAGCGTTGCCACAAAAAGTTACTGGGCCCAGTGGGACTCCATTGAAATCGAAGGTAATCTTCTGGTCAGGAATTGGGAGTCAGAGGATGGAACCCGCATATTGAAGCAAATAATCCTTCCGCGGCAAAGAGTTGGGGATGCAATCAAGGAGATCCATGGCGGGGCAGGTGGAGACCATTTAGGGGCAAAGAAAGCTTTGGAAAGGGTCAGAGAACGTATTTATTGGTTACGATGTAGAGCTGATGTGGAAGAATGGTGCAAAACCTGCCAAGCGTGCGCATCCAGTAAGGGGCCTAAATCAAAAACCAGGGGGAGAATAAACAGTACAACGTGGGAGCCCCTTTCGAAAGAATTGCCATCGACATAGCTGCTCCTTTCCCTAGAACAGACGCAGGAAATCGCTATATGCTTGTAGCCATGGATTATTTTAGGAAGTGGCCAGAAGTGTTTGCGGTCCCGAATCAAGAGGCCACCACCGTTGCAGAAGTATTGGTGAATGAGTTTTTTTGCAGATTTGGCGCACCACTTAGAGCTCCATTCTGACCAAGGACGCAACTTCGAGTCGGCTGTATTTCAAGAGGTTTTTGAGCTTATGGGAATCAGGAAAACAAGAGCTACACCCATGCACCCTCAATCCTACGGAATGGTGGAAAGATTCAATGCTACTTTGGAGTCCCACTTAAGAATATTTATCAATGAACACCAAACGGATTGGGACCGGCACATTCCACTATTTCTACTGGCATACCGCTCGGCTGTACATGAGACTACCGGGCATGGTGTGGTTTTTGGGCGAGAGTTAAGACTTCCTCCTGATCTCATATTTGGAAAACCCACAGATGCTCCACGGTCAACTGATGAATACATAACAGATTTGGAAAGAATAATAGAAGCTATCCACTCTGCTGTCAGAATGCATATACGAGTAGAAAGCGACCGCATGAAGACCCGTTATGACGTGCGAGCTAATTCAGCTGGTTTTAAAGAAGGAGATCGTGTGTGGTTCTACAATCCAGTACGACGCAAGGGACGGTCACCGAAACTACAGACATTATGGGAAGGTCCTTATAAGGTGGCCAAAAGGATCAATGACGTCTATCGAATTTAGAGGAGGCTGTAGAGCAAGATGAAGGTGGTCCATATGCATAGACTTAGGCCATTCCAAGAAATGTCAGAATTCGACCGGGACGATCGAATATAAGAGGGGGCATTGTCACATTTGTCTATGAGAATTAAGTTTATGGACTTTGTTTATTCTATGGTCAGATGTCGGTTATAAAGTGTGTCAGGAATTATATTTCTAGAAGGTACCAGAAGTGACAGGTATAGAAAAGTGTAGAAGATGTAGAATCTCTATGGAGAGTATAAATAGACGAACGGTACATAGAGTGAGTTAGTTCAGTATTAAGTCTGTGTGGTGTTGAATAGTGATCATAGAGTATTAAGCGAGTTAGCAGTAAGTGGTGTTGTTTAAGAAACGACCATAGAAGGCGAATAGTGGAATATAGTTCTATGGACATTTAATAATAGAAAGAAATATTTTAGTTGATACTGGTGCTGGAAAATAGTTGCTTATAATAAATTAGCAGTTTGAAAAGCTGTGTTTTGTTAGTCAACGAATCAAGAACCCGTAGAACGTAACTATATATATATATATATATATATATATATATATATATATATATATATATATATATATATATATATATATATATATATATATATATATATATGTGCGGTTGTCACCATTACGTTTGTCATGAAAATGAGCCTCAAACACAAACATCAGTTTTCGCCTATTTTGTTTAGAAATAGGAGTTTTCATTTAAAAGTGTGCAATTCGGACCACTGTGTACACTTGGAAAACGCAATTCACCAACCCAATTTAAGTTTGTCAGGTCTCGAGAATGTGTTGTGGGGAATTGGGTTTTTCAGTGGTTACCAAAGATTTCAAACCTCACACTCTGCAATACATGTATAGTTTATTGTTAGGAACTCAGAAAACGTTTTAATTGTTGTTATTCTTTCTTTCTTTTTCCTAAATAAAAACCTAGGTGTCCTTATGCATATATTAGCTGTAGAACCAAATCTTATTCAAGATGTTTGTTCTGAAGTGATGCAGCAGCTTATAAATGACTATTTAAAGCCTAAACAGAGCGTTTATGTAGAACAGCTTGTGTGTCCCATAGTTATAACACCTCCTGCAATGATCTTGGAGGAGTACCCTTCCACAGGATTGTGTTATATAAGAGGAATTCTATTTGAACATTCTGCTAAACAGAAATTCATGTAAGTATCCGTAAGGTTTGTTTAATTATGTTACAACTGTAGCTCACAACTTTTCAGGTTTTAATATTATTTCAGAGTTGCTACATATTCCAAATACATTAGCACCATGAAAAGACTGAGGTTATCATAAAGTAGGGGATATTGAATAACTTATTACATATTAAAAGAAATTAAGCTCATAACAGAAGTTGTGACCATAATATCCCAACTAGCACTATTTAAATTTAAAAAATTGTTAGCCCTGTCCCATTTCTACCCCAATATAGGGACAAAGTATGTAAGACTAGATGTATTCTCGTCACAATTAGAACCGTAGACCGGTTTCGCTCTCATTAGAGCTCTTCAGTACGGCATACTAATTGTAGCAAGAATGTACCAAAAATAACACGGCTATCGTATAGCCAGTCTTAAAACACTAAGTGAGTGGTGAACGTGTCGCCACCTAGTTCGGAACCAAGTACTATGTTGTCACGCCCGCTCCAAATAACACAGAGTGTTAACAATAGAGACGGTATACAACTAACTAACAATTTAAAAAATTGTTAGCCCTGGCCCATTTCTACCCCAATATAGGGACAAAGTATGTAAGACTAGATGCATTCTCGCAACAATTAGAACCGTAGACCGGTTTCGCTCTCATTAGAGCTCTTCAGTACGGCATACTAATTGTAGCAAAAATGCACCAAAAATAACACGGCTATCGTATAGCCAGTCTTAAAACACTAAGTGAGTGGTGAACGTGTCGCACCCTAGTTCGGAACCAAGTACTATGTTGTCACGCGCGCTCCAAATAACAGAGTGTTAACAATAGTTGTATACCGTCTCTATTGTCGAAATGCCGGATTACTTTTCTTCATTTCCTTGGGCGTCTGCGTGCTTCTCTCATCCTGGCCCCTCTGATATCTCACAAAACGTCACAAAAAACAAAATTCTCTCAAGCTCTAACGGCAGCAAACCCTTCTAGACTCTTACTAAATCTATTGGGAATAATTTCTGTAAGAGCACGTTCCCATCTCTTGTGTCAAGGGATGAAATTGTTTCTACCGCCCTGGGCAAGGCTGCACTTTTTGCCTCGTTGTTCGCCGGTAACTCTACTCTCAACCCACCTCCAAATGTTCAACCAACAACAGTCCCCAATGTCGCGCATAAAATGACGGATATCATTTTCGAAACTAAAAAGGTACGAAATATGCTCTGTTCTCTTAATACCAGGAAAGCCTCTGGCCTTAACGAGATCTCAGCAATTGTTCTAAAAAAATGCGCACAAGAACTTGCTCCTGCCCTGACTCGTATGTTTCAGACATTTTACAATAGAGGCATATTTCCTAGTAACTGGAAAACTGCACAACCCGTCCCCAAGAAAGGATCCAAAGCGCTTCCTAGCAATTACAGGCCTATTTATCTCCGTTCAGTCGTCTCTAAAGTGATGGAAAAGTAATAAACACCGAATTACTAAAATTTCTTGAAAAACACAGTCTAATCCACGACAAGCAGTATGGATTCCATCAGCGCATATTAACTACCGACCTCCTTTCCTTTGTCACCGATTCTTGGAACAAGTCTATGGAAGTACACGGTGAATCCCAGATTGTCGCTCTAGACATATCCAAAGCATTCGACCAGGTCTGGCACGCAGCGAGGCTTAATAGACTACCGGCCTATGGCCTACCACCAAAACTCTGTACCTGTACAGCAAATTTCCTCTCTAACCGGAGCATTTCTGTTGTCGTGGATGGCCATTCCTCTAAACTGTATCCAATTAATGCAGGAGTTCCTCAAGGTTCAGATTTAGCCCCTACTTTGTTTCTTCTCCACATTAATGACCTCCTATCTAGCACATCCAACCCAGTTCACAATTACGCGGACGATAGCACCCTGCACTCAAATATACAATATTCTAAGCCTGTCTCTTTAGCCCAATTAGACGAAGATCGCAGACTCATGGAGGGTTCTGTCTCCGTGGAACTCCAAAAAATACTGTATACCTTATATACTTCACAAATAAGGCCAAACCTAGAATACTGCTTCCACATCTGGGGTGCTGCTGCCGCTTCTACACTCGCTATCCTGGACTTCATTCAGAGGAGAGTTATACGTCTCATCGGTGACCCTACTCTCACCCAAAGGCTGCTATCTCTTGCCCACCGCCGTGCCGTTGGTGACCTCTCTCTTTTATAGATATCTGCATGGCCACTGCTCAGAGGAGCTTTCTTCTATAGTTCCTCCACCTGCTGCCCCCAACAGATCAACCAGGGGAACAGAGCGAATGCACCCTTTAACTGTCCAGGTCACCAGACACAGAACATCATGTTATGCCCGCTCTTTTGTCCCGAGGACTGCCAAGTTGTGGAATTCCTTGCCGGCACATGTTTTTCCTTCTCCTCCGAACCTCCAAACCTTCAATGCTAGAATTAACAAGTAGCCTCTTTCCCCTTGTCGACACCCACGGTACGATGGTATTTAGGCTATAAGCCCTTGTGGTGTGTTGTTGAAACATATATATATATATATATATATATATATATATATATATATATATATATATATATATATATATATATATATATATATATATATATATATATATATATATATATATATATATATATATATATATATATATATATATATTATGTGATATATAATTTTTATTAAAAACTTAAAAGTTCGAAGGCGCGTAATTCCGGGATGCACAAATTATAACATCTATCTTAATACTCAGCTTGTATTCGTTTCGATTAATACACTCAAGAAATCCAAACATAAAGCAGCAGGAAGTTCATGATTAATGTTGACTTGTAGTCTCGCTAGTATCTATAGAGTTAGAATAAAATAAAAATATGGTTTTAAAAGTTTTAAGGAGATATTTTTATGTGAAAGAAAACACACAAATAACGCAAGCACAAGACAGAGTAGGTCATGATAAGCACATGATAGTGGCTGTTACCGTTTTGCCACATCGTCGCTACGTGAAGGCTACGGTGTTTGAACGTATCCGGATAATTTTCCGATACCACGCCATAACGTTGCAATCATTTACCATTTTGGTGGTTGCTCCGTGGTAGGAACGTTTGTATAACAGATCACTGACTGGCAGCAAAACACTTGGAAGTCATCATGCGTACACGTTCCAATTGTGCTAGTTGGGATGGTCCTGACAAAACTTAAAAAAACAAAGAATAGGGTAACACGCACGCACGGGCGCGCGCGCACATATGTAAATGGCCTCTTATTTGTATTATTACTACTACTTGTGACTCATTTCAGACGTCGAAGTAACTGGAGATGCACAGAAGCCTGCTGTGAAGCAAATCGCGCCATAATGGTAAAAGGAGATCCAAAATTAACACCTTTGTGCCGGTCTTGTGCGGCCCCTTTAAAAGAAATCAGTAACGGCAGAGATTTGGGAAGCTACATCGTGGGAAATATCGTCAGCACATCTGCCTTTTCAAATTGCTCGAATGCTGTGATAAAATCAATCAGTTTTAGAATAGATGATGCTAGAATCAAGTGCAAGATGCAATTAGGAAATGAATATGTACTGACAGGTGTCAGAAAAGGAAGCTATTTCGATGTTTGGGGTTGCACAATTTATGATCGAGTATGCATAGGACGGGTGCAGTCGAAAAGTCTCGAATTGTTGAGACTAAGACGGCAAAACGACCCTTGGGCTTTTGTGCAAATTTTAAGCAACATCTTAGGTTCGACACTGTTTCCACTTGGAAGTTTTGAGTTGTTGAGGACAGGGTTGCTTTTAAGGTAAGAGAAATTGTTAGTATTAGTGCTATTTTTTCTGGAGACGTAACCGCGAGCTTGATACATGATTGGTAATTATATGAGATGATGATTGTCAGCGTCGCAGTGTAAAGGCGATGTCGCCTTGTGGCAGAAACCATGAAATGTCTCCAAAAACACTTGTAATTTCATTGTAGCTTTCGCACGGGCCAGGTTTTCCAGAAGTTTTTCTTGTGGTAGACATCTTTTATTTTTTCCAAGTATGTATCTTTCAAGTTTTTTCAGAACGTTATTAACCCCTCGTCGTAACTAACATTTGAATTTTCATCGCTATAATGCTACTGCTCCAACTTACGTTCCTGTGCGCATGTCTCGACATCGTATATGCAGTGTTAATGTAGCAGTCGCCCATCTCGCTAGTGCATATTGTTCGACCGACAGCTCCTACATGTATGCAACCCCTGCATACACCAATTCATTTAGGCAGATGTACTGGTCCAGTATCTTTCATCACGGAAGTGTTTAAGTTTATACAATAGGCAATTTGCTTAACACCTTTGCGTGTTGATATAGATAGTATATCTATGATTAAGTTAAAAGAACCCTTGTTTTGGATTTATAAGACCATTTTAAAGCAACTAAGTATGAAGCAGAGATCAATATTAGGTTTTCATCCAGTTGCCCAGACAAATACTGCAAAAAGCGGTATTCTTACTAGAATCGCCGCTCTATTGTAGTGTCGAGTAAACGAGCTGTCGGTCGAAAGAACTGTCGGCCCAACGATATGCCACGCATCTCGCTTCTATATTGTGTTATGACCACTTTCGGTCTTGCGGACCGATGTTAGCTTGTGCCTTTGTGATCTGCTGAAAATACTTGGTAAGTCAATATTCATTCTACATGATCAAATAGGTGTAGAAATTTATATTTTGTACCCGGACAACTGTTTTGAAGAAGACCGAATTGAGTTTTTTTCTTCGCCAGAATACTATTAATATGGCTGCTTGGAGTTATGAAAAGGAGCAAGAAGCACTTGAATGCCTCTGGCCAGAAAGCGTGGATGACCCAGAAGATGAAGTAGCAGATATTGATAACAGCTTAGAAGACGTTGATTTTGAAGTGATGCATCACGGATCTGAGTCTGCGCAAGACATTTCGGAAAATGAGGTGAAACTAATTCCTCTCAGTCAGAATCTCGTACAGGATTTCGAGAACCATGTTACACAAGCAAAGGTGCAACACTGAAGAAAACATTTGAGTCAAAAGCGCAAAATGCAGTACCAGAAGTGAAGGGTGGGGCACGAGAGGAGAAAGAGCCAATTGAAATATGGAGCTTGTCTATCAGAGATGAAATGTTACAAAAGATTGACTCCTATACCAATAGCTATATTCAGCCAAAAAATTACAACAGAACAGTGGCGGCTCGTCAGATGACGCAGGTGAAGAGCTGCTTCACCTATATTTTTCGGTAAACCTTTATTCAAAATCCACGATAATCTTTTTTTTATTCTCTCAAATTCACTTGGTGCCCCATTAAAATGTTTAGTTACGCCGCCGCAGTTGATTTTTTTTTTATGGTATTATACGAAACGATATAATTTGCAACCCCCTGATCTGCGGAACTGAACGTTATGCATGCCCCAACACGCAGCGTATTACGTGTTACAGGCTACTGCAGAGCAACTGAACGAGGTACTGACGCAGATTCCTTTATACACAAATGCTGCCTCGTTTTCTTATAGTTTGCATGCAATGGTTGTCATGACAACATCACACACGCCGTTCTGTTGGTGACTATTATAACGACAATGTGATGCAGAGTTTGCAGTCTGCTTCAAAGTGCAGTGTGTAGTTCCGTTGTTCATTTAGTTACATTTTATGAAGTTTTCTAGTTACCCTAGAATCCTCCCTCGTGCACCCCAGATTTCGACGCCGTACAGGAGAGCTGGTTTCACTGCTCCCTCATATATGACCCTAAGGGTCTTTGGATCCGCCCCCGACATCTTTCCCGCTACCGCTCGTACCCTATTGGAAAATGAAAAGTTGTAACCCTATAGATCAAGAACAGAATGGGCCTAAATGTGTATCTTGAGGAACTCCATACTCAACCCTAGTCTGCCCTCTAACACTGTCATCTATGCGAACTTTTTGTTTTCTATCATAAAGGCGACTGGTATACTTATTATCGTGCGCTAGTTGCATTTTGGTAGTTTCTTCCTTTTTAAAGTAATAATAATTTTACTTCTTCAAGAATCAGGAAGAATAAGATATTTCATTTCTAATACCTACTCCAAAATTTGCAAATTGTACACCATAACCAGAAATTTCCATAGTTTATTTAAAAAAAAAGAACATTTTCTTTACGTGATGGTACCTTCAGGTATCCTCACACAATTTGAAGTTTCCTCTTCAAAGGAGGTTGGTATACCCCAATGGGAGGTAATAATTTGGAGAAACTCAGTAGGTATCTATTTAATAACAGAAAATGAGCACACCTAATTTAATTACTAAGTTTTTAACCTTATTTAGTCTAGCAAGTACAAAATCTTCAAGACCAGTGCACATACTCGCCACATATAGAGACTCCGATTCTGCAAAGAAACTCATGCTGAGAGCGTCGAGCCTAACCTCAAGGTGTGTAAAATGCAATCCTTCTTCCACCAAGATTGGCGTAACATACAATGAGAAGACCAAAGCGTACGCTGGAGACGCCCTTACATTAGCTTCTGGTGGGGTCTGTTATTTGGGCAACTGGGAGGCATACAATGGTAAAAGGGGTTTTCCTGTCAGAGAATCAGTTCAGTATGGTAAGATACCTGTTGAAAATGCAGATGGAGAATATGTACCACTTCGATGTGCAGTGTGGTCTGTTACGGAACAAATCAACAAGAGAAGATCTACTGAACAACTGAAGACATTGATGCAGTAAGTTCTTTTTAATAAGGTTTTGTTTTTTGAAAATATTTCAGAACGATTTTAGCATAACTATAAAATTTTTTTAGTGAATTTTGATTAAGGCAATTCAATAACAGAGGAAAGGATAGTGAGACTATCGGATTTTTTTCTAATCAACGCGAATTAGAGCCCCTAGAACCCATAGCCAAGATCCGTTTTAATTTTTGTACGAACATTCACTAAAATGATGGCAACGATTGAAACTGAATATAGAATGAATGATTGGTAACGTGAATTTAATTAATTTGGTGTATCAAAATCAAGCTATCAGTGTCAGAATGTGTGTTTTTGAGACAATAATGTATGGAACCTACCTTACACCAAATTACATTAGAGGCAATCACAAGTTCAGAACTTATTTACCATATGGTACAATTAACTTCAATAAATAAAAAATGCATAATATTATGTAGAAATTGAAAACATTTTTTGACAAATTCACTACCATAACGCACTTGCTGCGTCCAGACATATTATATATATATATATATATATATATATATATATATATATATATATATATATATATATATATATATATATATATATATATATATATATATATATATATATAGTGTGTCCAAGATAAGGAGGGGATAGCATGGGAATCGGAAACCGTAAGAGATACAGAGTGGGTTAAATTAGGAAAAAGTTGCCCATTTTAGAGCTCAATTAATGGTATCTTGAAATTTTGGAAATTCCGATTAATTCCGGAGATATTCGAAAAAACCCGAAATTCGCCAATTTCGGTATTATTTTTTTCTGGCGTTATTTGAGAAGATATTGAATAACAGAAAACAGTTTCGTACACTTTTTAAGCTCTACAAATTGGTGTTTACAGATTTTTTATCCGACGTGTGGTCTCCGAGCAACCATCATAAACTTAATTTTTTAAATACGGCCCTGCAAATTTTATTTCAAAACTTAATACCATTTTCAAATCTAAATTAGAGGATCTATCATTTATAATGGTTTGAATATGTTTTCGGCTTGTTTCTGCCATAAAAGATGATTTTTCAGGAAAAATATTTTGAGTGCAGCCCTGAATACTCGAAAAGCATTTATTTCTATAAGTAGTACCTTTTAAAAAGTCAATGAAGAAAAACGTTTTCTGTAATATTTCTTAGTTATTAAAATGTAACACATTAAACCGTACTACTATAAGACTAGGTCCTAAACATAGAGGGCTTTGAAAAATAAACAAGTTGTCTCTAATGACAATAGAGATCTTTCAACAAATATAAATGTCAGTGTCAATTACTTCACTTTGTTACATACCGTTAATTGGGTACAAGCTCTTTCAATTTGTTTAAAAATGGCTGGACATTTTTCTTTTGAGGAAAAGTTCGACATGTTAAAATGTTACATTTTGTGCTATAGTAATACAGGAAAATCTGAGCAAATGTATTTAAATTATTACCCTGAAAGAGTACAGCCAAATAGAAAAATATGTGGAAGAATAGCTCCCAATTTATTGCAGTATGGTTCATTTAAGAAACCAATTGTTACTAGAAGCAAACCATGCACTGAAGTAACTCAAAATAATGTACTGTTAGCTGTAGCACAAGACCCTACAACATCGGTTAGAAATATTGAAAGAGTAACTGGGACGCCAAAATCTACTGCAATTTTTATTTTGCGTAAGAACAAATACCATCCTTATAAATTTCGAATCTGTCAAGATTATGGCTCGGGGACGATATAAAACGAAGGGCATTTTGTGAGCGGTACACTTGAAAATGTCAAGAGGATGAACATTTTGTTAATAAAATATGATGGTCTGATGAGAGTATGGTGACTAACAACGAAATCTTCAACAGGCAAAACACACATTTCTGGTCCAGAAGAAATCCGCGTTTATACAAAACGTCTAAGCATCAACACGATTTTGGTTTGAACATGTGGTTGGGGATGTTGGGGACAAGGATAATTGGTCCATTTTTTTAGTAAATTTTTATTAAAAAAATTCACCAATAGAGAGGTATCGATGGTGAGACTTTACAAGACATTTTTTCAAATAAGCGCGAACTAGGACCCCTAGAACCCATATTCGGGGTCAGTTTGAATTTATATATATACCGATAACTCAAAAATAATTAACCTATTTTGATGAAACTCGGCAAGTACTTTTCTTTTATTAATGGTTTCGATGAGTTCGTTAGCCAGGAAAATCCGATAAGGTTTTCCGGAAAACTTTTGAGTTTTCTTTCGAAAAAAATGTTTTCTCCGAAAATTACAAAGTTATTTTAATGAAATTTCATGGATATGTTGCCTTGCGAAAGACCTTCCTACGCACCAAAATTCAACTTTCTAACTTTATAAAAAAATGAGTTATTTAAAAAAAAATTTTTTTAGAAAAATTGTTTTTCTCCGAAAATTACAAAGTTATTTTAATAAAATTTGGTGAATACGTTGCCTTAGGAAAGACCTTACTACATACCAAAACTTAACGTTCTAAATTCATAGAAAATTGAGTTGATCAAATTTGAAGCATTTAATAAAAATTCACTACCATAACGCACTTGCTGCGTCCTGAACTTTTATTTTATCATGGATCACTAACATCCGACCGGTATCGAAATTTCCCGCAGAATAAGTTGGAAGAATGGTTCGATGCTCACTTACCATTAGCAGAAGTCAATAACATCTTGTTTCAACAAGACGGAGCCCCGGCTCATGATTCGAGAACTGTTGAAGAATACCTATCAAACAGGTTTCCTGACAAATGGATAGGTACGTATTCAGCGTTTTCTTGACCTCTGCGATCGTCGGATCTGACACCTCTTGACTTCCACCTTTGGGGGTATGTCAAAAACTACGTATAGCAACGAAATTTTCAACTGATTTTGCAAACATTGCAAACCATTACACCAGATGCAGTAAACAATGTTTTGGGTTCCACAATTAGACGATGTTACCTCTGCCTAGAAAATGATGGTGATTTGTTTGAACATATCTTATAATTAAGGCAGATAATCTATTTACATATAATATTCATTACCTAGTTAACAAGGTACCTACATTTCCTGAATTCAAGTTATTTTATTGGTTTATTAATTACAAATGTGTTTCTTTTCCATTAATAAGTTTGAACAATCTTACTGAAAATGTTGTGCTTCATTGACATTTTAAGAGGTACGACCTTACCGAAATAAACGCTTTTCGAGTATTCAGGGCCGTACTCAAAAGATTTTTCCTGCATAATTTTGTTTTTTGACTGAAACAAGCTGAAAACATAATTAAAACCGTTACATGTGATACATCCTCTAATTTAGATTTGAAAATGGTTTTAAGTTTTGAAATAAAAATAACAGGGCCGTATTTAAAAAATTAAGTTGATTATGGTTTCTCGGTGAGCAAACGTCGTATTAAAAATCTGTGAACGCTATCTGATTTAACTTAAAAAGTGACAACATAAGAGTGACTTTCATTTTTTGATATCTCTCAAATTAACGTCAGAAAAATAAAATCACATTTTGAGAAAATTAAATTTTTCTAAAAAAATCAAAATAGGTAGAAGATAACTCACTTTTGAAAACTTTATGTAAAATATACGTAACTTTTTTATAATTTAAACAAAATTGTAACTCCTACCATTTCCAATATCCCAATGTTATCCCATCCTTATCTTCGACACAAATCCAGTTTTTAACATTAATACTAATCAAACGATTATGGGTGATACATCACTGAAGTTGTCATCAAAAACGCAATTTATACGGGGTGCTTTTTTTTCCGGTCCATGTAAAAAATTAAAGTTGATGGTTTCTCGAAGACGAAACGTCGAATAAAAAATCTGTAAACACCTACTGGTAGAGCTTAAAAATTGTAGGTGAAAAAGTGTTTTCTGTTTTTTCAGTATCTTCTCAAATAACGTAAGAAAAAAATAAAACCGAAATTGGCGAATTTCGTTTTTTTCGAATATCTCCGGAACTAATCGGAATTTCCGAATTTTCAAAATACCATTTAATTGAGCTCTAAAATAGGTAGCTTTTTCCTAATTTAACCCACCCTGCATCTCTTACGGTTTCCGATTTCCCCATGCTATCCCCTCCTTATCTTGGACACACTGTATAAAAGTTGTTCTACGGGGCCTAGTTCGCGCTCTAACTAGTAGATGGTTGGTTGTATCAAAAAGTATGAGTGGGCATTGAGTATGGTACCTCACACATTTCTACTTAACAATTCTACCCAATTTTTACCAAATTTTTTTATACTTCACTCTTTATTTACCCTATTCGATTAATTTTGTTCCTGGTTTGAAATTTAGAGTATTTGGATTAGCATGGACATCTGAATGTCTTGATGAACAAGATGAGACATATGTTGATTTTTTGCTGGATGGTAATAACCACTATGGTCACCTTGAGGTAGAAGATGAACTGAAAAACTACATCGATAATATTATAAACATCAAAGTAAGGTTGACAGAAGATGCTATATTACTGCTCCAAAGGTACTTTGCGTGTGCAAGAAAAATTAGAGGTTTGTATGTTAATGTAGATAGTAACAATTATAATACTGCCCTATTATATGTTAATTACCCCCAGTTGATGCAAATATCTACTTTTTTTAAGGCAGGGTTTTTAACCCTTTTGGTATTTACGACTCAATTTTCAATGACAATTTTAATACGTCCGCTCTGTTTAGAATATTCTAGAACGTCTGCGCGGCGTGTAAAAATGCTGCATTTCTTTCAGCTCCAGCCATTTCACTAAAGTCGATCCTTCTACCGTGAATGTGCATGTTGTAATTTGCGTGTTGACTTCAATTCAATGTGGATGAATGTGGTAAACCTTGCAAGGTTTACCACATTCATCCACATTTGCAAACATTTGTATGTTTCTTTGCTTTACATTTCTGCTTTATAATTCCAGTTTTCTACAAAACGCATTAAGTTTATCACAAGTATCGAACATATGTGTGTTTGGTCCTTGAACAACATGTGGAAGTTGTTTTTGTAACCATTGAAAATCATTAATCCATGCTGGCAAAGAATTTTGAAAATTATTTTCTTGCTGATAACTTAATAGCAAGTTACGAATGAGTTAGAGACCACTTTTAAAATACTGCCGAAGGTCTCTCAACTGTCAAAGAAGAAATCTTTAAAGACTTCACGGCAAGTGGCGAAATCAAAAGACAATATAGTGATAAATCACTCTTTGAATTTAGGGCAAGGTTGGATGATGAGTTTTCTGCACTGAACATAAGAGCGTTTCGTATAACAGGGTACCCAGCGACCTGGCAAACCGGGAGAACAGGGAAAAATCAGGGAATTTGAAATACCCCCTAAAATGTCAGGGAAATGTCAGGGAAATTTGTGATCTTACTCAAATGTCAGGGAAATTATTCAGCAGACCTGGAAATTATATATTTGTAAATTCCGTTACAAGCAAATTATTTTGGTTTCAAATGATATAAGTATATTATACGAATCGTTTTCACCTAAATATTTGTATTCTAGGGAAAATTATCTGATAACATTGCAGTTGCCATTTGGTACATCAATTTTAGCCGCCAAAAACGCTGCGAATGTCACATCATGCGCCAAAATAAATATAGCTTCTCCATCTATCTCAAATATGTCTCATTTGTTTATCTCACTTGAAATATTCTTCCTTGAATGCATAAAATGCAAAATGCACTCTAGTTATTGGCGGTGTAGAGATGCGCTGTCTGTATTTATTCTATTTTAACCTTAAAGATCATGTAACATAGAGTTGATGAGTTAATGATTCTTGATGGTGAGTTAAAGTTGGAGTGAAAATATTGGGCGTTTGTATATGGGTACTTGTATTGTAATCCACAAGAGAAAACCTTAATATTGCAACGCATTGTGTATGATAGTGTAAAGAAATTAGGACGAGTGGCAAATAGAGAAGTCAATCTAAAGCAGTATCAAGAATTCATAATATCATGAATATAAAAGAGCTCCTGATGAAAATCAGAAGACAACGCTTTGGATGAGCGAAGCAGAAAAAATGATACATAAAACACATAGAGGAATATCACAACTCGGAACGCGGAAAAACACACTGAAGAAAGTGCAAAATTTGAGATTGTTGTTTTATAATCAAAAATTACCACATTGATAAAATATGTATGAACACTATCTTATTTCCACAGTGTGGTAATTTCATTTGGACCTTTTTCATAGTAAACACTTGATATTTATTTTCGTCATTAAGAGGCTTTTAGTGAATTTTCTTTAAAAAAATTCACTAATGAGGAGATCCCGACTTTTGAATTTTGAAAAAATTTCTTCAAATGACCGCGAACTAGGCCCCCTAGAACACATACCCGGGGTCAGTTTCAATTTTTATATGTTTATATATATATTATATATATATATATATATATATATATATATATATATATATATATATATATATATATATATATATATATATATATATATATGTATCACACCGATAACTCAAAAAATAATAGGCCGATTTTGACTAAATTTGGTGGAAAAATTCCTTTTGCAAATGGCTTGGATAAGTTCGTTAGCCTAATCTACCTACCAAAATTTAGCTATGTAGGTCAAAAGACAAAAAAGTTATAGGCATTTAAAGAAAAATAAATTGGGGTTTTCCTCAAAACGTCAAAGTTGTGATTTAAAACGTCAAAATCGGCAACATTTAGGCAAAGAACTTGAATCTAATACGGGATATGGAAATCAAATGTCTCAAGAAGGATGTTTTACAAACTCTGAAGTCTTAGTTTCAACCGTCATTGTCCTTCATTTTACTAAAATGTTTCCAGAAAATTCATTTCAAATAGACCCTTTCTCTGATGCTTGGCAGTAGCCTTAGCTTTAGAGTTTATCGTTTAATGGTATATAATTTTTGTCGAATTTTCATCAAAAATCAATAAAGCTCAATATATCCGTTATTATACAAGATATGAAGAAAATTTGTATATATTAATTATAGGGTGTCTTGAGCTACATCTTAAAAAAATATTTCTACAATCACAGGATGGTCCATAAGTCGTTGGTGATACAAATTTTCTTCTTTTTTTTTTTTAATCAAACACGCCTTATGTTATTGCATTTTTGAATTTTTCAGCGATGCATGTTTGTAAGAAAAGAAATTCGGGACGCAGCAAGTGCGTTATGGTAGCGAATTTTCATTAAATGCTTCAAATTTGAATAGCTCAATTTGCTATTAACCTATAAGGTTGACCAAGAAACGAGTTTTTCCGGGAACACTTTAAGTTTGCTTTTGGAAATTTTTGTACATTTTCACACAATAAAGTTATTTTTATGAAACATGGCACATTGTTTTTACTATATAGGTTATACTGGTAACCAAAATTGATGCCTGCTTTCTTAAAAAGGAAACACACATATTTGCAATTAAAAACATTTTTATGAAAATTCACTACCATAACGCACTTGCTGCGTCCAGAGTTTTTTTAAATCAAGATGTGTTTTTATTCGAATACTTGGACAGTGGTTATATAATGGCTCTTGTGATTTGACCTCATTTAGACTAAAATGAGTGAAGCTTAATTACTAGTTACTGCAAAAACGTGTAATACTCATTCATTTAAGTAGAAAGTTATCAGTGTTCTTTAGAAGTTTAAAAGAAAATTCTGGACGCAGCAAGTGCGTTATGGTAGTGAATTTTCATAAAAATGTTTTTAAAAACAAATATGTGTGTTTTTTTAAGAAAGCAGGCATCAGATTTGGTTACCAGTATAAACTATATAGTAAAAACAATGTGCCATGTTTCATCAAAATAACTTTATTGTGTGAAAATGTACAAAAATTTCCAAAAGTAAACTTAAAGTGTTCCCGAAAAAACACGTTTCTTGGTCAACCTTATAGGTTATAGCAAATTGAGCTATTCAAATATGAAACATTTGATCAAAATTCGCTACCGTAACGCACTTACTGCGTCCAGAATTTCTTTTCTTACAAACATGCATTATATTTCGATGGAAAATGCAAAAATGCAATAACTTAAGGCGTGTTTGATTAAAAAAAAAAAGGAAATTTGTATCACCAACGACTTACGGGCCATCCTGTGATTGTAGAAATATTATTTTAAGATGTAGCTCAAGACACCCTATAATTAATATATACAAATTTTTTTCATATCTTATATAATAACGGATATATTGAGCTTTATTGATTTTTTACGAAAATTCGACAAAAATTATATACCATTAAACGATACACTCTATAGCTAAGGCTACTGCCAAGCATCAGAGAGAGGGTCTATTTGAAATGAATTTTCTGCAAATATTTTAGTAAAATGAAGGACAATGACGAATGAAACTAAGACTTTAGGGTTTGTAAAACATCCTTCTTGAGACATTTTATTTCTATAGCGCGTATTAGATTCAAGTTATTTGCCTAAATGTTGCCAATTTTGACATTTTAAATCGCCACTTTGACGTTTTGAGGAAAACCCCAATTTATTTTTCTTTAAATGCCTATAACTTTTTTGTCTTTTGACCTACATAGCTAAATTTTGGTGAGTAACTTACCTATAACGATGTAAACATGTGTACCAAATTTGGTTGCCCTTACTTTGTTAATTCCGGAGATATAAATTTTTTTTGAAAGAAAACACAAAATTTTCCGGGAAAACCTGGGCAGATTTTCCTGGCTAACGAACTTATCCAAGCCATTTGCAAAAGGAATTTTTTCACCAAATTTAATCAAAATCGGCCCATTATTTTTTGAGTTATCGGTGTGATACATACATACATATATATATATATATATATATATATATATATATATATATATATATATATATATATATATATATATATATATATATATATATAATATATATATATATATATATATATATATATATATATATATATATATATATATATATATATATATATATATATATATATATATATATATATATATATATATATATATATATATATATATATATATATATATATATATAAACATATAAAAATTGAAACTGACCCCGGATATGTTTTCTGGGGGGGCTAATTAGCGCGCATTTGAAGAAATTTTTTCAAAATTCAAAAGTCGGGATCTCCTCATTAGTGAATTTTTTTAAGAAAATTCACTAATAAGCATATTTATGGTTTTGATGATGTTTGTGTATTAAACAAGTTTTTTGTTCAGAATTTTTATTTATTTCATGAATAGAAACGTATTCAGAGATGTGTGCCTTTAAGTATTCTGAACAATTTACTTGCTGAACCTGGAAATGTCAGGGAATTTGATTTTTGATTTCTGCTGGGTACTCTGTATATTATTACCATTTTCAAAATCATACCTTTGCGAAACCGGATTTTCTGCGGTGGTCGCTTTGGAGACAAAATGCAGATCAGAGCCAAATATAAAAGAAGAGCTTAGAGTGTCAATTTCTAATATTAACTTTTTTAGGGAAATTTTGCTCTGCCAGGCAGGCCCAAGGCAATCACTTATAATTATTAATTTTGTTTTGAATTTACTGTTAATGAGTTAATTATTAAATACATTGTGCAGTGTCTACAGACACAATCCTATATAAGTGTATTCTATTGCTTTTCTGTCAGCAAATTAAATATTTTTTTATTAATATTTTTTGTCTCAATGTGCTCGTGCCCCCCATTTAGTTTAACACGCTCCCCTGGGAGGGGGGCGCGCCACAGGGTGAGCATCGCTGTCTTAATATGCAATGTTTGGTTTTCTGGCATTATCATTTCATAATTGGATATTGAATTAAAGGCTCTTCCTCCAGACACCAAATTTACTTTAAACTTCACTCCCGACGCGTTTCGACCTGCAAGAGGTCATCCTCAAGGAATAAATCTACAAACATAACAAGAAGGGTCTGTCAGAAAAACATTAGTTTTTCCGGTAGGCTATTGTGCATGTCAGAGCACAATGATGACAAGGTAATCTCTACAGAAAACGTCACAGGCTAAAAATCACAAGTCAAACAGTAAAATTCCAACCAACAATCAAGTTAAAATCTAAGAGCTACAGATACAGTAACACTAGTTAAAAATATGCTAAGTTAAACATGCAATTAAACTAACAAAAACTAACAACAGAGCAAATTGAAAGGCGTTAAAAGCCACAAAATTGCAAAAATCTAATATTTGAACACTAAGAATTCCAGAAACATAAAGCAAAGCCAATGAGTGAAACTGACAGGTTAAACAACACAAGAGGCAGGCACAATCAAGCAGAAATCCAATGAGAACCGCTGGAGTCAAGAAACTATGAAATATTGAATGAAAAAAGAACAAAATGAGCAATACTTACTTGAACAATTCTGAAAAAATTGAACTCGAATTTTCAATTTTTTAAGAATTGTTCAAGTGAGTATTGCTCATTTTGTTCTTTTTTCATTCAATATTTGATAGTTTCTTGACTCCAGCGGTTCTCAGTGGGTTTCTGCTTGATTGTGCCTGCCTCTTGTGTTGTTTAACCTGTCAGTTTCACTCATTGGCTTTGCTTTATGTTTCTGCAATAGACTGGAATTCTTAGTGTTCACATATTAGATTTTTGCAATTTTGTGGCTTTTAACGCTTTTCAATTTTCTCTGTTGTTAGTTTAATTGCATGTTTAACTTAGCGTATTTTTAACTAGTGTTACTGTATCTGTAGCTCTTAGATTTTAACTCGATTGTTGGTTGGAATTTTACTGTTTGACTTATGATTTTTGGCCTGTGACGTTTTCTGTAGAGATTACCTTGTCATCATTGTTCTCTGACATGCACAATAGGCTACCGGAAAAACTAATGTTTTTCTGACAGACCCTTCTTCTTATGTTTGTAGATTTACCCCCGAGGATGACCTCTTGCAGGTCGAAACGCGTCGGGAGTGAAGTTTAAAATAAATTTGGTGTCTGGAGGAAGAGCCTTTTATTCAATATCCAATATTGTCAATTCCAGTCTGTGTGACGTTCAGAAATGAAATTATCCTTTCAGTCTATGAGCGTTGAAACCTGTGATAAGAACTGAAAAATACACTTTGGAGAACCCCATTTGCCATAAAATAGTTTTTAGATTCAACGATACTTTTGTTTACATTAGAAAATAAATAAAATAGACTCTTTTGTGGTAGATAACTTATATTTTTCTGTTGGTTTGTTGATTTCAGGAGATAGTCTACCATTAACATCATTGGAACCACTGACGTCACTCGCAGAAGCACACGCAAGACTGAATCAGCGCATCTGGGCCCTTCGTGAAGATGTTTTAAAGGCAATCTATTTATGTGAATTTTCGTTAAAACCTTGTCTTGCCTTGCCCTTACCCCCAAAGGAAATGAATGACTTTGAAAGATGGCTGATTGAAAACGTGTTATACAGTAATATTCAGTATCCCTGATGCCAGTTATGTTGCGCAAATGTTTTAAAAGTTTTACTACAAATGTACTCATTTAAGCAGAAAAAAATCAATTCGAATTATGTTAATTTCTGATAATTTTAATGCCATGTTACAAGTAGATCTAAAATATAATCACTTGTTTTTTTTGCATGATTTAAATAAATAAACATTATTTAAACCGTTTGTTTTATTTTAGTGAATTTTCATTTAGAAAATGATTGATTGTTTTTTAACTTGTAGCTTGCTTTTTGTAGCGGCCCCAATTACAGTTTTAGACTGAAAGTGTAGGATAATATAGTGGAAATGTAAACAAAATCGAGTCACGTCTATAAAAATGATTTTAAATCAGTTTGTTTTTTTATCTTTAAACTTAAACATAAACGTCATCTAAGATCGAAACAGTCGTTGAATGTGTTTCAAGTGACAATTCTATTGATTCTGCAATTAGTTGTTACGTTTACTTTTAATATAATATAAAATATCCCGGGGCATGAAGTCACCGTTATGTATTAGATAAACAATGCTTTAGTTTACGTATCTCAGCTGGTTCACTGGTAGCATGCGTGTCTCCTACGCAGAACTTTCCGAAGTCGATTCCCGGTCGATGAATGTTACGTTTTTAGTGTTTCTTTTTTAAATTTGCTATCGGTGGTGAGACGCTGCAAAACAATTTCAGTCTCGCGAAGACAGGATCAGCACGAGCATTTATGGGACCAGAACCGGGTCCTGGGCGCGTAGAAAGGCACGGCCAGGGGAACCATCAAGTCCTGTGTCAGGGAACAGCATAATGCATAGTGGGTCCAGGACTCAAACACGGGAAATCATTCATTGGGCAACTCAGTTCAAAGAGAGCTGTGGAGCTGCTACATTTTAGCTGCGGACAACTCAGCAATATAACAGGACTCTTGGCGGGACACACGGCTGGCAAGAAACACCTGATTAAAATGGGACGGGTTGAGGAGGACCTGGAATGCAGACTGCGGCGAGGGGGAGGAAGCAGCCCAGCACATCTTGTGCAAGTGTAAAGCTCTGGACCGCAAAAGACAACTGATCTACGGACAGCCTAGACCGGAGACAGAGCAATATAAAACTTCATCCTACGAATTGCTGAGCAGACTTGTTCAAGGCACACTGATTTTGGAATGGATGGAGTAGGAAATACAAAGGGCATGCACAACACAATATGCCAAATTTAATGTCTGGACTGGCAGTTTTGGAGACCGTTTAATCAGACCAATTTTTCTTGATGGCAATTTGAGTGGCGAAACGTATTTGGAGTTACTAGAATATATCGTTTACCCTCTACTAATTGACATTGTTGAAACTGATGATCGCTATCAAGAAAATCAATTAGTCTTTCAACAAGATGGAGCTCCCCCGCATTTTTCACAAAGTGTTAGGGAGTTTTTGAACAGAGAGTTTCCAGAGCAATGGATTGGGCATAGAGGTGCTATTGAGTGGCACCCTAGATCATCGGATTTAACTATTTTAGACTTCTTTCTATGGGGCATTTAAAGAGTAGAATTTACGCAACAGAACCGGAGTCTCTGGAAGAATTACGACGACGCATTGTTGAAGAAAGACGTCTAATAACTCCACAAATGCTCCACAATGTCAGAGCTCGTTTTGAACAAAATTTGTACTTTTGTATGGAAGCTGGTGGTCAACAATTTGAACACTTACTTAACTGAATAAACATTTTGGAACGTTTGGTTTGTTTTTTTAACGAAAAATTGACTAATTAGTGCACTTCTTATCACAATGAATGAAATACATTCTTGTAACTTCAACTGTTAATAATTTTTAAACGAGTTGATAAAACTTCCAAAAAATTTGTTTGCTGAATTCAGAAAAGAAAGATCTTTCAAATGATGTAACACTCAAACCATGTTCCCTATTTAAAATATAAGGGTTGTTATCACCACCCTTAAGGGGTTGATGTGACAAAGTTGAGTTTTATGTCAAAACATGTCCCCCACAATATTAAAATTGACGTGATTCAGCGTTTCATAAAAAAATATTTCTCGGGACGAAATCGGAAATCGCAAATGTATCACACAACTTAAAAAATAATGCGCCGATTTTGATTACATTTGGTGAATACCTTCCTTTTGCAAGTGGCTTGGATAAGTTCGTTAGCCAGGAAAATCGGACCAGGTTTTCCCGGAAAATTTTGTGTTTTCTTTCGAAAAAAAAATCATATCCGGAAATAACAAACTAAGGGCAACCAACTTTGGTACGCCGGTTTATATCATTATAGGTAAATTACCTACCAAAATTCAGCTCTGTAGGTTGATAAAAAAGTTATAGGCATTTAAAGAAAAATAAATTGGGATTTTCCTCAAAATGTCAAAGTCGCGATTTAAAACTTGAAAATTGGCAACATTTAGGCAAAGAACCTGAAACTAATATCAGCTATGGAAAGAAAATGTCTCAAGAAGAATGTTTTACAAGGTCTGAAGTCTTAGCTTCAATCGTCATTGTCCTTTATTTTACTAAAATATTTCCAGAAAATTCATTTCAAATAGACCCGTTCTCTGACGCTTTGGCAGTAGTCTTAGCTATAGAGTTTATCGTTTAATAGTATATAATTTTTGTCGAATTTTTGTAAAAAATCAATACAGCTCAATATATCCGTTATTATACAAGATACAAAAAAATGCATACATTAATTATAGGATGTCTTGAGCTACATCTTAAAAAAATTCTACAATCACTGGGTGGCCCATAAGTCGTTGGTGATACAAATTTTCCTTTTTTTTAATCGAGCACGCCTCTTGTTATTGCATTTTTGCAGTTTCCATCGAAATATAATGCATGTTTGTAAGAAAAGTAATTCGGAATGCAGAAAGTGCGTAATGGCAGCGAATTTTCATTAAATGCTTCAAATTTGAATAGCTCAATTTTCTATTAACCCATAAGGTTCACCAAGAAACTAGTTTTTTTCGGGAACACATTAAGTTTACTTTTGGAAATGTTTGTACATTTTCAAACAATAAAGTTTTTTGATGAAACATGGGTTCTTCTATATAGGTTTTACTGGTAACCAAATTTGATGCCTGCTTTCTTTAAAAAAACATATTTGCTATTAAAACATTTTAATGAAAATTCACTATCAAAACTCATTTTCTGCGTCCAGACTTTTGGAAACTGAATAACTTTGTCACCTTTGAGTTTAAAATTATAATTTTCAGCGCACACTTTCTTATTGTTAATATTGAATTTTTATTAAGAAACTGTATCTCAGACAGAAACACCCTGTATATATATGTATATATATATATATATATATATATATATATATATATATATATATATATATATATATATATATATATATATATACATATATTGGCCAATTTTGATCAAATTGGGTGAGTACCTTTCTTTTGCAAGTGGCTTGTACGAGTTATTCGCCAGCAAAATCGGCCTACGTTTTCCCGGAAAATTTTGTGTTTTCTTGCGGCAAAAATTATATATCTGAAGTTAACAAAGTAAGGGCAACCAAGTTTGGTACGCGTGTTTGTATTATAAAAGGTGACCCACGTACCAAAATTTAGATCCGTAAAATAAAAGACAAGATTGAAAGGAAAAAAATTTGGGGTTTTGCTCAAAACGTCTAAGTCTTTATTTGATACCTCAAAATTCGTAACATTTAGGCAAAGAACCTGAAACAAATACGGATTATGTAAAGAAAGCGTGGCAACAAGAGTGTTCTGCAAACCCTTAGGATTCAGTTTCAACCGCCATTGTCCTTCACTTTACTAAAATATTGACAGAAAATTCATTTCAAATAGACCCTTTGTCTGATGTTTTGGTTGTAGGTTTAGTTAAGTTTATGGTTTAACGGTCTATAATGTTTAGGTAAATTTCGTAGAAAAAAATCATTATTTTTACAAAGATTTAAGATTTCTTCAAATGAGCGCAGACTACCCCCTAGAATCCATATCCGGGTATACTTTTAGTTTTTGTAGCGTGCATATATACAACGTGACGGATTTCTACGGTAAACCTCAACATAATTGTTATTATACAAGATACGAGAAAATATTGTATACGTTAATTATAGCGTGTCTTATAAAAATATTTTGACAATCACAGGCTGGTCCATAAGTCGTTGGTGATCCCTGCAATTGGTTTTTTTTTCGAACACCCTTATATTATTTTATTTTTTATCGAAATATGATGCATGTTTGTAAAAAAATCGAGAGGCAGTAAGTGCGTTTTGGTAGCGAATTTTCATTAAATCCTTCAAATTTCAATAACTCAATTTGCTATTAACCTATGGTTTGTTGGCTAAGAAACCAGTTTTCTCGGAAACATTTAAAGTTTATTTTCGGTAAATTTTTGTACATTTTCAAACAATAAGTATTTTTGATAAAACATGGTACATTGTTTCTACTATGTAGGCTATACCGGTAACCAGATCGATGCCTGCTTGCATTAGAGAGACACGTTTGCTATTAAAAACATTTTTATGAAATTTCACTTCCATAACGCACTTGCTGCGTCCAGACTTTTTACCTGTTGGAAAAACCGGTTTGTTTAGGTTGACTAAAACGAAATCCAAAAAAAATTAATAGGAAAAAAGTTATATTACGCCCCTCCGAAGGGCGGAACGTGCAGACATTCAACTTGCTAAAATACAATGCGACAACATCGACTCGTGTTAATTGTACAGTATGTACTGAAAAGGTGAAAGGAGAACACTGGGACCGAACCCAGCCCCCTCGGTTCAAAGGCACACATTTTTACCACTGAACCACCGAGACTCGTGATGGACATCGATATGCGGTTCTCGGTTTGTCATGAAAATTGGGCCTCAAATAACGACATCAATTTTCGCTCATGTTGTTTCAAACATTAAAATTATTTTGATGAAATACATTGCATTGTTTCTACTACACCTATAGGTTATACTGGTCACCAAATTTTTTGCCTGCTTTCTTTAAAAAAAAGGACATATTTGCTATTAAAAACATTTTATGAAAATTCAGTACCATTACTCACTTACTGCGTACAGACTTTTTATTATTTTGGTCACATCGTTATCACTGAACCAGCATTTCTGTAAAAACTGTGCTGACTCAAAATCTACCAGGGGCGGCTCCTCAATAAGTGCGCGCGCACTGCCGCCTGCCGTGGAAAAAATAATATTTTTGCTATGCTATATTTTAATAAATTCTTATTTCCTTTTTTACCTCCTGCATTCGACAAACAAAATTAGTATATCGAGGATCGCAGAGAGTCGGCAGCCATTAATACAGAATACAGAATCAGAATATGTATAGTTTTAATCATTGCAGACGTTTAATACATCCATATCCATATAAAGCAGTCGGGCGGCGGTGTGTATTTTTCGGCGCTCTTAGGAAATGCGATATTTCAGTGAGAAATGATCGCCTATCATCGTCAACAACGACCGAATAAGCAATCTGGTTGTGCGCTTTAAAATTACACACTTCCAGTTTGTAGTGGACTTTTGGCACAGCGTGTGTACCTACTACCTAGTAATTTTCGTCTTCGCGTCGGATTGATTTTTAATTAGATCATTTCATTGTTTACATGTTCTAACAGGACAATTATTATTATTATTATTATTATGGTTACTACTTCGGGCTGCTTAATAAGTGGAAAAAATAATTGTGATACTGTGATTAATTCAGTGGATATTTTAAATTTAAAGGTTAACTTTTTAAGGGACTTTTTAATTACTATAACGTATAACTAACTAGAGGAAAACTTGGTAAGTAGTTAATAATTATTAAGTTTAGTAAGTAGGTTTCTTTATAATACATTTTTGGGGAAAAATAGGCGAGCCCTTCATTTTTAGTGAATTTGTATAAAAAAAATCACTAATAAAGAGGTATCGATGGAGAGACTTTGCAAAAATTTTTTCAAATGAGCGCGAACTAGGGCCCATAGAACCCATATCCGGGGTGAGTTTCAATTTATATATATATATATATATATATATATATATATATATATATATATATATATATATATATATATATATATATATATATATATATATATGTATGTATGTATGTATGTATGTATGTATGTATTCAACCGATAACTCAAAAAATAAGCAACTGATTTCGATGAAACTCGGCAAGTGCCTTTCTTTTATTAATGGCTTGGATGAGTTCGTTAGTCAGGAAAATAAGATAAGGTTTTCCGGGAAAATTTTGAGTTTTGTTTCAAAAAAAATCTTTTTTTCCGAAAATTACAAAGGTATTTTTATGGAATTTGGCGGATATGTTGCCTTGTAAAATAACTTAATACACACTAAAATTCAACTTTATACATTTTTAGAAAATTGAGTTATTCAAATTTTGAGTTTTCCTTTGAAAAAAAAAAGTTTTCTCCGAAAATTACAAAGTTATTTTGATGAAATTTGGTGGATATGTTGCCCTGGGTAAGACCCTACTATACACCGAAATTCAACTTTCTAAGTTTGTAGAAACTTGAGTTATTCTAATTTGAAGCATTTAATAAACATTTAATACCATAATGCACTTGCTGCGTCCCGAACATTTTTTTTTCTTGCGCACCCCCAATGAATTAAGGCACGAGCCGCTACTGAAATCTACATATTATGCTAAGAAATGGAATAGCATAATTATTAATTTGTTAAACTAGGCTTCATTGGTGTAAAAAGTGTATAGAAAAAACAACTCATCCTTTGAAGATGAATTTGCCTTAAACAATTATTTTCATACGATCATGTGGATTCTGTGAGATAAATGTCTACATGTAAGTTACGTATAATTCTTTGTAGGTACCTCCAGTTTTACAAACTCTTGGCAATATTTCATCCTATATTTTGTGTTTTACAAATATATAAATCCATCTAGAGCTTTGTTTCCACTGAGTGAAATCATAGAATGTGGAACAAAAGAAAAATAATTTTAAAATACTTGAGCGCTTTCATATGATTTACAAGCAAAATGTTGCTGACAAAGGTAGAAAAATTTCTTTTAGCTTGTACAGAATATGCGGAACAATAATAAAACTCATGCATTACAGACTCTGAATATATAAGTTTAAAATTCAGACGTCTGGACTGTAAGTATGCCGCTTTGAGGCATTTCACGTGCCAAATATTCGCTCTATTGTGCTCGTAAGAATAGGGCGATATCAGTATCCGCATTTATCATCTTTATTTGCAAAATACATTGAAATTCCGATCTATGTGCTAGCTGTATATATATATATATATATATATATATATATATATATATATATATATATATATATATATATATATATATATGTATATATATATATATATATATATATATATATATATATATATATATATATATATATATATATATATATATATATATATATATATATATATATATAGTGGCGCATTGAAAACGAAACAGACCGATTTGCGTCCAGAGAAAATTATTTTTTTAAGAAACGCTGAAACACGTCAATTTTAATATCCAGGGGGACATGTTTTGACATAAAACTCAACTTTGTCACATCAACCCATTAAGGGTGGTGATAACAACCTTTATATTTTAAATAGGGAACATGGCTCGAGTGTTACATCATTTGAGAGCTCTTTCTTTTCTGAATTCAGCACACTCATTTGTTTGGAAGTTTTATCAACTAGTTTAAAAATTATTCACAGTTGAAGATGCAGAAACGCATTTCACTCATTCCGGTAAGAAATGTGCTGGTAGTCAATGTTTTGTTGGTTTGTAAACAAAAAATTGACTATCAGAACACTTCTTATCGAAATGAGAGAAATGCGGTTTATTATTTCAGTTTATCGGTCGGTTTGATACTTAAAAGTACTACCGAAAATTGATTTCACAATGATGTATTCTGTAGAAGAAAGAGTTGAAATAATTACTCTTTTTTTCAAAAACGATGACTCTGCCAACCGTACCGCAGACTTGTTTAATGAACGACATCCGAACAGACATGTTAACAGAAAATACATTTTGGAGTTAGTTGCAAAGTTTCGACAAAGTGGTTCAGTAACCAACAAAAAACAGAATCCTGAACGTGAATTTCCGGTTAGAAATGAGACTACTGAGATTGAAGTTTTAGGACAAATTACTGCAGACCCAACTTTGACCACGACAAAATTGGCCACTGTTTCAACTATCAAAAGAAGAACTATTCAGCGAATATTGAAGCATCATAGATTTCACCCGTATAAAATTAATCTTGTACAACAATTGAATGAAGATGATTTTGATCGGCGGTTGGAGTTTTGTGAAGTTATGACGGCACGAATAGCGGATAACGGGAACTTTCTGTTCAATATCTGTTTTGCAGATGAGTCTACGTTTTTATTAAACTCTACAGTCAATCGTCATACTTGTCGTTATTGGGCAGATAAACCAAGAAATTTTCACAAAGTCCACACTCAAACTCCACAGAAATTGAATGTCTGGACTGGCCTTTTTGGAGACCGTTTAACCGCACCATTTTTTCTTGATGGCAATTTGAGTGGCGAAACATATTTTCAGTTACTAGAAGATATCGTTTACCCTCTACTAATTGACATTGTAGAAAATGATGATCGCTATCAAGAAAATCAATTAGTGTTTCAACAAGATGGAGCTCCTCCGCATTTTTCACAACGTGTTAGGGAGTTTTTGAACAGATAGTTTCCAGGACAATGGATTGGACGTAGAGGTGCTATTGAGTGGCCGCCTAGATCACCGTATTTAACTCCTTTAGACTTCTTTCTATTATGCCATTTAAAGAATAGAAGTCTCGCAACAGAACCGGAGTCTCTGGAAGAATTATGACAACGCATTGTTAAAGAATCCTGTCTAATAACTCGACAAATGCTCCAGAATGTCAGAGCTCGTTTTGTATTTTTGTATGAAAGCTGGTGGTCAACAATTTGAACACTTACTTAACTGAATAAACATTTTTGAACGTTTGGTTTTGATTTATAGTTTTTTTTACGAAAAATTGACTAATTAGTGCATTTCTTATCACAATGAATGAAATACGTTCTTGCAACTCCAACTGTGAATAATTTTTCAGCACATCCAACCCAGTTCACAGTTACGCGGACGACAGCAGCCTCCACTCAAATATACAATATTCTAAGCCTGTCTCTTTAGCCCAAACTCATGGAGGGTTCTGTCTCTGTGGATCTCCAAAAAATATTAGACTGGGGAAGTAGAAATCTTGTACAATTCAACTCCACCAAATTTTAGTCTTGATTTCTGAATGAAATACGTTCTTGCAACTCCAACTGTGAATAATTTTTAAACGAGTTGATAAAACTTTCAAGAAAATTAATGTGCTGAATTCAGAAAAGAAAGAGCTTTCAAATGATGTAACACTCGACCCATGTTCCCTATTTAAAATATAAGGGATGTTATCACCACCCTTAAAGGGTTGATGTGACAAAGTTGAGTTTTATGTCAAAACATGTCCTTGACGTGTTTCAGCGTTTCTTAAAAAAAGTGCTCTGGACGCAAATCGGTCTGTTTCGTTTTCAATGCGCCACCCTGTATATATATATATATATATATATATATATATATATATATATATATATATATATATATATATATATATATATATATATATATATATATATATATAGAATATATATATATATATATATATATATATATATATATATATATAGGATGTCTAACAGGCAACAGGACGGTCTCTTAAAAAATATTGTTTAGTATACAGGGTGTTACAAAAAAAGGGGGCACATCAATGTTATGTTTTCTATTACGGAGCAGCCTATGTTTGATGTCAATTTTGAATTATACGCAAAAAATAATATCCGCTTCTATAAGGGTTACCTATACTTATCTATTACGGTTTTGAAGATATTCTGATCTTTCGATGTTTATGAAGGTTTGAAAAAAATATATTTACATACAACAAAAAATGTAAAAAATTCTTTTGTAACCTGAAATATTATGATAGTTGCTCTATCATCTAATCTATTTGACAGTTTTGAATAGTTTGCAGGGTGCTCAGATTATCCTGGGATTTTATTTGTTCACCATTTTGCCACTTGTATTCTCTTTAAAACTACTATAGCATTACATATACCTAAATGTTAAGATTTTGATGTGTAGTAAAGTTTTGCCAAACTTGTCCTAATTTTCTCTGCAATCAGTGTTTAAGAGTGCCATTGTAGGGCAAATTGTTTTCAAAGGATTTGAAAATCCTATCTACTTATTTGTAAATTTAATTTTTTTGACTACAGAATAAGACATAGATTTTTACCGTACACCCCATACACCCGATAGCGACACGTCAGTCTTTGGTTGCCATTTGAGGGAGAGTGGCCACAGCTTTAACAAAAATACAGATGCTGAGATTTTACACCCTTTAAGTTTTGGTGTAGAACAATTCGTTTTAGAAGAAATTGAGATTTTCAAACATTTCAGCTACCGAGCCAGTGAAGTTTTGAACTTGTCCAACACTAATAAAACTAACTTTCCTTCCTTCTATGGCCAATTAGTGTAATAAGTGCTGCTGAACTCTATGGTTTTCTATTTAACCAGAAGTATGATGTCTTGAAGATGGCTGCTCTGTGGCTCTCCTTCCATTTCTTACTCTATTTGTCATTGACATATGATGCTTCTGACATTTGTTTCTCATTCATTTTTCTGCACCTGCGCCGTTTCTCCCGGCCTGTTCAGGATAGAATAATGGCTGCCCCTCAATAATGCTGTTGTTTTTTAAATCGCCGATCGTTCTTATTGATTTTTGTTTAGAGACAAATTTTCTGGCTAATTCAGATGTAGTGTTGCAGGACCCTTGGTACAAAAGATGAAGTTTTGGCCTGTTGAACCTTTTGTATAGTTTCAAGTACAATTTTCGAGAATTGTTTAAGTAAGTGGTGTCCATTTTGCTCTGTTCACTAGTAATTTTTTCATAAATTTCTTTAAATTAGTGGTTCTCATTGGGTTTCTGCTTGATTGTGCCTGCCTGCCTGTGTTGTTTGACCTGTCAGCTTTACTCATTGGCCTGCTTTGTTTTTTACAATAGACTTGAATACTTCATTGTTTCAGACAATAGACTTCTGCAATTTTGTAGCTTTCAACGCTTTTCATTTTTTGCTTTGATGTTTAGTTTAATTTGACTTTTAATTGCATGTTTTAGCTTTAACATAGTTTTTTAGCTTGTGTTACTGTATCTGATTGTGTCATTTTGTAGCTCTCTCAGATTTTTAGCTTGACTGTTGGTTAACATTTTACTGTGTGACTTGTGATTTTAGCTTTTGACATTTTCTGTAGAGAATATCTTGTCATCATTGTGCTCTAACGTGCACAATTGCCTACCGGAAAAACTAATGTTTTTCTGACACACCTTTCTTATTATGATTACAGATTTATCCCCTGAGGATGACCTCTTGGAGGTCGAAACGCGTTTGGAAGTAATTAAATGAATAAATTTGTTGTCTGGTGAGAAGCTTTTCATTAGTGACCCGATCTTTGTTGCTTTGAGGTGGAAAAACTTATTGAGTAAGAGATTTGATATAACAGCTCTGTACTCAATTTTCGTGACTTCTGACATGCTGATGAACAAGTGTCAGTCACAAGAAAACTAATTGACATAAAGTGCATTCTTGTTTTTTCGAAGGCTAATGAAACTTGAACCAATGCCTTACCAAATTTTGACACGTTGCGATACCCTTGATCTATGTCAAGTCAGGAAATTTGGACGCTTAGCTCGTAGATATGTATTCTAGCGTTATGCTTAAAGAAATGTGTGTTTAAAAAAATAATCATCCCCAATTAGAGCACCGTTGTAAACAATACAAGGTCTGCCACCAAAAATTAATAACCTCTACCAAAAAAACTGTTCTACGAAACTAAAATAAATCAATCTGATAGGTAATAAAACTAAAATGACCTGGTCTGTTGTTTCAGAATTCAGACAGACAAATGATAAAAGTCTGGGCGCAGCAAATGCGTCATGGTAGCGAATTTTCCTTAAAATGTTTTTAATGGCAAATATATCGTGTTTTTACAAGAGGGACATTTGGTTCAAAGTATAACCTATATAGTACCAACAATGTAGCATACTTTATTGAAATAGCTTTGTTGTTTCACAAAGTACAAACATTTTCCGAAGATAAACTTTAAAAGTTCCAGAAAATTTTTACGAAAAATTCGCAAAAAACACTAAAAATATATCAATACATCATAGTGTAGGTCTAATTGACAAACCTAAACAAATTACTGACGTTTTTTATCAATTCTTTATCAATAAACCTACTGGAATGATAGATAATATACAGAAGAACCCGCATTACCAAAGTATGGTACCTTTAAGTTTTGATGAAACAGTGTTGCTTAAAATAGTAAAGATAAAATGAAAAATAAGAACTACCCTGGACCAGACGAAATTCCTTTGCGTGTTATAAAAATGACTGCTGATTTCATTGTTCGGTCCATTACCTATCTTGTGAATCGTTCATTTCAGTGTGGTTGCCTCCCTTCTATTCTAAAATTATCAAAAATAATACCATGTCTCACGGGAGAGCCTCCTCATGAATTGGACACTTATATGTCTTTAGCTATTAGTCCCTGTTTCTCTAAAAAAAAAATATTTACGTTTATAACAGCAGGAATAATTTTAAAAAGAATAAGACTTACCACTGCTATGATACCCTTAACAGAAGTCAGTTTTGTACTTCTATGAATAGACATAGTGTAACAAAAAAATCACCCTGATAATATAGGCACTAAAATCTAGAACAGCCTGCCGCGTGATTTGGAAATTAATAACTTTCAAAACATTTTGGAATCTTACCTTTTGGACAATTGCTTTTATAGTGTTGAGGAGTTTTTGAGTTGGCGAAAGGGTGGATAGATGGTATTCTCAATTATCTTAGTTGTGATTTACGTAACAAATGATTTTTTTATTTATACAATATTTGTATAAATGTCATTTGTTGTCTTTGTTGTATCTGTTTCGTTAATTCGTTTTGTGACTATATATATATATATATATATATATATATATATATATATATATATATATATATATATATATATATATATATATATATATATATATATATATATATATATATATTAACGTGTCCAATATTGCCATGTGTATGCAATCTAAAGGACAATAAAGTTATTTCTTTTTTTTTTAAAATAAAATATGTTGGGCAACCGTTCGAGGCTCCGACACACTCTGATGTCCACCTAACGTCATTACACCCCCGTCCTCGGTGCTCCAGCGGTGGTAAGAGAGCACGCGGCCGGAAATCATTAACCCAGGTTCAGAGAACAGAGGAGACGTAAAGACTCAAGGACGACAGATTTCTGCATCCTGCAAGCTAGTGAATATGCAGCGGCGTGGCATGCGGGAATTTGCTCGGGTTCCCGCAGCAGCGTATTGGGTACACCCCACAGACAGCCAATAATCAGGACGGCGAATCGTATATGGTGTCCCGGATGAAGCTGCCTAAGCACAAACATAAGCTCTCTATACTTGGTCCGTTTTTTCCTCTCCTTTATACTAATGTTAGACTCAGCTAGAGCCGAGAACTCTATAAGAAACAGGATTACACCCCACAGACAGCCAATAATCAGGACGGCGAATCGTATATGGTGTCCCGGATGAAGCTGCCTAAGCACAAACATAAGGTCTCTATACTTGGTCCGTTTTTTCCTCTCCTTTATACTAATGTTAGACTCAGCTAGAGCCGAGAACTCTATAAGAAACAGGATTTTATTTTATTTGTCGAGAAGAATAATGTTAGGCCTATTAGCGACTACTGGCCTGATAGTGGATACCGAGAAATTCCAGTATATACGGCATCTCTCGTTCTCCACCACGGACTCAATATCCCCCGGTTGGTGAGGCATCACTGGTGTTTGGTCTATCCCATACGAATGTCGAAGATGGTAATACAACACTCGAAGGGCCGCATTATGCCGATACATGCAATTGGCAGACGCCATCACCACTCAAGAGATGCATAAGAGTCTCTGGCGATTGATTACATACTCTACAGCTGTCATCTGCCACATCCACTCGCATCACGCGCTTGCGGTAGACCAAAGTGTTTATAACACCATTTTGGCAGGCCACGATGAACCGTTCAGTCTCGGGTTGGAGCTCCGCTGATTTAAAACAAGAAAATGTCAGCCCCGTTTACAAGCCGTGTTCTTCTATATGCCGGAAGAACCGTGCCAACATACTGCCGCAATATGTATTTTGTAGGGAATCTCTAATTTGAGCTCTTAATGTCGGAACGTCAAGCTCAGTCACCAAAGCGCGACCGTCTTGCCTTCTTCCCGACCTGTGATTGAAGCATAGTCCGAGCTCACCTGCTGATGTGCCTGCTACCTTGAACAGGAATGCTCCTGTTCCTTCGACATCGTGCGTTTGGACAATTCGCGAAAGAGGATCTGAGCATTTAAGGATCCTGCAACTCATATCAAGGACCTCTTTTCCGTGTAACCACTCCATGTTTGGTAGTCCTCTACCTCCGCGATGTCTTGGGAGGTTTAAGCGAGGAACTGACGACCTCGAGTGCAAGTTTCGATATTTGTGGAGAAGCTTGCGGGTATCCATATCCAATTGGCGCAACTCGTCTACTGTCCATTTTATCACTCCATTTTATTATTATTATTATTATTATTATTATTATTATTATTATTATTATTATTATTATTATTATTATTATTATTATTATTATTATTATTATTATTATTATTTTAATAATAAGTCGTAAAGTCTTGATTGCGCTATAGACAAACTTTTGTACAAAAATGTGCCAAATCTAAACTTCTTAAAATTTCTCTCCCACTGGCAGAAATTTTATTTATTAACAAGAACGTATCCCAAACTCATTTAAACTCATTTAATTTGTGGCAGGCTGTAACGTTTCATGTAAATTAAATTCCTTTTTAATTTGGTTTCGTTTGTAATTTTTTAGAGGCTGACGCTGCCCAGGCCGTATAAAATTTTAGTTTGATTAACTCCGTACAAAGTAAAAGCAATTTGCAATTTCTTTGTTATTGCATTACAGAAGACAACCACAGTAAGTCATACAGAGTGTGGCAAAATAATCTAACAAATTTATTGGTTTAATAGAAGCCAAGTAGAGCGCAGAAGAACAAATGTGTTTTTATATTCGAAATATGCATACACTGGCTTTCAAAAAGATCCGAGAAGCATCTCTCTTAGGCCTAGGGTTGAACACACTGAGACCTTAGATCTCCGGCGAGATTTGGGGAGTAGGCAGATTGAAGCCCCGTAGTCGAGCTACAACAACCCAACCCACCTTTGTCCACCGCTCTAAGGAGTAGGCAGATTGAGGCCTTAGAGTTCATGTCCTAACATATTTCCTTTACCTCTTGAAAATAGCCTCAAACAGGAGTCAAAACGTCGAGTTTTAATAAATTTTGGACGCCGTTCAACCCGAGAACCAAGTACGTCTCACATTAAAGACCGCGGAAATCTCTACGAATATATATATATATATATATATATATATATATATATATATATATATATATATATATATATATATATATATATATATAAGGTGTCCACGGATTAAGTGTGGGTAAGGTATAAGTGACAAAAAAAAATTCGAATTAGATTATAATATTCTGGGAATAGCTCCTGCTTTGTCTTAAACTGAGATGTTAAGAAAATGAACAAAATCAATTAATATACAGGGTGGTTTATAACTGATGTAACGAAATGTATTAAGAGTAAACTACCTTCGTTTATGAATATACCGCAAAAAGTTATTAACAAACATTATTTAGAATTAAAATTTGTGACAGGCTCTCAATTTTCAAACAGATAAGCCTACTATGTTTTTTTTTAGCTGCGACCTTATTTAAATGACGTTCGACGGATTCTGTGATTAGGTGTACTTTAAAAATTACTTGAAACTGTATTAAAAAAGTCTTTAACATAATTAAACTTAGGGTAGGTTTGGTTTCATCTCAACCAATAAAAAAAGTAAAGTAAACGCACAATTGGACATTCGAAGCAATAATTGGCGAGTTGCATGGCTACTTGTGCTCTGCCTTGTTCGTTTCCCGGGATACTACTTATTTGGAAAATTGAAACGTCAATTTTATTTGTCACAAACGGCAACCTTCTGTATTTAAAAATGCTAACAACAGAACAAAAAGTGTTTATTGTGCAGTGGGTGAAGAACATTCTTATCAGGGAGTGATAAGAAAATTCCTTGAACGCTGGCCAAATTATTCGGTTTCTGCTACTGGTGTAAAAAAAGTTGTTACAAAATTTATTGGTACTGGGAGTGTTTTAAATGCTACTAAGACAAAATCCGACCTAAATGAAGAAGACAAAGCTGCAGCTGCATTAGCTATGGATTCTGTTAGGCGTTTTCCGAAATTATCATCAAGCAGAAGGGCATTAGAAATTGGCAACATTAGCAAATCGCATTCGCAACAAATTTATCGTACCAGTAAGGTGAAACCTTCCAAAGCAAAACTTATACACACTTTGGAAGAAAATGACGAGACAATACGATTAGATTTTTGTTTATGGTACGGCGAGCAATATCTACAAAATCACAATTTTGACAGAAGTATTATTTTTTCGCACGAATCCACTTTCACCACTAATGGGGTGGTAAATTCCCAAAATACACGGCATTGGTCTATGGAGAATCCAAATTATAGAGTTAATTGCAGAAGACAATGCCATAAAAAAGTAAATGTGTGGTGTGCTGTTTCTTACACTGGGATAATTGGGTCATATTTTTTTGAACGGAATATGAACCAGTACAGTTATCCGGACTGCTGGAAAATATTCTTCAAGACCATTTGTATAACATGACACTAGAAGATAGACAAACAGCATACTTTCAGCATGACGGCCACTCAGCACATGCAACAGGAATCGTTCGAGAATGGTTAGATCGCGAATTTCCTGGGCGGTAGTTTGGTCGATATGGGTCAATACCTTGGCCTTCTAGAAGTCCCGATCTTACCTTAATGGACTTTTATTTATGAGGCTATCTCAAACAGACAGTCTACGCGGCTCCATTAAACAACGATCTTGATTTGTTGAAATTGAGGTTATATATATATATATATATATATATATATATATATATATATATATATATATATATATATATATATATATATATATATAAACACAGATCTCCTCATTGGTGATTTTTTCTAAAGAGAATTTACTAAAAGTTATTACATTTTCAAACTAAAATACTGAAAAATAACAATTATTTAATAATGAGTGGGTCCCCCGCGGTTTCTTATGCATTCTATAACTCTTCAACGCATGCTTGAAATTAGATGATTTATGATATCCTGAGGAATGTCATCCCGGGATTTTTGAATTCGGAGACCGGGATTTTTGAATTCGGAGACCAAGGTCAACTAGGTTATTTGGTGGTTGGAGTAAATTACCCAGTCGATTGCTGATCATATCCCACACATGTTCGATTGGTGACAAGTCTGGGGAGCGACAAGGTCATGGAAGCAAGGTAACGATTTGTTCTTATAATAGCTTCGTAGTGACCCTTGTTGTATGAGCACGTGCGTTGTCTTGTTGAAAAAGTGGTTGCATTAACCCCCGTGAGACGGCAATGCAACAGGCTGTAGTACGTTTCGTATGTAATCATTTGCATTAAAATTTCTGCCAATAAAAACTAGAAGTGATCTACCACCTACGTTATCGCACCCCTCACCATCACCTCCCGTGTAAGGGCCGTATGCCGTTCCACCGCAGATTCTAAATTTCTGCGTTCTCCACGTACTTAATCATCTTGCTCTTCTGCGACCATCGTGAACCCAAAGACAGAATCGGGACTCAGGTGACACAACGCGATTCCATTCACCATCCCAATTAAATCTGCCGTTACACCATTCAAACCGAGCAGCACAATGTCCAGGTGTCAGTGAGACATAGAAATGGTCTCTACGAAATAATCCCTAAAGCACGTAATCGGCGATATATCGTTGCCATAGAAAATTTCTTGTAAAACTTTCAACCAAGTATTTCCAATCGACCATCTTGTGGACACTCTGAATCGTAAAGGCGCAATCCTCAAATGACTATCTTCCTGTGCTGAACTTTCTCGAGGTCTTCCGGATCAATGACGACGGTTATGAATACCTTCTTCAGATCACCTGGACCAACACTGTAACATTGTTAACACACTGAGTCCCATACAGTCGGCTGCTTGTCTAACTGAAAACCGGCTTCCCGCATACCATTAATGCGCCTTCTTTCGAATTCACTTAAACGGTTGTAATTGTTTCGTAAACTGCGCATAGGCGTAATGACTTAATGACACAATAAATTAAGTACAGATCTCCAGGAAATACTACTTCAAACTGAAGGAAATGCAAATTCCAAGAGTTAATTTTTTGCCAAAACAAAATTTAAAAAATGTCGACGAGAAGAATAGGGCCTACAGAGATCTTTGTGCAAGTAGAAACACTAGGACAAGAGCAATTGTGCGGAAGAACCAGTCCAACGTAAGAACTTCGCTTGAAGAGAGCTGTGACATATTAACGCGAAGGAAGGCGTCCATTATGCTGCCAGAATGCACATACGAGTAGAAAGTGACCGCATGAAAACCCGTTATGACGTGCGAGCTAATTCGGCTGGTTTTAAAGAAGAGGATCGAGTGTTTTCCAAGGGACGGCCACCGAAACTACATGAATTATGGAAAGGCCCGTATAAGGTGGTCAAAAGGATCAGTGACGTTGTCTATCGCATTCAGAGGAGCCAAAGAGCAGGATGAAGAGGGTCCATATGCGCAGGCTTACGCCATACCAAGGAATGTCAGAATTCGACCGGGACGATCAAACGTAAGAAGGGAGCAGTGTCACATCCGTCTCTATGAGAATTATGTTTATCAACTTTGTTACTTCTATGATTACAGGCAGGTTGTAAAGTGTGTTGGTAACAGCGAATACTTTAGAGTTATATTTAGAGAGTGAACTAGAAAGGACAGACATTAAACAATGTAGAAAGGTCTATAACTACTCTATGGACAATATAAAAAAATTCTGGACGCAGCAAGTGCGTAATGGTAGTGAATTTTCATAAAAATGTTTTTAATAACAAATATGTGTGTTCTTTTAAGAAAGCAGGCATCAAATTTGGTTACCAGTATAACCTATATACTAAAAACAATGTGCCATGTTTCATCAAAATAACTTTATTGTGTGAAAATATACAAAAATTTCCAAAAGTAAACTTAAAGTGTTCCCGAAAAAACACGTTTCTTGGTCAACCTTATAGGTTAATAGCAAATTGAGCTGTTCAAATATGAAACATTTGATCAAAATTCGCTACCATAACGCACTTGCTGCGTTCAAAATTTCTTTTCTTACAAACATGCATTATATTTCGATGTAAAATGCAAAAATGCAATAACATAAGGCGTGTTTGATTTAAAAAAATCTGAAACATTTGATCAAAATTCGCTACCATAACGCACTTGCTGCGTTCAGAATTTCTTTTCTTACAAACGTGCATTATATTTCGATGGAAAATGCAAAAATGCATTAACATAAGGCGTGTTTGATTTAAAAAAAAAGGAAATTTGTATCACCAACGACTTATGGGCCACCCTGTGATTGTAGAAATATTATTTTAAGATGTAGCTCAACACACCCTATAATTAATATATATAAATTTTTTTCGTCTCTTATATAATAACGGATATATTGAACTTTATTGATTTTTTACGAAAATTCGACAAAAATTGTATACCATTAAATGATAAACTCTATAGCTAAGCCTACTTGTCAAGCATCAGAGAACGGGTCTATTTGAAATGAATTTTCTGCAAATATTTTTGTAAAATGAAGGACAATGACGGTTGAAACTAAGACTTTAGGGTTTGTAAAACATCCTTCTTGAAACATTTTATTTCTATAGCCCGTATTAGATTCAAGTTATTTGCCTAAATGTTGCCAATTTTGACATTTTAAATCGCCACTTTGACGTTTTGAGGAAAACCCCAATTTATTTTTCTTTAAATGCCTATAACTTTTTTGTCTTTTGAGCTACATAGCTAAATTTTGGTGGGTATCTTACCTATAAGGATATAAACCTGCGTGCCAAATTTGGTTTCCCTTACTTTGTTGATTCCGGAGATATAATTTTTTTCGAAAGAAAACGCAAAATTTTCCGGGAAAACCTAGGCAGATTTTCCTGGCTAACGAACTTATCCAAGCTATTTGCAAAAGGAATTTTTTCACCAAATTTAATCAAAATCGGCCCATTATTTTTTGAGTTATCGGTGTGATACATATATATATATATATATATATATATATATATATATATATATATATATATATATATATATATATATATATATATATATATATATATATATATAAACATATAAAAATTGAAAAATTGAAACTGACCTTGGTTATGTTTTCTGGGGGGCCTAATTAGCGCTCATGTGAAGAAATTTTTCCAAAATTCAAAAGTCGGGATCTCCTCATTAGTGAATTTTTTTTAAGAAAATTCACTAATAGGCGAGCTAAATATAGAGTCAGGCAATAATGAGCTGGTGTTGGTGTATAATAAGCGATCATAGTGGAATATAGTTCTAGGCACATTTAATGATAGTGAGAAACGTTTAAGTTGATGGTGGTGTTGGAAAATAGTTGGTTAGAGCTAGTGTTGGTGTATAATAAGCGATTATAGAAAGTGAAATATAGTTCTATGGACATTTAGTAATAGCGAGAAAGATTTTAGCTGATGGTGCTGTTGGAAAATAGTTGGTTATAATAAATTAGTAGTTTGAAAAGCTGTGTTTTGTTATTCAACAAATCTAGAACCCCGAAGAACGTAACAATATTGTTACGTTTTCTCCGGGTTCTGGATAAGTGAGACTTTTAAATTTTAACAAAACAACTTTATTTACACTCTAAATATGGATACAATAAAATTTCTAGAATGTCTCTCTCACAAAACACTTCATTTACTGGCCTTACAATTACTACTCTCAACAAAAGTCACTAATCTGGTACTACAGTCACTATTCTCTTAACACTTTACACTGCTTCTTCAAGTTACTACCACATTCTCTTACTGAACTGAACTAACTCGGGCTGGCTTGCTTTCGCTTTTATATACTCGCCGTACCTTCCCCTCCTTTCTAGAGCGTTCCATTCCAGAACGTTCCAGGACCTTCTTTTACTAGAAGGTTCTGTGAATACAGATCGGTCCCGTGTGTATACAGGGAGATGTATATACAGGATGATCCAAATGTGGTCACCACTCCTATGTTACACAAGAGGTGTTTCTCGAACTATAAGATCTCTCTGCGTATACAGGGTGTAAGGGTTCTCTGCGTATACAGGGTGTATATACAGGGTGTTCGGAATGTGCAGACCTCAGTTATCCGTTCCGACGGGGTACAAGTTGGTAACTTCGTTATTTCTGGTCCTAGAGGGTTGAGACTTCGCCTGTGGGGGGTCACCCCAGACACCCCCAGGGGGTGGGGAGGCGGTGTTGCCAGATTGTGCAAAAATTCCCAGATGTTGGGGAAATTCTGGAGATGTGGCAACACCGCACCTACGTATATTGAAGTGCTTTGTAACACTGCCCCCCTCCTTAAGACTGTTCGTCCCGAACAGTATTTACCGGCCGCCAACTTGGGGGTTCGTTGCCCCGATAGGGACTCAACCTCTCTATGTGAACAACTTTGGGTTTAGTTCTTGGAGACAGCTGGATTCTGTAGACTAGGTCGTTAATTTTCTTAGTCACCAAGTATGGCCCTTCCCATGGTTTCTGAAGTTTGGGACTGAGGCCCTTTCTCCTTGTTGGTTGGTACAGCCACACTGCATCACCTTCCTTGAATGTATGGGGTGTTGCTCTGCGATCCAAGCGCATCTTCATCCGGTCACTGCTTAAGAGGAGCCTATCTCTGACACATCTGTGTATAGTGCGCAGTTTTCCTTCTAGGTCGGCGACATACTCAGGTAACGTAGCTAGGTCCGCTATGTCCTCGTTCGGTGGTGGTCTCGTCATGTCGATTGGTAGCCGCATCTCTCTGCCGGTCAACATCATGGATGGAGTGTAGCCGGTAGATTCATGCTGAGAGCTTCTGTAAGCTAGGAGGAACAGAGGTATCAGCTTGTCCCAGGTTCTCTGATTCTCGTCAACAAACATAGCAAGATACTGATTGATGGTCCTGTTATGCCGTTCTACCATGCCGTCTGATTGAGGGTGGAGTGGCGTTGTTCTCGTTTTCTTTATGCCTAGCAAGTCCATTAGGCTCTTCCAGACCTCTGATTCGAAATTCCGGCCCTGGTCGGTGTGAATCTCCAAGGGTACGCCATGCCGTGATATGACATTTTCCATCAGGGCTTCTGCCACGGTCGTTGCCTCTTGGTTGGGGATCGGCGCAACCTCAGGCCATTTCGAGAAGTAGTCCATCGCCACCATTATGTATCTGTTCCTAGACTCTGTGATGGGAAAAGGTCCTGCGATGTCTACGGCAACTCTCTCCCACGGTGTACCTGAGATGTACTGCATCATTTTTCCTCTGGATCGGGTCTTTGGTCCTTTCTTTGAAGCACATTGGTCACACCTTTTGCACCATTCTTCCACGCTTCTTCGGCAGTTTATCCAATAAAAGCGGTCTCTCACTCTGGCAAGAGTCCTGTTGACCCCAAAGTGGCCTCCACTTCTACTATTGTGTAACTCTTGGAGAACACTGTCTATGCACTCACTTGGCACAACGGTCTGGTATATACAGTCTCTACCATCGGCAGTTTCCCATTTTCGAGTGATCATGTCATTCTTTAGGCACAATGAGTCCCATTGTAGCCAGTAGCCTTTAACCTCCGCCCCAAACCGGGACACATCGTGCCACTCAGGTCTTTTCCCCTTTTGTAGCCATTCTCTAATATTTTTCAAGTCTGGATCTGTCTTCTGTGCGTCTCTAATGTATTCAAGATTTACGTCTACATCGGTGTTATTCTCCTGTCCTGCCACCAGTTGTTTGATCTGATGAGTTACTTTGTCGATCTCTTTGTTCTCTTGTCGCTCGCAAAATTTACATTCATGCACTGAACATGGTCTTCTTGACAGGCTGTCTGCATTGGCGTGACTTCTTCCTTTTCGATGTTCAATCCGGAAGTCGTAGCTCTGCAGTTTCTCTATCCATCGGGCTATCTGTCCTTCGGGATTTCTAAAGTTCAGAAGCCATTGCAGAGCAGAGTGATCCGACCTCACGCGGAATGTTCTTCCGTACAGGAAGCTGTGGAAATGTTCGATGGATCTTACAACTGCCAGCAGTTCTTTCCGGGTTACACAGTAATTTCTTTCTGCTTTTCCGAACGTTTTGCTGAAGTAGCCTATCACAACTTCTTCTCCGGCTTGGAGCTGCGAGAGTACTGCCCCAATGCCATACTGGGAAGCATCGGTGTCCAGTATGAACTGTCCTTCGTCCTGAGGATAAGCCAGTATAGGAGCAGTGAGAAGACGATGTTTGAGTTCTCTAAAAGACTCTTGGCAATCTGGTGACCAGATGAACTCGACCTTATTTTCAGTCAGGCTATGCAGAGGTTTCGCAATGCTGCTGAAGTACTTCACAAAGCGTCGGTAGTAGCTGCAAAGTCCCAGAAAACTTCTGACCTCATGTTTGTTCCTCGGCACAGGCCAGTCTCTTACTGTCTTTATTTTCTCTGGGTCAGTTTCTATCCCTTTCTCAGAAACGACATGTCCGAGGAAACTCACTTTCTTCTGGAAGAGGACGCATTTCTTGGGATTGAGTTGCAGATTGGCACCTCTCAGCCTGGAGAAAACTTGCTTCAGATTCGACAGGTGTTCATCGAAAGTCCTTCCAATCACCATGACATCGTCAAGATACACCAGGCATGTTTCCCATGTAAGTCCTCTCAGCACTAACTCCATTAGTCGTTCGAAGGTGGCAGGAGCATTACACAGGCCGAATGGCATGACCTTGAATTGGTACAACCCATTCCCGGTTGAAAAAGCAGTCTTCTCCTTATCCTCTTTATGGAGTTCTACTTGCCAGTAACCACTTTTCAGGTCTAATGTAGAGAACCACTTTGATCCGGCCAAAGTGTCGTCGATCCGGGGCAGGGGATAACTGTCTTTCTTGGTGACATCATTCAGCTTCCTATAGTCCACGCAAAATCTCATAGTGCCGTCTTTCTTGGTGACCAAAACTACTGGGGACGACCAAGGACTATTAGACTCCTCGATCACACCATCTTCCAGCATTTCGTTAACCATCGCCTTGATTTCTGATTGCTTGGCAAAAGGCAGTCTTCTCGGCGGCTGTCTAATTGGTCTTGCGTCGCCAGTATTAATCCTGTGTTGCACTAGACTCGTACGACCTGTGATTTTATCTTGAGCGAAAATATCGGCCTCCTCCAATACGAACTTCAGGGCCATCTCCATCTCCATATTGTTCAATTGGCCCCATGAATTCTTGAACCGCTCTACTATTTCTACTGGCAGTCTTCTGTCTAATGCAGTGGGTGTCACGTTTTTGGACAACGTCACTCGGTCAATGGGTTCGCAAGTGGCGATAACTTCACCTCTCTTCAATGTGACCCTGTTAGTTTGTACGTTAGCCACTCTTATGGGTATTGTCCTCTTCGGGTCTACTAAGCATCGTGCGACGAGGGCACCATCATGCCTATCTTTTAGGGGCTCCGCTATGAGAGCAGACATACCATCAAGTTTCTTCTCTAGCCTGGCTCTGACAATCTTCTCACTGTTACCAGGAATCCGTGTATCTTCGTCGACAATAAGTCTCACCCTGGGATTAGCTTCGCCTGCTGTTGGAGATAAATACAACTCTTCGTTACCGATTTTCAAGATCTTATTCTGGAAGTCTACTGATAGGACATCGAAATCTTCCATTAAATCCAGGCCCAGAATAAATTCGTCGACGATTTCTGCGACGACAGCCCTTACCTGTAGCTCAGTACTGCCGAGCCTAATGTAAACAGTGGCCTCTCCATGCACGGGTATTCTATCCCCTTTTGCCGTCTCCAATACAGGCTGTTTGTTGGTAGTGAGTGCCGACTTGTTTGGCAACATGTCTGGGCGTACAACGGATCTAGTGGCGCCAGTATCGATGGTGAAACTGCATTGTCTCCCGTCTATGCTACCAGGTATAACGAGGCTCTCGTGGTAGCGTCGGATAGTGGAGACCCTGACTTTGGGGCCTTGGGTCCCGCATGCCACGTGTCGCCCACCTACACTGGCGTCAGGTCGTTTTCCCTGATGGCGCTCACTGTTGGTATATTCTTGTCTTCTGCGAGCCACCTGTTGGGTTTGTGAGCACTGCCTACTTATGTGCCCTTTCCTACCACACTTGTAGCATTCTATGTCTGACCAATCTGCTTTCGTCCTACGTGCCCCAACCGGTGCAGTGAGCTTGCTTATGGCTTCTTTTAACAACTTCATTTCTTGCCTTAGTTCCGCTGTTGTGTCTGCAAAGTCCTCTATCTCCTTCACTTCGCGCAGCCTGTTGCGGCGAGGTTGAGATGCATTCTTCGCTGCTTCAAATTCCAAGCCATAAATTACGCAGTCTGTAAGTGTTTTGAACCTTCCGAGCCTTAAAGCTTGTTGCATTTCATTGTCAAGTACCCCATCGATGAAGGTCTGGACGGTGATCTGGTTGACAAATTCTTCTGGGGCTTGGGGATATGCCAGTCGCACAATTTTCTCCACTTCGGCACTAAATTCTTGCAGCGTCTCATTTGGCTTTTGGACCCTTGACTTTAGTTGTGTCTGGTAGACCTGGCTCATGTACTTGTTACCATATCTCAAATCTAGGGCCTGTATCACTGTTAAGTAGTTTTGCTGTTTCGACTCCGGGATGTTCTGGAGGATTTCTAGGGCTTTACCTCGAAGCGAGAGAATTAGAGCAGTTGCTGCCTGTTGTTCGCTCCACCCATTGCTGAGAGCTGCCGCTTCAAACTGCCTCCTGTACATGGGCCACGATGTTTCTCCGTCAAAAGTCGGCGGTTTCAAGGTTCCATGAGGCTGCTGCACGATTGGCATATCTTGTTCCGTACGATTTTGAACTGGGGACATTCCAGTAACTCCTCTTGGTTGAGTTTCATCAGTCTGGCCCATCACCTGTTCTGTCAGTTCTCTATGTCTGACTTCTGTGCCTTTCATCATCATCTTCATTTGTTCTTTCAACCCTTCAACTTCTTCCCATCGTTTGTTCCAATCCTCTGTTGCATTTTCCACTTTACTGTTCACCTTTTCTATTTGTTCGTTGATCTGTTCAATTTCTTCTTTTACATCGATTCTCATATTGTGGAACATACTTCGGAGGTCTTCTTTATCTTCTTGTCGCCTTCTCTCGTCTTCTTCGCGCCGTTGTTCGTTTTCTTCGCGTTGCTTCTTGAGTTCTTCTTTGTCTTCTTGTCGTCGTCGTTCGTCTTCTTCGCGCCGTCTTCTTTCTTCTTCTTGTCGTCGTTGTTCGTTTTCTTCGCGTTGCCTCTTGAGGTCTTCTTTATCTTCTTGCCGTCGTCGTTCGTCTTCTTCGCGACGTCTTCTTTCTTCTTCTTGTCGTCGTTGTTCGTCTTCTTCCCGTTGCTTTTTCAGTAAGTCCATCAACTCTTTGATTTCAGCCATCTTGTCGTAGTCAGTCGATCTGGTGTTTACCATTTACTAGCTTGCTTGTTCACTTCTTCACTCACTTATCCCACACTTCTGACACCAAATTGTTACGTTTTCTCCGGGTTCTGGATAAGTGAGACTTTTAAATTTTAACAAAACAACTTTATTTACACTCTAAATATGGATACAATAAAATTTCTAGAATGTCTCTCTCACAAAACACTTCATTTACTGGCCTTACAATTACTACTCTCAACAAAAGTCACTAATCTGGTACTACAGTCACTATTCTCTTAACACTTTACACTGCTTCTTCAAGTTACTACCACATTCTCTTACTGAACTGAACTAACTCGGGCTGGCTTGCTTTCGCTTTTATATACTCGCCGTACCTTCCCCTCCTTTCTAGAGCGTTCCATTCCAGAACGTTCCAGGACCTTCTTTTACTAGAAGGTTCTGTGAATACAGATCGGTCCCGTGTGTATACAGGGAGATGTATATACAGGATGATCCAAATGTGGTCACCACTCCTATGTTACACAAGAGGTGTTTCTCGAACTATAAGATCTCTCTGCGTATACAGTGTGTAAGGGTTCTCTGCGTATACAGGGTGTATATACAGGGTGTTCGGAATGTGCAGACCTCAGTTATCCGTTCCGACGGGGTACAAGTTGGTAACTTCGTTATTTCTGGTCCTAGAGGGTTGAGACTTCGCCTGTGGGGGGTCACCCCAGACACCCCCAGGGGGTGGGGAGGCGGTGTTGCCAGATTGTGCAAAAATTCCCAGATGTTGGGGAAATTCTGGAGATGTGGCAACACCGCACCTACGTATATTGAAGTGCTTTGTAACAATATTATAAACATAAATAATTTACTTATTGTGGTTAGTTGCATGTTACTAAATGAGGCATATCCAGTAAAATAGGTAAATAATAAATAATAATTAAAACAGCTAAAAGCCATTGTTGTCATTAAGAAGAAAATTATTCTGTCCAGTTATAGACATTATGTATTTATAATTTCATAAATTATCATAATTAATTAATAATTTTTTAACCCTTCCCAAAATAAACCAAATAATTGAATCCATTAATTTGAAACAAAAAACACAAACGGCACAAAAACCACAGAAATAACCACAGAGGGTTATGCGCTAGAGACGTATTTCGGCAACGAAGTTGTCATCATCAGTAACTGTTTAGCGACAGCTACTGATGAAGACAACTTCGTTGTCGAAATACGTATCTAGCGCATACCTCTCTGTTATTATTACAAAGTGAAGATTGGAACCTGTGATGGGCGCTGATAAGTACACTTGTAGAACCCAAATCACCACAACACATCTTTTTTAAGTACCTGACGATCGTTTTACTAATAAAGTTAGCGTCATCGGAGGATGAAGAATTTTTCAGCCTCTGGTGACGCTAACTTTGTTAGTGAAACTATCGTCAGGTCTTTAAAAAGATGTGTTGTGGTGATTTGCGTTCTCCAAGTGTACCTATCAGTGGATGAAGACTTTTTCGTTCTCTGATGACGCTGACTTTGTTAGTGAAACGGTCGTCAGGTCAGTTCAGGCTTGGGTTCTCCAAGTGTACTTATCTCTATTATTATTTTTGCGATTTTGGGGTAAGTCTGCTTTTTGTTTCAGCCACAGTGTCCAGCCTAAGTCTTTCATCATTAATTTTAAATCCATTAATATACTAAAACTTAAATGCTTTGTGTTATTATGAGAACAAAACTTAATTTTAACTGATTATTACATGTTTAATATTGTTATAAGTTTAAAAAGAACATAACTTTCTACCGACGAACATAAAAATGCCGCCTGATTTCCATATTCAATGCACTATTATTCCACTAGATTTAAATTAGGAATACACGTGACGTCTTCCAGCTTTTATCTCTGATTGGTCTAGAGTTACCATGTTACTTGTAAGGCTAGATGCAATCTCACCACAATTAGAACCGCAGACCGGTTTCGCTCCAATTAGAGCTTGTCAGTACGGCATACCAATTGCAGCGAAAATACACCTATAAAGTAATACGGCTCAGGTAGCCAGCCTCCTAACACTATAGGGATATAAGAGATATAAGACACGAAGCACGTGTCGCCACCTCGTTGCGGAACCACGTAGTATGTTTTTACGGCAGCTCCAAATAACACAAGGTGTTAAATATTAAAGACTGTATACAACCAACTAACAATTTAGTAAATTGTCAGCCCTGGCCCATTTCTTCCCTAATATAGGGACAAAGTATGTAAGGCTAGATGCATTCTCACCACAATTAGAACCGCAGACCGGTTTCGCTCTAATTAGACCTCGTCAGTACGGCATACTAATTGCAGCGAAAATGCACCTATAAAGTAATACGGCTTTGGTAGCCAGCCTTCCAATACTAAGTTAGATATAAGACACGAAGCACGTGCCGCCACCTCGTTGCTGTAACTTCTCAAATCTATAAACCTTGAGGAGTGTAGCTCTTTTATCACGCAAGTATTCAAGTAGCCATTACGAGTCAACATGCTATCATCACCCGCCTGGCAGTAATTCAAGTTTTCCATGAAAAAATAATTTTCTTTATATTGTAGCAGCGCGAAACATAAATTTCAAACAAAAAATGTAAGGGATTCAGTGTAAACCAAAGAGGTTGTATATGTTAGAGGGAACAAAGCCGAGTTTGCAGCCTGTCGATTTCCCACTCCTGTCACCGTCCAATCACAAACAAAATTTTGAATAACGCGCTAATGTGTTTTGTTTTGATTCGTTCCCCCAACCGCGCTTGAAGTTATTGTCAGCTGTCAACAAGTATTTGAAGTGTTTGTTGATTTGCGATTAGAGGTTATCTTGTGTGTTTTGCCGTTTTTTAGCAGTGTTTTAAGAGTGTAAAAGTTAAAAAATGCCAAGGTGTATTGTGAAGAACTGTATGTACAATAAAAGTGCCAATTATGAAAAGGATAAAGCAACTGTGCATTTATTTCGGTAAGTTGTTTACATGTCTTCTGTTTCCTTGTTTGGCGCCAAATGTTTATTGGTTTTCACAGGTCCGTATTTACACATTGTATTGCTTTTGTTAAATCTTTAGCATTTATTATTGTCAATTGTGTTTTTTCAAGAAATAAAATCTTAATAATGCATTATTTATTGAATATTTGTAATGAAATTAGGCATTTTGTTTGGCAATTATTATTTGAATTAGATGTATTTACCTATGTAGTTCCAGTAGAAGCAGAAAAAAAGTAGAATAGTTTTGTTTTATCTATTACTGCATCTTTCTAGAGGTTCAGTCACTGATAAAGTAGATAATTTGAGATATTATTTTCAGATTTCCCAAAGCTGGTGAAAGATACGAGGCTTGGAAACGAGCATTAAATTTAAGCGATGAAGATATTTTTATGAACTCAAATGTGTGCAATTTACATTTTACCGAGGAATCTTATGATTTAGAAAAATCACCTTTTGCAGTATACTTAAAAAAAAGTTCTATACCTGTATTGGTAAGTACTGAATCACGGTTATTAATTTATGTAACTATTAGTGATATATATATATATATATATATATATATATATATATATATATATATATATATATATATATATATATATATATATATATATATATAGCCAAACAGCGGTTTTTCAATGGCACTGATATCAGTGATGGCTATTTTTAAATAACAGGGACTTTAAACAGCTACTGCGATTGTGGTTTAGCCATTTACAATGCTGCATGTGCGTATGCTATTATTTTAAACACTTACAAGGTGTTAGTGTTAACCGCTTAATTGAAACCACAATATGATCTTCAGATAACTTTTAAATTATATATTAATTTTAAAACTACTCAGATTTTTACTATTAATAGAAGTTCTATAAAATTAGCATATTACAAGAATATACGATGAGAGAAATCTACATATTATTTTTATTTTAATATAATGAAAAAGTTGGAAGGCATATATATGCTACAGTTCGGTGCTGCTTTAATTCTAGATTCAGCAGGTTTTTCCATGATATAATGACTTACAAGATATATGATATTGCGCATATGCCCCGTCCCCTCCTATGACATCACATGGTGAGTAACGTTATAGAAGGCCAACTACACACTTAACACAAAGTCATTCGCAATCAAAAAGTTTCTATACGTCACTTTAATGTGGTTGAAGTTACATTCCATTCCATTTTTATATTACATATATATATATATATATATATATATATATATATATATATATATATATATATATATATATATATATATATATATATATATATATATATATATATATATATATATATATATATGCACAAGTGAAGTATAATAATTAAGGGGAGCCCTGAATTAGCATTGGTGATACACAAACTTAAAAAGTAGAGAAGACGTTCGTAGACATTTACAGGGGGCCTTAACATTCATAAACTTGATTTGATCATCATGTCACATAATCATAGTATAGTATTCTGATCTTAAAAAGTTAATTCCAACTGTATGCACTCAAATATCAGTAAAATACCTAATTTGTTAAGGGGTTGTGATGAACCGTCAAACTCCACTGTACGACAGCATATTATTATTGCATTGGACTCACCACATGACGCCATGCGCGTGACGGTTCTAAAAATAGATAGTCTCATTATCATATCTCGCGTTATTTGTATCATGAGTTTTTCGTTTTCTACCTATAAGAAAAGGAGAAATGTTGTATTCTAATAATGGCGAGAAGGAAAGTATACAGATACTTCTACTCGCTCGCACAAACTGCGATTGCGTGTATTATGAATACAGCAATTGCTGTTTGTCATGGAGTTTTTAGTATAAGATGAATTTCATAGAAATAATTACTCTAATGATTTGTGTAAATCTCGGTTTTCACAATCGCTGTTGTTTTGTGTTTTAATAACAGCTACTAACAGCGATCTTTTAATAGAAGCGATTAAATCACCGGTAGCTATATATCGCTCATCTCTAGTAACTATGCTACTAATTACATTCACGTAATATATTGTTATGATATTTATCGTAATTTAATTAGCCCTGCAAATTTACATTAATGGTATTCGTTTCAAATTTATTTATGCAGGTAACAAACAAGCCATCAACACAAGTCGTTTTTGGCGAGCAGCCAATGACTGATATAACTGCTATCAATGTGCCATTTGCAGCTAACCCGTCAACTAGTACTTGGTCTGGTAGCAATGTACCTGTAATGGATTATTCTCGGCCATCAACAAGTGCTGGTTTTTATGAAGAGAAAACTGTTGTAGAGGTACCGCAAAGATCGTTTAGTAGTTTAGGATTTGCTGAAATGAAAACACCTTCAATGCCACCCACTTTGAAGGACATGGTGAGTTAAATTCAGTTTTTGCCGTTTATGAAATCAGTATAATTTTAAAAAACCTAATATGTTATTCCATCACATTTTATATGGTGTTTAAGTTTGTATAGTCCATGATTAAATAAGTTAGAAACAACTGTTTTGCAATTTATCTCAACCACTATTAACCAAAATGTGTTGTTGGAAATTTTGTTTATATATTCATTTTACTTGAGAAAATAAATGGTTTATCACTGAACATTTTTTATAGGTTGTTACACCGCGCAAACGTAAACTGAAGAAGCAGTTATTCGATGCACGAAAAAAAAATTAAACGGCTCAGCAGTAGTGTTCATCATTATAAGAAGAGAACAGCAACCCTTGCGAATATAATCAAACAACTAAAAGGTAAAGTAACCGACGAAACATTAGAAACATTAATGCAAATAGGACCTAATGAAGAATTTTTACAAAGACAATTAGGTCGTAAACATAAGTATGAAAATCAACTTAAAGCTTTTTCTCTTACGCTGCATTATTACTCTCCCAAAGCTTACAGTTTTGTCAGAAACACATTTAACTCGGCTCTTCCTCATCCAAAAACTATATCTAGATGGTATCAAAGCGTTAATGGGGAAGCTGGTTTTACGTCAGAGGTGTTCAACTTATTAAAGTCAAAATCAGAAAGCACAAATGGAAAACTTATATGTTCTTTAGTCATAGATGAGATGGCAATTCGCCAACATATAGAATGGGATGGGGTAAAATATTATGGGTTTGTAGATTTTGGTACAAATCTTGAGACCGATTGTAACCCTGTAGCCAAGGAAGCTCTTGTTTTTATGCTTGTTAGCATTAATCAATCATGGAAGCTTCCTCTTGGATATTTTTTAATCGACTCTTTAAGGGGTACACAAAAACAAAATTTGGTATTACAGTGTTTAACGCTACTAAATGAGTCGGGCATATACGTGGTCTCAATAACTTTTGATGAGGCAACAAATAACCTAACGTTAGCAAAAGAACTTGGCTGCGATTTGAATTGGAGGAACATTAACTCTACGTTTGTTGATCCTAGTTCAGGTAGGAAAATTGCAGTCTTTTTTGATCCATGTCATATGATCAAACTGATAAGAAACACATTAGGCGATAAAAAATTAATAATTGATGAGAATGGGGAAAATATAAAGTGGGATTATTTAGTAAAATTAAATGAGTTACAGGATCAGGAGGGCGTTCATTTGGCAAATAAATTAAGAAAATCGCATATATTTTATACAAACCAAAAAATGAAGGTTAAATTAGCCACACAACTTTTTAGCCACTCAGTGGCACATTCTTTGGAATATTGCAATGAAGTTTTACATCTTGAGGAGTTCAAAGAATGTGAGGGAACTGTGAAATTTATCCGACTTATAAACAATTTATTTGACATTCTTAATTCTAGAAATTTAAACAATTCAGATTTTAAGAAAGCAATAAACGCAGAAAATTTTGAAAACATTAATGTATTTTTAAAAGAGCTATCACAATATTTAACGTCACTTAGGATAATTGATGGACCGCTTCTGTGTGAGAGTGGTAGAAAAATGGGTATAATTGGCTTTTTATTTTGCATACAAAGTTTGCAATTTGTTTATAAAACTTTAATTGCCGACAATAATTTTTTGCTGTATTTTCCCACTTACAAAATCAGTCAGGATCATATTGAGCTTTTTTTGGGCAAATTAGATCCATGGGAGGCTATAACAATAACCCATCAGCAAAGCAATTTAAAAGTGCATATAAAAGGATGATGGTGCATCTTGAATTAAAAGATTCATTTAAAGGAAATTGTATCCCTTTGGAAGCAATTCCTATTCTGTCACCCATTGAGGTAATAAATAAAACTTGTGGGCGAGAACGAATATCTGAAGAACCAGATGAAGACATGAGTCAAATAGATAATTTTGACGACGACACAGTTCTTCAAATATTAGATATGAATATATCAGAGTTTAAGAAAGAAGTCGTGACATATATATCTGGCTATGTAGTAAGGAAAATAACAAAAGCTCTGAGATGCGAAGAATGCGCGGGTGAACTTGTTGGGGAGAGGTCTGTGTTATTAACATCGTTTATAGATCAGAAAGACAAAGGTCAACTCCTCACATACCCATCTGACGATGTAATATCTATTTGCACTATTGCAGAAAAAGTTCTTCAAACATACTTAAATGAATCTGCGGTGATTATAAATGTAAAGGAAATAAACATGCGAATATTAAAAACTATAATAAACCAAAACAGCATATTTAAAAAACTTGAAGTTCACTTTCGAGAACAAAATCTTTTGACTTGCCATTATGGCCATCTAATTAAACTAATATCTTCTATGTATGTTTCTATTAGAATACATCATTATAACAAAAATCTATTTGATAAAAGTAGAAGTTTAAGGGCTGTTTATAACAAACTTCTCTTATTTAAGGGCCAATAATTCAGTGTACATTTCAAGTACTCGTATGTCCTTCAAATAATGTTATCGGAAAGTTATTATGTCTTATAATATGACCAATAAATTTTAGCTTCCTCTCTATTTCTTTGAGCAACCCTCTTTATTCTTTCACCTCTCCTAGCACACTTTGAAGCGTCTTTCTATCAACCTGCACTGTCTTTGAAATTTTTCTTGTCTACATTGCAAAAGCTTATATTCTCTTCATATCCTGCTTAACTACAGCCCAAGTTTCCGCCCCATACATTACCATACTCCATACACGTACGACTTGCATTTGTTCCTCATGTACAGGTTAAAATGTTTATTAGTGAGAACAGTACTGTGGTTATTGAATGCTTGTTTTGCCATCGCGATCCTCTTCAGACCTTTCCTACACTTACCATCATCTGTGATAATACTTCCAATCAATTATTTGAAATAATCTAATAAATCAAGCGTCATGTTATAAGATTTAAAAGCTACTTTTGTATTTGTATAGGTCAAAATTTGTGAAATGCACACGTAACGCAATCTACATCGATCAAACTTCTAGAAATTTTAACACCCAATACAAAGAACATATTTTTGCATTTAGAAATAACCATGCTGACAAATCTACATTTGCAAAACATATTATTGATACCCAACATAGACCCACAGTAAATAACGGCATAAAACCACAACATTTTTGTCATGACAAGTGTAAACTAGACTTGTTTTAAGCTTTAGAAGTAAAAAAGCATATACACGACAATATTTAGGATTTCTGAGATATTCTTCTTCCTAATTAAATAAATCAGACAACATAAATCTAACTATTTTTTCCAAAAAGTTGTTATAAGACATGATGTGTGTCGATATTTTCATTGTATAGTCTGCTTTATTAATGTGTTTGTTTAGTTATTTTATTGTTGTAATTGTTATTATAGTTATTACTGTTATAGGTTTCTTCTATCTTTATGTTAAATATTGATATACATCACGTAGACATTTTAAAGGCGTCATCCGTCATATTTGTTTTACTTTATTTTCACTTTTAAAGATTTTTTTGATTATAACATCATAAAATAGCAACAGATCTTTATTTGTAATTGTCATGATTTCGTATTAATTCAATTTTTTTCTGTCTGAGGATACTATCAAGCAGCAAAACCAGTAACAGAGACGTTGAAGAACATCTAGAATTCAGAAGGGCCACTTGCTTCAGTTAGCTTACGCGCTGGCTACGTCCTTCACCTACAAAAACGAAAACCAACAGTGAAGCCAGAGAAGTAGTCTCCAAGTCTGTATGAAGTATGGACCAGTTTCACGAAGTAAGGGCAACAGCAATCAATGAAATTAATCTCTATTTCTTTAAAAAAGACAAGGAATGTTAACATTAATTTGTAAACAGTACAATGTACTTTATGTTGTATTTTCTTCTGTTGTTGAAATAAAAACTATTATTATTTATCTAACCTTTTGAATATAAAACTTTATCCAATATATTCATCCAACAATTTATCCAACCAATAACCCAAAAAATATTTCACTGATTTGGAGAAAATTTTGGAATTATGCTTATTTTGCTAATGGCTTGGATGAGTTCGTTCATCAGATCTTAACACATAGTTTTTCCTAACAGAAAATTAAATATATTTTTTTAAACGCAATAGCTTTCAAATTGTTTAAGTGATTGGAACGAAAATTTACAACTTAAAAGAACATACAGAGATGTGGTTGTGTACCAATTTTCAAGTCTTTTGATCAAAGAAAAATGAAGTTATTCGAAATTAATAATAAAATAATCCTCGACATCACTTCAAATTCTGTAATGCAATATCTACAATGTTGGACAAAGGCAGAGCAATACAGCTACCTGTACTGTTATGCTATTTAAATAAATTGTAGATAAAATCTAAATAATGGAAGTCACAACCATTGCCAGATGTCAAGATGTTGCTGACCGGGGTTGCCCGATCTTCAGAAATTTCATGTAGTTAAACCTTTCATGTATAAACATATGAAATTTTTACAACTTCTGATAATAAAGAAAACATTTTATAAAATTTAATTTTATCAGTCAGTTAAAAAATACTGTGTTTAATACCTGCAAATTTCGAATTACCCATTTCTCATGATTTTCAACTTAGGTATCCCTCCGATCATAATTTACTCTATCCGACAACTTTGTTAGACTGCGTATGTGCTGAAGCTCAGCTGTCATTTGTCATTGTGTGGTAGTGTTATTTATTGACAATATCAAATTGGAAATTTAGGACAGTAGAAACAGACACCATAAACAAAGAAGAAATTGGAAATTTAGCCTCTAGTGTCGGTTTTTGACATGATACCATTACTAGAGAGATATGATAATGTGGCAGCATAATAATATTATGCTAATGCTGTGGTACAGTCAGTTTGGCGTTTCATCACATCTCGTAACACACCAGCTGTTGTGTGCATACAGTTAGATGTAATTTTTTATTATCAGAATACTACTGTAACATGATGAAATCAAGTTTATAACTGTTAACATACTGTAAATAATTTCTCCACTTTTCAAGTTTGTGTTGCTGCAATGTTAATTAAGGGTTCCCTTAATTATACGCATATTGTGCGTATAAATGTAATATAAAAAAAAAATAAAAAAATGAAAATGCAAGTGAACCTATTTAATTTAGCTCTGTATTCTACATTATCTGAAAAAGACATTATAGGCGACGAAGTAGAATGTAATTTCGGTAAATTTGCAGTTGACTGCATGAGGGTTTTAGATATTTTTTTCCAGCAACATGCTTAAAACCTTCCTCGCCCACAAGGCAAATTTTCTGGCAAACAACCCCCAAGAAAATTAAGGGACTTTGAAAACATGCGTTTTTCACATTTTACAGCAATACCTCCTTTAAACCCTGTCTACCCCATATTCGCCCAGGTCCAGCAACCTTCTTGGGGGTTGCTCACAAGAAATTTTTCTTGTGCTTTATGCTTTGAAGGTAGTTGTATGCATGCACAAGGGGAAGGAGAACCCCCCGAATTTTTGGGTGAGGAGCAGAAACCCTCTTCCTCCTGGGGTTCTTCTCCTGCATGCACACAATCACCCTCAATGCATCAACCAAAGGATTTTTTTTCCAGCTTTCTAGTTTATTTTTCTAGAGTATATTTCCTGTTTATCAATTGCTTTGTTTGAGTTTTGTATCCAAATTACTCTATAAATATATGTCATAGATCATGTTTTTGCTTGTCCTTCTTTACCTTGTTTTACTGTTCCTAATTAAATTAATTAATTTTCATAACTTTTAATATAAGGCTAAATCTTACAGCTTATATAAATATATTATTTAATATTGTTATGAAAATTCACTATCATAACGCACTTGCTGCGTTCCGAACCTTTTTAGGTTACCTATTTATACAAAAGCTTAAGAAATTCATGAATAAGCATTACATTTCAATGATTGAATAATTTCAGTTTTATTTCTAACCAAACTAAAAATTCCTAAATACGTCCCTGACGTTTCTCCCACTCAAGTCACCGAACTCCGCCCAGTTAGGAAAAGTGTACAGGCTTCTTGTATTGCAAAACTGCACCTTTGTTACCTCTATCCCTTACAACCTCTTTGGTGTAAACGTTGAATATTTTATCTTAAAAACAATGATTTATAGCCGTCGATAGCAACGTTCTGTGTCCTGCATGCGAGCCTGCTGCCAGGGTGTCTCATTTAATTCAAACCAGCGTAAATAAACTGGAACAGAAACCATAAAACCTCTTTCATATTTCACTGATACTACCGTTTACGTTGTTAGAGATTTGATTTGTTACAGGTTAATCTCACATAAAATTCAATTTGGTGTGTGTAAACCGGCAACGGTTTTTCTCTGTGGAAATGTATCGTGCCTTAATTCAATTTTCATAGCGTTGAACATTCAAAGGCGACTACAGAGCAGATTAAAAGTAGAGGGTGTAAAAAACTTTACGAAAAATCGAAAATCAATATTAGTAAGATTAACTATCAATAAATGCTTAATATCTCTGAAACTTTTTACAATTTTTGATATAAAGCAGAAATTTTAACGTTGGTTCACTAAAAATTATCTGACGTTTAACGTAAATACAGTCAGTCAATTATACAGGGCGTTTCATTCAGAATTAAACACATTATCACCGTAATATGATAAATGAGGATGGAGCAGAATAGAGACACGTTTCTTGCATTTGTAGATTTGAAAAAAAGCATTCTTTAACATGGATTAGAAAATGTTTTATATATTAAATAGAACAGGATTATATTGTAGATGCAGGCGCATTATTTTGAATCTATAGAAAAATTTTAGAGAGCGAGTGACCTACTTAAATTGATCAACATATAAATTTAAGAATGTGGTTTTGAGGCTGCTGGAATAGCAATATTATACAATTCAAATAACACATAAAATAACTATCTATCTAGCTATTTATCTTTTTTTATGAATTTATGTATTTATTTATTTATTATCTTTTTACTTACTTATTTTCTTACTTATTAATTAATTAGTTAATTAATTAATTAATTAATTAATTTATTTATTAGTGAATTTTCTTAAAAAAAATTCACTAATAGGGAGATCCCGACTTTTGAATTTTGAAAAAATTTCTTCAAATGAGCGCTATCTGGACCCCCGAAACCCAAATCCGAGGTCAGTTTCAGACTTTATATGTTTATATATATATATATATATATATATATATATATATATATATATATATATATATATATATATATATATATATATATATATATATTTATGTGTCACACCTATAACTTAAAAAATAATGGACCGATTTTGATAAAACTTGGTGAGTACCTTCCTTTCGCAAGTGGCTTGGATAAGTTCGTTAACCAGGAAAATCCGCCGAGGTTTTCCCGGAAACTTTTGTGTTTCATTTCGAAAAAAATCGAAAAAATTTTATATTTTCAAAATTAACAAAGTAAGGGCAACCAAATTTCATACTCGGGTTTATATCATTATAGGCAAGTTACACACCAAATTTAGCTCCGTAGGTTGAAGGACAAAAAAGTTACAGGTATTCAAAGAAAAATAAATTTGGGTTCTCCTCAAAACGTCAAAATCGCGATTTTAAACGTCAAAATTGGTGAGTACCTTCCTTTTGCAAGTGGCTTGGATCAGTTAGTTAGCCAGGAAAATCCGCTGAGGTTTTCCTGGAAAATTTTGTGTTTTCTTTCTAAAAAAATGTATATCTCCAAAATTGACAAAGTAAGGGCAACCAAATTTTATACGCGGGTTTATATCACTATATGCAAGTGACCTACCAAAATTTAGCTCTGTAGGTCAAAAGAAAAAAAAAGTTATAGGCATTTAAACAAAAATAAATTGGGGTTTTTCACAAAATGTCAAAGTTGCGATTTAAACGTCAAAATTGGCAACATTTAGGAAAAGAACTTGAATCTAATACGGGCTATGGAAATAAAATGTCTCAAGAAGAATGTTTTACAAACCCTGAAGTCTTAGTTTCAACCGTCATTGTCCTTCATTTTAATAAAATGTTTCCAGAAAATTCATTTCAAATAGACCCTTTCTCTGACGCTTGGCAGTAGTCTTAGCTATAGAGTTTATCGTTAATGGTATATAATTTTTGTAGAATTTTCGTAAAAAAAAATCAACAAAGCTCAATATATCTGTTATTATACAAGATATGAAAAAAAAATTGTATATATTAATTACAGTGTGTCTTGAGATACATCTTAAAAAATCAGTTCTACAATCACAGGATGGCCATAAGTCGTTGGTGATACAAATTTTCTTTTTTTTTTAATCAAACACGCCTTATGTTATTGCATTTTTGCATTTTCCATCGAAATATAATGCATGTTTGTAAGAAAAAAAATTCTGGACGTAGTAAGTGCGTTATGGTAGCGAATTTTGATCAAATGCTTAATATTTGAATAGCTCAATTTGCTATTAACCTATAAGGTTGACCAAGAAACGAGTTTTTTCGGGAACACTTTAAGTTTACTTTCGGAAATTTTTGTAGATTTTCAAATAATAAAGTTATTTTGATGAAACATGGCACATTGTTTTTACAATATAGATTATACTGGTAACCAAATGTGATGCGTGATTTCTTAAAAAAAACACATTATTGCTATTAAAAATAGTTTTATGAAAATTCACTACCATAACGCACTTGCTGCGTCCAGGGTTTTTTATTAATTAATTTATTTATTTATTTATTTATTTATTTATTTATTTATTATTTACTCATCACCTAATTGCCAATAAGAACAAAGAAATTTACAAATATATTAGTACAGTCACCAATTAGCAGTTATTTTAAATGACCAAATCAAGGAGGAACATATTCCCCTACTGCTTTAAATCTTAAAAATTTCAGAAACCTCCCCTCTGGAGTAACTCTAAGCAACAGTGTTTAGAAGTATAATATGAAAAAAAAGCTCTATATTCGTACAAATGAAAATTAAATGGTTCTAGAGGCCCTTTCAGTACGGAACTTACTACCATTTGTAATTATGTAGTCAAACATACGAAGGGCTGAACTTACCACTTATTTTATGTGTAAGTTGAAAGATAATTGGTTGTCAAAGGTAATGCCTAGATCTTTTGTGCTGGCTATATGTAGGGATCAATGAGACATCAATACTGTAATGATATTCCATGCAGGATATTCTCTTTGAACATGAGATCACCCTACACTTTGACAAATTCAGGTACAGTCAACTATCAACACACCACTCGTCAACTCTATTGCACATTGAAGCTCTACACATCCATCAACTCCACTTATAGAAGACCTAATTTTGATACCATCAGCGAAAATAAGGTGATTGGCCCGCAAAACAAAGCTCAGGTTCTTAATGAAAAGTAGGAAGAGTAAAGACCCGACGTGTGATCCTTGAGGGACACCGGAAGTCGTGTAATCACAAATGGTATCAACACCATTAGATGAGACAAAATTTTGCATGCTATTCAAATAGGATCTGAAAAGAGGCTGAGAAACCCACATATTTAAGTTTATCAAGTAGCACTACTTATCTGGCTCCACTGTTGGTTTTCGTTTTTGTAGGTGAAGGACGCTTGCCAGCATTCTCAGACAGAGAATGCTGTCAAGCAGCGAAACTATAGTCACAGAATCGTTGAAGAACATCCTAGAACTTCCAGAATTCGTAAGGGCTACTTGCTCCAATTAGTTTACGCGCTGGCTACGTCCTCCACCTACAAAAACGAAAACCAACAGTGAACCCAGAGAAGTAGTCGCCAAGTCTGTATGTAGTATGGACAAGTTTCATCAAGGGCAACAACAATCAATGAATTATCAAGTAGCATCTTATGAATGATTAATGCGATCAAATCATACAGTAAGTTTAGCCAGGGCTGAAGTTATGGTGGCTAGCGAGTGATATGAATCAACCCCCGTGTATATATATATATATATATATATATATATATATATATATATATATATATATATATATATATTCCAATAAGAGTTTATCAACTTTAAAAAACATTCATATATATTGTGTGTTTATGCAAATTTAAACGTCTGGACGCAGCAAGAGCGCTATAGTAGTGAATTTTCATTAAAATGTTTTTAACAGCAAATATGTCTTTTTTAATTAAGGCAGGCATCAAATTTGGTTACCGGTATAACCTATATAGTAGAAACATGGTACCGTATTTCATCAAAATAACTTGATTGTTTGAAGAAGTACAACAATTTTCGGAAAATAACTTTAAGCTGTTCCTAAAAAAAACTAGTTCGATTTTTCTGGTCAACGAACCTATTCACGTTATTTACCCACTTAGCAAGATATAATTATTCACAAAAAGCTTTCCCATGGAACACTTGAAGAAATTTCCATGAAAATTTGCAATCAATTTTTTCACGAAAATCCGAAAATATTTTTTTACAATAACTATTAAACATTTATTACCAAAATGTCATAAAAATCTTACAAAGAATACTACGTTACCACAAAAAGTTTTCTGTGAAAATTGACTATTTTTTTTCAAAAAATTTGCACAAAAAATACATAAAATTAAAATTATATACCTGTAGCTAAGTTTAAAAAATAGGAAAATGCAAAAAAAATATTTCCAAAACTGGATCTGTAGGCATAGGGAGATAGAGGGAATGAGAAAATTGAGTTAGGATAGTTCGAATTTTTCCAAATTCAGTCACTATTTGAGGGCGCTCTGTTTACGGCATCTCGATTTTTCCTAGAAATAATATTAAACGAAAACCTTTCTGAATCCGTCATTTGCACGAGGCTCTCTTATCTATTGGTAAATATAATTTAAAACCTCCCGTAATTTTCATGGGACTACGATTTCCATTGGTAAAAACACCATGTCACAATTTTTGATATGTTCCAAAATGTAAGACGCGATATAAATGTTTTCTCCTTACAAGCATGCATTAAAATTGGATGGAAAATTTAATAATGCTACAATAAATGGACTGTTCCTTTAAAAAAAAAGAAAGAAAAATTGTATCACCAACGACTTATGGGCCAGCTGTCATTGTCAACATAATTTTATAAGATGTAACTCAAAACACCCTATAAATAACTTTTATAATATTTTCCTGTACCTTGTATAATAACCGATATATTGAGCTTTACAATAAAAATGCACCACCCTGTATATATCGAAACATGCAAAAACTGAAATTGACCCGGGAAGTGCCTAGTTCGCACTCCTTCGAATAAATATTATTAAAATTTTAAAGTCGCGGTCTTCTCAATAACGATTTTTTTCTATGAAAATTCCCGAAAAAGTATAGATTATTAAACCACAAACTCTATGACTGAAACTACTACCAAATCATCAGAGCAGGGTCTACTTGAAATGAATTTTCTGCAAATATTTTAATAAAATGAAGGACAATGATGGTTGAAGCTGTAACTTAAGGCTTTGTAAAACACATTTATTATGACATTTCCTTTACATAACCCGTATTTGTTTCAGGTTCTCCGTCTATAAATTGCAAATTCTGACGTTTCAAATCGCGATTTTGACATTTTAAGAAAAAAAATTATAAAAATTTCAAAGTAATTTTTCTGTGATTTCTTGACACTTTTGCGTCAAGAAAACCCAACCTTTGTCTGCAATATACAATAGATCTTGTTATCCACGCAAAATATTTTGGTTTGGTGCATTTCTCTGGTCATCAGTGGCACCTAAAATGTTTCTTTAAATGCCGATATTTTTTTCCTTTTAACTTAGATATATGAATTTTGTGATGTAGGGTAAGTTTAAGAGTGTAAACTTAAGTATCAAATTTGGTTGTCATAGCTTTGTTATTTTAGGACATACAAAAATTTTCCTAAACAAAACCCAAAATTTTCCAGGAAAAACTAGTCCGGTTTTCCTGGATAACGAACTTATCCAACCCACTTGCAAAAGGGAGGCACCTACCAAATTTTATCAAAATCGGTCCATTATTTTTTTGAGTTATCGGTGTGATATATATATATATATATATATATATATATATATATATATATATATATATATATACATACATATATATATATATATATATATATATATATATATATATATATATATATATATATATATATATATATATATATATATATAGATCTCCTCATTAGTGATTTTTATAAAATCCGCTACTATAACGCACTCGCTGCGTGCAGATTTTTTTCTTGCAAACTGCTTTTAACAGCCTGTGATTGTTAAAAATAATTTTATAAGATGCAGCTCATGTTACTCTATAATTAACGTATACAATTTCTTCTCGTATCTTATATAATAACGGATACACTGAGCTTTACCGTAGAAATGTATCACCTTGTATATATGCAATTATAATAGTAATAGTTTATTGTGACAATAATGGTACAAAGCGCCATACTTGTGCTTGCAAACAGCGCAATTTAGTCAGTTTTTATGCAAACGTTGATATTCCAAATTTCCTGACAATGACACTTTTCTAATTTGGCAAACACCAAATTTTGATGAATAGACAATAATTTATTTTAAAACGTTCCTTCTTTCTGTCTTCAACTAACACCAATCCATTTCCACCACTCTCTAATTACACCGTCACTCTTTGAAAAACTTAAATTTTCTATGTTAACGAAATATTGACGGGGATATGGGTTTTAGGGCGCCCTAATTCGACTAGTATATGGTTTCCGATATATAATTTTAAAACCCATTTTTGTACTTTTCTCGGAGGGTCCAAGCAACTTTTGTAGCCCCCCCCCCCCCAACTTTCTATCCCATATGTCACGTGTGTCTCAATCAAGGCACGATACATAATTTTCAACTGCGCTAAGTTAAATATCTACTTGAAATGTTTCAATTTGCTCAGTAAAGCTCTCATCTTTTTTGTCACATAATTTATATGATAGCCCCCATCTCAAATGAGAGGCAATATAGACACCAAGGTATTTTATTTTGGTTGCTCCAGCTATCTAAAAGGTAGAACATGCACAAGAACCAGACACAACCAGTCTGTCCAAAGGTGGCAAATTCACAGTCTGTGATGTAAATGGAACGTAACAAGTCTTGTCAAAATTTATGCTAAGTAACTTATCATAGAAGTAAACAATGAAATGCTTAATAGCATCCCTGAGCTTAGCCATTACACTTACATCACTGCAAAATATTACAGTATCATCAGCAAAGCTCACCACGTAACCACACACATCCAATAAAAAGAAATCATTGAGATATATATTAAACAACAAAGGACCTAGTACTGTCCCTTGAGGAACTTCACAATCCACAGCACATGGTTTGCTTAGACTATTTCCCACCCTCGCCTGTTAGGTTCTTTGTGATAAGTAGTCTTTACTAAGATTATATGTGATACCTCCAGAACCCATATTTTCCAAGACCCGAAGCAACTGAGTACTACCTCGATTTCTCCGTCAGCCTTAACGCCCGGTGTTGGTTGTGCACTACTTGACTTGACCTGTACCGCTTTCTCTTCAGTTTCGTCAGCAAGTTTCCCCAGCTCACCAGGCTTATATGTCTTACCATTTTCGTGCAAGAGCTCTCTCTTCAGAAATGTATTTTATTTATTATCCCTTGCTAACTTCAAATGCTTGCGGAGAAATCTATGGTCTTCTGATTCTTTTGTAGTGCAATTGTCCCTTATATATACATTTAAACCCTTCAGTTTACTAGTATTCCTTAAATATGTCTTTTCACCGCGAATGACATCAGTTCCACAACTAAAGGTTTGTCTTGGGAATAGCTTTCCTATTTCAAAACGAATGACCATATTATTTTCACACTATTCGATGTGAAATTTTATTCTCTATTGATATGTTGCAGCATATTCTATAGCTAAAATAAATATTTACAGATATATTACAAAAAATATGACAAAACTCTTATTCGATACGGGTGTGTTGTCGCAAGTGTGCTTTGGATGGTTTTAAATGTCATATTTGACAAACACTGTAATTAACTGACAGATAGTTAGTCGTATTATCATGACACCCTATATATATATATATATATATATATATATATATATATACATCACGGAAAAGTAAGAATAAAGTAAGTAAAAAAGGTATAGTCTAGAATTAAAATACATTAGCGCATTCCATCTCGTATAAGGTACTCGCCCTTATTTTGTGGTAAGAACTCTAATATTTGCTAGAAAGGAGAACATTATGCTCATAAAATATACTTACGTCCGAGCTGAAAACGTTGATATATCGTTCAAACACCCTGCTGGGCTGGTAATGGAAATCTCATCACATTCTGTGGTTGAAGTTTGGCCTTAAAAGAGCAGCTTCACATTGGAATTGTAAAGAATGCAAGCCGGACTAGAAATGTCAACATTATTCGTAGTATGTCTGGAAATGATACGGTCCACAAATCGGAAAGTCTGCGGTATTTACGAAGCGACACCAAACGCAGAAAGAATAATTGTGGCCATTTGTTAGCAATGTCCCTCATGACGCCCGTAACGATCTGTTTGAACACACGAAATGTCGTATTTTTTCTATTTGCGATTTCAGTGGATTTCAACGTGGATGAAGCCCAGTCGCGGCCTAATGTAAATTTATTTTTTTAGGGCATGCGTCCAATTTTAAAAGCAAAATTGATTTCGAGGATGGATAGTCATTGTGCGTGCTATAAAGTCTCATAAAGTTTTACGGTAATTTGAATTTGTGTCCGTGCAAGTCAAATAAAGTCAGTTATTGATGTTGAACCAGAGTGAAAAGTCGTTTCTTTACAAAGCATTTGACGGCGTCTAATTTTAATAAATGTTTCATTTCCGTTGTAATATAGTAACGATAGTCACTTGATAAATAGGTAAAGGTGCATTAATCTTTTTGTTTACTTTAACGTCGGCCTCTTTCCGCGACTATGGCCAATCACCGACGCCAGGGAGCAGTTGCATCTCACTATCCTAGAAATTTTGCCGAACCTCTGTCTTTACCTAAGGAAGGTGGGGATCTTTAACGTGCTTAACATCGTATGGACTGAACAAGTGAAAGGGACACCCTGGGAATCGAACCGAGTACCCTTCGGTTCAGAGGCACACTTTCTTACCCCTGGACCATCGAGGCTCTAAGATGCATTAATCTGTATTAATAAGATGTTTGTTAACAGATAATAAACAATTTCGGGACGCAGCAAGGGCGTTATAGTAAACTAAACTTACTAAACTTACACAGACCTTGAATATCGGTTTTAGAGGTGCTAGTATGCGCGCATTTGAATAATTCTGTCGAAAGTGTTACTACGATATTTCTATTATCCAAAAAATCTTATGTTTTTGAGAGAAAATCCCAAAACTCAATTTTCTATGAAGCTAGAAAATTAAAATTTGGTATATCTAGGTAGCGTAAGTCTCTTTAAGAGATATTTTTATCACAAGTTTCATTAGTGAATTTTCTTCAAAAAATTTCACTAATGAGATCGCGACTTTTTAATTTTAAAAAAATTTCTACAAACAGGCGCTATTTAGGACCACTGGAACCTAAATCCGAGGTTGTTTTCAGACTTATATATATATATATATATATATATATATATATATATATATATATATATATATATATATATATATATATATATACTTTGGTCGTTTGTTGTACTATTTGTGTTTTTTTATTAATTTGCGTGGACTGCAGTTTCGAACCGTCCCGGTTCATCATCAACACGCTACGTAGCGTGCTGATGATGAACCAGAACGGTTCAAAACTGCAGTCCACGCAAACCAATAAAAATCACAAATAGTACAGCAAACAAATAAAGTGTATATTTAAAAGTGATTACAGTGTAGTGAAATATTCCAAAAGAAAGATGCCAATTCTGAGCTGACTTTTAATGTACCTAATTTCTACCACGTTAACTATAATGCATGTTTGTAAGATAGGAAACTCGAGACGCAGCAAGTGCGTTATGGTAGCGAATTTTTATTAAAGTCCAAATAGATTAAACAATTGTTTTAATTAGACAGTCGGATTCCTCGGGTACGTGTCAGTTCTGAGCTGACCTTTAATGTACCGAATTTCGACAGCGTAATTATAATGCATGTTTGTAAGAAAAAAAATTCGGGGCGTTATGGTAGCGAATTCTTATTAAATGCTTCAAATTTAAGTAGCTCAATTTGCTATTAACCTATAAGGTTTGTTGGCCAGGACACTAGTTTTTTCGGGAACATTTTAAGATTATTTTTGAAACATTTTTGTACATCTTCAAACATAGAGTTATTTTAATGATATATGGTACATTGTTTCTACTATATAGGTCATATTGGTAACCAAATTTGATGCCTGCTTTCTTTAAAAAACACATATTTGCTATTTAAAACATTTTTATGAAAATTCACTATCATAACGCACTTGCCGCGTCCAGACTTTTAGAAGTTATAAAATCTTCCAGAAGAAAGCTTCATTCATATTTAGAAAATTAAAGTATCTGTCAAGTTATAAACGTATCAGTTATTTTTCCTTATTAAACACCTGGATGATTTCGCTTTAGTTAACCTAAACGAACCGGTTTTTGAAACAACAAAATGTAAAAAAAAATCCCTATTGGTGAGTTTTCTTAATATAGGTATATTTATATTACCTTTATTATTATTACCTTTATTGCTTAAAATCATACAACATGTTTATTAAATAAGTCTAAGACTTGTGGTGAATATTAACATAATTTCATACTCATAGTTGCATCCAAAACTACGTGACAACACTCCAAATTCAACAGCCTTAAAATTTTGACATTCCAAAAAATTTATTTTCTCTTCCATTTCGTTCTCCTAACGTTTCACCTAATACCTCCATTTACAATTAATACTGATCACTCCATAATACCTTTCCAGCTGAAAATCTTTCTCAACTGCCCATATTTTTGCCGCAATTGTAAATTTTGTACGAGACCAAATTACGTTTTAATTTGACATACTTCATTAAACGCTATTAATAAAAATTCAATGTCAACAATAACAAAATGTCTGCTGAAAATATAATTTTACACTCAAAGGTGACAAAATTATCCAGGCGTTTTAAACAAAAACAAGATCTTGTTCCAAACGTATGAAATCTAAGAATATATAGGTGACTTCAATGTCCATAATAAGGAATGGCCCGGTTTTTGAAGATCCTAATCTTCAAAAACCGATCCACAAGGGAGAGCAGCGGAGGCCTTTGCAATCAGCAATTCTTTAGCCAATATGGTTCAGCAACCTACTTACTTTCCTCGTATTCCAACACACAGCTCAAATCCCTTGGATCTCCTTCTTACTACAAAACCTGAGTGCTATAACATATCAGTTACCGCCCCCCTTGGTCGCTCAGACCACGGCATGGTCACTGCTTCCTGCGCAATGCAACCCGAGGTCACACAGTCATCACACGCACGTATCGTTTGGCACTACAACTCCGCAAACGCGGACGAAATGCGGGATTACTTTTCCTCATTTCCATGGGCGTCTGTCTGCTTCTCTCATCCTGACCCCTCTGATATCTCACAAAACGTCACCGAAATTATCCAAGCTGGCATAGAATTATTTATTCCACGTACACAGAAAACCTCTTCAGCCACTCAAAAGCCCTGGTTCTCTAAATCCTGCGACAAGGCCAGACTTGAAAAGATCAAAGCTCACAAAACGCTTCTACACAATCCCAGTCAAGAAAATCGTCAAGCATTTAACGACGCAAGAGACCGCTATGTCCGCATTCTTTCTGAGACAAAAAACTCGTTTAATAACCACATCAAAAACAAAGCCCTCTTAAGCTCCAACGGCGGCAAACCCTTCTGGACTCTTGCTAAATCTATTGGGAATAATTTCTGCAAAAGCACGTTCCCACCTCTTGTCTCAGGGGATGAAATTGTTTCTACCGTCCTGGGCAAGGCTGAACTTTTTGCTTCGTTGTTCGACAGCAATTCTACTCTTAACCCACCTCCAAATGTTCAACCACCAACAGTCCCCAATGTCGCAGATAAAATGACGGATATCATTTTCAAAACTAAAAAGGTACGAAAGATGCTCTCTTCTCTTAATACCAGGAAAGCCTCTGGCCTTGACGAGATTCCAGCAATTGTTCTCAAAAATTGCGCACCAGAACTTGCTCCTGTCCTGACTCGTCTGTTTCAGACATCTTACAATAAAGGCATATTCCCTAGTAACTGGAAAACTGCTCGAGTACAACCCATCCCCAAGAAAGGATCCAAAGCGCTTCCTAGCAACTACAGGCCTATTTATCTCCTTTCAGTCGTCTCTAAAGTGATGGAAAAGTATATAAACACCGAACTACTGAAATTTCTAGAAAAACACGGTCTAATCCACGACAAGCAGTATGGATTCCGTCAGAGCAGATCCACTGCCGACCTCCTTTCCGTTGTCACACATTCTTGGAAAAAGTCTATGAAACTACACGGTGAATCTCAGATTGTTGCTCTAGACATATCCAAAGCATTCGACCAGGTCTGGCACGCAGCGCTGCTTAATAAACTTTCGGCCTATGGCCTACCACCAAAACTTTGTACCTGGACAGCAAATTTCCTCTCCAACAGGAACATTTCTGTGGTTGTGGATGGCCATTCCTCTAAACTGTATCCAATTAATGCAGGAGTTCCTCAAGGTTCAGCTTTAGCCCCTAATTTGTTTCTTCTCCACATCAATGACCTCCTCTCTAGCACATCCAACCCAGTTCACAGTTACGCGGACGACAGCACCCTCCACTCAAATATACAATATTCTAAGCCTGTCTCTTTAGCCCAATTAGATGAGGATCGCAGACTCATGGAGGGTTCTGTCTCCGTGGATCTCCAAAAAATATTAGACTGGGGAAGTAGAAACCTTGTACAATTCAACCCCACCAAATCTCAGTCTTGCTTTCTTTCTCATAAGAGATACACCAGCCCCAGACCCATCACAATGAACAACCAAGTTATTCAAAGTAATGAGTCCTTTTCTCTTGTTGGCATTTCTGTGGATCGAAATCTTAACTGGCACCAACATGTCACATCAATTGCAGAAGCGGCTGCTAAGAAATTAGGTTTCCTCTTCCGGGCTCGCAAATACTTTTCACCAGCTAATCTCTATACCTTATATACTTCACAAATAAGGCCAAACCTCGAATACTGCTCCCACATCTGGGGTGCAGCTGCCGCTTCTACACTCGCTATCCTGGACTCCATTCAAAAGAGAGCTATACGTCTCATCGGTGATTCTACCCTCACCCAAAGGCTGCCAACCCTTGCCCACCGACGTGCCGTTGGTGACCTCTCTCTCTTTTATAGATATCTGCACGGGCACTGCTCAGAGGAGCTTTCCTCCAGAGTTCACCCACCTGCTGTCCCCAACAGATCTACCAGGGGAACAGAGCGAATGCACCCTTTTACTGTCCAGGTCACCAGACATAGAACATCTTGTTATGCCCGCTCTTTTGTTCCGAGGAACTCCAAGTTGAGGAATTCTTTGCCGGCACATGTTTTTCCACATCGTCACAACGTGTGGAAGTATCGCATCGGCGACAAAAAATTCAAAATCTTTTTTCGCTTAAACGTCCTAAAAACTATTTTTTTGGCTGTCGGTTGTATATATATATATATATATATATATATATATATATATATATATATATATATATATATATATATGTCCCAATAGTGTGTAATTCCTCTATATATCCCGTACCCTAAGAGCTGGTCAAAAAAACTTTGAAAAAAATGTTCTTATGATTATCTAAGGTATATCGATATATTCAGCTTTGTGGAACTTCCGGTTGCACCGGAAGTAGCTATCAACTTCGTTATTTTTAATGTAATGCTATACTTTTTATTACATTTTTGGATAGAGATTAAAAAATAAGTGTGATTTTGTGTAGCATTCTCTATAGCCACCTTTGATATTTATGAAAATATTACGACTTTTTTTTAGCTCCGATTTATATGTAAACGCAAACGTATGCTATTGGCTGAGTTTTGAATTTCCGTGCCTCAAATTCGAAATATCAATAGACGACATTCAATTCTTTGAAATAGTTAAAGAATAATTTATTATCATTGTACAGGGTGTATTGCTTTTGGGTTACAACATACCTAACTTTAAAGTGACATAACTTATGTTTTTCAAATGGAACACCCTATATTTTATGGATTCGTCACGTAAGTCATTCAATTTTGCATCGATGTAGTATGGGTTTCTCTATAACTATAGTTGATAGTTTTCGAGTTATAGTGGTTTGTTTTACTTTCGCTTGTAAAAACTGTATTCTGTCAGAAACAGGAAGCACAGAAAACGTAACAACTGATATTTATTGCGAGATGACAGATAAGCGTCACTAAAATTTCGAATAGTTCTAACGTATCGTCTTTTTTAGGTTATTTTTTATGCTAATGACTGTGGTTTATTATTATTATAGTTATGTAACATATAATATTAATAAAAATAATATTAAACCACAGTTATTAACATAAGAAATAACCTGAAAAAGACGATACATAAAACTATTCTAAATTTTAGTGACGTTTATCTGTCATCTCGCAATAAATATCAGTTTTTACGTTTTCTGTGCCTCCTGTTTCTGACAGAATACTAAAATTTCGAATAGTTCTAACGTATCGTCTTTTTTAGGTTATTTTTTATGCTAATGACTGTGGTTTGTTATTATTATAGTTATGTAATATATAATATTAATAATACAAATATTAAACCACAGTAATTAACATAAGAAATAACCTGATAAAGACGATACATTAGAACTATTCGAAATTTTAGTGACGTTTATCTGTCATCTCAATAAATATCAGTTGTCTGTGCTATCTATCTGACAGAATACACTTTTTACAAGCGAAAGTAAAACAAACCACTATAACTCGAAAACTATAAACTATAGATATAGGGAAACCTGTACTACATTGATGCAGAATTGGATGACTCACGTGACCAAATCATGAAATATAGGGTGTTCCATTTGAAAAACACAAGTTATGCCACTTTAAAGTTAGGTATATTGTAACCGAAAAGAAATACACCCTGTACAATGATAATAAATCATTCTTGAACTATTTCAAAGAGTTGAATGTCATATATTGATATTTCGAATTTAAGGCAGTAAAACTCAAAACTCAGCAACTTAGAATACGTTTGAACAAACGACATTCGTTATAAAATATAACAGCGTTGAATACGTTTGCGGTAACATATAAATCGGGGCTAAAAACAAAGAAAATCGTAATATTTTACCAAATATAAAAAATAGGTATAGAGAATGCTACACAAAGTTACACTTATTTTTTTATCTGTATCCAAAAATGCAATATGCATTCCATTTAAAATAACGAAGTTGATAGCTACTTCCGGTGCAACCAGAAGTGCCGCAAAGTTGAATATATTTTCTCGATATAGCTTAGATAGCTCTAAAGGTAAGGGCTATATAGAGAAATTACACACTTTTGGGACACCTATATATATATATATATATATATATATATATATATATATATATATATATATATATATATATATATAGATATATATATATATATATATATATATATATATATATATATATATATATATATATATATATATATATATATATATATATATATATATATATCAAATTTGCTAAGCTAGTTTCCGCCATAAAGGGTATCCTTTGCCTCTAAATTCAGATTTCTATGTTTAAATACAAAGAAATTACCAGCCTCTGGTTAAAAAAAAGTTGAAACGTCCAAATTGATAATTCTGGTAGTCGTACATTAGCACGTGAGCGCTTTGTGAGTTTAAAATACGGCTTGAAATGACTAACAAGCTCCTAGATATGTGTCTCAGTCGTCATTTTCTTTCATTTCGTTAAAATATGAGAAAAAAATCAATTTAAGAAAAATGGTATAGTCTAAATAAACAAGACTTTAGAAAATTAATATACTAGAGTATATACCTGTTAGTACATATATCAGTCATGACGAAAATCGCCGAGACGTGAGGGAAGCAGTGTGGATTTAATAAGGAACAACGAACGTTAGGTATAACACGCGTTCTAATCTCAGTTAGTAACTTAATTTTTTTTTTCATTTTTTAAGTCTTATTCAATTTTACCGTTGTCTAATAAGATTGTGTCATTCCGATGAATTTTTTAGCAAGATTTTGTATGACAAATTCAATTAGGACAAGATGAAATCTTTTAAGATTTAATTAGATTTGAATAGCACCTGTGGTTGTTTGTTATTGCCCTAACTTAGTGAAACCGTGCCCTACTTTTCCGTGGATTCACAAGTGTATGATCTTTTCTGAAACCGATTTATTTTTACTAGACGCAGCAAGTGCCTTATGGTAGCGAATTTTCATTTAAGTTTCAAATTTGAAAAGCTCAATTTGCTATTAGCCTAACGTTCGTTGGCCAGGAACCAGTTTTTTCGGGAACATTTTAAGTATATTTTCCGAAAATTGTTGTACCTTTTTAAACAATAGATATAAAGTCGTTCTGATAAAATATGGTACGTTGTTTCTATTGTCTAGGTTATACTGGTTACCAAATCACATGCCTGCTTTCTTTAAAAAAAGACATATTTGTCATTAAAAACATTTAAATGAAAATTCACTACCAAAACGCACTTGCTGCGTCCAGACTTTTCAGTCTAAAGTTGACGTGTTTCAGGATTCTTTTAAATAGGTACAGTAATTGAAATACTGAATGTATTCTATTTGGATTTACTGTGTAAATAAATGTCTGTCTGCATATTGAATATTCTCTATTGATAATTTTCTGTTAACGTAATAATTTTTTCTCTGTAATATACCGTAACCAAATTTATGTCTTTATAATACATATGGACATTTTTAACTGGTACTGTACTAATTAATTGTCCATTTATGATTAGATCTTGCATGTAATGCAGATCTATTAAGTTAAAGTTTATTTGTAGGTCTTGGTTGGAAAAACATTTGAAACTTTAAGATTTACATAAGTCTTGAATTTATATCTTCTAAGCCACTTTTTAAGAGCAACTTAGCTTAAAGTATGTAAAATTTTAATAGATGTTACATATAGACCATCGCTATTAAATTAATGTTATTATTTACTAAAGTTTCACTCTAAAGTACGTTTCCTAACATACGGCACGCTACTGTCTATTAATAGTGAGATGGGGGTAATTACCTAAGGCTATCCAGACTCTTTGATCTGCTATCTCGTCCCATTTAGCGACAGAAGTGGCTCTCAAGTCCTCGTCCTCCAGGTTACAGAATATGATATACTCCCTTGGGACTTCGTTTCCCTCGTCGCATTCGGCTGATGGCTTTTCCAAGAATGTCACATTGATCCTCCTATAATGAAGATTATGTTTCAATTTATTGTTGTTAATAGAGTATTCATGAAAAAATAATGAACAGTCGACCTCTAAGCAAATTAAAAAAAAATCCTCAGTGAATTAATGTACTTTGTAGGAAGGTTGCGTTTTAGTGGGTAATAAAAATTTGCCCAATTTGCTTTTACAAAAGTCCTGATTAAAACTTGTATTCAGGTCCGGTTAAGTAAAGAAACAAACGGTTCCATTTTTAAGAACTAAGGTCTGTAGGTTATAAAAAAATAAGACAATAGGCATTTAAAAATAATAGGGGCAACTGCTGACCAGAGAAGAACCAGAATATTTTGTATGGTTAACAAAATCTATGGAGTATATAGACACACATTAAGTTTTCGTGGTACAAAAACTGATGCAATAGTAGCCAAAAAATTGGCAACGTTTAGATAAATATCCTGAAATACGTACGGGTTATGTAGAAAAAATGTCGCAATAAATGAATTTTACAAAAAGTAAAATATTTGCAGGCCATTCACTTCAAATAGACCCTTTCTCTGATGCTTTGGCAGTAGTTTCGGTGAAACGAAAATTAAATAAAAGCTATTTTAAAATACTTAATAAATAAATTAGTCGAGCATGAAACGTAAATTAAATAAGGCTTGGGTTTTCGCCGTTGATATTTGTATGTGCATTGACACTAGACAATAAAGAGAGTGAGAGAGAGAGAGAGATTATGTTTAAAAAGTTTATTATAAATCAATTATGTTGTTCACTTTAGATGTTTAAATGAATTAATTGGAGAAATGCATCAAATCTGCTGGGATATATATATATATATATATATATATATATATATATATATATATATATATATATATATATATATATATATATATATATATATATATATATATAAATATACATATATATATATATATATATATATATATATATATATATATATATATATATAATATACATATATATATATATATATATATATATATATATATATATATATATATATATCCAGAAGGATTTCCGCGGTCTTTAATGTGAGACATACTTGGTTCTCGGGTTAAACCGCGTCCAGTATTTATGGAAACTCGACGTTTCGGCTCCTGTTTTGGAGCCATTTTCAAGAGGTAAAGGAATTATGTAAGGACACTCTAAGGCCTCAATCTGCCTACCCCTTAGAGTGATGGATAAAGGAAATATGCAAGGACACTCTAAGGACTCAATCTGCCTACTCCTTAGAGTAGTGGACAAAGGTGGGTAACAAACGAGCTACAACAACCCGGCCCACCTTTGTCCACCGCTCTAAGGAGTAGGCAGATTGAGGCCTTAGAGTGTCCTTACATATTCCCTTTACCTACCTTTGTCCACCACTCTAAGGAGTAGGCAGATTGAGGCCTTAGAGTGTCCTTACATATTTCCTTTACCCACCTTTGTCCACCACTCTAAGGAGTAGGCAGATTGAGGCCTTAGAGTGTCCTTACATATTTTCTTTACCCACCTTTGTCCACCACTCTAAGGAGTAGGCAGATTGAGACCTTAGAGTGTCCTTACATATTTCCTTTACTCACCTTTGTCCATCACTATAAGGAGTAGGCAGCATGAGGCCTTAGAGTGTCCTTACATATTTCCTTTCCCTCTTGAAAATGGCTCCAAAACAGGAGCCGAAACGTCGAGTTTTCATAAATTTTGGACGTGGTTTAACCCGAGAACCAAGTATGTCTCATATATATATATATATATATATATATATATATATATATATATATATATATATATATATATATATATATATATATATATATATATATATATATATATATATATATATATATATATATATCCAAGTCCAGCTTAAGATATCAGCATTTTCCGTGTCTAGTCACAGAGTGAAAAGTTAGTCAATGGAGAGAAGCAATGACATCATATAAGGCTACAATAATTTCTATTATTAATAGGAACGTGTAAAAGCGTCTTCGTAAATCATTAATCTGCTTTTTATTGAGTTCTGTTAGTAAATTTAGTTATTTACCAGATTAACCTATTTAATTAAATTCTAACAATTTTTTGGGATAATGTTGTAATGTAAAATATCATTGTAATAAGGGGCCATTGGTGTGCTCAAAGTTCCTATTTTTTATCGTGAATTAATACGGAAAATTATGTTAAAAGTAGAAGTCTATTGATAGACTCCATGGCCTACTGCTTTTTGAACACTTTATTTTGTAAATTGTTTTCTGGTATTGGATTTCATAGCCTACTAGCCTCGAAACGGTTTTTCTCAAAATTGTCAGTGCAATTACAAGATTTCTCAAGCATGTTGTACATTATTGGAAACTCTTTTCACAGACTATAACATGAGAAAAAAATCAAATATGGCTGCCATAATAAAAACAAACAATGATGTCTGTAGCTCAAAAACAAATGACAATCCAACGTTGCAAATAGCACAAAAAGATTACTCTGTAAAAAGTGTCCTGATAATGTGCAAGTCTAAGACATGTCCGATCAACGCCTACTTAGATATTGAAGAAAAAAGAAATCGACAATTTTTTTTAATAACTCGAAAACGAAAAGAGGCCGTGCAAAATACAAGTCATCTTTGGAACGAACATGAAATTCTAAAAAAAGTTGCTGATTTAACCGTCTCCCTATCTCTAATAATAACGGAGATATAAACACATTCCCATCCAGTTTGGGACACACTGTATACAGTGTTCCTACATCCGTAGTAAAGAACAATCTCCTATTTAAGCCATATCTGGACCTTTTTAAAACCAGATGAAATCAAGAATTTTAAGAGAATACACCTGCTATTTAAGGAAAAACTTATTAGTGATTTTCGAAAAAAGACCGTGTTACAACTACACACTGTTTACAATACAGAACGAAAATTTGATATTCTGTACTATGTGAAAACTGGACCCTGTGTTGAGCACTGATAAGTACACTCGGAGAACCCAAGTCACCACAACGCATCTTTTTTAAACATCTTACGACCGTTTCAGTAACCACGTTAGCAGCATCAGTGGATCAAAAATTCCAAGAATTTTTCTAAGCATTCTAGGAATTTTTTCATCCTCTAGTGATGCTAACGTGGCTAGTGAAACGACCGTAGGTTCTCTAAAAAATATGTGTTGTGGTGATTTGGGTTCTCCAAGTGTACTTACTGATATTTTGTGTTTGAGTGCCGGGTCATGAAATACGCGGAGCTGTGATATTTATGTGTATTACATATTTCTTTTTACAATGTAGACATTGATGTATTTATTTGACTGTGATTAATAATAATAATAATAATAATAATAATAATAATAATAATAATAATGATAATAACAAACACATACAATTTTTTCAGAGTTCAGGAGCCTAACAATTTTTATTCGCTAATGAGGAGATCTGTATATATATATATATATATATATATATATATATATATATATATATATATATATATATATATATATATATATATATATATATATATATATATATATATATATATATATATATATATATATATATATATATCCGACCGATAACTCAAAAAATAATGGACCGATCTTGATTATCAAATTTGGTGAGTACCTTCCTTTTGTAAGTGACTTGGATAACTTCGTTAGCCACGAAAATCTGCTTGGGTTTTCCCGGAAAATTCTGTGTTTTCTTTCTAAAAAAATTCATATCTCCGTAAATAACAAAGTAAGGGCAACCAAATTTAGTACGCGTGTTTGTATAATAAAGTGTGAACTCTATACTAAAATCGAGGTATCTAGCTTTAAAGACAACGAAGTTATGGGCAGATAAAGAAACAAATTTTGGAGTTTTCCTCAAAACGTCAAACTCGCAATTTTAAACGTCAAAAATGGCAATGTTTAGGCAAAGAATGTGAAACAAATACCGATTGTGAAAAGAAAATGTTGCAATAAGAGTGTTTTGCAAACCCTTAAGTTTCAGATTCAACCGTCATTGCCCTTCATTTTACTAAAATATTTACAGAAAATTCAGTTCAAATAGACGATATCTTTGATGCTTTGGCTGTCAGTTTAGTTAAGTTGGTGCCTTTTTGGATATTTATTTGTAGGTTTAGTGAAGTTTATGGTTTAACGGTCTATAATTTTTTTAGCTAATTTTCGTAGAACAAATTTGTTAATGCATCTTTGCATTTTTTATCGAAATATGATGCGTTTATAAGAAAAAGAATCTGGACGCAGTAAGTGCGTTTTGGTAGCGAATTTTCGGTAAATTTGCAGATTAGCTCCCGAGCGCTTTTCAAAAAACTGTTTTCAGAAACCTGCCCCCCCTGGATCCACAAAACCCAAGAAAAATTTCTTGTTCACACCCCCCAAAGAAGTTACGGTACCAGGAGTGAATAGGGGTGCTGGGCGGGGTAAGTAGTAAAAAGGAAATATGGGCAGAAAATACGAATAAAACGGGATCGAAAGTTGTCTTTTTCACATCTTGAAGCCATATCTCCCATAAACCCTGCCTAACCCGCACAGCACCCCTATTCCCCCAAAAAATTTCTTGTTTACACTCCCCAAGGAAGTTATGGGACCAGGAGTGAGTAGGGGTGTATAATTTTTTAAGCTAATTTTCGTAGAACAAATTCGTTAATGCATTTTTGAATTTTTTATCGAAATATGATGCGTTTGTAAGAAAAAGATCTAGACGCAGTAAGTGCGTTTTGGTAGCGAATTTTCGGTAAAATTGCAGTTTAGCTCCCGAACCCTTTTCAAAACACTGTTTTCACACTCCCCAAGGAAGTTACGGAACCAGGAGTGAGTAGGGGTGTATAATTTTTTTTAGCTAATTTTCGTAGAACAAATTCGTTTGTGCATTTTTACATTTTTTGTCGAAATATGATGCGCTTGTATGTGCGAATTTTTGGTAAATTTGCAGTTTAGCAAATCCACAAACCCCAAGAAAAATTTCTTGTTCACACCCCCCAAGGAAGTTACGGGACCAGGAGTGAGTAGGGGTGCTGAGCGGGGTAGGTAGTAAAAAGGAAATATGAGCAGAAAATTCGAATAAAGCGGGCTTGAAAGCTGTCTTTTCACATCTTGAAGCCATATCCCCCTTAAACCCTATCCACCCCGCACACCACCCCTATTCACTCGCAGTCCCATAACTTCCTTGGGGGGTGTGAACAAGAATTTTTTCTTGTGGTTTGTGTATCCAGGTGGGGTCCTAGTAATGTTTATGAAAACAATTTGTTGAAAAGCGTTCGGGAGCTAATCTGCAGATTTACCGAATTTTCATTAAATCCTTCAAATGTCAATAACTCAATTTGCTATTAACGTAAGCTTTGTTGGTTAGAAAACCATTTAAGTTTATTTTCGGAAATCTTTTGTATATTTTCAAACCATAAGTAATTTTGATAAAATATAGTACATTGTTTCTACTACATAGACTATACCGGTAATCAGATTGGTGCCTGCTTGCATTTGCTATTAAAAACATTTTTATGGAAATTCATCTCCATAACACATTTGCTGCATCTAGACTTTTGAACAATGTTCATATATTTTCAAATAATAAATTTATTTCGATGAAATATGATACATTGTTTCTACTATATAGGCAACCAAGTTTGATGCCTGCTTTCATCAAAGAAAGACATTTGCTATTAAAAATATTTTAAAGAAAATTCGCTACCATAACGCACTTGTTGCGTCCAGAGATTTTAAAGTAATTACAGCTTCCCTCTAGAACCTAATACGAAACACAAAGCAAACAATAATCCAAATATTACATTTTGCAATGGAAAATATCTCACAATCCATCATCACGGCTGATTCCCTGTCACACTGCAAGCCTACTAATTCCCTGGTTCTCCCCAGATCAAGGCCGCTTTGTTAGATTCATTAAATATTTCATCAAATTTCTAATTTCAAATTTAATAAAACATATTCCCAGAGGCCGACTGACTTTTGCTTTCAAATTTATTCCATTGCCGTGACGTGCCACTTTAGGTATCGGTTGTTCTGTAATATTTCAAGTTGGCGAACAAACTAAATTGGAAATTTAAATGTGATTAAATTTGACGTCCATACTGGAACTCCAAAATTAATCTCTAGTCATCGTATTTTGGATACAGAGTACGGTTCCTTTAAAAAAAGTCCCGACGGGGCGAATATATTATGTTAACCAATTTTAATAAAAGTTTGGTTTATGTTTTAAAAATAGAGTAAGCAAGTTAAAAAAAGTCTGGACGCAGCAAGTGCGGTATAGTAGCGAATTTTCGTAAGTTTTGTGAAACATAATATAACTTACTTTATCTCCTCAGCATTTTATTGGAGCTGTTTCTAATTATTTCTGGTAAATTAGTGTGTGGATGATGGATAACTTTCCAATGAGTTCCCTTTATCTGCACAAACACATATCAAATTTAATTAGCTGATTCTTGTAAAAAATTCACTCCAAAGCATTCGTTCTATGAAAAATTCTCTAATCAGGCGATTGCGACTGGGACATTTAAAAATGTCTTCAAGTAGTAGCCATAAAACAATAATAATAGTGATAATAATATTAATAATACTATACATGGTTAACACTATAAACATCTCCCGCGAGTTTTTAAATCACGCAGTGCGCCACCGTTGACAGCTCAGATGTCAAGCTGTCTTGGACATTAATTGTGCGCAAGCCCGACGACCGCGATGAAGAAGGAAGGCGAATGAAGACCGTTGTGGCGGTGGTTCCGACCGCAGTGTTTTAGTCAACACTACCCTATGTTTCTCTTGACAGCTAAACGTTGCGTTACGTTATTCGACAGCAAGCTGTCAAGAACTACTATATAAGAGACACCAGGGATCTCTCTCGCTCTCTCCTCGCTACCAACCGACACAGTGAAGATACGTCTCTCCACGCTCGGTCAGTTATCTGTTATGTGCTGTTGTGATTGTTTTATAGTTAAATGTATCATATAGTTTATTCAGTTAGTGAAATAATAAAGTATATTAAATGTTTACGTATGGATTTAATATCAACAAGTGCAATTAACATCCATATTGGTGACCCCGTGCCGCAAGCCGAAGATGCCCAGCCTGATGTTCCAGCCGACGTCGCCTAACTTCCACGCACGTGCTCATGCCTACAGAAAACGAATATCTAAACAGGTCAGTCTTTTCTAATTTAAAAATTATCTGATTTTTTTCTCAATGGCCGAAGATTCTTCAAGCAGCAATATCATGGCAAGGGTTGCAATAAAATTACCTCCTATATGGAGACGTAACGTGAAAATTTGGCAAATGCAGGTTGACGCCCAGTTTGGTATATCGCAGATCAGTTCTGAAAAGACAAAATTCAGTCATGTACTCGCTATACTCGATCCTGATGTCGCAGAGTCAATTTCAGATTTTTTAACCCAACCATTATCATCAACCCCCTATTCAGATCTAATGAAACGTCTTTTATTAAAATTTGAAGAGTCCGATAGTCGCAAACTAAATAAACTTTTAACAGAATTAGAATTAGGCGACAGAAAACCATCGCAACTTTTACGCGAAATGAAGTTTTTAGCCGGTAGTCAGATTGGAGAAAATTTCCTTAAAATTTTATTTCTACAACGTTTACCAGTCAACGTTCGTTCAATTTTGGCTTTGAGCAACGGTTCTTTAGAAAATTTGTCGGTTGCAGCAGACAAAATCGTGGAATTTTCCGGAGATAAATACAACGTGGCTGAAATTCAGTCACGCGAGCCCGACAAACTAGCCAAATTAGAAGCGCAATTAGAGAAGCTAACAGCATCAGTCAACGAATTGCGAACGCGTTCCCGATCTACCTCCCGAGAAAGACCCAAGCTATCTCGAAATTCCATAACCGCAAATTCCTCAACATCCACGTGTTGGTATCATGAACGATTTGGCAACAAGGCCAAACGTTGCATCCAACCTTGCAATTTCAAAGCAAAACATGTGTCGGAAAACTAATAAGGCACTCCCTCCACGCGGCAGGAGACGAGAGCCACCTAACACGCCGCCTTTTTATTTTTGATAGACGCTCCAATATGAAATTTCTAATCGACTCTGGAGCAGATATTTCAGTTATTCCACCCACTCACGACCAACGGAAATTTCAATCGAAACGTACCTTGTATGCTGCAAACGGGACCCCTATTCATACCTATGGCGAACAACTATTAGATTTGGATCTAGGTTTACGCCGTAGGTTCTGCTGGCCCTTCACACTTGCCGATATCAAGCAACCAATTATAGGCGCTGATTTTCTAGCAGAGTTTGCTTTACGTGTGGATATGAAACATAGACGTTTAATCGATACAAAGACAAACCTCTCTAAGACCGGTGCTAACCCACCACCAGGAATTAATTCTAAAATTCATCTTGTAGACCCGACACACCAGTACTTCAAATTGCTACAACAATTTCCTGACCTTTTTATGGAAACTTCTTCTAGCAACCTTCCAGAGGTTGAGTTTTTCCATACTATAAGTACGGAAGGACCACCTGTCACTGCAAAAGCTAGAAGATTGCCCCCAGAAAAGCTAGCTCAAGCAAAGCTAGAATTCCAGCACATGATGGACTTGGGAATTTGTAGACCCTCCATGGTCAAGCCCCCTCCACATGGTGCAAAAAAAGGATGGCTCATGGAGACCATGTGGGAATTACCGAGCACTAAACGCTAAAACAATCCCATACAAATATCCCATTTCAAATTTGCAGGATTTTAATGCCCAGTTAGAAGGCAAACGTATTTTTTCAAAATTAGATATCATTCGCGCTTTCCATCACATCCCAGTAGCACCTCAAGATATTCCCAAAACAGCAGTCATAACTCCATTTGGGTTATTCGAATTTGTTAAAACCCCATTTGGCCTTCGTAATTCAGCACAAACATTTCAAAGATATTTACATTCAATTTTAAGACATCTTGACTTTGCCTACTCCTATCTTGACGATATTCTCGTTGCATCAACCTCTGAAAAAGAACATCAAGAGCATCTAGCAAAACTTTTTCAGACACTTCAAGACAACGGCATCCGTATCAATTCATCTAAATGTGAATTCGGAGTGGCCGAAATTTCATTTTTAGGTTTTCGTGTAAATAAATCTGGATTATTTCCACTTCCTGAACGCATCAAAGCTATTACCGACCTACCTCTTCCCGATACCATTGAAAAACTCAGAAGATTTCTAGGTCTCATAAATTTCTACCGTCGTTCTCTTCCACGTGCTGCGGAAATTCAGCAACCACTATTCGACCTCTACCAGAATCCCAAAAAAACGCGACAAACGTAAAATCGACTGGACTCCTCAGACTCGAGAAGCATTCGAACGTTTGAAAGAGACACTAAAAAACGCTACACTAATAGCTCATCCGTCTTCTTCGCTACCACTGATTCTCCATGTCGATGCTTCTGATTATGCCGTAGGCGCTTCCCTCCAACAACTACGTGATCAAACACTAGAACCCCTAGGTTTCTACTCTAAAAAGCTTACTTCAGCCCAAAAATCTTACAGCACCTACGATCGCGAACTTCTAGCTGCTTATCAGGCAGTTAAATACTTTAGATATACCCTAGAAGGTCGCCATTTCACCATTTATACGGACCACAAACCTTTGACATACGCTTTTGAACAACGCGTCGATAAAGCATCTCCAAGGCAACTACGACATTTAGACTTCCTAGGTCAATTTACCACAGACATTCGCTACATACCAGGTCCTACAAACATTCCCGCAGACTATTGTTCTCGCATTGAAACAATTTCACTTTCTTCCACTGTGTCACTCCAAGAAATTGCGCAAGCTCAGTCATCTTGTGAGAAACTAAAACACCTTCTGCAGTCTAAATCTTCCTCATACAAATTTCAAAACATGCCTCTTGACAACGGAATAAATCTTATTTGCGATTCTTCTTCAAAGAAACTTCGCCCATTCATTCCGCTCAAATTTCGCCGAAAGATTTTCGATTCTATCCACAATTTATCTCACCCAGGCATATCAGCTTCAGTTGATCTGGTCCAGGATAGATTTTGTTGGCCCAAATTCAAACGCGATGTATCTCTTTGGTCTAAAACTTGCATTCCCTGCCAGAAAGTCAAGATATGGAGACACACTTCCAGTGCCATTGAACAATACACCCCAGCCATGAGAAGATTCTCGCATATAAATGTTGACATTGTGGGACCATTACCAGCATCACAAGGTCAACGCTATGTGTTAACAATAATAGACAGATTTTCTCGATGGCCCGAAGCAATTCCATTGTCAGATATTACAGCAGAAACAGTAGCGAACACTATTTTATCATGCTGGATCTCTCGTTTCGGTGTTCCGCAATACATCACCACAGACAGAGGTAAACAATTCGATTGCCACCTTTTCACACACCTCACTAAAACACTAGGTGCAGACCACATCAAGACCACAGCTTACCACCCAGCAGCAAATGGTGTAATCGAGAGATGGCATAGAGTTCTGAAACAGGCCTTGAAAGCCCATATGGACGAAAACTGGGTCGCTAAATTGCCAATTGTGTTACTAGGACTCAGATCGTACATAATTCCAGAATATCGCTCAACACCCGCTGAAATAGTCTACGGAGAATCAATCAAACTTCCCACCGACTTTTTTAACAGCACACAAGCTCATGATGTTCCACCACTTATATCTCAGCTGAAAGATGACATAAGGAAACTTCGACCAGTACCTTTTAAACATCATACTGCAAAAAAGGTATTTGTCCATCCTAAGCTTATGGAAGCTCCTTTTGTTTTTGTTCGCATTGATATTCCGCGAAAAACCCTCGAACCAGTTTATGACGGCCCCTTTGAAGTGTTATCCCGAACTGACAAAGTCTTCAAAATCAAGAAATCACACGGAGAAGAGACAATTTCTGTTGACCGTCTTAAACCCGCATTCATTCTTTGTGATAACGAACAGACAACTTTCCAGCCTCAGAGACATCCTAGTGAAACTGAAAGTGACAGTGAAAGTCCAACACCTAGTGAAACTGAAAGTGACAGTGAAGTTCCCGTTCCCGTTCAAACTACACGCCATGGACGTAGAGTTCGATTTCCACGAAGATACTTGAACTAATAGCGTTGCCACTGAGAGGGGAGTATGTGGCGGTGGTTCCGACCGCAGTGTTTTAGTCAACACTACCCTATGTTTCTCTTGACAGCTAAACGTTGCGTTACGTTATTCGACAGCAAGCTGTCAAGAACTACTATATAAGAGACACCAGGGATCTCTCTTGCTCTCTCCTCGCTACCAACCGACACAGTGAAGATACGTCTCTCCACGCTCGGTCAGTTATCTGTTATGTGCTGTTGTGATTGTTTTATAGTTAAATGTATCATATAGTTTATTCAGTTAGTGAAATAATAAAGTATATTAAATGTTAACGTATGGATTTAATATCAACAAGTGCAATTAACATCCATAACCGTCAATCGTTCTATTCGTTTTACAACCACCCATTCGAGTGCCTCGCTTAGCTCGCCGCTCCGTCTTGTATATTTATTTATTCTTTAGTTATAAGTTATTGTAATTAGTGTAAATAGTTAATACATATTCTACAGAAATCCACATTGCTTTAATTCGATACAGTCTACTAAATCGATCGATAACCAGCCAAGAAAATCAATTCGACGGCACCAACGCCGTAACCTCCAATACAGGATCAACGATTTTGACCCTCGACATCATTGGGAACTCGGAAACCGTAAGAGATACCAACTTGGTTACATTAGACAAAAGCTGCAAAATTACAAGGGCTACTCGAAGGTACTTACAGATTTCAAAGAAGTTCCATAGCTTCCTTGATAGAAGCGAAATGCCAACTGTCATTTTTTCTTTCTTCAGTATCTCCAAATCTATGTTGCCTGTTAACTCATGCGTACAATATCTTCGTGCTTATAATGTTTTAGTTTTATAATTTCAGTACCTTAAAAGATATCGCGCATCCAAAAAGTTTTACGAATCTTTTTCAGAAAATGTTTGAGTGGCAAACTATCTAACGAACTCATTCAATCTATTAACAAGATGAAGGGAATTCCCAAGTTTGGTTTCTAACGGTCAATTATTTTTTGAGTTATTAAACACATACGAAGAAAACGACATCCTTTCGCTGGAGTTCTCAGGCAAGTAGCTGTCTTCTACCTGGTTCAGATAACAATCCTAAACCCTTCTCAAGCGATTTTTTATATGTGAAATGTCGATGAAATACAAAACTAAATAAAGAAATGAAAATACTGAATAGTCTAATCAACACTACAGCATTACTTCAAGCAATTAAAGATTTAAATAAAGAATTAATAATTATTAAACCTCACAAGAAAAATTCTTAGTCATTAACAATTTTATTAGCAACTTAGACTCTTATGGAATATAAAAACATTAACTCAGTTACCTGGGACTCAAAAAACAAAGTACCAGAACTCAAAAAAATTTTACACAAAAGCTACCGTGTTCTTAGAAACGATGCAGTCAGCAATTCTGAAGGCATTCTAATCATATTACACAATATTATCATCTTCACCCATATCGACCTTCTAGCTAACTCTGTCGAGAACCTTTCTATAAAACTACATGATGGAACGGTAATTATTTTAATATAAAACAACCCTAGAAATAACTTTACTAACACGACTTAGACTCGCTATTAGATATTGGTAACAAAGTACTTATAGCAGGCGATTTCAACGCCAGAAACATCCTTTGGAATAACCACAATAACAACAGAAACTGAATTACCCTACAAAAATAGATAGACAAAAATAACATCACACTACTATATCCAGACTACCACACTCACTTTCCGGCAAACAATACAACACCGACAACAATCGACTTGTTCATCAATAAAAGTCTGGACGCGGCAAGTGCGTTATGGTAGTGAATTTTCATAAAAATGTTTTAAATCGCAAATATGGTTATTTTAAAAGAAAGCATGCATTAAATGTGGTTACCGGTATAACCTATATAGTAGAAACAATGTACCACATTTCATCAAAATAACTTTGTTTTTTGAAAACGTACAAACATTTTTCGAAAATAAACTTTAAATGTTCCCGGAAAAACTAGTTTTCTGGACAACGAAGCTTCTAGGTTAATAGCAAATTGAGCTATTCAAATTTGAAGCACTTAATAAAAATTCGCTACCATAACGCACCTGCTGCGTCCCGAATTTCTTTTCTTACAAACATGCATTATATTTTCGTGGTCTAACTTCGATACATTAACGGTCAGTTCAGAACTGGCGCGGACCAGCGGAATTCGAGTATCTAATTAAAACAAAGCTTTGCCTAATCTATTTGAACTGAGCAGATTTTAAAGGCTAACAAACTTATCCAAGCTACTTGCAAAGGGAAAGTACTCACCAAATTTGATCATCATCGGCGTTTTATTTTTTGAGTTATCGGTGTATCATATAAATATATACACGCTGGCCCAACGAAAAGTATCATTTCAGCTTTTTTTTTGTGAATTTGGGGAAAAAACACTTGGACCCATAATTTTTAGCAAATTTAAAATAAAAAACTTTGCTAATGAGGACATCTATATATATATATATATATATATATATATATATATATATATATATATATATATATATATATATATATATATATATACATATATATATATATATATATATATATATATATATATATATATATATATATATATATATATATATATATATATATATATATATATCCGACCGATAACTCAAAAAATAATGGACCAATCTTGATCAAATTTGGTGAGTACCTTCCTTTTGCAAGTGGCTTGGATAAGTTTGTTATCCAGGAAAATCGGACCAGGTTTTCCCGGAAAATTTTGTGTTTTCTTTCTAAAAAATTCATGTCTCCGGAAATAACAAAGTAAGTGCAACCATGGTACGCGTGTTTGTATTATAAAGAGTGAACTCTGTACCAAAATTTAGGTCTCTAGCTTTAAAGACAAAGAAGCAGTTAAAGAAATAAATTTTGGAGTTTTCCTCAAAACGTCAAACTCGCAATTTTAAACGTCAAAATTGGCAATGTTTAGGCAAAGAACGTGAAACAAATACGGATTTTGAAAAGAAAATGTTGCAAGAAGAGTGTTCTGCAAACCCTTAAGTTTCAGATTCAACCGTCATTGCCCTTCATTTTACTAAAATATTTACAGAAAATTGAGTTCAAATAGACCCATTCTCTGATGCTTTGGCTGTCGGTTCAGTTAAGTTGATGCTTTCGCTGTAGGTTTGGTGAAGTTTATGGTTTAACGGTCTATAATTTTTTTTTAGCAAATTTTCGTAGAATAAATTCGTTAATGCATTTTTGCATTTTTTATCGAAATATGATGCGTTTGTAAGAAAAAAATCTGGACGCAGTATGTGCGTTTTGGTAGCGAATTTTCGGTAAATTTGCAGTTTAGCTCTCGAACGCTTTTCAAAAAACTGTTTTCAGAAACCTGCCTAGCCTCCCCCCTGGATCCACAGACCCCAAGAAAAATTTCTTGTTCACACTACCCAAGGAAGTTACGGGACCAGGAGTGAGTAGGGGTGTATAATTTTTTTAGCTATATTTCGATAGAACAAATTCGTTAATGCATTTTTGCATTTTTTATCGAAATATGATACGTTTGTAAGAAAAAAATCTGGACGCAGTAAGTGCGTTTTGGTAGCGAATTTTCGGTAAATTTGCAGTTTAGCTCCCGAACGCTTTTCAAAAAACTGTTTTCAGAAACCTGCCTAGGGCCACCCTGGATCCACAAACCTCAAGAAAAATTTCTTGTTCACACTCCCCATGGAAGTTACGGGACCAGGAGTGAGAATGGGTGTATAATTTTTTTAGCTAATTTTCGTAGAACAAATTCGTTAATTTCATTTTTTATCGAAATATGATGCGTTTGTAAGAAAAAAATCTGGACGCAGTAAGTGCGTTTTGGTAGCGAATTTTCGGTAAATTTGCAGTTTAGTTCCCGAACGCCTTTCAAAAAACTGTTTTCAGAAACCTGCATAGCCCCCCCCCTGGATCCACAAACCCCAAGAAACATTTCACACCCCCCCAAGGAAGATACGGGACCAGGAGTGAGTGGGGGTGCTGGGCGGGGTAGGTAGTAAAAAGGAAATATGAGCAGAAAATTCGAATAAAACGGGCTTGAAAGCTGTATTTTTTACATCTTGAAGCCATATCCCCCTTAAAGCTGCCTACCCCGCACAGCACCCCTATCCCCCTATCGTGTGCATACAACCACCCTCGTTGCATAAACCACAAGAAAAACTTCTTGTTTATACCCCCAAGGAAGTTACGTGACCTGGGGCAAATAGGGGTGCTGTGCGGGGTAGGCAGGATTTAATGGGGTTATGGCTTCAAATAGACAGCTTTCAAGCAGTTTTCTTCGCATTTTATGGTCATATTTCCTTTTTACTACCTACCCCGCCCAGCACTTCTATTCACTCCCAGTTTCGTAACTTCCTTGGGGGGTGCCAACAAGAAATTTTTTTGTGGTTTGTGTATCCAGGTGGGGTCCTAGTAATGTTTCTGAAAACAATTTTTTTAAAAGCGTTCGGGAGATAATCTGCAAATTTACCGAATTTTGATTAAATCCTTCAAATTTCAATAATTCAATTTGCTATTAACGTAAGCTTGGTTTTCTAACCAACATTTAAGTTTATTTTCGGAAAATGTTTGTATATTTTCAAACCATGAGTAAATTTAATTTTAATAAAATATAGTACATTTTGTTTCTACTACATTGGCTATACCGGTAATCAGATTGATGTCTGCTCACATTTGCTATTAAAAACATTTTTATGGAAATTCACTTCCATAACACACTTGCTGCATCCAGACTTTTGAAAAATATTTATATATTTTCAAACATTATTTCGATGAAATATGGTACATTGTTTCTACTATATAGGCAACCAAGTTTGATGGCTGCTTTCATCAAAGAAAGACATTTGCTATTAAAAATATTTTTAAAAAAATTTGCTACCATAACGCACTTGCTGCGTGGAGACTTCTTTATTTTTCGGGGGACACATTTTAAGCATGTTTTCCTACTTCTTCAACACCATAGCGGGAAACAAATGCACCCTTAAAATTTCAAATGGCAAGTGGGGTCAAGTCATACATTATTTCAAAGGGTACACAATTGCCTTTTCAATGATGCCTTATTTGTTGGATTTTACTTCAACAGTTAAAGCAAAAACGGCTTTACAAACTTAAACCCCATAGTTTTGGTATCAATGAAAAAGTGAATTTCAGCTCTTAGGAGTCAAAACAGTCAAACTTTGTTGCATTCATTGTGTAAAGGAGGTCTTTATCTCATAAATGTAGAAGATAAAGCCATGGCCCTATTTACTAAAAAGTCTGGACGCAGCAAGTGCATTATGGTAGTGAATTTTCATAAAGTTTGTTAATAGCAAATATGTCTCTCTAATGCAAACAGGCCTCAATCTGGTTACCGGTGTACCCTATATAGTAGAAACAATGTACCATATTTTATAAAAATAATTTTCCGAAAATGAACTTAAAATGTTTCCGAGACAACTGGTTTCCTAGCCAGCATACCTTAGGTTAACAGCAAATTGAGTTATTGAAATTTCAAGCATTTACTGCGTCCCAATTTTTTTCTTAGAAATATGCATCATGATTATATAAAAAATTCAAAAATGCAATAATATAAGGGTGTTTGAAAAAAAATTGTAGGGAACTTATGAGTCACCCTATGATTGTCAAAACAATTTTACAAGATGTAGCTCAAGACAGCCTGCAATTAACGTATACAATTTTTTCTCGTATCTTGTATAATAACAATTATATTGAGCTTTACCGTAGAAATGCGTCACCCTGTATATATGTAAACAGATAAAAACTGAATGTAAACCCGAAAATGGATTCCAGGGGGCCTAGTTTGCGCTCATTTGAAGAAATCTTTTTGAAATTTAAAAGTCACAGTCTCCTCATTAGCGTTTTTTTTTCTACGAAAACCGGCTAAAAATTATACACCGTTAAACCATAAGCGTAACTCAAACTAAGGCAAAAGCATCAAACAAAGAGTCTATTTGAAATAAATTTTCTGTAAATATTTTAGTAAAATGAAAGACAATGACGGTTCAAACTTAAGGGTTTGCAGAACACTCTTTTTGCGATATTTTCTTTACACATACTCCGTATTTGTTTCAGGTTCTTTGCCTAAATATTGCCAATTTTGGCGTTTAGAATCGCGACTTTGACGCTTGATAACTTAATGTTCCATATTTAATACAGTCGTAGATTTTTCCCGTAGCTTCACAAGTGCCTGTTTCAGTGAATTTTCCTTAAAAAATTCACTAATGAGGAGATACCGACTTTTGAATTATGAACAAATTTCTTTAAATGACCGCAAACTAGGCCCTCTAGAACCCATATCCAGGGTCAGTTACAATTATATATATATATATATATATATATATATATATATATATATATATATATATATATATATATATATATATATATATATATATATATATATATATATATATATATATATATATATATATATATATATATATATATATATATATATATATATATATATATATAGGGCGAACCATTTACCAACGTTAAGGTCTGTAGGTTTAAAGATAAAAAAGTTGGAGGCATTTAAAGAAAAAAAATTGGGGTTTTCCGCAAAACGTAACAAATCGCGATTTGAAACGTCAAAATTGGCAACATTTAGGCAAAGAACCTGAGAGAAATACGGATTATGTAAAGAGTGTTTTGCCAGTCCTTAAGTTTCCGGTTCAACCATTATTGCTCTTCATTTTAATAAAATATATCCAGAAAATTCATTTCAGATAGACACTTTCTCTGATGCTTTGGCAGTAGTTTAAGTTAAGTTTATGCTTTAACGGTCTATAATTTTTAGCTAATTTTCGTAGAAAAGATTCGTTAATGAAGACACCGCGGCTTTTGAATTCTAAAAAGGTTTCTTCGAATGAACCAAACTAAGCTCCCTAGAATCACATCCGGGTTTACTATATATATATATATATATATATATATATATATATATATATATATATATATATATATATATATATATATATATATATATATATATATATACATATACATATATATATATATATATATATATATATATATATATATATATATATATATATATATATATATATAGGGCGAACCATTTACCAACGTTAAGGTCTGTAGGTTTAAAGATAAAAAAGTTGGAGGCATTTAAAGAAAAAAAAATGGGGTTTTCCGCAAAACGTAACAAATCGCGATTTGAAACGTCAAAATTGGCAACATTTAGGCAAAGAACCTGAGAGAAATACGGATTATGTAAAGAGTGTTTTGCCAGTCCTTAAGTTTCCGGTTCAACCATTATTGCTCTTCATTTTAATAAAATATATCCAGAAAATTCATTTCAGATAGACACTTTCTCTGATGCTTTGGCAGTAGTTTAAGTTAAGTTTATGCTTTAACGGTCTATAATTTTTATCTAATTTTCGTAGAAAAGATTCGTTAATGAAGACACCGCGGCTTTTGAATTCTAAAAAGGTTTCTTCGAATGAACCAAACTAAGCTCCCTAGAATCACATCCGGGTTTACTACCGAATTTCTACGGTAAAGCTCAATCTAATTTTTATTATGCGAGATACGAGAAAAAATTGTATACGTTACTTATAGGTTGTCTTGAGCTGCATCCCATAAAATTATTTTGACTATCACAGGATGGCCCATAAGTCGTTGGTGATACCTACAATTTTCTTTTGAACAATCGTTATTGCATTTTTGCATTTTTTCATCAAAATATGATGCATGTTTGTTAAAAACTCGTGACGCAGTAAGTGCGTTTTGGTAGCCAATTTTCATTAAATGCTTCAAAATCCAATAGCCTAATTTGCTATTAAAAAAGGTTCGCCGGCTAGGAAACGAGTTTTCTCGAAGACATTTTAAGTTTATTTTCGGATAATTTTTGTACATTTTCAAACAAGTTATTGTGATAAAATATGGTACATTGTTTTTACTATATAGGTTCTATCGGTGACCGAATTGATGCCTGCTTGAATTAAAGAGACATATTTGCTGTTAAAAACATTTTTATGAAAATGCACTTCCATAACGCACTTGCTGCGACCAGACTTTTTAATTTTTTATCTATTTTATAAATATGTTTCTGTAAATATGTTAGGTGAAAAGTTTGTATATTTTCTATTTTGATTTGAAAGTTGTAACACATGTTCTTTGAATAAATCATGTATAAAAAAAGTCTTACCAACGATAACTCGCTATGAGCGAATTTTCTTGATGAAAATTCGCTCAAAATCGGAACACTTTTTTGAGTTCTGATGGTTAACATATAACATCTAAAACCTCCTGGGAATATAGGTTCCAGTGGGCTAAGTTCGCGCTCATTCTAGAAAAGTTTTCTATATTCAAATTGCGATCGCCCCATTAGCGAATTTTTTAAAGAGACATTAGCTTAAAACACCAATGAAGGGTGTGTCATCCGGGGAGCAAGGTGTGAGGAACTTTTATTCGATGAGACACTTTCGAGAGATATCAAATTACAGGCTGCATACCATTAGTTATAGCTAAAATGAAATAATGAAACTTGCAAACTTAATAGTTGTCAAATATTATTAGAGTTGGTTGTTTTATTGTCTTGAATGTAACTAGAACTAGCTAAATAAACTCTGACACGTTCACATTCTCAATTACTATCGTCGCTAAGAACTTTATCATTTTGAAATTGTATTTCATGGCGACTTCGTTAGCAGTAGATAATTAAATTTTGATAATTCAATTATCTCGCTTTACCTGCGTTTTCAGAGTTTCCTTGAGTATTAGCAGTAATTTGATTTGCCTCTTCAATGTGCAAATTAACTGATAATTGTATGGTTGATGGAATTTATACAGAATTCAATTACTGCTTTAGTTACTGCCAGAGAATATATGAGCATCAATAATTATTGTTATTAGATGTACCGGGTGGCCAACTAAGAATGGCCGTGGGCCATATCTCAGAAACGAATTGTCGCACAACTTTGGGAAAAAATACCATAAGGAAGCTGGCCCTGAAAAATTGCTATGAAATGTTTTCGAGCTTCCAAAATGACCGTCAGTGGGCGTAACAGCCATGAGTAAGGGAACAATTGGATTTTTCTCTATATTTTGCTGAACTATGAGGTGTTAAAATATATGCAGTGTTATTCTTGAATAATTTCAAATATACTATGTTTTTAGTGAATTTTTATTGATAAAATTCACTAATAGAGAGGTATCGATGGTAAGACTTTTGAATAATTTCTTAGAATGAGCGCGACTTAACTGATAACTCAAAAGATACTTAACCAATCCAAACCAAATTTGGCAACCCTCTTCATCCTGCCAATAGCTTGGACGAGTTCTGCAGGAAGTTTTGACACTCAAATACTTTTAGAACAAAATGCCAAAAAGTTTTTGAAAACACAATGTCTTTTAAATTACTAACAGTTTGAAACTTAAACTTTACACGTACATATATATAGTATAAATGACCATATCTACCAAATTTGAACTCAATTGGCTCAACAAATCTCGAGTAATAACTAAATATAAATAAATAAACTACAATATTACCTGAAATTACCTCTGTATGGATGCCTAGAATGTTAGACAAGCTCAAAAAGATATATCAGGGTTACGCTGCGATTACAAACAAAATTTCAAAATTTAGCTTTGAACGGACGGGCTACCAAAATATGTCACCATAAACAATCAGCAGGGTTGCCATTTGCCACAACTCTCATCTGAATCTGAAGATATCAGAAACATGTATAGTAATAAATATTTTTTTTAAAAGAAAGCGATTCAATTTTAAGTGAGTGGTGAGACACGAAGCAACGTGCCGCCACCTAGTTGCGGAACCAAATAGTATGTTGTCACGCCAGCTCCAAATAACACAAAGTGTTAAAAAATAGAGACTGTATACAACGAACTAACTATTTAGTAAATTGTAAGACCTGGCCCATTTCTACCCTAATACAGGGACAAAGTATGTAAGGCTAGATGTATTCTCGCCTGAATTTGAACCGTAGACCGGTTTCGCTCTAATTAGAGCTCTTCAGTACGGCATACCAACTGTAGCGAAAATACACCTATAAAGTAAAACGGCTATGGTAGCCAGCCTTCCAACACTAAGTGAGTGGTGAGACACGAAGCACCGTGCGGCCACCTAGTTGTGGAACCAAGTAGTATGTTGTCACACCAGCTCCAAATAACACAACGTGTTAAAAAATAGAGACTGTTTACAACCAACTAACAATTTAGTAAATTGTCAGCCCTGGCCCATTTCTACCCTAATATAGGGATAAAGTATGTAAGGCTGTCGCCACAATTAGAACCGTAGACCTTATTATCTTGAAAAGTTTGCCGAACCCCTGCCTTTCTGTAAGGGGGGTACGGATCTTTACCGTGTCTAACATCACATGGACACGGAACCGACGGCTCCCCCCTCCGAAGCGCAGAACGTGCAGACATTCAACTTGCTCAAATACAATGCCAGAACCTCGGTTGATGTTAATTTATTACTGTTTGTATTGAGAAAGTGAAAGGAAAACCCTGGAAATCTAACCCAGAACCCTTCGGCACACGTTGTTACGCTGCACCACCAAGGCTCGCATATTTGCTATTAAAAATATTTTTATAAAAATTTACTACTATAACGCACTTGCTGCGTCCAGACCTTTTAGATATCAAATAAACAGTCTCAGATATCCATTGTATCAATTATTCCGTAACTTAAATTTGTTAGCCAGCTCTTACAAATAATATTCTTAGCTACATTACATTGACACTATTGCAAAATTGACTATAAAAATAAATAAGGTAAGTACTTTATAAGAAAACTATTATTTAATAATTTCAATAAGCGAGTAAAATGATTTCATGATAAAGTGAAATATTTCAAACGTTTTAGTGAGCTTGTCTAATAGGATAGACATTTGACCTCATTTGGATTCTCAAAAGAATTTCCAATCAGCACTTGAAAATTAAGTACTTCGGTTCTGTAAGAAGTGGGTGCCGTCCCAAGAATTTCATTTAGCGCACCTGTAATTATCGATGCTCCAGACGTCAGACGTCTCGACGCTTTTGTACGTGTTTATTCATTCTAAGAGGGTATTTCACCAATGGGGGCGTAAAGTCGACTCTATGATGGTAAGACTTTCACCAAGACGCTTGGAGTTGAAAATACGCATTAGCAATGTGAAATAAATATAACTTACGTCTTTGTATAACTATATCAAATTTAGTTGAATAGATTTATATTCATTGAAGTTATTTGAGTTGGAAACTAGAGGTTTCTACTTCAAAATATTTACGTAATTAAGCAGTCAAAAGCCTCAGTTAGTTAGTTAGAAATTTATGTTAGTTCAGAATTAAATTTATTAAATTATATTCAAAGCTTTTAGCCAGTTTTCGTAAAAGAAATGTTTTGAGGAGATCACGATTATTAAAAAAATCTTCAAATGACCGCAAATTGAACAATATTTGCAACACCAATTAAAAATTGTTTACACACACACACACACACACACACACACACACACACACACACACACACACATATATATATATATATATATATATATATATATATATATATATATATATATATATATATATATATATATATATATATATATATATATATATATATAGTGTGTCTCAAACTGGGTGGAAATGTATTGCTATCCCCGTTATTATTAGAGATAGGGAAAAGGTTAAGTTAGCAATGTTTTGTAGAATTTCATGCTCGTTCCAAATACAACTTGTATTTTGCCCCGCCTCTTTTCGTTTTCGAGTTATTTTTAAAAACATGTCTAAGACTTGCACATTATCAGAACACTTTTTACAGAGTAATCTTTTTGTGCGATTCTCAACTTTTGATTGTCATTTGTTTTTGAGATACAGGTATCAACGTTTGTCTTTATTGTCGTACCCATATTGGGTTTCTTGCTCATGTGCAACATGCTTGAGAAATCTTGTAATTGCACTGACAATTTTGAGAAAAACTGTTTTGAGGAGAGTAGGCTATGAAATCAATACCAGAAAACAAATGACAAAAAAAAATGTTCCAAAAGCAGTGGGCCATGGAGTCTAACAATAGACTTCTACTTTTAACATAATTTTCCGTAATGATTCACGATAAAAAATATTGTGATTTAATTTACAATACTTAATTAGGTAATGATGCTAGGTAATATTATGTGAAACAGTTTAATAACGGAACCCGATAATAACAAATAGTAACTTAAATCCCACAAAACAACACAATTAGTAACGGAACTCAACAAATAATAAAATAGAAACTTAAAAATACACTAAATAAAAAATTGTTTAATATGGCCACCGTTTTGTTCAATGTAATTTATAAACCTTTTTGAAACATGCCTGCAAACTCTTGTGACGGTGTTTCGGTAAATATGATTTATAGCTTCCGTGATTCTGTTTCGTAATTCATTGATATTCTAAAGTGGATAGAATTTATACATATCATTTTTCAGAGTACCCCAAAAATAAAAATCCATGGGTGTTATATCAGGACTTGGAGCACACCAATGAACCGGCCCATTGTTACAAATGATACGATTATTAAAATTTTGTAACAGAAATTCTTTGACGATCCTAGCATTGTAAACTGGACAACCAAATCTCATCTAAATTATCATGAACTCTTCTAATTGTTCGTAAGATATCATTTCTCAATAGATTAGGATACCTTTCCCCAGTTAAATTATTTTCAAAAAAGAACGGACCAACAATGAAGTCACCAGAATTTTTTTTAAATTAACTGTCTAATCTACAAATAAGAATAACTGTTTTTTACCTGATAAGCCTCACCAAACATTATTACGAAATCTGTCTTGCAATCGTCTTTCTTCCTATAGATGGGGTTATTTCGTTTGCCCAATAATACATATTATGGCGATTATACACACCACAATTTGTAAATCTGGATTCATCACTCCATAAAATTTTCATCTTGCTGCCATTATCCTTGATACCATCTGCAGAATTGAAGCCGCTTAGGGTAATCGTCAACATATAAGCCTTGTAAGATTGTAGGTTTGTATGGATAGTAATGACTTTCTTTTAATACACGGTGTACCGTACTTTTTGGAACGTCAATTTGTTCACCATAAAACCGAACAGATTGTGCAGGGTTTTCGTTTGAAACCTGTAAGACGGCATTATTTCTTTATTCATTTCTAGACATTGGTAGTTTCTTTGCGTGGAAGCTACCTACCGTCGTGCAATAGATTGATTACTATACTGCGAAATATTTTGGTGTTTGGTTGTCGTCTTTCTGTGTAGTTGTTTTGATATGAATTTGCAGCTGCCTTAGTATTTCGGTTAGAACGAATATAACATTCCAACATGTCAAAATATTCTTCATTACTAAACATATTGTTGAATAATATTTAAAATAAACAGGAAACAAACTATTTAGTACAAAATTTCAAGCAGCGTGTTAGATACAGCTCAAATTGTTCAAATAATTAAGAATGACAGTATTCCTAATTGTCGTGATAGTGTTATATCCATAGCAACCTTTCTCCTGTGGTTTTTCAGTTGGCTTACGTTTAAAAATCAAACAATTTTCAAAGGCGTCTTCGTGAATCATTAATCTGATTTTTTTAGTTCTGTTAGTAAATTTAGTTATTTACTAGGTTTACCTACTTATTTAGATTATAGCAATTTTTTAGGATAATGTTGTAATGTAAAATATCATTTGTAATAATGGGCCGATTCATTGGTATGCTCAAAGTTCCTATTTTTTTATGATGAATCATTACGGAAAATTATGTTAAAAGTAGAAGTCTATTGTTAGACTCCATGGCCTACTGCTTTTTGAACAGTTTTTTTGTAATTTGTTTTCTGGTATTGGATTTCATAGCTTACTATCCTCAAAACGATTTTTCTCAAAATTGGCAGTGCAATTACAAGATTTCTCAAACATGTTGTACATCATTGAAAAGCTCTTTTGACAGGCTATCCCATGAGTAAAAAATCCAATATGGCTGCCATAATAAAAACAAACTTTGATACCTGTAGCTCGAAAATATGTCAGATCAACGCCTACTTAGATATTGAAGAAAAGAGAAATCGACAAATTTTGTTTTTTTCAAAATAACTCGAAAAGCAAAAGAGGCAGGGAAAAATACAAGTCACATTTGGAAGGAGCATGAAATTATACAAAACATTGCTAATTTAACCGTCTCCCTATCTCTAATAATAACACACTACATATCTATTTATCACAGGTTTATCTACTCATAATTAATTTTTAAGTTTCGATTTTGAATAAAGAATTAAATTATTTTCCAATTTTGCTATATTTACACAATTTTTAACAGTCCTGATTGCATACGTACTGTTCCTGTGTCAGTGAATTAATTTAATAACATAACTTATTTTATCGATTAGGGTCTTGGACAACTAGTATGATCAAACAAGTTTGTTGTTTTCGGCAATGATTTAGCTAGTTCACAAGCTTTTCATATAAACTAAAATTATTAATCGAAAACCAACCTATTCACTCATTAACCTAACATTAAAACAATCAAATGGCAAAATTTTAATTTCATGTCTGTCATTTTCCACAATTGCGCCCGAGATTTCACGATTGTTGGTTCGGGTAGTATATTTACGCCTGGTGTATATTTAGTTTGGTTACCGTTGATGTATGGTTAATACCTGTTGTATGAATCAATCTACGCGTGGCAGTTAACTACTCTGTCTGTCAGGCATTAGACTTTAACTACTAAATCGTGTCAACGCATGTCTTTGGCATTTTATTTTTTATTCGGAAAAAACTGTAAATATTGTGTACCAAATTACTTAAAATTCACAATATAGGTTTATTTGAGCCATTTCTAGCCACATGTAAAATCTCATTCCAGCTACTCTGATACTTACACAAATATAGCGTTTTTAAAAAGTTTTCCCCGATTTTCACCGGAAAAACTTGAGCATAAAGGCGAATTAACGAACTCGACTTTGATTTTTGCCCAAACTAGGTTTTTGCCAAGTTTGATTGAAATCAGTTTAGTATTTTTTGAGTTATCGCTCGGATACATACATACATACATACATATATATATATATATATATATATATATATATATATATATATATATATATATATATATATATATATATATATATATACATACATATATATATATATATATATATATATATATATATATATATATATATATATATATATATATATATATATATATATATATAACATACAAAAGTTTAACGGACCTTGGTTTGGGGTTCTAGGCACATAAAATTCACACTCATCTGAAGAAATTTTTTTAAAAGCTTTTCATCATGACCTCTCTAATAGCGAATTTTTATAATGAAAATTCGCTAAAAGTGTACAACTGTCAATTTTTTTTATCCATATTGTTATCATTTCGTCTCAGAGACAAAATAGAATAGTATAGAAATTTTTATTGCAATTGGACGAGTCAGTATTATATATATATATATATATATATATATATATATATATATATATATATATATATATATATATATATATATATATATATATATATATATATATAATATATATATATATATATATATATATATATATATATATATATATTTTATTTATTTATTTTATTTATTTATATGTAATTAAAATTATACATTGCATCTTACAATTAAGCTATGCTTGTGGATGTATTGATACAATTTTCGTTACGTCCTCCTAAACTGCTTTTGTCAAAACTATTATAATGACTGTCATTTTTGATTTTCTTCCTAATTTTGCTTCTTCTGCTGCTTAGATCCCACCAACGTTTCCACAGTAGCCAGAAAGATCAATATTTGCTTTTATTTACATATTGATGTGAATTTTAATCAAATTTTCTCAAAAATAAACCAGAATTCTCCAGCACATAAATTTTGACATTTCTACTTATTGTGACACAACACATTTGTATATATATATATATATATATATATATATATATATATATATATATATATATATATATATATATATATATATATATATATTTACAGGGTGGCGCATTGAAAACGAAACAGACCGATTTGCGCCCAGAAAAAGTTTTTTTTAAGAAACACGTCAATTTTAATATTGAGGGGGACTCAAATTTGTCACATCAACCCCTTGAGGGTGGTGATAAGAACCCTTATATTTTAAATAGGGAACATGGGTCGAGTGCTTTATCATTTGAAAGGTCTTTCTTTTCTGAATTCAGTACACAAATTTTTTGGGAGTTTTATCAACTCGTTTAAAAATTATTCACAGTTGACGATGCAAAAACGGATTTCACTCATTGTGATAAGAAATGCACTAATTAGTCAATTTTTTGTTAAAAAAAACTAAAAAACAATACCAAACGTTCAAAAATGTTTATTAAGTTAAGTAAGTGTTCAAATTGTTGACCACCAGCTTCCATACAAAAGTACAAATTTTGTTCAAAACGAGCTCTGACATTCTGGAGCATTTTTGGAGTTATTAGACAATGCGTCGTCGTAGTTCTTCCAGAGACTCCGTTTCTGTTGCGTAAATTCTACTTTTTGAATGGCCCCATAGAAAGAAGTCTAAAGGTGTTAAATCCGGTGATCTAGGGTGTCACTCAATAGCACCTCTACGCCCAATCCATTGTCCTGGAAACTCTCTGTTCAAAAACCCCCTAACACGTTGTGAAAAATGCGGAGGAGCTCCATCTTGTTAAAACACCAATTGATTTTCTTGATAGCGATCATCATTTTCAACAATGTCAATTAGTAGAGAGTAAACGATATCTTCTAGTAACTCCAAATACGTTTCGCCACTCAAATTGCCATCAAGAAAAATTGGTCCGATTAAACGGTCTCTAAAATGCCAGTCCAGACATTCAATTTCTGTGGAGTTTGAGTGTGGACTTCGTGAAAATTTCTTGGATTATTATCTGCCCAATAACGACAATTATGACGATTGAGTGTAGAGTTTAAAAAAACGTACACTCGTCTGAAAAACAGATATTGAACAGATAGTTCCCGTTATTAGTTATTCGTGCAGTCATAACTTCACAAAACTCCAGCCGCCGATCAAAATCATCTTCATTCAGCTGTTTGACAAGATGAATTTTATACGGGTGAAATTTATTATGCTTGAATATTCGCTGAATAGTTCTTCTTTTGATGTTTGAAACAGTGGCCAATTTTCTCGTGCTCAAAGTTGGGTCTGCAGCAATTTTTCCTAAAACTTCAATCTCAGTAGTCTCATTTCTAACCGGAAATTCACGTTCAGGATCCCCGTTTTTTGTTGGCTACTGAACCACTTTGTCGAACCTTGCAACTAACTCCAAAATGTATTTTCTGTTAACATGTCTGTTCGAATGTCGTTCATTAAACAAATTTGCGGTACGGTTGGCACAGTCATCGTTTTTGAAAAAAAAAAAGAGAAATTATTTCACCTCTTTCTTCTACAGAATACAGCATTCTGAAATTAATTTTCGGTAGTACTATCAAGTATCAAACCGACCGATAAACTGAAATAATAAACCCCATTTCTCTCATTCCGATAAGAAATGTTCTGATAGTCAATCTTTTGTTTACAAACCAACAAAATATTGACTATCAGCACATTTCTTATCGGAATGGGTGAAATCCGTTTTTGCATCTTCAACTGTGAATAATTTTTAAACGAGTTGATAAAACTTCCAAAAAAATTAGTGTGCTGAATTCAGAAAAGAAAGATCTTTCAAATGATACACTCGACCCATGTTCCTTATTTAAAATATGTTGTTATCACCACACTTATGGGGTTGATGTGACAAAGTTGAGTTTTATGTCAAAACTTGTCCCCCTCAATATTAAAATTGACCTGTTTCAGCGTTTCTTAAAAAAAATTCTCTGGACGCAAATCGGTCTGTTTCGTTTTCAATGCGCCACCCCATATATATATATATATATATATATATATATATATATATATATATATATATATATATATATATATATATATATATATATATATATATATATATATATATATATATAAATATGGGTTCTAGGGATCTAGTTCACACTCCTGTGAAAACATTTTCTGGAATCTCACCATCGTGACTTCTTTATTTGTGAATATTTCTAAAAAATTTACTAGAAAACTTAAACATTATTAGATAAATCACTAAAGTAGTTAAATAAACTTACCTATAATTACTAGCACCCCATACTTCCAGCGCTTCAGCACCCTTGTATGTATTTATGAGTTCGAAGTAGGCCGTGAAAATGCCACGTCCTTCGCTGGTGTGCCAAGCGGATGGCGCGGCAATTGTCAAACCGTGAAAAGCTATTTCAGAAGTTTGTGTGCTTTCCTCGACACTTACTTGCTTTTCACTAAAAAACTGTTCCAAATCACAAGCACTAGCTAATGTCACTAAAAATGTCAGTAGATTGAGCAGATGAACTATTCTTAGGTTATACATGTCTTTTAGATATTAATATTAACTTTTTATAGAATTTTCACATTTCAACTTCTTTTAGGTGCAGATGTACGCCTGGAAAAAAAGAAAAGCAACGTGAGATTTAGCAGACGACTGAAGTAAGTACATTAAATAAGATTTCGTGCGTTATTGTATCAAAAACATTTCATTTCTGTGGATGCGTGTAAACGCCATTAAATTTGATGGCCAGTCTTTCTGATATACTATAATGACCAAAAAATTTTTTTAATAGACGATTAAAATTAAGAAACTAAACAGGCTTTGTAGCTGTCATCCCTTTCGTATATCAGAAATACGCACTTACATCAGTGATCAAATGATACGAACCCTTTTAAACTCTGACCTAAGCCCAGCTGAAGCCAAAAATATCGGGATGCAGCAAGTGTCGATAGTAGCGAATTTTCAAAAGTTTTCTAATGTAATCCAATAGTGAATAAAATGATGTAAAAATGGAAGTCGTATTAACAACAGTATTACAAGTAGTTGCAAAGTTGGAGCATCCTGAAGAAGCTGCATATTTAACAAAAAGTCTGGAAGCACCAAGTGCGTTATGGTAGCGAATTTTCGTAAAAATGCTTTTAATGGCAAATATGTCTTGTTTTTAAAAGAAGGACATTTGGTTGGCAGTATAGCCTATATATTAGTAACAATCTACGGTATTTCATTAAAATAGCTTTGTTGTTTCAAAAAGTACAAACATTTTCCGAAGATAAACCTTAAAAGTTCCAGGAAAAAACTGGTCCGATTTTCCTGGCAAACGAACCTCTTTAAGCTGTTTACACACCTGCCAGGATAGAATTATTCACAAACAGCTTTAGAACCAAAATTGGAAAAAAAAATGAAAATTTGCAAAAATTTCTTTTACAAAAAATCACCATTTTTTTTTTACAGAAATTGCCTTCAGTAATGTCACACTAAATTACATTTTTCACAAAAATTCGACAACTTTTTTTTTACAATAGCTTACTAAACATTTATTATTAATTACCAACATATCAAAAATGTTACAAAAATAAATTTCACAGAAACATTTAAAACATTTTTGCGAAAACTTGCCTGTATACGTCAGCTCGATTTTTTCGAGGAGTAATACAAACAAAAAGCTCTCTGAATGCGTCATTTTCGTGGGCCTCCGCGATCTATTGGTAACAACGCCGTTTCACAATTTGTGATATGTGTTTTAAATATGTGCAAAAGAACGTGAAATGTTGCAAAACAATTGAAATAACCTAAAAACGATGAACGATATCAATTTTTTTCGTACCTTTTTAGTTTTGAAAATGATATTCGTTTTTTATGCGCGGTATTGGGGACTGTTGGTGGTTGAACATTTGGAGGTGGGTTAAGAGTAGAATTGTCGGCGAACAACGAGGAAAAAGTTCAGCCTTGCCCAGTGCTGTAGAAACAATTTCATCCCCTGAGACAAGAGGTGGGAACGTGCTCTTGCAGAAATTATTGCCAATAGATTTAGCAAGAGTCTAAAAGGGTTTGCTGCTGTTGGAGCTTGAGAGGACTTTGTTTTTGATGTGCTTATTAAACGAGTTTTTTGCCTCAAAAAGGATGCGGACATAGCGGGTTCTTGCGTCGTGAAATGCTTGACGGTTTTCTTGACTGGGATTGTGTTGAAGCGTTTTGTTGAGCTTTGACCTTTTCAAGTCTGGCTTTGTCACAGGATTTAGACAACCAGGGCTTTTGAGTGGTTAAAGAGGTTTTCTGTGTATGTGTAATAAATATTTCCATGCTAGCTTGGATCATTTTGTGGAAGTTTTGTGAGATATCAGAGCGGTCAGGATGAGAGAAGCAGACAGACGCCCATGGAAATGAGCAAAACTAATCCCGCATTTCGTCTCAGTTTGCGGAGTTGTAGTGCCAAACGATACGTGGGTGTGATGACTGTGTGACCTCGGGTTGCATTGCGCAGGAAGCAGTAACCACGCCGTGGTCTGAGCGACCAAGGGGGGCGGTGAGTAATGTCTTATAGCATTCAGGTTTTGAAGTAAGAAGGGATCCAACGGATTTGAGCTGTGTCTTGGGATACGAGGAAAGTAAGTAGATCGCTGAACCATATTGTGGATCGGTTTTTGAAGATCCTAGCCATTTCTTATTATGGACGTTGAAGTCACCAAGAATAGTGACATCGGAGACAGGATATTCAGAAATCAGACGGTCGGTTTTTTGAGAAAGGTAGTCGAAGAGCTGGACAAAGTTGTTGTCAGAAGGTGACTGGTAAATACAACAGATGAATTTCGTTGCAGCCCTGAGAGAGAGTTTCATCCAAAGTATGTCTTTTCTTCTAGCTTGCAAATTAAGGAGTCTGGTGCAGGGTAGATTGCTACGGACGTATGCACACACACCTACATGCAATCTAAAGGAAGTAGGGAGCTCATACCCCAGGAAATTAAGGGGATTAGTGGCTGTTTTGGCACTGATTTGGGTTTCGGTGAGGAAGACGAGTTGGGGCCTATTAGCCTGGATAAAATGGCGGACAAAATTCAGGTTATAATTTAGGCCACATATATTCGAGAAGGATGTGTTAAATCTTGATGCTGGCGACCCCTGCACACCCCTCTCTCGGAGATCCGAATGGTGAGGTATTTTATCTCTGGAATCTTTTGTACAAGGAGGAGCCATCATCATTTTTGTTTATAAGGGAAACCGACTCATACACCAGAACCGGAAACGTCCGTTGGTACTACACAGGGCCTCTTGATGTAAGGGGTGTTACCTTCTCAGGCGTGAAAAAAATCCTTTACTATCACGTAAAGGAAAAGTCCATTACCACCTAACATTTCACTTAATATAGATGGATTTTTCTGGATAAACTGGATTCGTTCTAATAAACTGGATTTTATTATATGCTGACTTTATTGTGCGATTCCCATTTGCCTCACAATTAGACTGCTGCTTAGTTAATTTCAACAAAGCCGTCTGGGTATAATGAGCACCACAGCTGAGAGGGAGCAGATAAGTTCTGCCACCCTCTTTTTTAATGGTTATTAATTAATTATTAATATTAATAATTAATAATTAATAATTAATAATTAATAATTAATAATTAATAATTAATAATTAATAATTAATAATTAATAATTAATAATTAATAATTAATAATTAATAATTAATAATTAATAATTAATAATTAATAATTAATAATTAATAATTAATAATTAATAATTAATAATTAATAATTAATAATTAATAATTAATAATTAATAATTAATAATTAATAATTAATAATTAATAATTAGTAATTAATAATTAATAATTAATAATTAATAATTAATAATTAATAATTAATAATTAATAATTAATAATTAATAATTAATAATTACTATTAATAATTAATAATTAATAATTATTAAATATAATTTAGTTTGCATACAATTAATAAATATTAAATACAATGCTTAAAGTACTTAGCAGAATATGATATTTTAAGAATTCAGTTAACATTTATAATCATAGATTCAAAAGTAATCAGAAAGCCATGCAAATTTCATCATCATATTATCTAAACGGTTTTTGTATTGAGGTATGTGACTGAATTGAAAGCCATGGCTGTTAAAAACGAGTTATTATTAACCAAATGATTTACACAGACTGGTTTTTAAACTTACAAAAACATTGGTCGCTACACGTTGTCTGGTATTTTTTGTCTAAAGATCAGTATTCAGTTTTTCCTCTGCTACACTGGCTTTCGTCAAATAAATGTAATTGATTATAGTTGATAGTTATTGTCAACTCTTTCTAATAATCTATAATACGAACCTCATTTGTGTATGTATTGTGGGAACTAAAAATTAATAAACATTAAATACAATGCTTCAACTACTTAGAGAATAGGATATTTTAAGATTTCAGTGAATAATCCAAAAATAATCAGAATGACACACAAATGTTATCATCATATTATATGTATGTAGCTATCTGACTGAATTGATCACCATGGCTGTTAAAAACTGGTTGTTGTTTGAACAAAATATTAAAACAGGCTATTTCTTTAACTTACAAAAACCTTGCTGCTACAGGCTGGCTGTAATTTTTTTTCTAAAAATCAGTCTCTTTAGCTTGGCTCTGCTACACTCGCTTTCGTCAAATAAATGTCATTAGTTATAGTTGATAGTTATTGCCAACTATTTACAATGGTTTATCACATCACTCGCAACCGATCACAAGGGAGAGCAGCGGAGGCCTTCGGAGTCAGCAATACTTTAGCCAATATGGTCCAGCAACCTACTTACTTTCCTCGGATCCCAACACACAGCTCAAATCCCTTGGATCACTACCTCCTGCGCAATGCAACCCGAAGTCACACAGTGATCACACCCACGTATCGTTTGGCACAGCAACTCCGCGAACCAGGACAAAATGCGGGATTACTTTTCCTCATTTCCATGGGCGTCTATCTGCTTTTCTCATCCTGACCCCTCTGATAGCTCATAACCTCACCGAAATCATCCAAGCTGACATGGAATTATATATTCCACGTACACAGAAAACCTCTTCAGCCACTCAAAAGCCCTGGTTCTCTAAATCATGTGACAAGGCCAGACTTGAAAAGGCTCAAAAAACGCTTCTACACAATCCCAGTCAAGAAGACCGTCAAGCATTTAACGACGCAAGAAACCGCTATGTCTGCATTCTTTCTGAGGCAAAAAACTCGTTTAATAACCACATCGAAAACAAAGTGTTCTCAAGCTCCAATGACAGCAAACCCTTCTGGACTCTGGCTAAATATATTGGGAATAATTTCTGTAAGAGCACGTTCCCACCTCTTGTTTCAGGGGATGAAATTGTTTCTACCGCCCTGGGCAAGGCTGAACTTTTTGCCTCGTTGTTCGCCCGTCATTCTACTCTCAACCCACCTCCAAATGTTCAACCACCAACAGTCCCTAATGTCGCGCATAAAATGACGGATATCATCTTCAAAACTAAAAAGGTACGAAAGATGCTCTCTACTCTTAATACCAGGAAAGCCTCTGGCCTTGACGAGATCCCAGCAATTGTTCTCAAAAATGCACACCAGAACTTGCTCCTATCCTGACTCGCCTGTTTCAGACATCTTGCAATAGAGGCATATTCCCTAGTAACTGGAAAACTGCTCGAGTACAACCCGTCCCCAAGAAAGGACCCAAAGTGCTCCCTAGCAACTACATGCCTATTTCTCCCCTTTCAGTCGTCTCTAAAGTGATGGAAAAGTATATAAACACCGAATTACTAAAATTTCTTGAAAAACACAGTCTAATCTACGACAGGCAGTATGGATTCCGTCAGCGCAGATCAACTGCCGACCTCCTTTCCTTTGTCACCCATTCTTGGAACAAATCTATGGAACTACACGGTGAATCCCAGATTGTCGCTCTAGACATATCCAAAGCATTCAACCAGGTCTGGCATGCAGCACTGCTTAATAAATTTCCGGCCTATGGCCTACCACCAAAACTCTGTACCTGCAACACAAATTTCCTCTCCAACCAGAGCATTTCTGTTGTCGTGGATGGCTATTCCACTAAACTGTATCCAATTAATGCAGGAGTCCCTCAAGGTTCAGCTTTAGCCGCTACTTTGTTTATACTCAACATCCATGACCTCTCTAGGACATCCAACCCAGTTCACGGACGACAGCACCCTCCACTTAAACATACACTATTCTAAGCCTGTCTCTTTAGCCCAATTAGATGAGGATCACAGACTCATGGCGGGTTCTGTCTCTGTGGATCTCCAAAAAATATTAGACTGAGTAAGTAGAAATCTTGTACAATTCAATTCCACCAAATCTCAGTCTTGCTTTCTATCTCATAATAGATACACCAGCCCTAGACCCATCACAATGAATAACCAAGTTATTCCAAGTAATCAGTCCTTTTCACTTTTTGGAATTTCTGTGGATCTAAATCTCAATTGGCACTAACATGTCACATCAGTTGCAGAAGCGGCTTCTAAAAAATTAGGTTTCCTCTTCCGGGCTCGCAAATACTTTTCACCAGCTAATCTAGATACCTTATATACTTCACAAATAAGGCCAGACCTCGAATACTGCTCCCGCATCTGGGGTGCCGCTGCCGCTTCTACACTCGCTATCCTGAGCTTCATTCAGAATACGTCTCATAGGTAACTCTACCCTCATCCAAAGGCTGCTATCCCTTGCGCACCGACGTGCCGTTAGTGACCTCTGTCTTTTTTATAGATATCTGCACGGGCACTGCTCAGAGGAGCTTTCTTCCATAGTTCCTCCACCGGCTGCCCCCAACAGATCTACCACAGAGCGAATGCACCATTTTACTGTCCAGGTCACCAGCCATAGTACATCTTGTTATTCCTGCTATTTTTTCCCGAGGACTCCCAAGTAGTGGAATTCCTTGCCGGCACATGTTTTTCTTCTCCTCCGAACCTCCAAACCTTCAAGTCCAGAATTAACAAGTTGTCTCTTTCGTCCTTGTCAACACCCACGGTATGGTATTATTTAGGCTGTAAGCCCTCGTGGTGTGTTGTTGCCATAATAAAAAAATAATATTACCAGTCTGTTTGCAAACCATAAACCAGTTTAAATAAACACCAGCCTGAAAAATATCCTTTTGTAAAAATACCAGTCCGAAAATACCAATCTGTAAAGATACCAGTCTAAGAAATACTAGTCTGTTAGATACCAGTCTGAAAAACCCTGTAAAAGAGTCAAAAACTAACATTGGATGCTATGAATAAACACTGTATATTGAGGGGTATTATGGAAATTAAACTTATCCTATGTACACACATCCAGGCCTTTTATTACTTAAAGGTGGTGCCTTGTAATTAATCTAATAATTCCCACTAAAATGGTGTATTGTACAACGCCTAGGGTACAAATATTTAACAAGGAACTTGATAAGATCCAGCAACTGCTGCAGGTATTACAACCTATATTTTCCAAGTTCCTTTGTTCATTATCTGTTTTTCAATGTATCAATTTTTATTTCATTTCAAGATAACAAATTTGGAAGTAAGGATATAAGAAGTATGCTGATAAAGATAAAGCTGATAAGAACAGGAAGTTGGAAATATTTCGGTAAGCACAAAAGTTCACGTTCTTTATCTACTATTTTCTTATAGCCTGTTTTTAAATTTATTGCTATAACTATATTTATAGTCGGTGTCACCTTTTATTTAATTAATAAATAATATTAAAGTTAATGTCTGAGCAATAATTTCAAAAAGTTTGCAGGTGATATTTATAACCGTCACATAGTTGTGTCAGCGTATACGTTCAACAATCCTCCCATCAGTTTTTGCTGGAATGTAATAGTTGCCGATTTGTCAAAGCGGAATAACAAACAAACGTCACAAAATGCTGTCAACATTGCGTTCATCAGTCTCTAACCGCTGAAACATATCGGTAGTCAACAGATGAGAGCTTAAACTTAGCTGTTGGCTCCTGGTGAACTCAGCCAATTAAATGGGAAAAGCTTCTCTGTAGACAGAAAGTCATAATTGCGACATCGCCTCAAGACTGTGATGATGATCAGAGTATATTTCATTGATCAAAATTCCACTGAATAGCAATACAAGCAAGTTTTAAAAACTTGTGCCCTATTTTCACATGATTTACAAAATGTTCTTATCTTTCGCTTCGAGCTAAGAAACTAGAACCATCTGTATTGAAACTGCTTACGGAGAAATAAATTATTGGGGGACATCTTATAAAGTTAGTTCTGTTTAAATTAATCACCTTTGTTTTGCCTAAGTAGACCCGAAATCTACTAATTTACTGACAACTTTAATGGAATGGGATTCACCATTTAGCCTGTCTTCAAGTGAAGTGTAAATTCATTATGAAACACATCAGAAGTTTCAAGATCGTTTTGACCTAGTTTAGGATCACAGCTAATGAGATGTTTTGAATGTGATGAATGCCCTGAACATTTGCGCGGATCTACCAGATAATGTCCGTAAAACCTAAACTCAAAGAAAACTTCCAGTTGTATTTGTTATCTGGCGCGTAGAACCGACTAACAACCTAAACAGAATTGTGGAATGTTATTTCGGCGGTTTTCCCTTATGTTAGCCATGAGGAAGAGCTGTTACATTAGTTGTCTTTAGTTTATCACAACGTAAAACAATGAGTTTAATTTAGCAAACCACTTGTCAGTTACAATAATAAAAACAGAATATTGTTACAATCTCTGTTCGTTCACTGATAACACATGTTTCAAACTCTCCATTTTATAATTACCAACATTTAACAGTCAAACTAATTCATTTATCTATTGACAAGTCCAATAACATTACTAATTTACTATCAGTTGATTTTTTGTTTCTATTCGCCTCACCGAATACACCAAACGGTTCACGTTTGTGCTGCTCGCTTATTTATAGATCTGTATAGACGTTCTAGATCTTACAACATTTTTACGTTTGTTACTTCTCGTTTTCTTTGGACTGTTGTTTCTCGAATTGTCATTCTAGAGTATTCTGCCCTTATCGACACAATATACGAGCTCCCTATGATTACAGAGGTAAAACGCTTCATAAACTGCTACTTGGATAGACTAATTATTTTTCCATAGAGAAAGAATATTACAAATGTAACACTGCCCCCGTCCTTAAATTCGATCGTTCTTGTCAAATTATGACACTTTGTGATAGGGCGGGACTCTGTGAGGGTAAACGGCCTTTATCCTTCTCTTCGCGCTTCTTTAGAGGTGATAGATAACGTCATTGATTACCTTGTACGGACCTTCCCACAGTTTATGTAGTTTTGGTTATCTTCCATTACCTTGCACTGGAGTATAAAACCACACCAGATCGATTTCTTTAAAATAAACCAAGCACACAACATAGCAAGTCTTCATGCCGTCGCCTTCTACTTGTACATGTCTCTTCGAAGCTAAATAAATTGATTTCCTACTTTTCACGAGATCCTAATTCTCTTCAAGCAGATATTCATGCTGCACTGGTTCTTTCTCCTGCTTGCTTTGTCTTGGCGCTCCTATTTGAAGCAAAATTTTCGTAGGCTCTGCATTACTCGTCTACATTTGCTCTTCAGCTTTGTGTTATTTTTTTCATGTAAGCACATGTACTTTAACGTCAGTTTCACTAAATACATAAATTCAACGATTACCAGCCGCAGTTACTCTGTATACTCTTTACTTTAGAGTCCAAAGTTTAGTCTTTACGTGTGCCACTGATCAAATAAAGCAAGGTATCTCTTAACGATTTTCTATGTGGTGAAGGCTTTGTCTGCTCCACTATCTTACTTAGGAGCTGGAAAAGCACATATTTATATATTTTCCTCTCATATAGAACCTGCGAACCCGTACGTGATTTTGTGACTCTTGCTTTGCCGTTTTAAACCCTAAAAAATGTACCAAATATCGTTTGGGGCTTTGTGCTTGCCGTTGTAAGGGCTAGTTGGGTGTCGATAATCTTGATGTAACCAATAAACGTTTGCGCAGAAAATTAGTTTAAAAAAATCTCCGAAAATAAGAGACTAATCGTGCAGTCTGGCAACGCTGGCTTAGAATTGTTGTGGTCCCTTATTCGAAATCTGCATACGATTCTTTAACTACTGAGCTTAATGCAATTGTTAAAAACGCTGGTCGCGAAAGCTTATTTCTAGATTATGACTCATGCTGTCAAAACTGCTCTGTTTTTTCCTGAAAATACGGTGAAGCACAACATAAGCGTATTTTCTGTAAGCTACAATTGAATAAATTTTTTGTTGCCGATCGCCTCAACCATGTGCCGAGGCAGCGGCTTTGGACTGACGTGGATTAGTTTCCCATAAGACTGAGTCATCAAATATAGAAGCATTAATTCTTACGATGGGCGTACCCATGACTCTAACTTTTCTCCTGTCGTAGCTGATGCATACCCTGGCAGGGGATTGCATTTTTAGTAAATTTTCGTAGAAAAGTAAATATGTAAGGACATGAACTCTCAGGCCTCAACCTGCGTACTCCTTAGAGCGGTGGACAAAGGTGGGTTGGGTTGTTATAGCTCGACTACGGAGCCTCAGTCTGCCTACTCCCCAAATCACGGCAGATATCGTCTCTAAGGTCTCAGTGTCTTCAACCCTAGGCCTAAGAGAGATCTGGCAGCTCGTTGCAAGTCTTGTATTGTATGTATCGTTTCGTCTACCTGCTTCGTTATCAGTGAAATTAGTCGAGTCACGGTCAATCAAGTCAGGGGTTTTCGACATGGTACTTTTAAATGATTTAAGGGGATTGTAGGTATTTGTTGAGTCAGGGGCTCTCCTCACGGTACTTAAAGGAGTAAGAGGATTACAGGTCTTCGTTGAGTCAGGTAATGGGGAAATAAAATTGTCTATAAAATTTATTGTCTTTTTGTGTGTTTGTAATGAAGATATAATAGGTTTTTAAATAATTGAAAGACGAAGACCATCATACCTCTTATTTAAACAATCGGGACGTTTTTTGATCTCGATTGCTTGGCGGATAATTCTGCTTTTGAGGTTTTAAACCGGGGCTATTGTTTTACCATTGTCGAAGTCTATTTTGTGTCCTGTATGAATATGATGCATGGCCAGCGCCGATGAGGGGTCGGATTTTCTAACTGCGAGGGTCTGTTCATATAGTCTATTGTGAATGCGTCTATTTGTTTGTCCTACGTAAGTTCGGGGACAGTCGCAGCAAAGAATTTCGTAAACTCCGTGGGATTCGTTTGGAATCGTATCCTTGGGAGTTTTTGTCATATTTGACAGTTTTTGCTCTGTTGTGAATGTGGTTTTCATATTATGGGTTCTAAAAATTCGTCTGATTTTGTCCGTGACACCCTTAATGTATGGTAAAAACGCTGTGTGTTGTTGTGTGGATTCTGTATGTTCTTGTTAGGGTGTAGTGGTTTGTTATTGTGCGTTTCTAATGTTTCGTAGTATGTGATTGTTGTCGTATCTGTTTTCTAGCAATGTCTTAAAGAATGTATTTCTATCTATTTATTGTTGTTGTCCGTTAGTCTAAGGGAGCGTGTTACTAGTGTTCGAACCACGGAATTTAGTTGCGATGCGCGATGGTGAGATTAGGCGTTAAGATAATGATTAGTGTGGGCCGGCTTTCGGTAGATAGTGTAAGAAAATCCTGTGACTGTGTTTTTAGTGATGCGTACATCTAAGAAAGGCAAAGGAAAATTATTTTCTATTTCCATGGTGAACTGGATTTGGGGGTTAATGTTATTTAGGTAAGAAAGGAATTCGTTTAGACAGTTTTTATCGTGTGGCCAGACAGCGAAAATCTCGTCAAAATATCTTAACCAGCTGGTTGATTTAAGTTGGGGTGAATTGCGGGCTTGTGTCTCCAAGTTTTCTATGAAAATGTGAACCCATTGGAGCACCTCGAACTTGTTTGTAAAATTTGTTTTGAAAAAGGAAACACGTGTTGGATGTGCAGTGTTCTAGAAGAGCTAAGATCTCGTGGGAAATATTGTCTTTATTTTTGAGAATGTCAGGGGCTTTAGATAGAGGTATGTTAGTGAATAAGGAAACTATATTAAAGCTAACTAGGATGTCGTTTTTAGAAACAGTAGTGTTTTGAATGTCAATGAAATGGGTGGACTTTTCGACATAGGATGCAGCGTTTTCTACTAATGGTTGGAGAGTTTTGGCTAGATGTTTTTGTGAGGGTAAACGGTGGGCACTTAAGATAGGGCGAGGGGGAACATATATATATATATATATATATATATATATATATATATATATATATATATATATATATATATATATATATATATATATATATATATATATATATATATATATATATATATATATATATATATATATATATATATATATATATATATATATATATATATATATATATATATATATATATATATATATATATATATATATATATATATATATATATATATATATATGACACCGATAACTCAAAAAATAATAGGCCGATTTTGACAAAAGTACCGTCCCTTTGTAAGTGGCTTGAATAAGTTTGTTACCCAGGGAAATCGAACCGTAATCTCTCTCTTTCCATGGGAAAGCTTGAATTTGAGTCAGCCTGTATAGGTCTAAAAGTCCTGGTGTCCATATAGGTATTCTGATGGAATCTTGAATATTCGACGATACCAAATAACCTGGCATCCTTAGCTACACTGTTGAATGCGCCAAGCCGAACATATATCAAAACACAAGCTACAGAGTACGCGTGTCTTGCAGAACGTTAACCTCAATTTACGATAATACAATATAAATATTCTTGGTAAAACTCAAAGAAGTTCTTACCTTTCCGCAAGCAGGAATACATTTACTTTTAAATAGGTAACTTTGTAAATTCTATTAAGAGACAACATAAATTTAATTTGCGAGGATACGCAATTCAAAAGCAAAAGCTAAGAAATGCTAATGTACACCACTCCCTTTGTTAACACCATATAATAAAGTTTTCTTTGCATTACAATGCAGACATTCAAACAATTCCATTGTATAAACTTTCCTTTCGGAGTTAGAAGTAAACACAAGGCGCTTATTACATACTTTTGTGCTTCTTATGGTGATTTACTTTTCATATAACCTTGATTTTATAAATTCTGTCACCCCATTGTTTTGGTTGCGAATTTTTATTAAAACAATTCATAATCGCCAAGTATTTCATAATCGTCATCATCACAGTTTATAGGCCATGTCACCTTGCAAATGCGACCATGGCTCACTGTATCCAGCAGTAGTTTTAGTGAATTTTCTTTAAGAAATTAAAAAAATCACTAATGAGGAGACCCCGGCTTTTGAATTTTGAAAATGAGCGTGAACTAGGCCGCAAGAACCCATATCCAGGGCCAGTTATATATATATATATATATATATATATATATATATATATATATATATATATATATATATATATATATATATATATATATATATATATATATATATTGAAACTGACCGTGTATATGGGTTCTAGGGGGCCTAGTTCAGGCTGATTTTCAAAATTCAAAGGCCGGCATTTCCTCACAGCGACAACTCAAATAAAGAAAGGGCCAATTTAATGAAACATTCTGAGTACCTTCCTTTTGTAAGTGGCTTGGATAACTACGTTAGCTAGGTAAATCGGTCCAGGTTTACCCAGAACATTTTGTGTTTTCTTTCGAAAAAAAAAATTATATCCCCGCAAACAACAAAGTAAGGGCAACCACATCTGGTACGCGTGTCTGTACTATAAAGAGTGAACCACCAAAATTTAAGTCTGTAAGTTTAAAGATAGAAATGTTTTGGGCATTTAGAGAAAACAAATTTGGGTTTTCCTAAAAAGGTCAAAGTCGCGATTTGAAACGTCAAAATTGGCAACATGCTGGCAAAGAACCCGAAACAAATACGGATTATGTAAAGAAAATGTCGCAAGAAGAGTGTCCTGAAACCATTAAGTTTCAGCTTTAACCGCCATTGTCCTTCATTTTACTAAAATATTTTCAGAAATTTCATTTCAAATAGACCCTTTCTCTGATACTTTGGCGCTAGTTTTAGTCAAGTTTGTGGTTTAACGGTCTTTAATTTTTAGCTAACTTTCATAGAAACAATTCGTTAATGAGGACACCGTGACTTTTGAATTTTGAAAATATTTCTTCAAATGAGCGCAAACTAGGCACCTTAGAGTCCATACCCGGGTTTAATCTCAGCTTAAGTGAATTTTCTTAGAAAAAATTCACTAATGGCGCGATTACGACATTTGAATTTTGATAAATTTTCATCAAATGAGCGCGAACTAGGACCCCTAGAGCCCATGTCCTGGGTCAGTTTCAATTTTATATATATATATATATATATATATATATATATATATATATATATATATATATATATATATATATATATATATATATATATATATATATATATATATATATATATATATATATATGTATGTATCACACCGATAACTCAAAAAATAATGGGCTGATTTTGATCAAATTTGGTGAGTACCTTTCTTTTGTAAGTGGCTTGGATAAGTTTGTGAGCCAGGAAATTGGGCCCAGGTTTTCTCGGAAAATTTTGCGTTTTTTTTTTCGGAAAAAAATTATAGCTCCGGAAATAATAAAGCTACGACAAGCAAATTTGGTCCACAGGTTTATGACATTAAAGGAAAACTATACACCGAAGGTTTCTATATTACAGGAAAAAAATATTTGGTGTCGTTGGTGATACCTGCACCAGTTATTTCGATAAAATATGGTACATTGTTTCTACTATCTAGGTTATACCGGTAACCAGATTGATGCCTTGCATTAGATACATATTTGCTATTAATTTTTTTAAATGAAAATCACTTCCATAACGCACTTGCTGCGTCCAGACTTTTTATTACATTATAACTTCTGCACTTCATCAATTATAACTACGTTCTTCAAATGTTGTTTAGTCTGCCCCTATTTGCGAAACTTCGTAGAAAAAAGTCGCCCAGGAGATCGCGACTTTTTTGACATAATTAGGACTTCTGGAAAACATTTTCTGGGTATTGGGGCCAGTTTTAATTTATATATATATATATATATATATATATATATATATATATATATATATATATATATATATATATATATATATATATATATATATATATATATATATTGGGTGTCCCAGTTTTCCTGTTCCAACCGGATATCTCGACTGGCTGGTTGTTGAAGTCACTCCAAAAATATTGAGCCTTACATACTTTGTCAATTGCTGCGAAAATACACCTATAAAGTAATACGGCTATGGTAGCCAGCCTTCCAACACTAAGTGAGTGGTGTTATCTTTCTTTTCATAAGATAATAGTTGTTAAGAAGAAGAATAGGAAGCTTTCCGGAAGCAAGACATGTGCAAGAAACCAACCCCCTTTCCAAGAATGAGGACGTTCTTTAAACTGGCAATGAAGGAGATAAGTCATTAGTCCGGTCAATTTAGACATTCGAAGGTGCATAAAATTCCAACAAGCTGAAAATCAGTGAAATTGTTCAAAACATAATTATAAATATAATTTAAAAGTTCCCCATCATTCCCGTGTATGGAAATTTTTTTTATTCAAGGTCAAAGGTAAAAAAAATGAGTTTTTCGCGATTTTCAGCAAAACGGTAAGTTTTATCATAAAAGTACCTCAGACAAAAATATCATCATAAAATTATCTATAAAAAATATATCAATACTTTTTTTTCCTACGAGCCACCGTTTCTGAGATAAAACGATTCAAAAAGTTGTAAAAGTTGTCATAATATGCACACGTTTCCACGCCACCTATGAGGTAGTGTACTTAGCGCGTTTTTTTTAACGTGGTTTCCCCAGTAGGCCTACTCCACGGGTCAGTTCTGATCCTGTTTAATTTGAAACTATTGCAAAATAACGGAAATTTTCAAATATTGGAAAAGATAAAGGCGATGTAAATTTAAAAAAAAGTGGTGAAGTTCATTCGCCTGATTCGTAACTTTCAAATTCTTGTTCTTCTTCTTGATCTTCTTCTTGTTCTTGTTCTTCTTCTTCTCCTGCTTCTTCTTCATCTTCATTTTGGATGTAAGTAAATTGCGTCAATAGCGATGTATCGCATGACACTTCGTTGGAATCAAACGAATCCTCCACTGTTGGTGATTCAACATTAGAGCACGACCGGCCTTGACAATTTGTGCATGCCAGAGAACAATACAGTCCGACTTTTTAGCAACCACATTTAGCACTGCATCCCTTTTTGCAGTGGCAAAAAATTGTGTTCAGCAGTTTTTCCGGCGCAGGTGGGAGTAAAGTTTGAACTGGCTCTAATATATTGTTGACCAACTTCCAACCCCAGTCTGTAGGGTCTAGCTGATAACCAAGCCACACTTGAACTTGGTAATATACCCGAAAAAGATGTTGATGAGCAGCAACTGAGGTTGGAGGAAGACAAGCTAATTGAACTTGTTTTTTATTTTTAGTATTTTTAACGAAACATGCATAGCTTATGCATAGCTTATGTATATTTTATATTTTAAGTATAAGTTACAATGACCAATAGAAAAATATTTCAACATATATAACAACTCTAGAGATGTATATACGTGGCGTACTCATGCATATTATGATAACAACTTTTACAACTTTTTGAATCGTTTTATCTCAGAAACGGTGGCTCGTAGGAAAAAAGTATTGATACATTTTTTATAGATAACTTTATGGTCTATAATTTTTGTCTGAAGTACTTTTATGCTGAAAATCTCGAAAAACTCATTTTTTTGACCTTTGACCTTGAATAAAAAAATTTTCATACACGGGAATGATGGGGAACCTTTAAATTATATTTATAATTATGTTTTGAACAATTTACTGATTTTCAGCTTGTTGGGACTTTATGCACCTTCACTCTCATTTTTTGGTCTAGATTGACCAGACTACATCGTCAACTTCCATCATCTGGAAGAAGTTGACCTACGACCTATGGCGTGATCTGTCTTTCATATAAAAACATTGCATTGAAAATATTGTGTTATTTTACATTTTATTTAATTATGCTTGTTATGCATTTCCTTTCTGAATGTCAAAGCAAGTATTGCAGACAATTAGGTTGGTTTTAGACGTACTTGCTCTAACATCGTTGTTCATAACTAGTGTACTTGTACCTTTCTCATTTAATAAATTTGTACTTTTTAGCCAAATTAATTTTTATTTTTGGCTGGCTTTAAATCAAGTTACTTAACCATATATCGTTAGAAATTTGAACAAAAATGTTTCGATGAATAGGGTAGGTCCGGTTAGTAGATGTACTATGTTGATTCTAGCCCCAAAACCCATGTTATATCTTATGGAGGTTCATTTTGCAAAAAGTTGCCCCCACCTGTAAGCTGCGCATGTGCAAGGTCAAAACACTTCAGTTTACATATAGACTGTTATCATCAATGCAACTGCAAAGTCTGCAACAGCTCTTGAGCTAAACAGACCAGATGATCTGTTCAGTTTGGCTCTAGTGCAGGTCTGTGTGGGTTAAGAGCTGTTGCAAACCTCGCAGTTGCATTGATGATAACAGTCTGTATGTAAACTGAAGTGTTCTGACCTTGCGCATCCGCAGCTTACAGCTGGGCACAACTTTTTGCATAATGAGCCTCCACAAGAAATAACATGGGTTTTTGGGCTAGAATCGACGTGGTATATCTACTGCGATTATATGTAGACCAATCTTCGAACTGTTATCTTAATAACCAGTGTGCCCTGGAAGGAACAATTGATAACGAAACAGAGTATTACAAAAGCCAGTATATAATTTTAATTACAGGGATTTAAGAATCGATAGTGGAGGTTTGTCTGTATACCTTCATAGAGGACGCTGTTCGCAACTGCTTGGTAACTAACATATAAATAGTAGTTCTAGTTTTTATTCGCTTAGTTTAGTCATTCCTCTGATGACGCTAACTTTGTTAGCGAAACAATCGTCAGGTCTAAAAACTATATTGTGATGAACTGAGCTCTCCAAATTGTACTTATTGCAGGTTCCAATCTTCACTCATTAAACCTTATGATATACCGTATCGTATAATCAGCTATCTACCAAATGGCATCAAATTAGACCTAGGTTGCCATTTATAAAAATTCAAGATGGCGGCCTCTGAGAAATACGTCTTACAAAACAAATGAGACTCATATCAAAACATGGGTGTTTAAATATAATTTAACCCCACCAGATGTCAAACCGTTTTTGCGCGATCTCATTTGGAGCAATACTTTTGACTCACCTATATATATATATATATATATATATATATATATATATATATATATATATATATATATATATATATATATATATAATTGTTATTATCATTATTCCATATATGCGGGACCCTATGCAAGTACGCATTCTCCTGCAGATAAAGCCGTGGAGTAAAATTAAGGCAGAACCTTAAGAGATCAAAGCATGTCTAACATATTATGTGACATAAGAGTAGAGTACAGGACTGAAGTAGTTACTCCAGGGAATCCTATTGTCTGCGAAAATACATTACGAGCTCTGATAAGAGATTTTACAAAGAATTAGAGACTTAGTGGATGTGAAGTCAAAGGCTTTTAGAAATCCATTGTGTTAACTTTTTGTTACAGTCTTCTGAAAATCTTCTTTAGACAAACTCAACTAACAAAGTTATTCCTGTAATCTCCTCCTCGAAGAAACTTATCTCTCAAAGCTTTGTATTTTTTTCAGTATTGATAGAGTTTGCTAAACTATTAATTTGGTAGTAAAGTTTTCTCTGTATCAAAGGCGAATTTGTTAGCAAGACACCCAAGATTTATCAGAAACTTGGATGTTTATTATTGTTATTTGGTTCTAAAACCCCAAACCTTTACATACACAAACATTGAATTAATTCTGTTAATATTCAAAATTTCGGGACGCGGTAAATATGTTATGGTAGTGGATGTTCATATGAATAATATATTATTGATTTAGTCTTATATTAAAAGTTATAAAAAGTCACATTAAATTTAATTCATGTAACTATGAACAGTAAAAGATAAGCTAAAAAAGTCTGGACGCAGCAAGTGCGTTATGGTAGTGAATTTTCGTAGAGATGATCTGACACAAAATATTTTATTATAACTTTTTTTTCTTGTAACATAGAAATCTAAATTTTGGTGTATAGTTTACTTTTTATATCGTAAACCTACCTACCAAATTTGGTTATCATAGATTTTTTTATTTTTTAAGATAAAAATTTTTTTCAAATGAAAACTCAAAATTTACTCGGAAAACCTCGTCTAATTTTTCTGATTAACGAACTAATCAAAGCTATTTACAAAAGGAAGGCACATGCCAAATTTGATTAAAATCAGCCCATTATTCTTTGAGATAATTTTTTTTTTTTCAAATGAGAACTCAAAATTTTTTCGGAAAACCTCTGACTAACAAACTTGTCAAAGCCATTTACAAAAGGAAGGTACATGCCAAATTTTATTAAAATCGGCCCATTATTTTTTGAGATAAGAATTTTTTTTGAATGAAAACTCAAAATTTTCCCGGAAAACCTCGTCCGATTTTCTTGACTAACGAACTTATCCAAGCTATTTACAAAAGAAAGGTACATGCCAAATTTTATCAAAATCGGCCCATCATTTTTTGAGTTATCGGTGTGATACATATATATATATATATATATATATATATATATATATATATATATATATATATATATATATATATATATATATATATATATATATATATATATATATATATATATATATATATATATATATATATATATATATAAACATATAAAGATTGAAACTCACCACGGATATGGGTTCTAGGGGTCCTAGTTCGCGCTCATTTGCAAAAAATTTTTCAAAATTCAAAAGTCGGGATATCCCCATTAGAAAATTTTTTCTACGAAAATTCACTAAAATGGCAAACAAAAGCATGATCTTTAACATAAATACTTATAATCAGTTGTAAACAAGACTAAGTGAGTGGTAGACACGAAGCAACGTGCCGCCACCTAGTTGCGGAACCAAGTAATATGTTTTCACGCCAACTCCAAATAACACAAAGTGTTAAAAAATAAGGACTGTATACAACTAAATAACAATTTAGAAAATTATCAGCCCTGGTCCATTTCTACCTTAATATAGGGACAAAATATGTAAGGTTAGATGTAAAACAAGAGTAAAAATAATAATAATAAACAGGAAATATACTCAACAAAAAAATATACTAGAAAGCTTAACGTAACAAAAAAAAATACATTAAACATTAAAATGCACATTCAGTATCATTTTCAACTAAGGTTATAAAAATATTTATTAATTCAAAGTGGGGGGCCTAATTTAAGGTATTGTTTTTTTACCATACATTTTTTATTTTATTTATTTCAACAACACACCACGAGGGATTGCAGCCTAAATACTATCGTACCGTGGGTGTCGACAAGGAGGAAGGAGGCAACTTGTTAATTCTGGACTTGAAGGTTTGAAGGTTCGGGGGAGAAGGAAAAACATGTGCCGGCAAGGAATTCCACAACTTGGAAGTCCTCGGGACAAAAGAGCGGGCATAACAAGATGTTCTATGTCTGGTGGCCTGGAGAGTAAAAGGGTCCATTCGCTCTGTTCCCCTGGTAGATCTGTTGGGGACAGCAGGTGGAGGAACTATGGAAGAAAGCTCGTCTAACCAGTGCCCGTGCAGATATCTATAAAAGAGAGAGATAGGTCACCAACAGAACGTCGATGGGCAAGGGATGGCAGCCTTTGGGTGAGGGTGGGGTCACCGATTAGACGTATAGCTCTCTTCTGAATGGAGTCCAGGATAGCGAGTGTAGAAGCGGCAGCAGCACCCCAGATGTGGGAGCAGTATTCGAGGTTTGGTCTTATCTGTGAAGTATATAAGGTATAGAGATTAGCTGGCGAAAAGTATTTGCGATCCCGGAAGAGGAAACCTAATTTCTTAGCAGCCGCTTCTGCAATTGATGTGACATGTTGGTGCCAATTGAGATTTCGATCCACAGAAATGCCAACAAGTGAAAAGGACTCATTACTTTGAATAACTTGGTTGTTTATTGTGATGGGTCTAGGGCTGGTGTATCTCTTATGAGAAAGAAAGCAAGACTGTGATTTGGTGTGGTTGAATTGTACCAGATTTCTACTTCCCCAGTCTAATATTTTTTTGAGATCCACGGAGATAGAACCCTCCATGAGTCTGCGATCCTCATCTAATTGGGCTAAAGAGACAGGCTTAGAATATTGTATATTTGAGTGGAGGATGCTGTCGTCCGCGTAACTGTGTTGGATGTGCTAGAGAGGAGGTCATTGATGTGGAGAAGAAACAAAGTAGGGGCTAATGGTGAACCTTGAGGAACTCCTGCATTAATTGGATACAGTTTAGAGGAATGGCCATCCACGACAACAGAAATGCTCCGGTTGGAGGGGAAATTTGCTGCTCACGTACAGAGTTTTGGTGGTAGGCCATGGGCCGGTAGTTTAGTAAGCAGCGCTGCGTGCCAGACCTAGTCGAATGCTTTGGATATGTCTAGAGCGACAATCTGGGATTCACCATGTAATTCCATAGACTTGTTCCAAGAATAGGTGACAAAGGAAAGGAGGTCGGCAGTTGATCTGCGCTGACGGAATCCATACTGCCTGTCGTGGATTAGACTATGTTTCTTAAGAAATTTTAGTAATTCGGTGTTTATATACTTTTCGATCACTTTAAAGACGACTGAAAGGAGAGAAATAGGTCTGTAGTTGCTAGGAAGCACTTTGGATCCTTTCTTGGGGACGGGTTGTACTCGAGCAGTTTTCCAGTTACTAGGGAATATGCCTCTATTGTAAGATGTCTGAAACAGACGAGTCAGGACAGGAGCAAGTTCTGGTGTGCATTTTTTGAGAACAATTGCTGGGATCTCGTCAAGGCCAGAGGCTTTTCTGGTATTAAGAGAAGAGAGCATCTTTCGTACGTTTTTAGTTTTGAAAATGATATCCGTCATTTTATGCGAGACATTGGGGACTGTTGGTGGTTGAACATTTGTAGGTAAGTTGAGAGTAGAATTGCCGGCGAACAACGAGGCAAAAAGTTTAGCCTTGCCCAGGGCGGTAGAAACAATTTCATCCCCTGAGACAAGAGGTGGGAACGTGCTCTTGCAGAAATTACTCCCAATAGATTTAGCAAGAGTTCAGAAGGATTTGCTGCCGCTGGAGCTTAAGAGGACTTTGTTTTTGATGTGGTTATTAAACTAGTTTTTTGCCTCAGAAAGAACGCGGTTTCTTGCGTCGTTAAATGCTTGACGGTTTTCTTGACTGGGATTGTGTAGAAGCGTATTGTGAGCTTTGACCTTTTCAAGTCTGGCCTTGTTACAGGATTTAGAGAACCAGGGCTTTTGAGTGGCTGCAGAGGTTTCCTGTGTACGTGGAATAAATAATTCCATGCCAGCTTGGATAATTTCGGTGACGTTTTGTGAGATATCAGAGGGGTCAGGATGAGAGAAGCAGACAGACGCCCATGGAAATGAGGAAAAATAATCTCGCATTTCGTCCCAGTTCGCGTAGTTGTAGTGCCAAACGAAACGAAGGTGTGATGAATGTGTGACCTCGGTTTGCATTGCGCAGGAAGCAGTGACCATCCTGCTTACCCTACATATCCAATTAGAATAATTATACAAAACTTATTTTATAAATCTGCGAAGTGTTCTTTTATAATATACAACTGAGCACGCTCAACTGCACTACTGTTTTTTCGTTCAGCAAGTGTTGGACTGTAAAATACAAAAGATTTTGTTATCCACACAAAATATTTTGGGTTTAACCATTTCTCTAGTCACCAGTGGCACCCAACTTTTTTGCCTATAACTTTAACTTAGAAATCCATATTTTGGTACATAGTATACCTTTTATAATATAAACCTCTGTACCAAATCTGTTTGTCATATCTATGGTATTTCTGGAGATACAAAAAGTGAATGAAACCCAAAACTTCCCCAGAAAAACTGATCCGATTTTCTTGACCAACGAACCTATTTAAGACCCTTGCAAAAGGATCGCACCAATTTTCTTCGAAATCGGCCTATTATTTTTGAGTTATCGCTGTTATAGATATACCTATATATATATATATATATATATATATATATATATATATATATATATATATATATATATATATATATATATATATATATATATATATATATATATATATATATATATATATATACAGGGTGATTCATCTAACTGATTCATTAGAGGTTTATAGGAAAATAGAAGAAACATAAACCTGAAATTTTGGTTGCAGCTATAATATGATGCGATCTATTTTTCTATAATATCCTCAATGAGCTGTAACTTCCGGTTGAACCAGAAGTAACTTGAGCTTTCTTTCAAATGGAACCCTATAATATTATTGCATTCTTAAATACTACGTAAAATTCGGAAGCTGTTGCATTTTTTCCATTTTCAATTGTTTTAAGATATTTATTTTTCCAAAAATTTTTGACAGGAGTGACTAACTAAAATGTCATTATTACCAATAATTGTAATGTTGAAAAGTTTATTCTTGGTAAACACATGAACAGTGTAGCGCTCTTCCAGGAACAATTAATAGTATTCTAAAATGTCATACAGGGAGTATTTCCGTTAACTTTTTTGTCATTTTAAATGCGAATAACTTTCTTATTTCAAATCGAATGACCATAGTAATATTTTAATACCGCTCTATCTGGAAATTTATTCTCTATTGATATGTTATAGCATACCCTATGGCTAAAATAAATATTTACATTCAATTTCTCGACATTTTGACGCAAAACATCTGCATCACAAAAATAAACAAAATTAAATTTACAAAAAAAAAGAATAATAAAACTAAAGTAACAGCTCAATATGTACCCCATGTTGTTCACGACACATAAGAATGCCTCTTCGGACACCTTCAGTTGTTGACATTTGAATTTCTTATTACGACAATTGTGAAAAGGCGTGCCGTACTTTCTGCTCAAGAGATTCAGTTGAGTTACATGGTGTTTGGTACACGTTACTCTTTATAATACCCCAAAGATAGAAGTCTAGAGGTGTTAGGTCAGGTGATCTTAAAGGCTATACCCATGATCCGCATCTCCTAATCCATCTGTCATTAAACATTACACTCAGTTTTTCGGTTATAATGCTAGCACAATGTGCCGGCGCATCATCCAATTGATACCAGCAAGAAATTTTCTTGTTCAGGAACAGTCCACCAAAAAATCGCTTACTTTTAAATTCAGTACGTCTAGATATTTTACCGAAGATAGGTTCTTGTTGTAAATACAGAATGATCATTTATTGTTCATTATTAACAAAAAAAATTTAAAACTAAATTTATGTCGATGATTAGTTTCCCGAACTAATTTGAATATAATTATAATCTTATATATATATATATATATATATATATATATATATATATATATATATATATATATATATATATATATATATATTTGATCAATTTTGGTGAGTACCTTCCTTTTGCAAGTGGCGTGGGCAACTTCGTTAGCCAGTTAACTCTGCCCAGGTTTTCCCGAAAAATTTGGTGTTTTCTTTTGGAGAAACATTATATCTCCAGAGATAACACAGTAAGAGCAACCAAATTTGGCACGTGTACTTGTATTATAAATGGTGATCCATGTACAAAAATTTGGGTTTGTAGGTTGAATGACAAAAAATGTATAGGCATTTAAAGAAGAAAAAATTGGGGTTTTCCTCAAAACGTTAAAGTGCGATTTAAAACGTCAAAATTCGCAAAATTTAGGCAAAGAACTTAACACAAATGCGGATTATGTGAAGAAAATGTCGGAAGAAGAGTGTTCTGCAAACCCTTAAATTTCAGCTTCAACCGCCATTGTTCCTCATTTTACTAAAATATTTACAGAAAATTCATTTCAAATAGACCCTTTCACTGATGCTTTGGCTGTAGGTTTAGTGAACTCGATGCTGTGGCAGTAAGTTTGGTTACGTTTATGGTTTAACGGTCTATAATTTTAGCTAATTTTCGTAGAAAAAATTCGTTAACGAGAAGACCGCGACTTTTCAATATCAAAAAGATTTCTTCAAATGAGCGCAAACTAGGCCCCCTAGAATCCATATCCAGGATTACTTTCAGTTTTTGTTTGTTTGCATAAATACAAGGTGATGCGTTTGTAAGAAAACAAAATAGAGACGCAGTAAGTGCGGTTCGGTGAAGAATTTTCATTAAATCGTTCAAATTTCAATAACTCAATTTGTAAGAAAAAACAAATCGAGATGCAGTAAGTGCGTTTCGGTAACGAATTTACATTAAATCCTTCAAATTTCAATAACCCAATTTGCTATTAATTTAAGGTTTGTTGGCTAGGAAACCAGTTTTTCCGGAAACATTTTAAGCGAATTTTCGTAAATTTATGTTCATTTTCAAACAATAAGTTATTATGATAAAATATGGTACATTGTTTCTACTATATAGGCTATACCAGTAACCAGAGTTAGGCCTGCTTGCATTATTTGTTATTAAAAACATTTTTATGAAAATTCACTTCCATAACGCACTTGCTGCGTCCAGACTTTTTAATATTTTTTGTTTGTTATATATCGGACATGATATAGATACGGTTTGATGGTCGCTATTTTAAAAATATATACAATATTTTTCTTTGGTACAATTTGGTCGCTATGTACTTGGGTGCATATTTTACCGGTTTGTTCGGAATTCTTGCATATTTGGTAAGTATGGCCGTAGCGCAAGTATTTCATGCACTGCAGTACTCGATGGATGTACGGCTCTAGTATAAAATTAACACCATTACCTAGTTCACCCTCGTCGCCGAATTTAAGAAGCCTGGGATGGCATTACTCGGGATACCATAAATCATTTAATTTCAAACTTGTCCCAACGAGCTATCAAATGCATATATATATATATATATATATATATATATATATATATATATATATATATATATATATATATATATATATATATATATATATTTAAAGTAATCCTGGATATTGGTTATAGTGGTCCTAGTTCGCGCTCATTAAAACAAAATATTTTAAAAGTCGCGATTTCCCAATAATTGGTGAACTTTTTCTACGAGAATTCAGTAATAACAAAGATGGATATAGTTAATAATTAAGTCATTGTTAGCGATTCTTGTATATGGACTATCATACAATTTGACTGATTTTTCATGTGGAAATGATAACAAAAATTATGGTGCCTTGGAGAAAACTCTTGTAATTTTAAGCCAATAGACGTCTGGGTTTCTAACAACTAAGGATTCATCACAGTCTAATCAAATTGTTGTATACACGGTGTGCCAATTAAAACTCTCCACCTGGAAGATATCGGAATTCGAAAAAAGTGAAGTGCTGTTTAGTATATTGTCCATCTTTTCTATATAGTCTGTTTTGTCGAGAATGACTGTAGCGTTGCCTTTGTCTGCTGATAGGATTATAATTTCTCTGTTTCGGTTTAGGTCTCTGACTGTCGTTCGTGAGAAGAAAGGTTGGAAGGTGGAGGTTTAGCAGAACGTAATATCCTGGCAATGTCTTGTCTCGTAATTTCAGGTTCGTCAGTCGGTAAGTGTGTTTATCGCATCTTCTAGTTGAGAAATTATCTTTTCTATTGGAATGAATTTAGGGGTTGGTGCAAAGTTAAAACCTTTGGATAGGACTTTGATGGCGACGTCACTTATGTTGGAATTTGAAAAGTTGTGAACTACTATAGTAGGATTGGCATTGTGTGAGTGTTGTGTGAGAGTTTTGTTGTCTAATCCTATCAGCAGACAAAGGCAACGCTACAGTCATACTCGACAAAGCAGACTATATACAAAAGATGGACAATATACTAAACAGCACAGACTACAAACAAATCCCTAACGATCCTACGACTTATCTTGAAAAGAAAACCAAAACTATCATCAACAACTCCCAACTCAGTCCTGACCTCAAAAAACAACTAATCCCCGCGAAACATCATCTCGCATCCCTAGCAAATACGGTCTCCCGAAAATCCATAAGCCTGATATTCCCCTTCGCTCACCTACACAAAATTTGCAAAACATCTAGCCAAAACTCTCCAACCATTAGTATAAGGCGCTACATTCTATGTCAAAAACTCCACCAATTTCATTGACCTTCTTCAAAACAACACCATTTCTCAAAACGACATCTTAGTTAGCTTTGATATAGTTTCCTTATTCACTAATATACCTCTATCTGAAACCCTTGACATTCTCAAAAATAAACACAATATTTCCCACGATACCATAGTTCTTCTAGAATACTGAATATCTAACACTTATTTCCTTTTTCAAAACAAATTTTACAAACAAGTTCGAGGTGCTCGAATGGGTTCACCACTCTCTCCTGCATTGGCTAAAATTTTCATGAAAAACTTCGAGACACAGGCCCTCAATTCATCCCAACTTAAACCAACCTGTTGGTTAAGATACGTTGATGACATTTTCGCTGTGTGGCCACACGGTAAAGAATCTCTAGACGAATTCCTTTCTTACCTAAATAACATCAACCTCCAAATCCAGTTTACCATGGAAATAGAAAATATTTTTTCTTTGCCTTTCTTAGATGTACGCATCACTAAAAACCCAGTCAGAGGATTTTCTTACACTGTCTACCGAAAACCAACCCACAGTAATCGTTATCTTAACGCCCAATCTCGCCATCACACATCGCAACTAAATTCCGTGGTTCGAACACTAGTAACACGATCCCTTAAACTAACAAACAACAACAAACAGACAGAATTAATCTTTTTAAGACATACATTGGTAGAAGAAGGATACGACAACAATCACATATTACCAAACATTAGAAACGCCCAACAACAAACCACTACACTACAACAAGAACAGAGTCCACACAACAACACACAGCGTTTTTACCATACATTAAAGGTGTCACCGACAAAATCAGCTGAAATTTTACCACCCACAGTATCAAAACCGTATCACAACAGAGCAAAAACTCTCAAATCTGATAAAAACTCCCAAGGATACGATTACAAACGAATCCCACGGAGTTTACGAAATTCTTTGTTCCGACTGTTCCCGAACTTATGTAGGACAAACAAATAGACGCATCCACAATAAAATATATGAACACACCCTCACAGTTAGAAAATCCGACCCCTCATCGGCGCTGGCCATGCATCATATTCATATAGGACACAAAATAGACTTCAATAATGCCGAAACAATAACACCGGTTTACAATTTCAAAACGAGAATTATCCGCGAAGCAATCGAGATTGAAAAACGTCCCGATTGTTTAAATGAGAGAGATGATGGTCTTCGCCTTCCGACTACTTGAAAACCTATTATATCTTCTTTACAAACACATAAAAAGGAAATAAATTCCACAGACAATTTTATTGCCCCATTATCTGCCTCAACAAATGCCGGTGACCCTCTTAATCCTCCTCATCCTCTAAGTACCGTGACCAAAGCCCCCCACTTAATTCACCGTGACCCTACTTCTTTCACTGATAACGAAGCAGGTAGACAAAACGACATGTATAAGACAAGACTTGCAACGAACTACCAGATCTCTCTGAGGCCTAGGGTTGAACACACTGAGACCTCACAGACGATCTCCGGCGAGATTTGGGGATTAGGCAGATTGAGGCCCTGCAATCGAGCTACAACAACCCAACCCACCTTTGTCCACCGCGCTAAAGAATAGGCAGATTGAAGCCTTAGAGTGTCCTTACATATTTCCTTTACCTCTTGAAAATGGCTCCAAAACAGGAGCCGAAACGTCAAGTTTTCCTAAATTCTGGACGCGGTGCAACCCGAGAACCAAGTATGTCTCATATATATATATATATATATATATATATATATATATATATATATATATATATATATATATATATATATATATATATATATATATATATATATATATATATATATATATATATATATATATATATATATATATATATATATATATATATATATATATATATATATATATATATATATATATATATTTGAAAGTGGCTTCGACATGTGTGTTAGTTAGGAAAATCGGCTTAGGTTTTCCCGGAAAATTTAGTGTTTTCTTTCGAAAAAAAATTATATCTTCGGAAATAACAAAGTAAGGGCAACCAAATTTAGTAGGCTGGTTTCTGCCATAAAGTGTGCCCTGCGCAGCAAAATTCAGATCTCAATCTTAAAAGACAAAAAGTCAGAGGTAAATTAATTTTTAATTAATTAAATCTCATTACAGAAAGTTAAAATGTCCAAATCGATTGAGTACGAATGGGAGTGAAAAATACTACAAGAAATGACTAACACGTTCCTAGATATGTGTCTAAGTGTTTATTTTCCTTGATTTCGTTATAATATGAGCCAAAAACCTATTGTAATTCGAAATGGTTTTGTGTAAATGTTAAAACATTGGACCAATGTATTACGGGATATAGCTGCTAGTAGACACACGTAGAGCATCGCCCAGTGACCTGCATCGGATAATCAAATTTAATTGATTCCTGCATGACGAGTTCGTATCCTAGTTAGTGACTTTATTTTTTTCAATTTTTTTAGTCTCATTTACTTTATTAATCAGATTGTTGTTATTCGGATGAATTTTTTAGCGAGTTTTTGTATAAAAAATAATTAGACAAAGAGAAGATGAAAGTTTTAAGACTTAATTTAATTTGAATAGCATACCTGGTTGCTTGTTCGTGCCCTAACTTTGTGAAACCGTTCCATATTTAATACAGTCGTAGACATTTCCGGTGGCTTCACAAGTGCCTGTTTTAGTGAATTTTTACAAAAACTCGCTAAAAAATTCATCCGAATAACAACAATCTGATTAGTAAAGTGAAATGAGACTAAAAAAATTGAAAAAAATAAAGTCACTAACTAGGATTCGAACTCGTCATGCAGGAATCAATTGAATTTGATTATCCGATGTAGAGCGACTTAGGCCACTGAGCTATGCTCTACGTGTGTCTACTAGCAGCTATATCCCGTAATACATTGGTTCAATGTTTTAAAATTTAAACAAAACCATTTCGATTTACAATAGATTTTTTGCTCATATTATAACGAAATCAAAGAAAATAACTACCTAGACACATATCTAGGAGCTGGTTAGTCATTTCTTGTAGTATTTTTACTCCCATTCGTACTCAATCGATTTTGACATTTTAACTTTCTGTAATCAGATTTAATTAATTAAAAATTAATTTACCTCTAACTTTTTGTCTTTTAAGATATAAATCTGAATTTTGGTGCACAGGACACACTTTATGGCGGAAACCAAACTACTAAATTTGGTTCCGTTACTTTATTATTTCCGGAGATATAAATTTTTTTCGGAAGGAAACACAAAATTTTTCGGGAAAACCTAAGCCGATTCTCCTGACTAACACACATGTCCAAGCCACTTGCAGAATGAAGGTATGTGGCAAATTTGTTGAAAATCGGATCATTTTTGTTTGTATTATCGATGTGATACTAAAAGACAAAATATCAATTAAAGCAAGAACGTTATTTAATTAAATGTGTAAATTGTTTTCCCTTCACTTCCATACAATAATAAAAGCTTTCCTTCGCTTCCGAACGAAGATTTCGAAGCCTTTCAGGTGTTATCCGACGACATGTTATAAGAATTCTCCGACGGAGCTCTTCAAGTGAGTTTGGCCGTGTTGCAAAAATTTCCAACTTGAAGTAAAAAAGTCTAAGGATGTTAAATCTCGCGATCTAAAAGACCACCAAACTTCCTCTTCTGCCAAAGCGTTGTCATTTTCCAATATTTCCAAAATCGTCGGGTAGCGTTTCCGGTAGATCCAGATTAATGTTTCCGTCAACATTTCCCAGTAGAATGTAAGGTCCTATAAGGTGGTCTCCAAGTATAACCGCCCAAACATTCAATTTCCCCGGATTATGCGTATGAGTTTCACGAAAAATTATTGTATTTGCATCACTACAGTAGCGGTACTTATGTCGGTTAACTTAGCCATCCAATTGGAAGGCACATTCATCGGAAAAACAGATTGAGTACAAAAAAATTGGATTCCCTCTGACACGTTCACTCATTTATTTCCATAACTGCATGCTGCAACCAAGATCGTCTTTATTAAGTTCCTGGACCAAATTAAGTTTGTATGGATACTACTTATTACAACTAGCTAGCGAAAGTATTGAAGTACTTGCAAGTTTCCCGAGACTAAAATTTGATCCCATTGCCATATGACCCATGACAGCTACTTGATTACCCTCATTAGGTACGACCTGTGCACAATCGCAATTTCTTCAGCTGATCCAGTTTCAAAAAAGTTATGCATTACACGGAGGATTTTCTCAGGATAACCATCATTTAAAATCTGTGCTGCCTGCCCTACATAGTTTTCATGTTTTTAGAACAAGTAATTATTTCCACTTTTTCAGCAATTGTATAAACAATTTTTACGAAATGAAATTCAATCGACTTTGGGATGATTTTACAAGATATTTACTTGTCTCGTTTAAAGTAGAACACGTAAGGAAGTTGAACTGATAGAGGTTATTTTAAAGAGAGAAACTTATAACGAAAAATTTTACTTAACCCCACGTTGTAGGGTCAGTGTAAAGAAAAACAAAATGTATATTGAACACTAAAATAATATAATATAACATAAATTATCTCAGGGCTTGGGTTTAGGCACTTGCAGTTGGTATGTTTCAAGATGTACAAATGAAAGTCCGGTGTTATGAGTAAAATCAGTTTATTTAAAAAGTTATTGAATTTATACAATGCAGCAAATTGAATCAAGCAAATTTAATAAGAGAAAAATATGAATTGATTACTTTGACATGGTATATAGCACTGTAAAATGAGTTGTGGAGCAGACACTACTTTAAAAAGAAAACCACAGATAAATAATGTACTTATTTTTTTTTTATGTCAACAACACACCACGAGGGCTTACAGCCTAAATACTATCGTACCGTGGGTGTTGACAAGGAGGAAAGAGGCAGCTTGTTAATTCTGGACTTGAAGGTTTGGAGGTTCGGAGGAGAAGGAAAAACATGTGCCGGCAAGGAATTCCACAACTTGGAAGTCCTCGGGACAAAAGAGCGGGCATAACAAGATGTTCTATGTCTGGTGACCTGGACATTAAAAGGGTGCATTCGCTCTGTTCCCCTGGTAGATCTGCTGGGGGCAGCAGGTGGGGGAATTATGGAGGAAAGCTCCTCTGAGCAGTGCCCGTGCAGATATCTATAAAAGAGAGAGAGAGGTCACCAACAGCACGTCGGTGGGCAAGGGATGGAAGCCTTTGGGTGAGGGTAGGGTCACCGATGAGACGTATAGCTCTCTTTTGAATGGAGTCCAGGATAGCGAGTGTAGAAGCGGCAGCTGCACCCCAGATGTGGGAGCAGTATTCGAGGTTTGGCCTTATTTGTGAAGTGTATAAGGTATAGAGATTAGTTGGTGAAAAGTATTTGCGAGCCCGGAAGAGGAAACCCAATTTCTTAGCAGCCGCTTCTGCAATTGATGTGACATGTTGGTGCCAATTAAGATTTCGATCCACAGAAATGCCAACAAGAGAAAAGGACTCATTACTTTGAATAACTTGGTTGTTCATTGTGATGGGTCTAGGGCTGCTGTACCTCTTGTGAGAAAGAAAGCAAGACTTAGTTTTGGTGGGGTTGAATTGTACAAGATTTCTACTTCCCCAGTCTAAAATTTTTTGGAGGTCTACGGAGACAGAACCCTCCATGAGTCTGCGATCCTCATCTAATTGGGCTAAAGAGACAGGCTTAGAATATTGTATGTTTGAGTGGAGGGTGCTGTCGTCCGCGTAACTGTGAACTGGGTTGGATGTGCTAGAGAGGAGGTCATTGGTGTGGAGAAGAAACAAAGTAGGGGCTAAAGCTGAACCTTGAGGAACTCCTGCATTAATTGGATACAGTTTAGAGGAATGGCCATCCACAACAACAGATATGTTCCTGTTGGAGAGGAAATTTGCTGTCCAGGTACAAAGTTTTGGTGGTAGGCCATAGGCCGGAAGTTTATTAAGCAGCGCTAGGTGCCAGACCTGGTCGAATGCTTTGGATATGTCTAGAGCGACAATCTTTCAGCTTTAGATTGCTGCCTCCTGAGTGGTGATCACAGGGCTGCTCGAGGGCTGCATCTATACAGGTGTGGTTTAAGATCTCATTGAAGGGGCTCCTCTCAAGCGGTTTCATTCAGGCTTTTGTTGAGGGCTCCTCCCTATCGGTGTTGTTGAGGGGGCTCCTCCCTAGCGGTGTTGTTGAGGGGGCTCCTCCCTAGCGGTTTCATTTATGGGTGGTGATCACAGGGCTGCTTTCAAGCGGTGTTGTTGAGGAGGCTCTTCCCTAGCGGTGTTGTTGAGGGGGATCCTCCCTAGCGGTGTTGTTGAGGGGGCTGCTCCCTAGAGGTTTCATTTATTTAGAGAGGTGTTGTTGCAGGCCGCTTCCCAACGGGGTGCCATTTAGGCATGCTGTTTTCCGACTAAAATTTAGCTGTAAGATATCATCTCTTGGTCGATTTTAAACAGAAGAGAGCCTGGCACGCGTTGTAAGCATTTATGAAGATTCTCTTATCTTGGACACGTCACGGAGCTAGCTTGGCTACAGGCGTGTTCCACTGAGTGGGGTGCGGTAGAGTAACCGACCGCCGAGTTTGACGTCACTGAAGGAACTTGGACTCTGACGTCACAAAAGGGGTCGATTCAGAAGCTTAAAAGTGAACGGCGTTAACGCGTGTGACATGTTACAAACTAAAGAGCATAAAATAATTTTATCGAGACATTGTTAAAAAACGTCAGATAACGCCTGAAATGATTCGAAATGTTCGCTCAGAAGTGGAGCACATATTTCATAATTGTGTGGAATTGCAGGGAAAATAATTCAATAACATTTTTTCATTAATTAATATTTTGTCTTATTCCTTAATTGATGATTTTATTGCCATATTCAAACCAAAATAAAAAAAGTCGTATGTTGTCCTGAGCAGAATTGAAAAAGCTCTAAAATGAGGTGTCACTCAACATAGGGTTCCATTTAAAATTTAAGGGTAGTTTACGCCCCTGCCAAGACACCGAAACTTACGCCATCATGTGTCCTCTTGAAAACAAAGTCGACGTGTCTCATTTTTTTTAAATTTTTATGTAATTCGGATATTATACAGGCGGGAAGTTTTAATTGACACATCCTGTATATTCTTACTAGAAAATCCAATTACTTTTACGGGAAAATACGTGAAAACACACCATGTGAATCGTATCTAGGTCCTCTGACTGCATTAAGAAAACAAGTTAACGTTTCTCTCGGATATTTCCCTTCGGAGATGTAACCGAAATTATTTTTTTACCTATATAAGATACCCTGATAAAAATTTCAAACATTCCATTTTCAGGATAACCAGTTACAGGCCAGTGTTAAGCTGCTGCACTGACACCTAAAAATGTGGCAACTACACGTTTGTGGTAACCTGCCACGGCTAGTGACGAAAGGGGAAGCCATCATAACATAATATATGAGTACGTCTGAATACATATAATATGTCGAATGATATTAATGGAACTGTAAATGTTTGTAATGCATGATTTGTTAGGTAATGAGAACCTGTGTAATTATCTTGCGAATATCAGATTCCCTCAAGCTTCGTAACTAAGCATATATAGAATTCAAGTAATATCATTTACATGTAACTTTTAACAGTAAACACAAGTAAATCCACAGACACAGGTGTCACTGGAAAGCTAAGACGACGCTTTCTGACGTAAATAAATACTCTTTGGCATAATGTGTACATGTACATTCAAACGCCAACATATACCGGGAACCCACAAAAAGGTTTCAAGACAGGTGGATCAGTGTCAATGGTCTAAAGCTTTCTTTGCTCTGCCAGATCATTCGATTTAATAACATTTCTTCAAAAAAGTGCGAATTAGGCCTCCCAGAACCAACACTAGTTTTTGGATATCATAATATATTTAACAAACAGTGTGGACGCAGCAAGTGCGTTATAGAAGTGAATTTTCATAAAAATGTTTTTAATAGCAAATATATCTCTTTAATTCAAGCAGGCATCGATTTAGTTGCCAGTATAACCTGTATAGTAGAAACAATGTACCATATTTTATCAAAATAACTTATCGCCTGAAATTCACAAAAATGTTCCCAAAAGAAACTTTAAATGTTTCTGAGAAAACTGGTTTCCTAGCCAACGAACCTTAGGTTAATAGCAAATTGAGTTACTGAAATTTGAAGCATTTAATGAAAATTCGCTACCGAAATGCACTTACTACGTTTCGATTTTTTTTCTTACACACATGCATCATATTTTGATAAAAAATACAAAAAGTGCAATAATATAAGGGATGTTCGTAAAAAAAATGTAGGTATCACCAAGGACTTGTAATGAAGTTCGAATTAATTATGGTTATTTGAATAGCTAATAATTCATTTAGGCGCTTTAAATAACGAATATTTGCTAGGTAATAAATCCGACTTATTTTAGAAAACCTTCAGAGTATGAAAAGTCGCCACAAGTGGAACGTGGATTATGTATGATGAAACGCATAGCGCCTGTCTGTCACGCGCAATGAGATTCATTTTTAGTGCGTCGCGGAGCGCATGGCAAATAGACGACCGAGAGATAGAACGCCGTCCTGGAGATGCCTTCAGCTCGCGGCCGAGACAAGAGGTTCTGGTGGTTGTACGTTGTAGTATCGTGTGAGCGTCAGTTAGATGTATCAACTGGGAAGTTTCTTTCGCTGTGCTACGTGGTAGTAAAAGCAGCGTGTTATTTGTTTGGTAGTAAAGAACGAGAGTCCATAACGACTGTGTTCTACTATCGTGGTCTGCAAGGTTAGTTATGCTTCGGAAAACTTGGAGAAGTATTATTGCAAACTGGAATAGATAATTGGGTATTTTATTAATGCTGTTCTATGTGTAATATTAACAGCGTGTTAGGATTTAAATTGTATACAGGATGTACTATATACAGAAGTGACAAAACTGGTCACGGGTTTACCTATTTAAGGGAAGTCGAAATCAGGTAAATGATTATACCGTATTATAGTGGAACTAGGGTGTTTAGCGAATTACAGCGTGCTATATAGGGTGGACCACGTTTGTCTCGAAGGACGTACGTCCTTGAGATACGCATGGAGCTGCTCTGAATGGTACGTGCTCGCTAGACAAGGTGGTTGATTAGCTAGAGTGTCCAGCCTAGATAAGTGACAAGCTGGTCACGTTTCTTACCCATATAAGGGGAACGGTAGCATATACAGTGCTGATAAAAGGGGTAGTATTAATATGTCCGGCATCCTGTGCTGTACTGGGTCGACCACGTTTGTTCCGAGGGACGTACGTCCTTGTTATAAACATGGAGTTGCTCAGAATGATACGTAACCGCTGGATGGCACTGTTAGTTATACAGGGTGTTCGACAGAAATAGGGGACAAGTTACTCGGTTGTATTAGTCAGCAGGTTAGGGTCATATGAGAGTGGAAACCGTTTGCTTACCCACATAGCAGAATAGGATTGCAAGGGAATCCCGGGAATAAAGCCCAGGGGAAGATAGAACCCCCGACTGAGGCGGAATTTATAGCGGGGCCATTTCCCATTCGATGCATGTGTATGTCGCTTTCCGCTTGCCGTTGCTTTAATATGCCTTGTTGATTGCTGTGCTAATGCTAATATCCCGCTTTATTTGTTATAAATAGCACAAATATTATTCTAGTCGAATATCATTGTATTTTTAAATATTAACGTATTTGTATCGTTTCCACTATGAAAGAATGTCTTATGAGAGATAACGTTATCTGACCTGAGATATGTTTTCTCTTAAATTGCACGAGCTGTAGCGAATTTTTAATTTTCATAATTTATGGATTTTTATTGTTGTCATTTTCGTTAGTAGATATTTTAAATATTATTAGAAGCTTTTATGAAATTAGTTGCGTTTCACTGCACTGCCTGTAGATATTTGCACTAGTGTAGGTGTGTTTAATCCTGTGACGGATTGTAATTAGCTGAGGTATATCGTAATTGAGATTTACCTGTTCATAATATTTCTGCTTCCAACTTTGTAAGCTAGGAAAACGGCCATTATTCGGGAGTAAGTAATTAAAGCCTACTTAACTCCAGAGAACTCTACGGGATATAATAACTTTCGACCCCTGGCTATAGTTTTCTTCTCCACTCGAGCTACCCTAGGACAAGGCTGTTATGAAACAGTAACTTTGTGGTGTTCTACGAGGGCCTTAGCAGATGTCCTCACGGGGATCTGACCTCGTCCTATTTAATAGGGAATAAAGATGGCGGCGGAGGATATGTAACTTAGAATATTTAGGTCACGCCCGAATGACGGATTGGCAACTTATCCGTCGGGCCTCTGCTTAGCCGGGGCATCACAGACTTATGGGCCATCCTGTGATTGTCAAAATAATTTTATAAGATGCAGCTCAAACACCCTATAATAATTAACGTATAAAGTTCTTTTATTGTAACTTCTATAATAACAATTATATTGAGCTTTGCCTTAAAAATGTGTTACCCAGTATATATGTAAACAGATAAAAACTGAAACTAAACCTGGATATGGATTCTAGAAGGTCTAGCTGGCACTTAGTTGAAGAAATGTTTTTTAAATTCAAAAGTCGCGCTCCCCTCATTAATGAATCTTTTCTACGAAAATTAGCTAAAAATTACAGATCGTTAAACCGTAAAACTAACTAAAACTACTGCCAAAGCATCAGAGTAAATGTCTACTTGAATTGAATTTTCTGGAAACATTTCCATAAAACGAAGGACAATCACGCTGGAAGCTGAAACTTATGGGTTTGCAGAACACTCTTCTTGCGATTTTTTCTTTACATAACCCGTATTTGTTTCAGCTTCTTTGCCTAAAAGTTGACAATTTTGTCGTTTCAAATCGCTACTTTGACGTTTTGAGGAAAACCCCCTTTTTTATTCTTTAAATGCCCATAACGTTTTTGTCTTTAAACTTAGAGGCCAAAATTTTGGTACATGGTTCTCTTTGTATAATAGAAACAAGCGTTCTTACTGTGTTATTTTCGGAGATATAATTTTTTCCGAAAGAAAACAAAAGTTTCAGGGAGAACCGTAATTCGTAAACCGTATCAACATATATAAATGGAAACTGAACAAACAAAGCAACAGGACCGAAGACAAAACAGCAGGCACAAACACAAAATACACAACATTTCAGGGCTTTAAAAAGATGTGTTGTGGTGATTGGGGTTCTCCAAGTATACTTATCAGTGCTCATTACAGGTTCCGTTATTCATTTAGTGCCTGATTTTACACCCTTAACGTTTGATTTTCCGAAAATTCTAATACATGTTTTCTTTTATTTAGAACGATTAACCTCAATACCGATTTGCCGAATTTCCAACCCAACTAAAGGGTAAAATAGGGGTTGGAAGTTCAACCTATTAGGGTTGGAATTTCGGGATGAGAAGTATCCTGTGTGTTAACTCAGGTCATGGCCCATCCTCTTGCTAAGCTTCATCCAAATCGGTTTAGCCGTTTATGCTTGATTGATTCACAATCCTACAAACATTTTACATTTTCTTTGCGGACGCGCACAAGATGTCCCCGTCTATATTTGGATCAGATTCTATAAATTTTAATTTTCTTCACTGCCGAATTTTTGTGTACAAAATGTTTCTGTTATAGGAAATGTTCTTAGAAACATTTAAGCGAATTTCCTTGAGAAGAAAAAAAATTACTGTTCTTAAAAGGAAAATTTGTTGCGAATTCTTATGTGAAAGAATATTTAGCGAAGTTTTGATAAACATTTTTTTTTAACGAAATTTGAGAAAAATAATGTTTTAATGGATCGTTTAAGGAATTTTTCTGGAAACTTTTTTATTTTGCGAACACCTTTTTCTGGAATTTGCATAGATGAAATTCGCTTATGACGAGATCGCGACTAAATGTAAATGTGTTCAGGTAGTCAGCATAAAACACTGAACTATATATAGTTCACGTCGTAAAATAACGATATTAAATACACACACACACACACACACACACACACACACACACACACACACACACATACAAAAGTTTCCATAAACATAGGTGCTAAAATGCATTGTTTCCAAGATACATGGTGTTAAATTTTTTTGTAAAATAATTCAAACATCTCTTCACCGATTATTTTGAAATTTGGCAGTGTTGTTTGTATTATTTATGGGCTGATTTGGCCCTAATTAGATACAGATTGTTAAGTCCATTGGCGTTGGCGTTGGCCACTGACTGCAATATGATTTGTATATTATTTTTAGATAAAGAAACTAAAACTACAAGTTTTTGTTTTTTAAAATTTCTCCGTATCTTGAATCGTTTACACGATAAAAAATAAAAACCTTCTTATGGCATGTCCATTTATCATACAGAAAATCACAAACACGAACAATAATTTTTTAAATTATTTTAAGATAAAGAAACTAAAACTACAAGTTTTTGTTTAAAATTTCTCCGTATCTTGAATCGTTTACACGATAAAAAATAAAAACCTTCTTATGGCATGTCCATTTATCATACAGAAAATCACGAACACGAAGAATAATTTTTGTTGAGGTGTCCCCCCTAATGCCAATGGACTTAACAATCTTTATCTAATTAGGGTCAAATCAGCCCATTATTACTACAAACAACGCTGCCAAATTTCAAAACAATCGGTGAGGAGATACTTGAATTACTTTTAAAAAATCGTTATTTTACAAAAAAATTTAACACCTTGTATCTTGGAAACAATGCATTTTAGCACCTCTGTTTATGAGAACTTTTTTTCATAAAATGACCTGAGAAATCAACTCCTTAAATATTGCCCCGTCTTTTTTAAACAGCCTGTATATATATATATATATATATATATATATATATATATATATATATATATATATATATATATATATATATATATATATATATATATATATATATATAATACAAATGCAAATCATTTCTATGACAATTCATTACCATAACGCACTGCTGCGTCCAGACTGTTAACATTATATTTAGATATATAATGTTTCTACAGAAAGGGTAGATCATTTAAATGAAAAATCGCTAACCTTCCGCACTTGCTACATCCAGCCCTTTTAGCGAATTTTCATCAAGTGCGTTATGGTAGTGAATTTTCATTAAAAAAAATTTAATAGCAAATATGTGTTTTTTTTTAGAAAGCAGGTATTACATTTGATTACTAGTATAACATATATAGTAAAAACAATATGCCATGTTTAATCAAAATAACTTTATTGTTTGAAAACGTACAAAAATTTCCGAAAGTAAACTTAAAGTGTAACCGAAAAAATCCGTTTCTTGGTCAACCTTATAGCAAATTGAGCTTTTCAAATATGAAGAATTTAATCAAAATTCTCTACCATAACGCACTTGCTGCGTTGAGAATTTATTTACTTACAAACATGCATTATATTTCGATAAAAAATGCAAAAACATAAGGCGTTTTCGACTAAAATAAATTTATTTGTATCACCAACGACTTATGGGCCACCTGTGATTGTAGAAATATTTTTTTAAGATGTAGCTTAAGACACCCTATAATTAATGTATACAATTTTTTTGATATCTTGTAGAATAACGAATATATTGAGCTTAATTGATTTTTTACGAAAATTCGACAAAAGTTATATACCATTAAACGATAAACTCTATAGCTAGGGCTACTGCCAAGCATCAGAGAAAGGGTCTATTTGAAATGAATTTTCTGGAAACATTTTAGTAAAATGAAGGACAATGACGGTTGAAAGTAAGACTTCAGGGTATATAAAACATTATTCTTGAGACATTTTTTTTCCATAGCCCGTATTAGATTCAAGTTATTTGCCTAAATGTTGCGAATTTTGACGTTTTAAATTGTCACTTTGACGTTTTGAGGAAAACCCCAATTTATTTTTCTTTAAATGCCCATAACTTTTTTCTCTTTTGACCTACAGCGCCAAATTTGATGGTAAGTAATTTACCTATAGCGATATGAAACGATTTACCAAATTTGGTTACCCTTACTTTGTTATTTCCGGAGATATGAATTTTTTTCTAAAGAAAACACAAAATTTTCCGGGAAAACCTCGGCTGATTTTCCTGGCCAACGAACTTATCCAATCCACTTACAAAAAGAAGGTATTCACCAAATTTTGTCAAAATCGGCCTATTATTTTTTGAGTTATCGGTGTGATACATATATATATATATATATATATATATATATATATATATATATATATATATATATATATATATATATATATATATATATATATATATATATGTATATATATTTAAACATATAAAAATCGAAACTGACCCTGGATATGTATTCTAGGAGGCCTAATTAGCGCTCATTTAAAGAAATTTTTTCGAAATTCAAAAGTCGGAATCTCCTCATTAGTGATTTTTTTTTAAAGAAAATTCACTAATACAAGTTTCTTTTAAAGAGACTTACACTATCTACAGATATAGCAAAAGTTAGTTCTTTAGCTTTATAGAAAATTGAGTTTTGGCCAGTTTTCTCAAAAGGAGTTAGAGTACACGATTTGTTTGAGAGATATCGATGGTAACACCTTTGAAATGATTCTTCACATGTGAGCGTATAGCCCAGGGTCGATTTATCGTTTTATATGGGCGATGCTCAGCAAATTAGAGACAAGCGGAAATTTGGTGTGGTGCTTGGTTTTGAAGTGCTTAATATACCCTAAAACCCCAGCGGTGATACGTTGAGCCCGTCCCCCAAAAACAGCCCTCCGCAGGGGGTAAAATTGACCTTTTTCTTACTTTTTCATTTTTAACTCGAAAACGAAGCAATGTAGGAAAAGCCTGGACGCAGCAAGTGCGTTATGGTAGTGAATTTTCATAGAAATGATCTGGCACAACATATTTTATTATAACTTTTTTATCTTGTAACATAGAAATCTAAATTTTGGTGTATAGTTTACTTTTTATATCGTAAACCTACTTACCAAATTTGGTTAGCATAGATTTTTTATTTTTCAAGATAAAAATTTTTTTTCAAATAAAAACTCAAAATTTTTCCGAAAAACCTCGTCTGATTTTTTCGATTAACGAACTTATCAAAGCCATTTACAAAGGGAAGGTACATGCTAAATTTTATCAACATCGGTCCATTATTATTTGAGATAAAAAAAAAATTTCGAATAAAAACTCAAAATTTTCCCGGGAAACCTAGTCCGATTTTCCGGACTAACAAACTTGTCAAAGCCATTTACAAAAGGAAGGTACATGCCAAATTTTATTAAAATCGGCCCATTATTTTTTGAGATAAGAATTTTTTTCTAATGAAAACTCAAAATTTTCCCGGAAAACCATGTCCGATTTTCCTGACTAACGAACTTATCCAAGCCATTTACAAAAGAAAGGTACATGCCAAATTTTATCAAAATAGGCCCATTATTTTTTGAGTTATCGGTGTGATACATATATATATATATATATATATATATATATATATATATATATATATATATATATATATATATATATATATATATATATATATATATATATATATAAACATATAAAAATTGAAACTGACCCCGGATATGGGTTCTAGGGGTCCTAGTTCGCGCTCATTTGCAAAAATTTTTTCAAAATTCAAAAGTCGGGATCTCCCCATTAGTGAATTTTTTCTGCGAAAATTCACTAAAAAATGCTAAGAAGGAAAAGTTGAAGAGCTGAAAATTTTCCGTCAAAGAAATCTACTCCGAAATGTTTTGTGTTAGCAGTGGCGGAGTTATGGATTTTTAAATTTAGTTTTTTTAACAGTTAAATATCTTATAGTAAGTAGTAGTTAAAGTACCAAATAATCATAGATAAATCAATATTATAAAAAAAAATATTATACAGAGGCGCACAAAGGGGATTTCAGGGATTGTGTAAATCTTTGTTTATGAAAATAACAAAGGTAAATAACTCCCCTTCCCCCTTCTGGCTATAATCCGTCGCGAGATTGAACGATTATTTACCGCTCCCCGAAAAGAATAGTTATCTGCTCCCTTGAAGTTTGTAACGAAGATAAAACTCACGACGCCTCTGATCGACGTGACTGCCAAGTAACCATCGGCTCCTGCCTTGACAGTTAAAGCAGATAGCACTGCCGATTGGGATTTACACCTATATTGCGCCAATTCCATGCTACCCTATTTCCATGCCGCAGGACATTTCCCTTAAGCAAAAAGTTGTTATTTATATGTTCAAAATATGATAGCTTGTAAAAATAGTATGGATCCGGAAGATTACAGAAAAATGAGCCAAAAAGATTGTCATGTAGTGCGTAGAAACAATAAGTTTTGGTCTGGGACATCATTGGACATGATAATTGAACAAGAGCTTATGCGACGCATGAAAACCTCTGGAGGTTTGACTCAAGGAAGAGGAATTACAGACAGTACACTATCACGCTGGATAACTGGCATACCCCATTGCCTAAAAGTAACTGAGGCATTGGAAAGTTTCTCTGGTGTAATTACAGTCGCATCTGAACAACATGTAGAGCTACAGTCTTCTCGAATAGAACGTGATCAAAACGATTTAGTTAAACTACTTGATTGGTTGGAGATACGAAATCCGTTTAATCCTGATATTAAGGAGCTAATGTCGATTAATTCAGGTGTGGTGGCCAACAGTGGGGTAAATTGCGATAAAGCTGCGGAAATAGGTGAAAAAGTAATAAGTAGAATAATTGGTACCAACTACAGTTACACCTTAAACGCAATGACAGAGTAAAACTACTCTCATCAGAAGCTTCCTCGATAAAAATAAAGGGCGGAGAGATAACTGTAGAGCCTGCACTTCTTTTTAGTAGGATAATCTGCTATGCATCATCTCCTGAAGAAATCAAACTGTGTTTTAAGTATGAATTAGCACCAAGCTCTCCTAGTTTATTTGATAACGGATCATTACGAAAAACTACTAAATCAGCGTTATATAAAATATTTGACAAACTATGCCCGGCGTTATTTCAAAATTCGTGTTCCATAACACATTACGTAATAGATGTAGGCTACTTACTTCATAAAGTTATCTGGCAAAGTCCTGCAATATTTTCAGATATTTTCTCAGTACTAAAATCAAATAAAATATCATAATGGTCAAAATGTTACTTTGGTTTTTGATGGGTATGAGTAAATGCAGACCAAAATTGTTGAAGAAAATCGCAGGGCAAAAGAATTGTACCCATTGTATCTATTTCGGATTTATCTGATGTCAGTATACCAAAAGCATATTTTTTTATCAAATACCACCAACAAAACCAATTTCATACGTACCTTCGGGAAAATGTTGTATGAAAATGGAGTCAATGTAAAATACTCAGATGGTGATGCCGATACTCTCATTGTAACCACAGCAGTAGCAGTCAGTTAAAATTATGCAGGTGCGGTTGCAGTAGTTAGCGATGATACAGATGTCATGGTGTTATTAATTTATTATTGTCAGAAAATACTTTTTATGATCCGTCCAGGAAAATTATCAAAGCCAAATAAAATAAGCGACATATCGATCTTACAACAAAAATTGGGAGACCTAAAGGATGTTATTCTTAGTAGGCACGTAATGTCCGGTTGTGATACAACGTCTGCGTTGTTCAGTAAAAGAAAGGTGAATTTAGTAAAGATTACCCAAAATAAAAAGCTATATACGCTGTTAAAAGAATTTTATAACCCCCCGGCTTCAAGGGATAAATTAGAAGCAGTTACTTCACAATTTTTCATAGCAGCATATTTTAAAAAATCAACAAATTCAGATTTTGATAGTGTTAGATACATGCTTTACCAGCAGTACGTAGCTGAACAAAGCCTTAGTACTGACTTTAACTTGTTTTTATTACCACCTACCTCAAATAGTGCAAAGTATCACGTATTTAGAGTTCTCCATCAGGTAAGTCAGATTTATCATGCAAGTAAATTTGTTTTTATATTCTCTTCAATTTTCAGGTACAAGCGTGGTTAAATAATCATTTACTACCACAAGACTCGGGTTGGAGTCTAAGAAATCAAGAGTTTCAGCCAATTAATTCCGATCAAAGCATTGCCCCCACATGGGTTCTAGAGAAAATTTATTACAATTGTTCATCAGAAGGGTGTAAAAAAGCATGTACGTGCAAACGAATGGGCCTAAAGTGCACTATGGGATGTGGCCAATGCAATGGAATTACCTGTCTAAACCGGGCTGTAAATATGGATATAGATGAACAAGAAGATCTTTAGATAAGTTCACTTTTCTTTAATTAGACTTCTAATAATAAAGTATTTTGGTTTATTTAATCTTTGTTATTATATCCACTACAGATTACCCCCCGAAATTTACACCCCAAAAACACCCATAGTACTGCACTGTATTATTACATGTTACGTTAAAATTAATTTATGTGTATTTGATTGAAGTAATCTAGCCAAAAATACATTATTTAGCACCTATTCGGAATATTCAGAAAAATACTCCCAATTGACAAATTCACAGCTCCGCCACTGCTAACTTAAAAAAATTAAAGTAGATATTTTCGCTAGAAAATTTTCGGCTTTTCAACTTTTCTCTCTTGTTATTTTTTCCAACAATGCTTCGTTTTCAAGATATAAAGAAAAAAGTAAAAAAAGACTAATTTTACTCTCTTTAGGAGGCTTTTTTGGAGGGGAAGGGCTCAACATTTTACCACTGGGATTTTAGGGTATGTTTACCACTTTAAAATAAAGCACTGTACCAAATTTCAGCATGTCTATAATGTGTTGACCATCAACCCGGATTGGACCTGGGCTAGTACTAGAACCTATAAAATTGATCTTCAAAGTCTGTGTAAGTTTAAAGTATTCACTTTACTAATATGCCGTATAATAGGAATGTACAATTCTTATGAAAATTCGCTACTATAACGCGCTTGCTGCGTCCCGAAATTTTTATGTTTTGAAAAAACACATTAATAACTTTCCACTTAGCTTAAATCCCAACTTAATTTTGCGGACGAATAAAATATTATTTCACATTTTAAGTTTGGTAGTGTAACGACAATGGTGAACGAAATAAGACCCCCAACAAACCTTATATTAAACCATACCCACTGAATAACGTAATTAATCTTACTAAAGTAAGAAAAACAGCCATTTGAGCACCGGGTACATGCAAATCCCATCTATATAAAGTTTCCTTTTTGCATCCGAAGTGGATTTTAGTTCCATTAGCTAGTTTTTACAAGTTCCTGCAATAAATTCGTTATCAGATAATTTGAATTTGGTGTTAGCTAAGCGACGGACTGAACAGAAATCCATATACATTTATTATATCCGTGCAGTTTTGATGCTCCCGAGGGGTTCGGTTGGCTCTCGTTATCTAAAAGAGGGTGGTCTGAATACCAGAGTTGATATTGCTTTATTTTGAACCACTTTGTTCTTTAGGAAACGCTGTAAAGTTCTAAAGAATTACTAGCATCTAATTGCGAAGGCAATTAGTTGATATTTCAGAGATATTTAAAATTAAGTGTCGTCTTTGTGGATAATTAACAGTATTAAATATGTACTTTGTAAAGAATAATGTGGTTGTAGATAAATTAATATGTATAAAAATATTTTTAACCAACAAGCGCATTATAGTAGGATATTTTCTTGAAGTACGGGGTTAGAGGTCGCCCCAATACTGACACTATGAGTTGTTGGGGTTGGAACCTCGGTGTGCAATGGTAAGAACGTGTGCCTCTGTACCGAAGGGTACTGGGTTCGATCCCAGGGTACTCCTTTCACTTTCAGTACAAACTGTAATACTAACATGAACCGAGGTTCTGGCATTGTATTTGAGCAAGTTAAATGTCTGCACGTTCCGCCCTTCGGAGGGGGCGTAAAGCCGTCGGTTTCGTGTCCATACGAAGTTGGGCACGTTAAAATTTTCAGGATAGTGAGGTGAAACTGCTCCCTGGCGTCGGTGATTGGCCATATTTGCGGAAATAGGCCGACGTTAAAGAAACAAAAACACACAAACACAAGTTGTTGGCGAACCATCAGTGTATCTTATTTCCGGTTGTTTCCATGTCTTCAGGGTAGCCTTGCTGGAGTTACGAATTTTTAAAGCGGTGGGAGGAAATCTTTTATTTCACTTAATAGAAGAGTTAAGGTAAATCAACAAAATTATGACATTGCGCATGCGCAAACCAATTTTTCTAGTTTTTGGTTTGGAGGGGACACATATAGACAGCAATGGCGAGAACCCACGACGTATTTAATTTATATCTCATGCTCACGTTACTTATATTTGATCGATTTATTATTCATTTTAATGACCATAAATGGCAATACAATATTGTTAATTTAGCCAGTCATTAATAATAGTAAACGTAAGTTACATAGTGATGAAAGCAGGGAGGAGTAGGATAAGGTTGCTCAATGCCGGGGTTGGCAAAAAGCACCCGATTTGGCCTACTTGCCTGGCGCTAGCCTCCCCACTATTACTACCACTATATTACACAATTTTTCACAAATATATGTGGTTGCAGTGAGCCGAGATAATAATGTTTGGTTCTGGCAAGATGAAGCTTTCAATCATTTGGATAACGCGTTTGGCAATATTTGAATAACATTTTCGCAGAAAAGTTAATTGGGCGCGGTGGTACATTTGAGTGGCCTGTCGCTCACTGATTTGACACCATGTGATTTTTTCTGTAGAGTCCCTTGTAGGATGTTACATACAAAGACAGGCCATTAAACTCAGAAGACCTTAAAGCTAGAATTATTGGCGAAACAAGACGGATTATCTATTTCAGGTTAATTAGTTAATTTTCTTTAAAAATAAAATCACTCAGGAGATCCCGACTTTTGAAATTTGAATATATATATATATATATATATATATATATATATATATATATATATATATATATATATATATATATATATATGGGTATGTGTGTGTGTATCGCACCGATAACTAAAAAAATAATGGGCTGATTTTTTGACCAAATTTGGTAAGAATCTTCCTTTTGCAAGTGGCTTGGATAAGTTCGTTGTCCAGGAAAATCGGACGAGTTTCTCCAGGAAAATCGTGGGTTTCTTTCGGCAAATTTTAGTAGCTCCGGAAATAATAAAGCTATAGCAACAAAATTTGGAACGGTGGTTTCGACCAAAAAGTGAGATCCTTAAGTTAAAAGACAAAACATTTATAGGTAAGCCTCTGATTAAAATTTATTATATTTCCGGATAAATAACAAAATAAGTGCAACCAAATTGGTACCCTCGTTTCTGTTATAAAGAGGATCCTATATACCAAAATTCAGATCTCTACGTAAAAAAAACTCTAGACGCAGCAAGTGCGTTATTGTAGTGAATTTTCATAAAAATATTTTTAATAGCAAATATGTTTTTTTAAGAAAGCAAGCAACAATTTGGTTACCAGTATAATCTATATATTAGAAACAATGTGCCATGTTTCATCAAAATAACATTATTGTTTGAAAATGTACAAAAATTTCCGAAAGTGAACATAAATTGTTCCCGAAAAAACTGGTTTTCGGGTCAACCTTATAGGTTAATAACAAATTGATTCAAATTTGAAGCATTTAATGAAAATTCGCTACCATAACGCATTTGCTGCGTCCCGAATTTCTTTTCTTACAAAGATGTATTATATTTCGATGGAAAATGCAAAAACGCAATAACATAAGGCGTGTTCGATACAAAAAAAAAAAAGAAAATTTGAATCACCAACAACTTATGGGCCACCTGTATTTGTGGAAATATTTTTTAAGATGTAGCTCAAGACACCCAATAATTAATGTATACAACTTTTTTCGTAACTTGCATAATTTTAATGATTTTTTACGAAAATTCGACAAAAATGATATACCATTAAACGATAAACTATATAGTCAACACTACTGCTAAAGCATCAGTGAAAGGGTCTACTTAAAATGAATTTTCTGGGAATATCTTAGTAAAATGAAGGACATTGACGATTGAAACTAAGAGTTCAGGCATTGTAAAACATTATTCTTGAGACATTTTCCTTCCATAGATCATATTAGTTTCAGGTTCATTGCCTAAATATTACCAATTTTGACGTTTTAAATCGCGACTTTGACCTTTTGAGGAAAACCCAAATTTATTTTTCTTTAAATACCTGTAACTTTTTTGTCCTTTGACCTACAGAGCTAAATTTTGGTAGGCAGCTTACTTATAATGACATAAACCGGCGTACGTAATTTCGGCGCCCTTACTTTGTTAATTCCGGAGGTATAAAAAATTTTCGAATAATAACTCAAAATTTTCCCGGAAAACCTCGACCGATTGTCCTGACTAACGAACCTTTCCAAGCTATTTACAAGAGGAAGGTACATGTCAAATTGTATCAAAATCGGCCAGTTATTTTTTGAGTTATCGGTGTGATACATACATATATATATATATATATATATATATATATATATATATATATATATATATATATATATATATATATATATATATTATTATAAGAATTTTCTCAAAGAACATTCTTAGAGTATTTCCGTAAACAAAATTTGCTAATAGAGAGGTAGTAACGATAAATTTTTGTACATTTTTCAAATGAGCGTGATTTAGAATCCTTGTAATATATATATATATATATATATATATATATATATATATATATATATATATATATACATATAATTTTCTTTAGACTTGATTTAAATTTGTATAATTTTATATAGTATCTCAAAAACAGAATCATCCTGTATAAATATATTTTAGTTTTAATTTTTTTTAATGGGTATAACTGATGAGGATTTTCTTTTATATGTTGTATTTAAATATATATATATATATATATATATATATATATATATATATATATATATATATATATATATATATATATATATATATATATATATATATATATATATATATATATATATATATATATATATATAAAAATTGAAACTGTCCCCGGATATGGGTTCTAGGAGTCCTACTTCGCGCTCAATTGCAAAAAAATTTTAAAGTCAAAAGTCGGGATCTCCCCATTAGTGAATTTTTTCTACGAAAGTTCACTAAAACAAAAAAGTTATAGGTAAATTAATTTTTAATCAATTAAATCTGATTTTCTTTCGAAAAATTTTTATATCTCCGGAAGTACCCAAGTTATCTTAATCAAATTGCGTACGCAGGTTTGCTTCATAACAGGTAAATTATGTACCGAAATTTATATCTGTAGATTCAAAGACAAAAAACTTATAGGCATTTAAAGAAAAATTGGAATTTTCCTCTTAAAACGTCAAAGTAGGTATTTAAAACGTCAAAATTGGCAATATTTTGGCAAATAATGAATACGGGTTCTGTGGAGAAAATGTAGCAAGAAGAGTGTTTTGCAAACCGTTAAGTTTCAGCTTCAACCGTAATTGTCCTTTTTACAAAAATATTTTTGCATAAAATTAATTTCATATAGACCATTTTTCTGATACTTTGGCAGTAGTTTCAATTATTGAGTTTTTCGTTTAATGGTGTATAAATTTTAGCGTATGTTTATAGAAAAAATTCGTTAATGAGGAGACCACTACTTTTGAATTTTGAAAATATTTCTTCAAATGAGCGCGAACTAGGCTCCTTAGAAACCATATCCGAGGGTAGACTCAGTTTTTATCTGATTTCATATATACAGGGTGACGCATATCTACGGTAATACTCAATATATACGTTATTATATAACATACGAAATTTTTTTGTATGTGCTAATTATAGGCTGTCTTGAGCTGCGTCCTGTAATATTAGTTTTACAATCATAGTTTCACAAGCTTAACCGAACGCTATATCAAGTCAACGTACGATACCATAAGATTATATCATATTACACCATATATTAAATTACCCAATACTTCTAACTAGCAGCGAGACCTTAATTTAGTGTCTCGCTTTGCATTGCAAAACCCTAAATAAGGCTAAAGGTAGCTTATACATGTGTTATTAAATCAGAATACTGTATCGGGAGAGTGTGTTTGTGGTAGATCCGAGTTTATACGTCTATTGGGACCTAATGGATTTAATTTATGAACATGTATGTAACATTCTGCTAGGGTCGTACCTCGCTCTTTCCCCCCATGGAACGTTACAACAATACACGAACTATACAGAATTAATTTATCAGAGGAGGCCTTGCAGAACACTCAGCATATCCAGCCTCACAAATCCTGACGACAACCGTTTATCAAACTGTCTGTGCTGATTGCGTAAGGCATTTTTCAGGTCGTTACTGAAGAGCAATTAATTATGTGTCTTCTTAGTGAATATCTTCGTATTTGCATTATCAATAACGCTAACAGAAGGGTTAAGTTTTCTCTATTAGAAGATAAATGTGTATGCATAATGATGTAGCGATTATACAACTCCGAGAAAATCTTCACGCAGCAAGTGGGCTATAGCATGAAAAAATAATTTTTCTTGAAAGTGTAGAGCTATTTAGTTAATAAAAATGTTAAAAGTCTGAACGCAGCAAGTGCGTTATGGTAGAAAATTTACATGAAAATCTGTCAAATTTCAATAACTGAATTTTTCATTAACCTAGAAACTGTAAATTTGGTATGCATGGTGGCCGAGGGTAGCGTAATAGGGAAATAACTTTTACCCAAGCCAGTACCTATCAAAGCTGCTATTCAATACTCCTAGACCAACCGAACGTGAACGTACACAGAACAGGCCTGCTTCCGCTGACTGAACCCAAAAACCGATGGAAGAAGAAGCTAACCTCTAATTAGCCATTCTACCGTACCCACATGGAGTGTCTGATCGCTGATGAGTGTCTTTAAAAGGTTCTCGAACCTTAAAATGGCTAAGTACAATGTAATCACAAATAAGTGTATCTTCAAGAACAAGAAAGACCCAATGACCACCGCCAAATGTAGGGACGTGGTTTACTGCATTGAATTTAATGACTGCCACCTCAAATTTGTGGGCCAAACATCACATACCATCTCGAGGAGAATTTCTCTCAAGATAAAATGACTGCAAATGCGACAGTGACAGAAGCGCGAGTTAACTTTCGGGTTCACACGATTGACTTTTGAAAATAATTTTATTTTCCAGGAGGTGGTAGTGGAATTTTTCTTTACGTAATAGTAAAGGATTTTTTCACGCCCGAGGAGGTACCACCCCATGCATCAAGAGGCCGGTGAAGTCCCAACGGACGTTTCCGGTTCTGGTGTATGAGTCGGTTTTCCTTATAAGCAAAAATGATGATGGCTTCTCCTTGTACAAAATATTCCGGAGGCAAAATACTCCTCCATTCGGATCTCCGGGAGAGGGGTGTACAGGGGGCGCCAACATCAAGATTTAACATATCCTTTTCGAATATATGTGGCCTAAATTCTAACCTGAACTTCCTCTAGGCTAACAGGCCCCAACTCCTCTTCCTCACCGAAACCCAAATTAGTGCCAACACAGCCACTAATCACCTCAATTTCCCGGGGTATGAACTCCTTACTTCCTTTAGATTGCATGGAGGCGTGTGCGCATACGTCCGTAGCAATCTACCCTACACCAGACTCCCCAATTTAGAAGTTGGAAGAAAATACATACTATGGATAAAACAATCTCTCAGGGCTGCAACTAAATTCATCTGTTGCATTTACCGGTCACCTTCTGACAATAACTTTGTCCAGCTCTTTGACTACCTTTCTGAAAAAACCGACTATCTGATTTCTGAATATCCTTCCTCCGAGGTCACTATTCTTGGTGACTTCAATGTCCATAATAAGGAATGGCTAGAATCTTCAAAAACCGATCCCCAAGGAAGAGCAGTGGAGGCCTTTGCAGTCAGCAATTCCTTAGCCAATATGGTTCAGCAACCTACTTACTTTCCTCGTATCCCAACACACAGCTCAAATCCCTTGGGTCTCCTTCTTACTACACAACCTGAATGCTATAAGATATCAGTCACCGCCCCCCTTGGTCGCTCAGACCACGGAATGGTCACTGCTTCCTGCGCAATGCAACCCGAGGTCACACAGTCATCACACCCACGTATCGTTTGGCACTACAACTCCGCAAACTGGGACGAAATGCGGGATGACTTTTCCCCATTTGCATGGGCGTCTGTCTGCTTCTCATCGTGACCCCTCTGATATCTCACAAAACGTCACCGAAATTATCCAAGCTGGCATGGAATTATTTATCCCGCGTACACAGAAAACCTCTTCAGCCACTTAAAAGCCCTGGTTCTCTAAATCCTGTGACAAGGCCAGACTTGAAAAGGTCAAAGCTCACAAAACGCTTCTACACAATCCCAGTCAAGAAAATCGTCAAGCATTTAACGACGCAAGAAACCGCTATGCCCGCATTCTTTATGAGGCAAAAAAACTCTAAACTAAAATGACGGATATCATTTTCAAAACTAAAAAGGCATGAAAGATGCTCTCTTCTCTTAATACCAGGAAAGCCTCTGGTCTTGACGAGATCCCAGCAATTGTTCTCAAAAAATGCGCACCAGAGCTTGCTCCTGTCCTGACTCGTCTGTTTCAGATATCTTATAATCAAGGCATATTCTCTAGTAACTGGAAAACTGCTCGAGTACAACCCATCCCCAAGAAAGGATCCAAAGCGCTTCCTAGCAACTACAGGCCTATTTCTCTCCTTTCAGTCGTCTCTAAAGTGATGGAAAAGTATATAAACACCGAATTACTAAAATGTCTTGAAAAACACAGTCTAATCCACGACAGGCAGTATGGATTCCGTCAGCGCAGATCGACTGCCGACCTCCTTTGCTTTGTCACCCATTCTTGGAACAAGTCCATGGGACAACACGGTGAATCCCAGATTGTTGCTCTAGACATATCCAAAGCATTCGACCAGGTCTGGCACACAGCGCTGCTTAATAAACTTCCGGCCTATGGCCTACCACCAAAACTCTCTATGTAGACAGCAAATTTCCTCTCCAACAGGAGCATATCTGTTGTTGTGGATGGCCATTCCTCTAAACTGTATCCAATTAATGCAGGAGTTCCTCAAGGTTCAGATTTCGCCCCTACTTTGTTTCTTCTCCACATCAATGACCTCCTCTCTAGCACATCCAACCTACAGCTACGCGGACGACAGCACTCTCCATTCAAATATACAATATTCTAAGCCTGTCTCTTTAGCCCAATTAGATGAGGAAGGTTCTGTCTCCGTGGATCACCAAAAAATATTAGACTGGGGAAGTAGAAATCTTGTACAATTCAACCCCACCAAAACGAAGTCTTGCTTTCTTTCTCACAAGAGATACACCAGCCCTATACCCATCACAATGAACAACCAAGTTATTCAAAGTAATGAGTCCTTTTCTCTTGTTGGCATTTCTGTGGATCGAAATCTTAATTGGCACCAACATGTCACATCAATTGCAGAAGCGACTGCTAAGAAATTAGGTTTCCTCTTCCGGGCTCGCAAATACTTTCACCAGCTAATCTCTATACCTTATATACTTCACAAATAAGGCCATACCTCGAATACTGCTCCCACATCTGGGGTGCCGCTGTCGCTTCTACACTCGCTATCCTGGACTCCATTCAAAAGAGAGCTATACGTCTCATCGGTGACCATACCCTCACCCAAAGGCTGCCATCCTTTGCCCACCGACGTGCCGTTGGTGACCTCTCTCTCTCTGTCTCTCTTTTATAGATATATGCACGGGCACTGCTCAGAGAAGCTTTCCTCCATAGTTCCCCCACCTGCTGCCCCCAACAGATCTACCAGGGGAACAGAGCGAATGCATCCTTTTACTGTCCAGGTCACCAGACTTAGAACATCTTGTTATGCCCGCCTTTAGTCCCGAGGACTTCCAAGTTGTGGAATTCCTTGCCGGCACATGTTTTTCCTTCTTCTCCGAACCTCCAAACCTTCAAGTCCAGAATTAACAATCTGCCTCTTTCCTCCTTGTGAACACCCACGGTACGATAGTATTTAGGCTGTAAGCCCTCGTGGTGTGTTGTTGAAATTAAAAAAAAACTCGTCCGTTTTTCCTGGGCAACAAACAATAGGCTTATTACTTTTTGAGTTATCGGTACGATATATATATATATATATATATATATATATATATATATATATATATATATATATATATATATATATATATATATCAAGAATATTACTGTAGACACATAATAGTTTCCCTCTTTGAGCTCATCAGTGTGTTATACCCTGCCACTATATTCCTATAAGGAAATATACGAATAATATGAAAATAGATATATCAAGATTATTACTGGAAACACATACTAGTTTCGCTCTTATTTGAGCTCATCAGTGTGTTATACCAGCAATAATCAAACCATATCAAAATGTAATAGGGCGATTTTGGCAAAATTTGGTAGCTACCTTCTTTTTATAAGTGGCTTGGATAAGTTTGTTAGGCAGGAAAATCGGACCCGTTTTACCTGGAAAATTTTTGTATCTCCGAAAATAACGAAGCTATGACAACCAAATCATGTTCTTAGGTATAAACTGTTAAACCTGGCCTACATGCCAAAAGTTCATTTCTCTAAGTTAAAAGGAAAAAACTCGGGACGCAGCAAGTGCGTTATGGTAGTGAATTTTCATAAGATTAAGATGTTTGATTTATGAAAAGAAAGGTACTACCAAAGGGACAAATAAAATACAATATCTCTAGATGAATCTTTATAGTGGGTTAATTTAATAAAATAAATAAAATAAATGACAATCAGGAATTTAATTTGTCTAAACAGCACAAAATGAAATATATATATAAAATAAATTTGGTAAATTAGCAGTTTACCTCATGGAGGGTTTTGAGAATTGTTTTCCGAAACATGCTTAGGATTCTCCTAGGTGCATAACCCACAACAAACATTTTTTATAAACAACCTCTAAAAAAGTTACAGGACCAGGAGTTAATAAGGGTGTAGGGCGAGGAAAACGAACTGTAAATATGAGTGGAAAAGCGAAAAAAATAGCTTAGTCGGATCTCTAACAGCTGCCTTTTTCAGATTTTGCAGTCGTACCTCCTTTAAATGTTTTTTAACTTATAGTAACAGATCATAAAGAAGTTCACATGTAAATAACTCAGTAAAGACAAGGAATGCAAAGGGAAAGAGTAGTGTCGACGTGCATTAGTGATGTCAAATTATATTTATCAGCAGTTGATTTATCTAAAAGTGTTGGATGTGGGAAATTCCCTAATAGTTCTCACAGAAAATAAACAATAAGTTAAAAGAAAGGAAGTTTAATACAATTTTAAAAGTGGAATACAAGGTATATTTAAGTAAGGGACAAAATTCGCTTATTGTGACAATACAATCAAAGGCTGTTAATAAAAATCGTGTAAAATAATATATTTACTAACAGGTGTAAGATTTACATTTTATTATTATAATTACGTGGCAGCTGTTTCCCTCCGATATGGATAAATTATCTAAAAAAGACACATCGTTGGGAAATAGCTGTCATGTAAAATCAATATAATATATAGGTCATATTAATAGTTTTAATATACATTTGAAAATGAATTTAGTTCTAGTGTTATCTACTATCGACTAATTAAAGAAGACTATGTATCACAATTCCAACAGTTTAGTAAATTTAAAATCACATGAAATATAATTCTTCAACAAAAAAAAAGAGGCAAAACAATACGCCTAGTTGGTTATAATTTAAACGTTTTTAATTAAATCAATTCCGATAGTGGTTTGAGATGGACAAATGAACTATTTTAATTTATAATTAATTGTTTTCTAAAAAAAATTTTGGTTTGTTTAAAAATACAGACGATACAATGTTTTTATATGTTGAAGCTTAAGGTTTCTCTGGTTGGCGTTTCAAGGAATTGTTACACATGTTGATTTCCTAGCAGTCCAATGTGACACCGTACATATCTCTTCTTGAACTCATTGTGACACTCGAGTAAATTATTGAGTCCTCGCGACTGAACGTTGCTTATAAAAGTCTATACACTAATAAACGGATTTGCGTAGTATGTACATATATACGAGGCCCACTCATTGTTGTTTGATGATCTTTCGCTACCTTACTTAAAACACATTCAAAGCAATCTCAATTGTCAATAAAAATTGGAATCTTCTGCCTGAGGTTCCAGAAGTGCACAGTCCATATTTGTTACAATTTGTGCATTGTGTTGCTTGGAGTTTATGCAGGTACGTCAAAAACTTTTGTAGTTTCAAAGTTTCCATTTATTTTGATTGTCCAAATAACTAATACTGTCCCATACACAAATATAAAAAGCATGATTTGGAAACATTTTTTTTTGGTCTGTAACGAACGGTTCAGATTATTTTAAAATTGCTCCAGGGGATAGGTGATAATTGACTTTGAGAAAATTGAATGTTTTTTTAAACCTTCAGTAATATTATGTTTGTTTGTTTATTACAAAACTTTGAATTTCATCAAACATCTGGTATTCTATGCTGAAATCAAATTTGGGGTTAAATGTGTAAGAGTGGAATATTGATGCCAAAAATTTCAATTTTTTTTAAGAAAAAAAAAGACAAAACATCTGAAAACGTACACAACTTGATTCTGGAATGGGATTTGTTTTGTCTTTGGCAAAGGAACACTTAATATTGTCTTTGGGTTGGGTCACTTCAGGGGGTAGGGGATCAATGGGGGGTGATTTTATGAAAATTTAAATTTTTTTGTTAAAAGTCGAGTAATATAACCTTTCAGAAGTTTATCGGTAGAGGAATACGAATATTTTCTTTTTGTTCAAGTCATGGATCCTGAAATCATTTCATGAGATAGTATTTCTAACAAGAGTAGATTATCACAGCTATTTGGATGTAGTGATTTAATTTGCAATACTTTCTCGTTAGAAACGATTCTGACAATTGTAGTGGGGTTACCTTCCACTGCATTGAGAACTGACTCTTCAATTTGAGGAGGTCATTGGTATCTTTTGCATATAGAATTAGATTTTACAGATTTCAAGGCATCTATTTCCCTAAAACATCTGCAGATATGTTCAAAAATATTTCTGCTGCGTGCTATTCATCCGGGAAAACCTGTCATAATAAATTCTCACTGCTTCTTTTCCATTTTGTTTCGCTTCACCACAATGTAATAACAAATTAGCTAATTCACCCAAGGTATAATTGAAAAGTGCATTTTAAAAGCATATACAGCATCTATTACAAGGCTTGTTCAATTAAAACCCATCTTTGGTCAGGTTAGCCTTGAAAACAGTTGTAATCACTCAAATGACGTTTTGCAATGTTAGTTTTGTTTGTAAACATCACACTTATGAGTTCCTGTCATTTGTATTTAACAGCGATTTTAAGTATTGTGACTTTAAAATGGCGTTTGTTGTTAACAATCCATCTAAATATAATCAGTGTGTGGTCATTCCATTTTTGTGTGATAAAGGTTTGCAACCATTGCAAATTCAAACACGAATGCAAGCAGTGTATGGAAACACATGCTTTGCATATCCAACTGTCAAGGAATGGTTTCAAAAATTTAAAAGTGAAAGAGAGAAGATAAATGATAAGCCGCAACTAGGTGCATTGAGTACTGCATCAACAGAAAGGAATGTGGCATGTGTAGAAGACCTGATTAGAGGAAATCGTCTATTGTCATTCAAAGCAATTTCAGAAGATGTTGGTGTGATTATAGAATCTATCCGTAGTATCGCATACAAACTGGCTTACAGCAAAAGGTGTTAAAAGGTAATCGTTTTCAGTCGGATGAAGAAGTACTAAACGCCTTAAAAGAATTTTTCGGGCATTAGCCACAAGAATTCTTTAATCAGGGTATACATCAGTAGGTGAAACAATGGGATATGTGCCCTAATAATAATAGTAATTATTTGTAAATATATTTGCCAATAAATTTGTTCTGAACCAAAAATGGGTTTCAATTGAACAAGCCTATTATTACCTTGATAAATAAATGACAATAACAGCCTAATTTTTTCATTCTTTCCAAAACACATTCGATCCACAACATAAGACAACATAATTGCATTTATCTCATAAGCGAGATGAAAATCGACAAAATATATAAAAAATTATCAGCACTAAATGACCTACATAACTGCTAAGAAAGAAACGTCAGTGACAGATTTTTTTTTTCTTAGAAAATTATTAGTAATGGCACCAATGTACCGCCTCTTTTAGCAGTAAAATATGTACCAGTCTGAATATCTATCACCTTCCAAATTTAATGCAGCTTGCTGGTCATGATCTTCATTTTGATATTTTTGACACATCGATCCTTACTAGATACCAAGTTTGTTTTTTCAAATGAAACCTCCGGTATATATATATATATATATATATATATATATATATATATATATATATATATATATATATATATATATGTTTTAATATTAACTAATAAACCAGATTTTTTTTTCAGCTTTATTTGATAATATGACAGGTTGTTGAGCAATGATTGGTATTACTCCACGGAGTTTCGAAATTTTACTTGCAATATTTTGGTTTTTTGCTAATAAGTCGAAAACCGCTAATAATAGGTAGAACATTATATAGTACTTTAAGAAAGAAAATCAATTGATCTTGCTATTCCTATATAATACAGGATGTTCGATTTGAAAATCTCACATTACCTGCCATTATATGTTCCACCTAAAGACCATTTTTATTGTAGACAGATATATATATATATATATATATATATATATATATATATATATATATATATATATATATATATATATATATATATATACTTTAAAAACATTACTGCAAACATAAGAGTGTCACAATACAGACATTTTTTTCATTTGAAAAAATAATGTTATGGGACGACGCCGCCATGTCATAAATATTTTCAAAATGAAGACCATAACCACTTAAGAACATAACCTAAATTCACATTTCTATCAATTTTGAAACACTATATACTTCTAATACTCCATCGAGTTTGGCCCACGCTTTACATATAATTTTGATACAAGTATATAAAGTGGTGATATTTGGTGGTTTTAAATTACAAATGCAAATTAAATTAGCTGCGATTTCTATGAAATCCTGTTTTTGGGATTGTCATTTTAGGACTAAGAGTACAACAATTATACTATTTAACTCATCTGTAAATATGTACAAAGTTTTCACATCACCAGACAGACGATCCTAAATTTGATATTTTATGTCTATGATGGACAAACCTTCCCTTTAAATCTTCATTCATGTCCATGAGGCGTTTCTGGTATGGTTGATAATCTGCAACACAATTATAAAAAAATTAGATGCATAAAAAATTATAGATTCTACATCTAACATTCTATATGCGAGGTATATAATAAACCTCACCTACCCAACCAATAGCCCCAATAAGGATTCAGATGAAAACCCCACTATAGACAATACAGAACCACCAAAGGACAGTTTGATCTCTTTCAAGTCTATGGTTGAATACACCAAGGCTTTAGAGATGATATCCGGTGAGATTTCGAGAGTAGGAAGATTACGACTCCATAATTGAACTACAACCCAACCTACACCTAACCACCACTCTAAAGATTAGGCAGATTAAGGCCTAAAGGGTTCTATTCCATTCATATTTTACTCAACCTCTTGAAAATGATAAATGGCTCCAAGCCAGAATGTCGAGGTTCAACAAATTCTAGAGAAAGTTCAACCAGACATATTAGTTAAGCGAATGATATGATATCTGTCCGCTTTACATAAGTCGTCACAAGTTATTTACTACCAGTTTCAATAATTTTCTGGGCATACTAGATCATTAAGTTTTCATAGCCAACTTAGAATGTTCTGATGACAGCCATATTTTTATGGGGCTGAATGGAGAATAAAACAAGCAGTATAAGTCACAAAAAATCAGAGATAGCATCACAAAAGGCTAAACTGGCTTCCACTTTTTGTAAGGAGTGTACATATGCTCATGCGCTATGTTTGTATAATAGAACATTTCTTCATGACAATGGCAATTTTTTCTTGTTTTAACTTTTTTTTTCACATATATGAAAAATAAACACTATTCCTTATCCACTTCGACTACTCTCTTATTTCAGCATGCACAACTTGACGAAACTGAGTCACCAGCGATGCCCACTTGTCATGTTACTTGATTCATTTAGATACCACTGCCATATTTTATTTGTCCACTTTTATATACCTACCAGCAATTTTTACATTCTACTAAATATAATATTACAAGATATCACCAATAATACAATTGGTCCACAAATTATCCAAGAGGTTTATGCACCAGTAGTACATATAGCATCACAACGGAAGAACTTCGGCATAGTGTTAAAATCTAAGTATATAATACAATCTGAGTGTAGCGTGACCAGCATTAACATTGCTTTCCATAATTATAATTATAAAATTTAACAATTTAAAGGAGCACCTATTATAATAACCAGTCTAGCTAATCATATAGAATCCTGTCTCATTGAATCAGACAGGATAGAAACCTTGTCTGCTTATACTTTGTAATCAGTATGGAAAAGCTTTCTGATAATGTAACAAAATTAATCAATGACACCCACTAAGCATGGTTACTTACAAATGCTTACCGCAACGTTAGATAATTTACCATTAGGCAAGTTAAGTTTGCAACATTTCTAAATGTTTGCAGGCAAAAAACCAATGCAAACTTACAAATGAAACTTTAACGTAACTTTCAAAAATAATATCTAGTTTGTCGTGTTGTCGTTTTTCTCCATTTGTAAGCTCACGTAAAGTTACAATTGTAATGTTTCTGAAAGTTTGTTTCAAATTGTAAACATTTGAATTCCCTCCGTTTTTGGGTATGTTCGATCCTATGTCATCATCGTCCAATAGCAACATAGCAACACCGACGCCAACAGCGAACTGACTGATAAATGACAAAGCGCCCGGCATTAATTAATGGTGGTTTGTTGTTTACTTTTTTTATAATTTCATCATCATAAGTTGTTATTTGATCTGTCTATTTATTTTCCTGGAAGTTTTAAAGATTGAACAATCTTATTGTAGCCTGAATTGTTTGAATTTTGTAATTCGTTGTCTGGAGAGTAGATAATGAAACATGGAGTATATCGACAAACATTTCAGGTAAGAATCCCTAAAACAGCTATATATTAAATACATGTGTGAATTCATTATTCTCTTTTCTGTAGCATAATTATTTTGGTATGTCGCTATTGGTGAATTAATATAAAATGGCTGCATTTATATTTTTGTTTCTTTTTATGCAATATTATATTATTTACATGAATTTTGTTATGTCCCTAGAAGCAGCCTGGAGATGTCATACCTGGTCAGACCAATTCATTTTAAAACGTTAAATATGATTCACCTATGGAAGCATGTGGCTTATACATAGCAATTGACATCATAATAACAGTGGAGCAGTACCCATCAAGCTGTCAGGATTGCTTATTTTACACTTGTCGCAGTATTCTATGCTATGGAACATTCATATGAGTTAACTCGTCAGCAGCGGAACATGTGTTTATCTTGCAAAAAAGAGCAATAAGGACATTGTGTGCGTAGGTCCAAGAAAAAGCTGCCCTGATGTGTTCGAGGCCAATGGGATACTTAGGTACACTTCCAGCTATATCCTTCTTCAGTATATGTATTCAAAATATCCAGTGAATGATGAAGTTCGCAACATCAATACCAGGTACAGGCATGAATTAAAAATACAGTTCCACAAAAAGGAGAAAACAAAGCAGATGTTTGATTACTTGGGAATCAAATTCCTCAATTTTCTACCTAATGTTATTAAGATGCTTCCACTAACAAGATTACAGTAGGCACTAGTGGCTGTTATAAAACAAAAACCAAGGTGAAGGAATTTATTAGTGCTCTAAACCAATGTGTATAATGTTACATACTACTTGTATTCATTCTTTGTAGTGTGTGTGTCTGTGTGTTAGGCAAAAGCTTTGGAAGGCAAGTTCGACTAGCCACAGACTTTTTTTATATATACGTTATTCATTGTAGTCATAATTTTGCTTTATTTTAACTCAATGTTTCTGACATTTTAGACATTGACGGTACTATACTTACTCGATAGGGATAGTTAAGACATGCGTGAACACTTTCAGAGACTGTCGTCATATTTAAGCTATTTTCGCAGTGAAGTTGTATTCATTTACCTGTGCTTGATTTATCCATTGCATATTCTTACGTTTGCTTAATTAAAATTTCTCTAAAATCGAAATGAACGCACCATTTTAGATATTTCTTTTTCACAATAGTATTTGATATGTTGAATTTATTTTATGTAACATATGTCACCACATATTTTAGAAGCTAAAAAAAATCTTGCCTCTCAAAACAAGTAATGCTGCAGAAGGCTCGTTTTTGTTATTGGTGTTTCACACGTTTTTCTAGACGACTAAAGAGTTATTTAGTAAAACAATATCAAAAACAATTAATTGGTATTTATTTAGAAAAAGGAATTTTTGAAATCCGTCAATTAATAACGATATCACGAGTTCAAGTTATCTATTTTGTCGCTGAGTTTTGACTAGAACTGCATTTTAGGCTAAACATGGACACGCTCGCTATATGTCTAACTATTTCTATCTAGTAACTATAGTCGGTACTTATAAAGACAGTGACTTACCATGTACATTTGATGGTCAATAAAGTCTATATCTATCTATCTATCAGCAGAAATGAAATTGTAAGTCTTTAATTTTTTTATGTAATAAAGATTTTATTCTAATTAACATTGTCTTGTCATTTTTTACAGTTTTACAAGAAATTTTATATTATGTATAAATACACCTATATACCTATATTCAGTATTAGTTTGTAACTTGAAATAAATTCAGTTAATCAAATACAGTTTCTTTTTTCAAAAATGCTTGGACACATTGGTTAGTATTTCGAGTTGCAGTCTTTTAAAAAAGCTATACAGTATATAACATATTTGAAAAATGACTTCATCGATAATTTCTTTGAATCAACCTTACGTTTTTGTTGACTATTTTTAAAGTTCTTACATGTGAAGTTGTAGAAAACCAGCAGATTTAAAATTTTTATTCATTGATAACTACACAATTTTTTTCGTGCTTTCAACTCAAGATTTATAATAAAAATTTGAAAGTTGGTGGTTTTGTATCGCTTGATGTGTACTTTAAAAAAAGTCAACAAAAAGCTAAGGTTGTCATTTACAAAAATTATCAATGGCATTTGATACAAATTGTATAATACATTTTTGAAAAGATTGTAACTGAGAATATTATCAGACTCCGAGCATTTTTGAAAAAAAAAGTTGAAGTAGATTAATTGGAATTATCACAGGTTACAAACTTGCACTGTATATATAATATATACAATTGCAGATAAGTTGCAAATGAAAGTTTTTTTTTTACAACTTTGCCAGGCCCTTTTAAAATTGAAGCTTGCTGTAAGGTAACATGTGTACGTATAAAGAAAGTTTGTAACAGCTCACTACAGTAAACTTGCAGTAAAGTTACAAAAGAAACACTTACATATGTAAAGTCACTGGGGGGAAGATTTGCCATTTGCAACAAACTTGCAGGAGGCTTTCTGCAAGTTATCTATCAAACTTACACTTGCTTTGGAAAAGATTCTGCAATGTTAATGCAATATTACCTTGCTCAGTGGGCATTAGCTTAAGGGAAATTACAAGTTTGACACTATTTAAAAAAATATTACCTGGACAGTACACTTCCTGTTTTCAATACTCCATACTACATATTTTAATTAGAAAGAAGCCACTGTAGCATCAAAGGTCATAGGTTATACCTCCTGCGTGACCCTCTTACTCTTTCTCATCTTTAAGAAAACTCACTACTGCTGATTTTGTGGAAACTACCATTGCTAAAAAAGGAAATAATTTTTAAAGTAAGTTCTACTTAAGTCTCCATAAATGACAATAAATTATAACAAAAACTAATTCAAGCTCACAAAACACAACAGAAAAAATCTTAGGCTTTGGACATGTGCTAAATTATTTCACCTTGGGTAAATACTTCAAAGTATATAAGATTACCTCTAAAATGATAACATAAAAAATAGGAATACATACCTTTTATATATAGTAAACATCTTTCAACTTTAATTATATAAATTCATCTCTGTTTTGTTGTTTTCATAAAAGATTCGCAAATTTAAGGTTACTTTCTTAAAAACAATTAACGTAGATCCTAACTTGAATTTTGCTCTCACTTGCTCACTTTGCTCTCAATTCTGATAATTTTTGTAAGGTGTTTCTGCTAAAATAAATATAATATCACGATTACCTGAATCATGGTAGTGAAGGAAAGATTTCACCGTACTATTTGATATTTAGAAAAAAAAAAACATTAAAACATGATGTGGATATACCGTGTACGTGTAGCGCTTAAATTAAAAAAACAGATGACAGAAGACAGTACTACACTGCTGCATTGACATATAGTGCAAAAAGTTTTCAAGTATAAATAAGTTTTAATATAAAATATCATACGGATTTGGTAATTCAAAATGTTTGGTTATTGTACCGCAATTATTGTTTGAATTATGTCATTAGTAATTTAAAAATATGTTAGGTCCATATGTTTTTATCCTAAGAATCAAATTACATTTTAATATTTGTTAATTTTTATTATATCTGACAACCCTGCTTATTTATATTTACGAACTCTTGTGTCGCTTCGACGATTTTACATTTTTCGGGTCTAAAGTAATAACAAACACATTAATACTCTAACTATCCTTGTCAACGTTGAATGTGCGAAATGCCTATGCAATTCAAACTGATGTCGTAGATTATTTATTTCTTACACATTATTAGTGAATTTTTATTTCTTACACATTTTTCATTTTCGAACAACTTCTTTCCTCGTGGACCATTTAAAATGAAATTTGGTTACCAACTTTATTTTGACATCTCCCTTATATGTGCAAATTTTCATTTGAATCACTGCAGTACTTCAAACAAACAAAAATATTGCGTTTTAAAAATTTCCTTTACATTTTTGATACAAAAAATTAAACCTACGGTGCTCATCTTCGAACTCATCCAAGCCATTAACAAAATCAAGGTAATCTCCAAATTTAGTGAAGATCGGTCAAGTATTTTTTGAGTTATCAGTTGGATACATATATATATATATATATATATATATATATATATATATATATATATATATATATATATATATATATATATAAGCATATAAAAATCAAAACCGACCTTGGATATGGGTTCTAGAGGTCCAAATTCGCGCTCATTTGAAGAAATTTTTCAAAAGTCTCACCATCGATACCTCTCTATTAGTGAATTTTCTTAATGAAAATTCACTAAAAACAGATGACAGAAGACAATACTACACTGCTGCATTGACATATAGTGCAAAAAGTTTTCAAGTATAAATAAGTTTTAATTTAAAATATCATACGGATTTGGTAATTCAAAATGTTTGGTTATTGTACCGCAATTATTGTTTGAATTATGTCATTAGTAATTTAAAAATATGTTAGGTCCATATGTTTTCATCCTAAGAATCAAATTACATTTTAATATTTGTTAATTTTTATTATATCTGACAACCCTGCTTATTTATATTTACGAACTCTTGTGTCGCTTCGACGATTTTACATTTTTCGGGTCTAAAGTAATAACAAACACATTAATACTATCCTTGTCAACGTTGAATGTGCGAAATGCCTATGCAATTCAAACTGATGTCGTAGATTATTTATTTCTTACACATTATTAGTGAATTTTTATTTCTTACACATTTTTCATTTTCGAACAACTTCTTTCCTCGTGGACCATTTAAAATGAAATTTGGTTACCAACTTTATTTTGACATCTCCCTTATATGTGCAAATTTTCATTTGAATCACTGCAGTACTTCAAACAAACAAAAATATTGCGTTTTAAAAATTTCCTTTACATTTTTTATACAAAAAATTAAACCTACGGTGCTCATCTTCGAACTCATCCAAGCCATTAACAAAATCAAGGTAATCTCCAAATTTAGTGAAGATCGGTCAAGTATTTTTTGAGTTATCAGTTGGATACATATATATATATATATATATATATATATATATATATATATATATATATATATATATATATATATATATATATATATATATATATATATATATATATATATATGCATATAAAAATCAAAACCGACCTTGGGTATGGGTTATAGAGGTCCAAATTCGCGCTCATTTGAAGAAATTTTTCAAAAGTCTCACCATCGATACCTCTCTATTAGTGAATTTTCTTAATGAAAATTCACTAAAATTATAGAGTTATAGACATTTGAAAAAGAATTGGGTTTCACTGATGACCAGAGAAACGCACAAAACCAAAATATTTTGTTTGGATAATAAAATCTATTGTAAAAAGATTATGTTTTCTTGATGCAAAAAGGTCCAGAAATAAGAGAAAAAATACTTTGAAAATGTTATAGTTTTTCTTCTTAACATGTCAAAGTTGCCATTTGGGACGTCGAAATGTATAATTTTTAGACCGAGATCCTGAAAAAAATACGGGTTATATAGAAGAAATGTCATAATAAATGTGTTTTACAAAGTCTTAAGCCTTAAACCATCATTATCCACCATTTTACTAAAATATTTGCAGAAAATTCATTTCAAGTAGACCGTTTCTCTAACAATTTGTCGGTCGCACTTTTCGCGAATTTTTGTAGAAAAATTCGTTATTGAGAAGACCGCGACTTCAGAATTTTTTAAATATTTTCTCTAGGGAGTGCGAAAATTTCAGTTTTTACATGTTTACATATATACAGGCTAGTGCATTTTTACTGTAAAGCTCAATATATCCGTAATTATACAAGATGCAGGAAAATATCATAAAAGTTATTTATAGTGTGTAGTAGCCCATAAGTCGTTGGTGATACAAGTTTTTTTTAGCGAATTTTTCGTAAAAGTCGGGATCTTCTCACTGGCGAATTTTTTTAACCAAATGCTTCATATTTGTCAAACAACCCTCGTATAACTAAATATGATGAGCATCGTGTATCCCTCAGATTTGCTTTGAGAATTGTGGCAAGCCAGCGCTTATGTTTATATTAAATTATCCTTGTTTGCAAAGATCTGAATGCCACAGAGAAAAGTTGGTTATCTCTGAGGTTTGATGGTCTGAGCGTTTCCCAACTCCATTGTTTCTCCTATGTACATTTAGAACAGATATATATTCTATCCCTTTAGGACACAATGTTATAATATACAAGAAAACTTTTTAAAGTAGTCCGATATGGACATATGGACATACAGATTGGGTTGGAGGTGTGAAAGCTTTATGATTTGGTAAGGGTAGTAATTTCTTACAAAATTTCCAATGCTAAACGAAATCCCAGCACTTGGAGCTAAATATTTCTAAGTTTTTTGTAGAATTTTCTCAAAGAACATTCTTAGAGTATTTCCGTAAACAAAATTTGCTAATAGAGAGGTAGTAACGATAAATTTTTGTACATTTTTCAAATGAGCGTGATTTAGAATCCTTGTAACTCATATATATATATATATATATATATATATATATATATATATATATATATAATTTTTTTTATACTTGATTTAAATTTGTATAATTTTATATAGTATCTCAAAAACAGAATCATCCTGTATAAATATATTTTAGTTTTAATTTTTTTTTAATGGGTATAACTGATGAGAATTTTTCTTTTATATGTTGTATCTAAACATATATATATATATATATATATATATATATATATATATATATATATATATATATATATATATATATATATATATATATATATATATATATATATATATATCCGTCTGATAACTCAAAAAATAATTAACCGATTTCGATGAGACTTGGCAAGTGCCTTTCTTTTATTAACGGCTTGAATGAGTTCGTTATCCAGAAAAATCGGACGGGGTTTCCCGGGAAAATTTTGAGTTTTCTTTCGAAAAAATTTTTTTCTCCGAAAGTAACAAAGCGGTTTTAATGAAATTTACTATATATGTTGCCTCAGGAGTGATCTTACTACGTACTAAAATTCAACTTTTTAAGTTTAGATAAAATTGAGTTATTCAAATTTTAAATTATCTTTCCAAAAAAATTTTTTTCTCCGAAAATACAATAGTATTTTAATGAAATTTTGTGGATATCTTGCCTTAGGAAAGACCTTACTATGTATTAAAATTAAACTCTCTAAGTTTATAGAAAATTGAGTTATTTAAATTTGAAGCATTTAATAAAAATTCACTACCATAACGCACTTGCTGCGTCCCGAGTTTTTTACTATTTACGCTGTCACTCGTGACTGTTCATTAGAATCCTTGGCTTTGACTCTATATATATATATATATATATATATATATATATATATATATATATATATATATATATATATATATATATATATATATATGAAGGGAATAAAGAAGCAAATAGCCTTGCAAAAAGGGCAGCCACAAGACCATTTCGGGTCTCTATTGTAGACTAACAAAAAGCCATGTAAGGAATGAGGTTGATAATTGGGAGGCAAACCAAATGCTGTAATACTGGAAAACTCCCGGCTTAAAGCAGGCAAAACTGTTCACCATCATATCAACAGAGAACTCTGAACTGCTTATTGAATTGAACAGGGACGACTTCAGAATAATCACAGGACACTCCCCCAGTAACGTGTCACCTTATAAAGATGGGTAAGATGAACAGTGAAAGCTGCAGATACTGAACTGAAGCAGCATAAACAGCAGAACACTCACTATGCGACTGCATTGCTTAGGTCTGCAAAAGGCTGAAGTACTTTGGAATGGTGGCCTTAACACCACAGGAAATAGGTTAAATAACTCCCAAAAAGATAGTGTATTAGATAGAAAGCCTGAACTTTTTGGGAGATATTAGAAAAAAAGTCATGCACAAAAGACCAATTGGAGTGGCTGAGAGGCCAAAGACCTATACGACTTATTAAAAACAATCTACAATTTAGCTGAATTGCGACATGACTAACAATCAACGAATCAGATAAGTCAATTTAATTAAAATAGTTATGCATGGTACGTCGGGCAAATAAATGTAATTCGTAGCTGCTAATATGCAGACTATTCCAGATGTTTGCTTTTAGTTTATAACGACAGCTCGCTGGGAACATTTGATTTGGTTATTTGTCAGAGACACTACTGCAATCTACTTTGCTTTAGTTTGTTAAATAGATAGGCATCTACAAAATGCCACACTAAATTATTGATCAGCCGTCACTATCAACGATGGGCATTTAACACTAACAGGTGTACACTGGCAGCCTGCTAGATTGAGCTTGAATTATGCAAAAGATACACAAAACTGTTTATCGAGGATCCAGATTAGGATTTAAAGTTTAAAATGAACAGACTAAGTCCCTATGTTATGGAATTTCCAACAACTACTCGAATTGTTTTGCGTGAAAACAGAAAATCTAAGGCCTTAGTTATACAAGATCTGGTGTTATGAACCAACCACTTTTTGTTCATCAAAGTCGAAGCCCATACAGTGCGCTTTTAAATTATGGAACAAATTAGGTAAAAGCTACATAATTTTTTCTGAGAAAAATCCTCGAGCACGGCGATTTAAGTTAATAAAAATACACATTTTGGCATGAAAGTAGATCTTCCACCATCATGTGTTTGGAAGTAATGACATCATCAACATTTTTCTCAAATAGCAATTAGCGATTTTTCATAACGAAAATTTAGTTGTTAGAGCGGTAATACATATTTTTTAATTAGCGCTAATTAGAGTCTTCAAAAGCCATATCTGAGGTCAGGTTTCAACTTCATGTGTTTATAAAAGGTGACTGAAATTCGCGCCTCATCATGGGGATGTCGCTTATTACAGAAGATAGAGGGTACTAAGTGAGTGGTGAACGTGTCGCCACCTAGTTCGGAACCAAGTACTATGTTGTCACGCCCGCTCCAAATAACACAGAGTGTTAAAAATAGAGACAGTATACAACAGTATACAACTAACTAAAATGCACCAAAAATAACACGGCTATACTATAGCCCTGTTATTTTTGGTGCATTTTTGCTACAATTAGTATGCCGTACTGAAGAGCTCTAATGAGAGCGAAACCGGTCTACGGTTCTAATTGTTGCGAGAATGCATCTAGTCTTACATACTTTGTCCCTATATTGGGGTAAAAATGGACCAGGGCTAACAATTTTTTAAATTGTTAGTTAGTTGTATACTGTCTCTATTTTTAACACTCTGTGTTATTTGGAGTGGGCGTGACAACATAGTACTTGGTTCTGAACTAGGTGTCGACACGTTCACCACTCACTTAGTGTTTTAAGACTGGCTATACTATAGCCGTGTTATTTTTGGTGCATTTTTGCTACAATTAGTATGCCGTACTGAAGAGCTCTAATGAGAGCGAAACCGGTCTACGGTTCTAATTGCTGCGAGAATGCATCTAGTCTTACATACTTTGTCCCTATATTGGGGTAGAAATGGGCCAGGGCTAACATTTTTTTAAATTGTTAGTTAGTTGTATACTGTCTCTATTTTTAACACTCTGTGTTATTTGGAGCGGGCATGACAACATAGTAGTTGGTTCCGAACTAGGTGGCGACACGTTCACCACTCACTTAGTGTTTTAAGACTGGCTATACTATAGCCGTGTTATTTTTGGTGCATTTTTGCTACAATTAGTATGTCGTACTGAAGAGCTCTAATGAGAGCGAAACCGGTCTACGGTTCTAATTGTTGCGAGAATGCATCTAGTCTTAGATAGAGGGTAGTCGCAGTCGCTTATTATCGGAGATAGGGTGTAACGTTACAAAAAAAAAAGTGTGAAGATCTATTGATTATGTCTTTAAACTCAAACTACACAAAGTGCTCTTATATTTATGTGAACACCTGTGCAGTATGTACATAAGCGAAAAGTATGTCAAAATCTGTGATATCTAGATAGTAAAGAAATATACCAACGTTAAATTTGGGATGCCAGTTTTTTGGGGTTGTTGGAAGAATAGTGCTGCAAATTGAATCATAACTTCCACATAGCTGCGATAATTTATTCTCTACAGAAAAACATTCTCATGGAATGAATTTAGAGCCCAGGACTTAACCACAAAGAAAATATTTGTATTCCTGGACCCATAAACTTTAAAACGTTATATATTTCCCCCCTCAGGGCTCTTTCGAGTGTTTGCCGTCCCCATAGAACCGCAGCCTTTGGCTTATTGTGCATGCCCTTTCTCTCTACTACACCCATTCCAAAATCACTGTGCCTTGAACTAGTTTGCACAGCAATTGGTAGGGTGAAGTTTTATCTTGCTCTGCCTCCGGTCTAGGCTGACCGGAGATCAGTTGCCTTTTGCGGTTCAGAGCTTTACACTCGCACAAGATGTGCTGGGCTGATTCCTCCCCCGCGCCGCAGAGTCAGCATGCCAGGTCCTCCTCGAACTGCCCCATTTTATGCAGGTGTTTCTTGGCAGCCATGTGTATCGTCAAGAGTGCTGTTATGTTCCTGAGCTGTCGTATACTAAGATTTAGCAGCTCCACAGCTCTCTTTGGACTGGGTTGTCCAATTAATGACTTCCCGTGTGTGAGCCCTGGACAATCTGCCCAGTATGCCTTGTGCTGTTCCTGACCCAGGACTTGATGGTTCCCCTGGCCGTGCCTTTCGATACACCCAGCACCGGTTCTTGTCAGCTTCTTCATTGCCTTTGACCCCCCGAGTGGCCCGGCATCCAATCTCGTCTCGGCATTTACTTACCAGCCTGGAATTTACCCGTGTGCTACGTAGCGCTTTAAGGGCTGCCTGGCTGTCTGTGACTATGAGGATCCGCTCGTTGGTGTAGCTCCTCCTCTTGTTCTCCCGCACATAGTGCAGAATGGCGTACATTTCGGCCTGAAAGACCGTTGCATGGGCTCCGGGTGAAAGACTACGACTTACTCTCCGGTCTTTTGCATAAACACCTGCCCCCGGTCTCACTCTCCCCGGCGGATCCATCCGTGAACCAGACGAGCCCGTCCCGTGGTAAGCCCGGCGTTTCCTTCCGTCATGCCTCGCGGTCGAAGATTTCCACTGTAAAATTGTTTTCCCTCCAGATGTGCGGGCTCGCGAAGTCTGACCTCATTTCAAGCATGTGCTCCTTTACGATCTACTTAATTTTGCAGTGGCCCCTGAAGCCTGAGTGGATCTTCAGTCTACCACTGCAGGCTAGTCTGTATAGTCCTAGCCTGACCTCCCCCATGATAACTAAGTGTAGGGGGGGGGGGGCAGATCCAGCAACACCTCCATGGCAGCTATTGTGGTTGAAGTCATGTGATGCCCAGGCAAGCCATCCTTTGGATCTTGCTTAGTTTTTGTTTGGCACTGGATTGTGTCACCTTCGGCCACCAGACCAGTCCTACATTTGTTGACGATGGTCTAACCACCCTTGTGTACAGCTAGTGGGCCATACTAGGTCTTAGTCCCCACGTTTTTCCATATAGCCGCGTAGTGACGGCTAGTGTCATAACTGCCTTACGCAGACAGACAAAAAAACTATTCGTACCCAAATCATAGTTTCCATATGTTTTGATGCTTCTTACGACGTTAAGCGAAAAAACATTATAAGTTTTTTGTCGCCGATGCGATACTTCCACACGTTGATATGATGTGGAAGTAGTTGTCCAAATAACATAACAAACCTATTCTTTATTACTTCCACATCGTCAATACATGTGGAAGTATGGCATCAACGACAAAATCTCAAACATTTGTTTCGCCTAATCGTCGTAAAAAGTGTCAACACGTCCAGAAAACATGATTTGGGAACGAATTTTTGTTTGTTTGGTCTGACAGTATGTATCTCTCTGTTTGTAGCCGCGATAATTTTAGAACTAAGTGAGATATCGTCTTCAAATTTGGTACACAGCTGGCAGCCGATAAACGAACGGTTTGGATTGTTTTTGGGTAAGATCGTTCCAGGGGGTAGGGGATGAATGGGGGTGATATAATGAAAATTGTCATTTATTCATCAAAACTCGAGTAATATAACGTTTTAGGGTTTGTTTATTAGAAAACTATCAATGTCATAAAACATCTGGTATTCTGCGCTGAAATTAAATCTGGGGTTGTATATGTGGGGGTACAATATCGGTGACACAAATTTCAATTTTTTTTTGGTGATAAAACGGCGTAAAAAGTCTCAAAACATAGAAAACTTGATTCTGGAACGAAATATTTTGTCTGTGGGTCGGTCGATCTGTCGGCCTGTACGTCTGTTTGTTAATATCACTTTCGATGAAATTGGTCATCATCAGGCGTTTTAAACAAAAACGAGATCTTGTTCAAAACATATGAAATCTGTGCACTATTGTTTCTCCAAATGTCAAAATAAAACATTAAAAAAACATACATTCATCGAGCTGGATTCCATCGCGTAACCTTCTGCTTAGGAGGCAAGTTGGGTACCCCCTGCGCTATATAGGCACACGTCGGCACACACAAGGTTTTATTTCCGTGATATTTTAGATCCGCTTCATGCCCAGGATATTATAATCAAAGTATACAGAATTAATTAATTACAGAATTAGTGGAATTACCATTGAAACATATCTCACGTTTGTTTCGGTCTTATATGACGTCTTATGTTTAAAAGAAACTATTTTAGAATCATTTTTATAGAAACTTTGCTTGATTTTGCTTAACTTTCTGGTATATCATGCGACAGCATAATATATCTATGCTGCGCTAAAACTGTGTTTGGGACCGTTCATAAAGCTACAAATATAGTGTATTTTAATAATTGATTGAATCGCCCAGTTAAACAACAATCTATTTGCAACTTTGCAATTTCATGTCGTCTCTCATTTTCCATAATTGCGGCCGAAATTTCGCCATTGTTGGTTCGGGTAGTATGTTTTCTGCCTGGCATATATTTATTTTGATTACCGTTGATGTATGGTTTATACCTGTTGTATGAATTAATCTACTCGTGGCAGTTAACTACTTGTTTTCACGGTTTAACACAAACATTTGCAGAATAGAAGATTTTATTACCAAATTAAACAATAAATTTGATTCTATAAAATTTACCCACGAATTAGAAATTGATAATAAATTACCCTTTCTAGATATACTAGCTTTCAAGAATAAAGACACTTTAGAATTCGATGTCTATAAAAAGGGAACCACCACTCTAAGCTACATTCTGAACGACTTACATCATACGTACGTACAAAAAATGGCCAGTCTGAATTTCTTAGTAAATCGGTTAATTAATTTTCCTTTAAACAAGAGTAGATATACCAAAGAATTAAAGTATATTAAGAACATGGCCGAATATAACGGATACACTGCTTGCCTAGTGGAACAATTAATCAACAAACAGAAAACAAAGAAAATGTTAACGGAATCAACGACGTTTATAAAAGAGAAATCCGAACAAAACTTTGTTTGCTTACCATTTGAACCTCGGATCAGGTGAGGCCTAACTCGCATTTTTAAAAAAGTCAACTTGCAGCTAACATTTTCGACAAAAAATACCTTAAAAAGCTTGCTAGGTAACCCAAAAGACAAGGATAGCACGGACAAAATGTCGGGAATTAGTGACATAAATTATAAAGATTGTAATCTTAAGTACGTCGGGTAAACAAAAAGATCGATTGGAATTAGATTCAAAGAACACTTAGCCCAATTACGTGACAGATAATCTAAAATTATTAAAATATGTTAGACAACCAGGTCAGCTAAAGGGGTTCGAGAGTATATATATATATATATATATATATATATATATATATATATATATATATATATATATATATATATATATATATATTGTAGTGTAATTATATATGTTCTGTGAGATCTATGTTACCACTACTATTATCTTAATACAAGAAACAAATTTGCCCTTATTAAATTGATCTCAGGGTGGATTCAGCTATTAATAAATAATAAAAAAAACTTGATCTCAAAAAATGTGTTCATCGCCAAATAAACAACCAAATAATGTTTAACTTTCAACTCTGGTCAATGATACTCTTTTTATACATGATATTTTATACAAGAACAACAATTTCTTTTATATATACAGAAATCAATATTAAAAAAAAACGGAACATTAAATTTTATGCTTGAGAATTCTCGTTGCTTTAATTATTGATTATTATGATTACCTTATTAATTCCTTATACCTACTTAATTTTCAGCAATAAACCTGTGTGTTTAAGCAAATGTCTTGAATCTTATTTAACACAGTACCTTTAAATTCCAGTCTGGAACGTTACTTAACACAGTACCTTTGAAATTCCAGTCTTGAACGTTATTTAACACAGTACCTTTGAAATTCCAGTCTTGAACGTTATTTAACACAGTACCTTTGAAATTCCAGTCTTGAACGTTACTTAACACAGTACCTTTGAAATTCCAGTCTTGAACGTTACTAACACAGTACCTTTGAAGTTCCAGTCTTGAAACGACAGTGGTTTTAATTTATTTCATTTTTAAGTTCTCATTACTCATTTATCAATCTTCAGTATTCACCATATGACCTTGAAATTCTCAATTTTGGCCTGAAATGGTTAAATAATGGTTGATCGACTGGTAGCCCCTCACTTTTACTTGTATTTATGCTTTTAACTTTTAACTTCTCCCTTTTAAGCTGTCATCCCAAAACGACGCTATTCTCTTACTCCAAATTCTCAACTAACATATCCTCCCTTCAAAATTCTGAACTGCCATATTTTTCCCCTTCTCTGACAGCCCGCCTTCTACTTACTATCGCTCTTACTATAATTACACTATAATAACTTATAATATAACATCCTATATCTTATTCTATTTAACAAATTGTCTGTAAAAACCTAACACCTAAGTTTTTTTTGTATCTATATTCCTCAGTTATTCACACCCTTTATCGCTTATTCTAGTCCTAATTATTTAATAATACCTTTATCAGTTATATAGAGACGTATCATTGTCTATTTTAGACCATGCTGTTTTCTTGTATTTGCCTTTTAAAATGTACACAATATCGTTAATATATGGCATATTGTTTTTATAAATGAAGGTTGTCACCTGTGATGAACACTGAAAAGTACAATTTGATTATAATTTGGTTTTATATTTAGATTTTATAGATAATAGTAATAACTGTTATGTATGTTATTTTATGTGTGTGTGTGTGTGTGTGTGTGTGTGTGTGTGTGTGTGTGTGTGTGTATGCGAACCTGAATAACACCACAATATATATATATATATATATATATATATATATATATATATATATATATATATATATATATATATATATATATATATATATATATATTGCAAAATATAATTACAACAAAAAATGTAGGAACGTTTAACCACTGCCGATTACGAGTCACCTGATCGATTGCTTTGTTAAATAAAATTCCCACGTTTCAACACGTCCTAAAGATAACATAAGAATACAGATATTTCCGTCAAAGAAAACTATGTTAATTTAGTTGTCGTTGAGCCTTCCCAAAATTATTAGAGATGGACATTTTTAAATAAGTTAGTGCTAAGACCTCGTCCGGCTATAAAAATACAATACACTACAGAATTTGCCTGCGACTAGTTTCTCATCTCGATTCAGTCTCTTTACCTAAGATCCGGTATAATAAGGTAATGTTAGTTTTTAAAGTAGTTAGAATTTTTCATCCTCTGATGACGCTAACTTTGTTAGTGAAACATTCGTCAGGTCTTTTTTAAATGTATTGTGGTGATTTGGGTTCTCCAAGTGTACTTATCAGTGCTCACCACAGGTTCCAATATTCACTTAGATCCTATGACGTGAAGAGTGTCCCCTTGGCAATTCTTAGGTTGTTAGTATAGCATGTTTATAGGTATAAAACGCTAATATCATACATCTTCATGTTCATTTTGCAACAAACCAATGCAGCAATTTCATAAGGCACTGAAACAGATCCTACTGAAATCATCAGTTTACACATTGGAATAGTTCATGATTCAGAGTGAACGAGTTTGACAATTTAAGGAGTGTACATCGTAGATATATCATCTGAATAATTTTATTTGTGGTGCCATGTTGCCCCAAAAATATAAGGCGCTTAAAGCTGTGATAGCTAATTTTAACTTTTTTTATTTTTTTACTTTTAACATATATTTATTTTATGTGTTATTTAATGTTTTTAACTATAAAGATATGTCTTATCTATGCACATTTTATCAAGGTTTGTTTTATAGCGTACGTATTTAGCTTTGTTAGTTTATATTTGTTGTTTTTTTATACGTTTTTTTTTAATTGGCTTTGTTGCTTATGTTTGCATGTGTTTAGGTTATTAGGTAGTTTTAGCATTTTATATTTTGACAGTGTTTATATTATCTTTAGTTTTGCGTTTTTAGTGAATTTTCTTTAAAAAAATTCACTAATGAGGAGATCCCGACTTTTGAATTTTGAAATGATTTCTTCAAATGACCGCTAATTAGGCCCCCCAGAAAACATATCCGGGGTCAGTTTCAATTTTTATATGTTTATATATATATATATATATATATATATATATATATATATATATATATATATATATATATATATATATATATATATATATATATATATATATATATATATATATCACACCGATAACTCAAAAAATAATGGGCCGATTTTAATCAAATTTGGTGAAAACATTCCTTTTGCAAATGGCTTGGATGAGTTCGATAGTCAGGAAAATCTGCCCAGGTTTTCCCGGAAAATTTTGTGTTTTCTTTCGAAAAAAATTTATATCTCCGGAATTAACAAAGTAAGGGCAACCAAATTTGGTACGCGGGTTTATATCATTATACGTAAGCTACCTACCAAATTTAGCTCTGTAGATCAAAAGACAAAAAGTTATAGGCATTTAAATAAAAATTTATTGGGATTTTCCTCAAAATGTCAAAATTGCGATTTAAAACGTCAAAAATTGGCAACATTTAGGCAAAGAACTTGAATCTAGTACGGTCTATGGAAAGAAAATGTCTCAAGAAGAATGTTTCACAAACCCAGAAGTCTTAGCTTCAACCGTCATTGTCCTTCATTTTACTAAAATGTTTCCAGAAAATTAATTTAAAATAGACCCTTTCTCTGGTTGGTGATACAAATGTTCTTATTTTTTTCAATCAAACACGCCTTATGTTATTGCATTTTTGCATTTTCCATCAAAATATAATGAATGTTTGTAAGAAAAGAAATTCTGGATGCAGCAAGTGCGTTATGGTAGCGAATTTTGATCAAATGCTTCATATTTGAATAGCCGAATTTGCAATTAACCTATAAGGTTGACCAAGAAACGAGTTTTTGTGGGAACACTTTAAGTTCACTTTTGGAAATTTTTGTACATTTTCACACACTAAAGTTATTTTTATGAAACATGGCACATTGTTTTTACTATATAGGTTATTATTCTATTAATTACTCTCCGATAGTTTTGCTTAAAATCTTTCCTTAGCTTTTTTGCCCCAGAACCTCGTCTCTTCTTCGAATGAGCGCTAATTAGGCCCCCCAGAATACATATCCGGGGTCAGTTTCAATTTTTATATGTTTATATATATTTATTATATATATATATATATATATATATATATATATATATATATATATATATATATATATATATATATATATATATATATATATATATATATATATGTATGTATCACACCGATAACTCAAATAATAATGGGCTGATTTTGGTGAATAAATTCCTTTTGCAAATGGCTTGGATAAGTTCGTTAGCCAGGAAAAGCTGCCCAGGTTTTCCCGGAAAAATTTGTGTTTTCTTTTGAAAAAAATTTATATCACCGGAATTAACAAAGTAAGGGCAACCAAATTTGGTACTCGGGTTTATATCCTCATAGGTAAGTTATCAACCAAAATTTAGCTATGTAGCTCAAAAGACAAAAAAGTTATAGGCATTTAAAGAAAAATACATTGGGGTTTTCCTCAAAACGTCAAAGTTGCGATGTAAAACGTCAAAATCGGCAATATTTAGGCAAATAACTTGAATCTAATACGGGCTATGGAAATCAAATGTCTCAAGGATGTTTTACAAGCCCTGAAGCCTTAGTTTCAACCGTCATTGTCCTTCATTTCACTAAAATGTTTCCAGAAAATTCATTTCAAATAGACCCTTTCTCTGATGCTTGGCAGTAGTCTTAGCTATAGAGTTTATCGTTTAATGGTATATCATTTTTCTCGAATTTTCGTAAAAAATCAACAAAGCTCAATATATCCGTTATTATACAAGATATGAAAAAAATTTTTATATATTAATTATAGGGTGTCTTGAGCTACATCTTAAAATAATATTTCTGCAATCACAGGCTGGCCCATAAGTCGTTGGTGATACAAATTTCCTTTTTTTAATCAAACACGCCTTATGTTATTGCATTTTTGCATTTTCCATCGAAATATAATGCATGTTTGTAGGAAAATAAATTCTGGACGCAGCAAGTGCGTTATGGTAGCGAATTTTGATCAAATGTTTCATATTTGAACAGCTCAATTTGCTATTAACCTATAAGGTTGACCAAGAAACGTGTTTTTTCGGGAACATTTTAAGTTTACTTTCGGAAATTTTTGTACATTTTCACACAATAAAGTTATTTTAATGCAACATGGCACATTGTTTTTACTATATAGGTTATACTGGTAACCAAATTTGATACCTGCTTTCTTAAAAAAACACACATATTTGTTATTAAAAAGATTTTTATGAAAATTCACTACCATAACGCACTTGCTGCGTCCAGAATTCTTACATTCTACATTTGAATGTAAAAACTTTAGTTTTGTTTGACGCCCCATGTAAATCTTAAAGGGATATTTCCCAGATTGTGTATTCACTATTACCTATTACCTACCTAATATACAGTTTAATAAGTGCTAGTATATGTGTGTACATGCTTGTTATTTGTATGCAAACCTTTTAATCCGAGACATATCAGCGCTCACTTGCATGTGCAGCGATATAATTTAATCAATGAGTTATTGCTGTGAGAATCTAATGCTAAACAAGGACCGTGGTTATATGAATTGGGTTATCAATTCGAAGCCAACAACAATTATACAAAAAAAAATAATATGCTACTTACCTTTTTTACACAAATATCTATTTATGCACGCGAAACCAATTTTCTTATGAAAATTCAATATCTAACCTAACTTGCTGCCTCAATACATTTTGTGAGAAAGCTAAATTCTCTTACTTATGAAATTGGGTACCGTGAACCTGAGTTACGTTTTTTTAGCGATTAAGGTCTTTTGAAATTGGATTACTGACGAGCTAAGCAAATTACACGCATTTCTTTGGAATATAATATTTTATATCCAAGGATAAGCGTAATAGGTCTACTTTCATCTCTAATTTTGTGATAATAACCTTGTGTATTTATACTGAGCAGATGCCGATGGAATATATACATATATTCAAATTCTCATTATTTATGTAAGACCCTTAAAGCGAAGGGATAATGTATTCATAACTGCGTAATTGCAAGAAAGGTCACGGGGACGAAGCCAGCATCACCAAACTACGTATGTATGATATCCGATCGAATGATAAACTTTTTTTTGGTTTATTTGATTGGCTACATTTTGTCATTTGACCAATGAAAAAAGTCTGAACGCTGGAAGTGCGTTATGGTGAATTTTCATAAAAGTATTTTAAATAGCAAACAATATGTGTTTTTTAAGAAAGCAGGCATCAAATTTGGGTACCAGTATAACCTATATAGTAAAAACAATGTGCCATGTTTCGTCAAAATAACTTTATTGTTTGAAAATGTACAAACATTTTTCGAAAATAAACTTAAAATGTTCCCGAACAAACTAGTTTTCTGGCCAACAGACCTTATAGGTAAGTTTTATCAACTCGTTTAAAAATTATTCACAGTTGGAATTGCAAGAACGTATTTCATTCATTGTGATAGGAAATGCACTAAGTAGTCAATTTTTCGTTAAAAAACAACTAAAATACAAAACCAAACGTTCAAAAATGTTTACTGAGTTAAGTAAGTATTCAAATTGTTGACCACCAGCTTCCATACAAAAGTACAAATTTTGTTCAAAACGAGCTCTGACATTCTGGAGCATTTGTGGAGTTATTAGACGGCATTCTTCAACAATGCGTCGTCTTATTTCTTCCAGAGACTCCGGTTCTGTTGCGTAAATTCTACTCTTTAAATGGCCCCATAGAAAGAAGACTAAAGGAGTTAAATCCGGTGATCTAGGGGGCCACTCAATAGCACCTCTACGCCAAATCCATTGTCCTGGAAACTCTTTGTTCAAAAACTCCCTAACACGTTGTGAAAAATGCGGAGGAGCTCCATCTTGTTGAAATACTAATTGATTTTCTTGATAGCGATCATCATTTTCAACAATGTCAATTAGTAGAGGGTAAACAATATCTTCTAGTAACTCCAAATACGTTTTGCCACTCAAATTGCCACCAAGATAAATTGGTCCGATTAAACGGTCTCCAAAAATGTCAGTCCAGACATTCAATTTTTGTAGAGTTTGAGTGTGGACTTCGTGAAAATTTCTTGGATTATTATCTGCCCAATAACGACAATTATGACGATTGACTGTAGAGTTTAATAATAACGTACACTCGTCTGAAAAACAGATTTTGGACAGAAAGTTCCCGTTATCAGCTATTCGTGCAGTCATAACTTCACAAAACTCCAGCCGCCGATCAATCTTCATTCAGTTGTTGTACAAGATGAATTTTATACGGGTGAAATTTATGATGCTTCAATATTCGCTGAATAGTTCTTCTTTTGATGTTTGAAACAGTGGCCAATTTTCTCGTGCTCGAAGTTAAGTCTGCAGCAATTTGTCCTAAAACTTCAATCTCAGTAGTCTCATTTCTAACCGGAAATTCACGTTCAGGATCCCGTTTTTACCGTTGGCTACTGAACCACCTTGTCGAAACTTTGCAACTAACTCCAAAATATATTTTCTGTTAAGATGTCTGTTCGGATGTCGTTCATTAAACAAATTTGTGGTACGGTTGGCACAGTCATCGTTTTTGAAAAAATGAGTAATTATTTCAACTCTTTCTTCTATAGAATATACCATTGTGAAATTAATTTTCGATAGTACTATTAAGTATTAAACCGACCGATAAACAGAAATAATAAACCGCATTTCTCTCATTCCGATAGGAAATGTCAATTTCTTGTTTACAAACCAACAAAACATTGACTATCAGCACATTTCTTATCCAAATGAGTGAAATGCGTTTTTGCATCTTCAACTGTGAATAATTTTTAAACGAGTTGATAAAATTCCAAAAAAAATAGTGTGCTGAATTCAGAAAAGAAAGAGCTTTCAAATGATGTAACACTCGACCCATGTTCCCTGTTTAAAAGATAAGGGTTGTTATCACCACCCTCAAGGGGTTGATGTGACAAAGTTGAGTTTTATGTCAAAACATGTCCCCCCCCAATATTAAAATTGACGTCTTTCAGCGTTTCGTAAAAAAAATTCCTGTATATATATATATATATATATATATATATATATATATATATATATATATATATATATATATATATATATATATATATATATATATATACATATATATATATATATATATATATATATATATATATATATATATATATATATATATATATATATATATATATATATATATATATATATATATATATATATATATATGAACATATTAAAATTGAAACTGACCCCGGATATGTGTTCTCGGGGGCGTAATTAGTGCTCATTTGAAGGAATTTTTTCAAAATGCAAAAATCGGGATCTCCTCATTTTTTTTAAAATTCATTAAAATTGGGTAAGTGATTTTCACTCAATCAATTTTAATATAAATCTGTCCAAAAATAATGATGACAAATTTTAGGGCACGATTCTACATATAACCAGAGTATAGATATATATCTATGCTTTGATATAACTATATTAAGAAACGTTATGGTAGTGAATTTTCACTTCGTAAAATTATATATATATATATATATATATATATATATATATATATATATATATATATATATATATATATATATATATATGATGACAGTGAACTAGGTATATACAGTTTACTGTTTTGTGCTTACTAATTGAAGAACATTTTCAAAAGTCTTAAAGTCGAGACCTCGTCATTGGCAATTTTTTTCTACGCAAATTCGATAAAAAGTTTTTTTAACGAAAATTTTAGGAAAAGTCCAGCAGAATGTAATCCGGAAAATGTGCTAAAAAAGTTGATTACAAAAAACTGATTACTGAAAACTGAAATTTTCACAAATTTCGTTAAAAAAAATCTTCTGAGCAGTGCCCGTACCGCTATCTATAAAAAAAAGAGAGAGAAAGGACACCAACGGCAAGTTGGTGGGCACGGGATTGAGGCCTTTGGGTGCGGGTAGGGTCACCGATGAGACGTATAGCTCTCTTCTGAATGGAGTCCAGGATAGCGAGTGTAGAAACGGCAGCGGCACCCCAGATGTGGGAGCAGTATTCGAGGTTTGGCCTTATTTGTGAAGTAAATGATGTATAGATATTAGCTGGTGAAAAGTATTTGCGAACCCGGAAGAGGAAACTTAATTTCTTATACACTAGAAAACAACATGAACACTGTTATGAAAACTATAAAAGTATAACAACTTTAAAAATAAAAAGCCAAATAAGTGTAATGTGTATAAGTTTAATTATAATAATTAATTTTGTAAAAATATTGTACCGTTGATTACCGCTAATAACCCTCGAGGTTGATGCGGCTTTTATCTAAATAATATTTAAAAAAAGATTTGAGGAGGTTAGCTCTAAATAGAAGGTGCTAGTTGTGCTTGGAAAGTGGTGAAAGTTTATTTGAACATATGCTCTAACTTTAGTTGTTTTGTTCGTATTCGCTTGGTTTTTTTTAATGTTTAGGTCTTCTGGTAATGTAATTTTATCTGTTCTGTATTTATTCCATTAAATTATTGCCTAAATTCATCCATTAGATCATTATTAAACTCATAAATGACATAAAGTGTGAATTTATATAGCTAGTTGTTTACTACTTAAGTTTAAAAGCTATTGTAGAGTAGGGCTAGATGTATTCTCACCATAATTAAAACCACAGACCGGTTTCGCTATAATTAGAGCTGGTCAATACGATATACTAATTAGAGCGAGTACACACCTATAAATTTATACGGCTATGGCAGCCAGCCTCCTAGAACGTTGTGAGGTGTACGACAGAGTCGCCATCTCGGTGCGGAACCAGATAGTATATATATATATATATATATATATATATATATATATATATATATATATATATATATATATATATATATAAGGCCAGGTGTATTTTGACTATAATTGGAAACTCATGCCGGTTTCCCTCTGACTAGAGCTCGTCAGTGCGCTATAACAAATTATAGCCACAATACACCCAGCAGCAAGTTCGGCTAAAGGTAGTCAGTCTCGTAGAACATAGTGAGATGTACGACAAGTGTCGCCATCGGTGGCGTAGCCAGGTAATACGCTGTCACGGCAGCTCTAATAAACACAACCTGTTACATATATACATAGAGACTGTGTACAACTAACTAACGATTTAAAAAATCGCTATCCCTGGTACTTTCTTCCCTAATAAGGGACCATGTATCTATATAAGGCCAGGTGGATTCCGACTATAATTGGAAATGCATGCCGGTTTCGCTCTCATTAGAGCTCGTCAGTGTACTATACCAAATTATAGCCAGAATACACCACAGCAAGTTCGGCTAAAGGTAGCCAGCCTCGTGGATTATAGTGATATGTACAAGTGCCATAGGTGGCGTAGCCAGGTAATACGTGAACAACAACATACACGTACTTTGGAAGTATTATCACGGATGATGGTAAATGCAGCAAATACCTGAGAATAATAAGAAAGTCTGGACGCAGCAAGTGCGTTATGGTAGTGAATTTTCATTCAAATGTTTTATGGCAAATGTGTCTATTTTTTAAAGAAAGCAGGGATCAAATTTGTTTACCAGTATAACCCATATAGTAGAAACAATGTACCATATTTCATCAACAAAATTTTATTGTTTGAAAATGTAAACAAAATTTTCGAAAATAAACTTAGTTTCCGAACCAACTAGTTTCCTGGCCAACGAACCTTAGGTTAATAGCAAATTTGAAGCATTTCTACACTCGCTATCCTGGACTCCATTCACAAGAGAGCTATACGTCTCAACGGTGACCCTACCCTCACCCAAAGGCTGCCATCCCATGGCCACCGACGTGCTGTTGGTGACCTCTCTCTCTCTCTCTCTCTCTTTTATAGATAGCTGCACGGGCATTGTTCAGAGGAGCTTTTTTCCATAGTTCCTCCACCTGCTGCCCCCAACAGATCTACCAAGGGAACAGAGCGAATGCACCCTTTTACTGTTCAGGTCACCAGACATAGAACATCTTGTTATGTCCGCTCTTTTGTCCCTAGGACTTCCAAGTTGTGGAATTCGTTGCCGGCACATGTTTTTCCTTCTCCTCCGATCCTCCAAACCTTCAAGTCCAGAATTAACAAGTTGCCTCTTTCCTCCGTGTCGACACCCACGGTACGATAGTATTTAGGCTGTAAGCCCTCGTGGTGTGTTGTTGAAATATAAAAAAAGTTAATAGCAAATTTGAAGCATTTAATGAAAGTTCGCTACCATAACGAACTTGCTGCATCCCGAATTTCTTTTCTTATAAACATGCATTATATTTCGATGGAAAATTCAATATTATAAGGCGCGTTCGATTAAAAAAAGTATGGGCGCAGCGAGTGCATTATGGTAGCGAATTTTCGTGAAAATATTTTTAATGGCAAATATTTCTTAGTCTTAAAAGAAGTACATTCGGTTGGCAGTATATATACTACCAGGAATGTACCATATTTTTATTAAAATAGCTTTGTTGCTTCAAAAAATACAAACATTTTCCAAAAATAAACTTGCAAATTCTAGAAAAAACTGGGCCGATTATCCTGGCCAAGGAACCTCTTTAAGCTATTTACACACCTGTCAAGAGATAATTATTCACAAACAGCTTCAGGGCCAAAATTGAAAAAAATATGAAAATTTGCAAACATTTCTTTTTCAAAAATTGACCTTTTTTGTTACCGAAATTGCCTTCCGTAATGTTACACTAAATTATATTTTCCACAAAAATTCGGCGTTTAATATTATTTACCAATATATCACAAAAATCTTACAAAAAAATTTTTCTACGGAAACACTAAAACCATTTCTGCGAAAACTTTCAAAATCAGTCACTATTTGAGAGTGCCTATATACGGCAGCTTGATTTTTTCAACTAGTAATAGAAACGAAAGCTCTCGGAATGCGTCATTTCCATCAGGCTCCGCCATCTATTGGTAAAAACTCTGTATCACAATTTGTATCTGTTTTTGATGTGTGCCAAAAACGTGAAAAGCTGGAAAACAATTGAAATAACTCAAAAACGATTTACGATATCATTTTTTCCTTACAAACATGCATTGTAATTCGATGGAAAATACAAAAATGCAATAACATAAGGAGTGTTCTATTAAATAAAGAAAGTGTGTATCACCAGCGACTTATGGGCCATCACAGGGATTGTCATATAAGACGCAGCTCGAGGCGCCCGATAATTAACGTATATAGTTTTTTCTCATATATTGTATAATAACGGATATATTGAGCTTTACCGTAAACACGCGACACCCTGCATATATGTAAACAGAAGGTCGCGGTGGAGGGCCGATATGGCCCACTCACATACAAACCTAACCTATGTGTAAACAGACAAAAACTTAAACTGACCCCGTATATGGGTTCTAGTTAGCGCTCATTAGTAGACATATTTGTAAAAGTCCTAAGTCGCGGTCTTCTCAATAACGAATTATTTCTACTAAAGTTTGTTAAAATATTAAAATAGACTATAAACCATAAACTCTATAGCTGAAGCTACTACCAAAGCATCAGAAAGAGGGTCGATTTGAAATGCATTTTCCTAAAATATTGTAGTAAAATAAAGGAAAATGCTGACTGAAGCTGAAACCTAGGGCTTTGTAAAACACACCTATTACGGCATTTCTTCTACATAACCTATATTTGTTTCAGATTCATTGTCTCAAAATTGCAAATTTTGACGTTTCAAATCGCGACTTTGACGTTTTAAGAACAAAAATTATTACATTTTCAACAAATTTTTTCTGTTACTTCTTGACTTTTTGCGTCAAGAAAACTTAACCGCTGTATCTAATATTTAATTGGTTTTGTTAATCACACAAAATATCTTGTTCTTGTGCTTTCCTCTGATCACCAGTGGCATCCAATTTTTTTTTCTTTAAATGGATATTCGTTTTACGAAAAATTCGTTAAAAAAATCTGTATCACCAACGAGTTTAGGGCCTTCCTCTATTTATAACGATCATTTTATAAGATGCAGCTCAAGACACACTAGAATTAATGTGTACAATTTTTTCTCGTGTCTTGTCTAATAACCAAAATATTTAGCTTTACTCTAGAAATGCGTCACTGTGCATATACGAAAACAGATAAAAACTGACACCAACCTTGAAGATGCGTTCTACGGGGCCTAGTTCGCGGTAATTTGAAGAAATCTTTTCAAAATTTAAAGGTGGCGCTCTCCTCAGGAGCGAATTGTTTTTAGGGAAATTCGCTAAAAATTATAGACCATTAGACAATAAACTCTATAACCAAAACTACTGCCAACGCACCAGACAAACAATCTATTTGAAATGAATTTTCTGGGAATATTTTAGTAAAATCAAGGACAATGACGCTCGAAGTTTAAATTTAAGGGTTTGTAAAATACACTTTTTGCTACATTTTTTACGTAACCTGTATTTATTACAAGTTCTTTGCCTAAATGTTGCCAATTTTGTCGCTTCAAATTGCGAGTCTGGCGTTTAAAGGGGAAAATCCAAATTTTTCTTTTCATTAATTGCCTATAACTTTTTTATTTTAATTTTATGGTGAAAATACGCTTACCAAATTTGATTAAACCGGAAAGGATACACAAAATTTTCCGGAAAAACCCAGGGAGATTTTCCTGGCTAACGAACTTATCCAAGCCACTTGTTAAAGAAAGGTACCGATCGTATTTTATTGAATTCGGCCTCAGAATATCACACGATTTGAGCGTGCAGCAACTTAAATTTAGTTCAGTTCAGTAAGCTAGCTTCAGAATTTACCTCCATTAGCTACAGAAATATAGAATAAATTATTTTTGCCCTGAACTATTTTTATTTGTCCCCGGTGATACATGGTCATTGTAAAAAACTTTGTACTAACTTAAATTTAACAAATATATGTTTAAGCATGCGTAATGTTATGTTTGGGAGATAAAGTGAATTGTGTTATGTAATACAAAACTTCTGAAAATTCGCTACTATAACGCACTTGCTGCGTGTTGACTCATTTTATGACAATCTGCTTGGATAACGCACTTCCTGCGTCGACACCTTTTCATAACTATCTTCCATGAGGGCGTGGGATACGAGTTTCCCTTATCTGATCTCAGTTGTATAGAATACAAAGATGTAAGACTCGTATTTCCTGACCGCCATTGTTAAAATTCAGTCCTAACTGCGAAAGTTCAGAAAATTCTTGGTACATTCCGTTTCCAGTGACACTTGAATTTCAATGGCCACTAAAAGAAAATGTCAATACGTTTCAAGCAGAGGTCGAAACTTTTATTAGTTTTCTTATTGAACTGCATCCTTTAGAATTCATGAAGCTAGAGAAAATTCACACCACTCTCGTCAAATTGCTTTAGGCAATAAATATTTATTGGTAGTTTGATCTTATTACCCGTACATGCCATAAGCTCATCCATTTTAAAATTTCATGCACATCCATCATAAACAGGACGGGAAAATAGAGCAGAATATTGTATATGTGTTACATATTTGACATCTAATCAACTTGGCAATTTGTATACATGTTAGCACCGCAGAACTATTCGCTAGAGTGGCTTTATTTCATTTAATTTTAATGCACAATGCTTTACAACCAAATAGCATCAAAACTAATTGTTGGGAATTTCCTTAAAAAAAGTTTGCTCATAGAGAGGTAACGGCTTCAGACATGTATATTAAAATGAGTATGATTTGGAGCGCTTAGAAGCAATTTCCAAGCTTCATTTAAATGTTTATATGTTTATACACACCCACATTTTTTTCTCCCTTAGGGCTCGCCCGCGTCTTTGCCGCCCCGATAGCACCGCAGCCTTTGGCTTATTGTACATGCCCCTTCTTTTCTACTCCACGCATTCCAAAATCACTTTGCCTTGAACTAGTCTGCACAGCAATTGGTAGGGTAAAGTTTTTGCGGTCGAGAACTTTACACTCGCACCAGATGTGCTGGGCTGATTCCTCCCCCTCGCCGAGAGTCTGAATGCCAGGTACCCATCGATCCGCCACATTTTTTGCAGGTGTTTCTTGACAGCCATGTGTTCCGTCAAAAGTCCTGTTATGTTCCTGAGCTGTCCTCTGCTAAGATTTAGCAGCTCCACAGCTCTCTTTGAACTGGGTTCCTCAATTACTGACTTCCCATGTCTGAGCCCTGGACAGTCTGCCCAGTACATCTGTGGCTATGAGGATCCGCTTGTTTGTGAAGCCCCTCCTCTTGTTTCTCGCACTCAGTGCAATATGGGGCACATTTCGGCCTGAAAGACCGTTGCATGAGCTCCAAGGGAAATACTGTGACTTACCCTCGGTCCTTCCGAATAAACGCCATGTCCCCATCCCACGCTCCCCGCCGGATCCGGCCGTAAACCAGAGGAGCGCGTCCCGTGGTAGGTCCGGTGTCTCCCCCTACCATGCCTCGCGATCGGGGATTACCACTGTAAACTTGTTTTCCCTGCAAATTCGCGGGCTCGCAAAGTCTGACCTCATTTCAAGCATGGGCTCCTTCACGATCTCCTGAATTTGTAGTGGCCCCTGCAGCCTGGGTTGATCTTCAGTCTATCATAGCAGGCTAGACTGTATAGTCCCAAGCTGGCCTCCCCCATGATAACTAAATGTAGGGGGGGGGGCATATTTAGCAACACATCTATGGCGGCTGTTGGGGTTGAAGCCATGGCCTCTGTGATGCGGAGGCAAGCCATCCTTTGGATCATGCCTAGCTTTTGTTTGGAACTGGATTGTGTCACCTTAGACCACTAGACCAGTGCCGCGTATGTTAACGATGGTCTGGCCACCGTTGTGTACAGCCATTAAGCCATACTATGTCCTAATCCCCACGTTTTTTCATATAGCCGCCTAGTGACGGCTAGGGTCTTAACTGCCTTCGCAGTATTTTTTCAACGTGACCCTTCCAGGTTAGCTTAGAGTCCTATACGACCCGAAGATATTTTACCTCCCTGACCATTGGGATGTTTCTACCATATAGAGTGAGAGTTCTGTGGCTCTCCCACTTCATCCTCCTCGTAAACGGTATGACGGTTGCTTTCCATCCACCTTTCCACCATTTTCAGTGCTGTCTGCATCCACTCCCACACTGACTGTGTAACCTTTATTCGGACTATGATGACAATGTCATCCGCATAGTGCTGTACCCCATAAATCCCTCCTGAGAGACTCCCTAGTAGGCCGTCCACGTCCAGGCACCAGAGCAGGGGAGACAGAACGTTCCTTTGCGGACACCCCGCCGCGACCACCGCCAGCAGAGTCCCTCCCGCGAGTGTGGCGAGCATGAAACCGATCCACCTGCAGCAGGTCCCCTCTATTCCCCGCTCTCTGACAGCTGCCAGTACCGATCCGAATGAGGTGTTGTTGAAGGCCCCCATCTACGTCTAGGAAGGCCCCCAGCGCCACCTGCCTGTTCTGCAGCGTATTCTCCAGTTTCAGCACCAGTTGATGCAGTGCTGTTTCTGTTGGGACTCCTACTCTGTATGCATATTGACCGCAGTGTAGGGGATATGCTTCCAGTACACCGCCCCTAATATGCCGGTCGAGCAGTTTTTCCATTGTTTTAGCAAGAAGGACATGAGACTTATTGGCGTCAGGGACTTTGCTTGGTCTGTTGGACGCCCAGGTTTAGGAATGAATACAACCCCGCCCAGTCTCCATGCCCTCGGGCCATACTCCAGAGCCAGGCTGGCCCTTATCATGAGTGTAAGCGCCGGCGCCAGTATGTCTCTAACCTGTTGGAACATAATGGGCATTATTTCATCGAATCCCGGGGATTTTAATGGCTTAAAGCTGTTAATGGCCCATCTAATTTTGCTCCAGGTAACCACCTCTTTATCGTATGTCTAGTCTACTCTAGAAGACCGCCTGTACGGCGCCTCTATTTCTGAGTGTTCCAAGTCCGGGGTGATTGGTTTATTATGTTGCAGCCGGGGAAGTGCATCCGTAGTAGGTCTTCCATAGCTCCCCCCCCCCCCCCCCTCCGAGCCTGTAAAGCCTCAGTCGATGTTTTAAGCGAGCCTATGTTGATCTGAGTGCCCTTGGACAGGATCTTGTGTTGTCGAGCACCCTCGGATGTGCTCTCCACTTCGTCGCAGTGCCTCCTACAAACCCACCTTAGTTTCAACTGGATTAAAATTTGAATACAATAAAAGTTTCTGTGAAGCAAGCAAACTTGGAGAACCCAAATCATTACATTACATTTTAAGAAAACCTGACGCTCATTTCACTACCCAAGTTAGCGTCATCAGAGGATGAATAATTCTAAATATCTTATATCCAAAACTCTATTTATATTCTTCTGCGGGTTGTCGGTCACTAACGATTTAGGGAGCTTCAACGACACCAAAATTAACATATTTCGTTTGGCGAAAATATCTGCATTCTTTTATTATCTATCCGACGTACTTCTGCCGGTATTTATTTTATAAAGCAATCTATCAGCAGCCACTCTCATAGGCGGCGAAACGAGGTTCATATTGTTTTTATTATTACTATATTTAGCTTATATACGCTTTCCAAGGCGTTTAGCTGTCCTGCAGTGGCGGCTCGTCAAATGACGCAGGTCTATGGTTTTCGGCTAAGCTAAACCTTTTTATTCAAAATCCACCATAATTTAATTTTTTTCATTCCCTCAAATTCATTTGGTACAATCACATAAAAATTGCTTCTTACGTCGCGCCGCAGTATTTTTGTAGTAATTTATGGTACGATATATTTTGCAAGCCCGCCCCTGATCACCGATTTGGATGTATACATACCCCAGCGTGCAGCGCTTACGTATTCCAGGTCACAGACTATTGTAGAGCGTCAAGCAACTGCGGACTGACTGAATCAGATTCGTTCGTATACAAATGCTGCATCTGCTTCGGAACGCTTGTATGAGATGGTTGCCATGGAAACGGCACGTGCACTGGTAGGTTGGTGTTTATTAGTGCCACAGTAGTGATGCACAGTTCTGGCCTGCTTCAATGCTTAGTTTTCATCATTTGTTTAGATTCGGTTGGATTGTCAAAAGCGTATTAGCGATTTTTTTAATTCGCTAATGAGGAGATATGTATATATATATATATATATATATATATATATATATATATATATATATATATATATATATATATATATATATATATATTTATATATATATATATATATATATATATATATATATATACATATATATATATATATATATATATATATATATATATATATATATATATATATATATATATATATATATATATATATATATATATATATATATATATATATATATATATATATATATATATATAATAACCCAAAAATTAACTGATCTTGATCAAAGTTGGTAAGTACCTTCCTTTTGCAAGTGGCTTGGATAAGTTCGTTAGCCAGGAAAATCGGACCAGGTTTTCCCGGAAAGTTTTGTGTTTTCTTTCTAAAAAATTTATATCTCCGGAAATAACAAAGTAAGGGCAAGAAACGTGAAACAAATCCGGATTGTGAAAAAAAAAAAGTTGCAAGAAGAGTATTCTGCGAACCCTTAAGTTGCAGATTCAACCGTCATTGCCCTTCATTTTACTAAAATAATTTCAAATAGACCCTTTCTCTGATGCTTTCGCTATCGGTTTAATTAAGTTGATACTTTCGCTGTAGGTTTAGTGAAGTTTATGGTTTAACGGTCTATAATTTTTAGCTAATTTTCGTTAATGCATTTTTGCATCTTTATCGAAATATGATGCGTTTGTAAGAAAAAAATCTGGACGCAGTAAGTGCGTTTTGGTAGCGAATTTTCATTAAATCCTTCAAATTTAAATAACTCAATTTGCTATTAACGTAAGCTTTGTTGGTTAGGAAACCAACATTTGAGTTTATTTTCGGAAAATTGTTGTATATTTTCAAACCATAAGTAATTTTGATAAAATATAGTACATTTTTTTTACTACATAGGCTATACCGGTAATCAGATTGATGCCTGCTCGAAGTTGCTATTAAATACATTTTGATGGAAATTCACTGCCATAACAAACTTTCTGCATCGAGACTTTTGAAAAATGTTTATATATTTTCAAACAATAAAGTTATTTCGATGAAATATGGTACATTTTTTTCTACTATATAGGCAACCAAGTTTGATGCCTGCTTTCATCAAAGAAATACATTTGCTATTAAAAACATTTTTAAGAAAATTCGCTACCATAACGCACTTGCTGCGTCCAGACTTTTTTTATTTTTACTTTGCTGCCGTTAAATAATCTGGTATGTGTCACATTTACAGATTTTGAAAACCTGTATTTTTCATGTTTCTTTTTAGTGAATTTTCTTTAAAAAAATTAACTAATAAGGAGATCCCGACTTTTGAATTTAAAAAAAAGTTCCTCAAATGGGCGCTAACTAGGCCCCCTAGAACACATATCCGGAGTCAATTTCAAGTTATATTTATGTATGTGTCACACCGGTAACTCAAAAAATAATGGGCCGATTTTGATCAAATTTGGTGATTACCTTCCTTTTGCAAGTGGCCTGGAACATCGGCCCAGGTTTTCCCGGAAATTTTGTGTTTTCTTTCGGAAAAAAATTATATCTCCGGAAATAACAAAGTAAGGGTAACCATATTCAGTACGTGTATTTGTATTATAAAGAGTGAATCTTGTACCAAAATTTAGGTCTATGTTTAAAGACAAAAAAGTTATGGGCAGTTAAAAAAAAGAGTTTTCCTCAAAACGTCAAAGTCGCGATTTGAAACGTCAAAATTGGCAATATTTAGGCAAAGACTTGAAACAAACACGGATTAAGAAAAGAAAATGTTGCAAGAAGAATGTTGTCCCTCCCCTTGTCCATACATAAAACTAACTTCAAAGCATAAAACACAAGAAAAATTTCTTGGGAGCAACCGCAAAGAAAGTTACTGGACCTGGGCGAATATGGGTGTTGTACGGGGCAGACAGAGTTTAAAGGAATTATTGCTGCAAAATGTGAAAAATTCATCTTTTCAAAGTCCGACTAAAGGTTTTTTTTAACATTTTCCGCCCATATTTCCTCCCTGCCCAGCATCTCTATTTATTCTTGGTCCCTTAAGTTTCTTAAGGGTTGTTTGCATCAAATTTGCCTTGTAGCTTGTGCATCCAAGGGGGTTCTAAGCATGTTTCTTAAACAAAATATCTAAAAATCCTTTTTGCAGTAAGCTGGAAATTAATCGAAATGCATTCCACATTGTTGCCTATAATGTCTTTTTCAGATAATTTCGAATACAGCACTAAAGTGAATAAACTCACTTGCTGTTTCAGTCCTTGTTTAGTTTTATATTACGTTTATAAGCACAAAATAATTAAGTATAATAAAGGGGGCCCTTATTTAACATTAGGGCTGCACAAACTTAAAAGTAGAGAAAACATTTAGATCGCCTCTGTGTGCACACAAAAATTAGTAAAATAAATTTATAAAACCTAATAAAAAACAACAGTTTTACGATATTATTTTAAATAAACCAATAGGAATACGTTTTGCGGCTATTTCGTAATTAGCGAGTGTATGAATCTAGCTTTTGTCCAAGACTACACTGAAATCCGGTCGACGCCGAAAGCAAGCACCTTTTAACAAACGTAGGTGTGCTTTATTTTAAGCGGGACTGTAGCTGTTTGAAACGTACAATATGAAAAATACAAAAATACGCTTTAAAGTGCTATTAATTAAACTCACTAAAAAAACTAACCTGCGAAATCATCGATAATAAAAATGATGGATCTAGTAACTTATCTATCAGTATCGTTCTCATTTTGTCAGCAGGTGTTGATACTTGCAAAGAACATTGTCGCATGCTAAAATTTAACACTTTTGAAAGCAAATATTGTCCCGGTATTATAATAATATCAGTTATTGTAAAATGAGAGCTGAACATTTAGAGTGGTAGTGCAACTGTTAGTGGCAGAAAGGAAGTTCAAAATTATTAAATATTGAACAAAATTGTAAATGTGACAGTAGCAAGATTTGGCAGTTCCCTTTAGGCAAGTCAGAAATCGAAAATTGTGTTTATTGCAAGCACAAGCATTAAGCTTATTTGTGAAACACGTTGTAAAATTATGTACTAAAATCTCGGGACGCAGCAAGTGCGTTATGGTAGTGAATTTTCATAAAAATGTTTTTATTGCAAATATGTGTGTTTTCTTTTTAAGAAAGCAGACATCAATTTTGGTTACCAGTATAACCTATATAGAAAAAGCAGGCATCAAATTTGATTACCAGTATAACATATATAGTAAAAACAATGTGCCATGTTTCATCAAAATAACTTGATTGTTTGAAAAGGTACAGAAATTTCCAAAAGTAAACCAAAAGTGTTACTGAAAAAATCCGTTTCCTGGTCAACCTTATAGGTTAATAGCAAATTGAGCTTTTCAAATATGAAGCATTTAATCAAAATTCGCAACCACAACGCACTTGCTGCCTCCAGAATTTCTTAACTTACAAACATGCATTATATTTCGATGGAAAATGCAAAAAAATTAGGCGTTTTCGACAAAAAAAAATTATTTGTATCACCAACGACTTATGGGCCACCCTGTGATTGTCGCAATAATTTTTTAAGATGTAGCTCAAAACACCGTATAATTAATGTATATAATATTTTTCATATCTTGTATAATAACGAATATATTGAGCTTTATTGATTTTTTACGAAAATTCGACAAAAATTATATACCATTAAACAATAAACTCTATAGCTAAGGCTACTGCCAAGCATCAGAGAAAGGGTCTATTAGAAATGAATTTTCTGGAAACATTTTAGTAAAATGAAGGACAATGACGGTTGAAACTAAGAGTTTGGTGTATGTAAAACATTCTTCTTGAGACATTTTCTTTCCATAGCCCGTATTAGATTCAAGTTATTTGCCTAAATGTTGCGAATTTTGACGTTTTCAATTGACACTTTGACGTTTTGAGGAAACCCCCAATTTATTTTTCTTTAAATGTCCATAACTTTTTTGTCTTTTGACCTACAGAGCTAAATTTTGGTAGGTGGCACACCTATAACGATATAAACCAGCTTACCAAATTTGGTTGCCCTTACTTTGTTAATTTTGGAGATATAAATATTTTGCGAAAGAAAACACAAATTTTTCCGGGAAAACCTCGGAGGATTTTCTTGGCTAACAAAATTATCCAAGCGACTTGCGAAAGGAATGTACTCACCAATTTTGACGTTTAAAATCGCAATTTTGACGTTTTGAGGAAAATCCAAATTTATTTTTCTTTGAATGCCTGTAACTTTTTTATCCTTTAACCTACGGAGCTAAATTTTGGTAGGTAACTTGCCTATAATGATATAAATCCGCATATGAAATTTCGTTGCCCTTACTTTGTTAATTCCGGAGATATATATTTTTTTCGAAAGAAAACACAAAATTTTCCGGGAAAACCTGGACCGATTTTCCTGGCTAACGAACTTATCCAAGCCATTTGCAAAAGAAATTTATTCACCAAATTTAATCAAAAATCGGCCCATTATTTTTTGAGTTATCGGTGTGATACATATATATAAATATATATATATATATATATATATATATATATATATATATATATATATATATATATATATATATATATATATATATATATATATATATATATATATATATATATATATATATATATATATATATATATATATATATATATATATATATATATATATATATATATATAAACATATAAAAATTTAAACCGACCCTGGATATGTGTTCTGGGGGGCCTAATTAGCGCTCATTTGAAGAAATTTTTTCAAAATTTAAAAGTCGGGATCTCCTCATTAGTGAATTTTTTTAAAGAAAATTCACTAAAAAGTAAACTATACACAAAAATTTAGATTTCTATGTTGCAAGAAAAAAAAGTTATAATAAAATATTTGGTGCCAGATCATTTCTATGAAAATTCACTACCATAACGCACTTGCTGCGTCTTTGAGTTTTTAAGTAGTCGCTTTTGCTTTTTCACTATAGTTTTTTATTTTTTAACAAAATTTGTTTGTGTAGCTTATATAGATTCAGGATAGAGCCCATTGATACCAACGACTTATGGGCCACCCTGTGATTGTCGCAATAATTTTTTAAGATGTAGCTCAAAACACCGTATAATTAATGTATATAATATTTTTCATATCTTGTATAATAACGAATATATTGAGCTTTATTGATTTTTTACGAAAATTCGACAAAAATTATATACCATTAAACAATAAACTCTATAGCTAAGGCTACTGCCAAGCATCAGAGAAAGGGTCTATTAGAAATGAATTTTCTGGAAACATTTTAGTAAAATGAAGGACAATGACGGTTGAAACTAAGAGTTTGGTGTATGTAAAACATTCTTCTTGAGACATTTTCTTTCCATAGCCCGTATTAGATTCAAGTTATTTGCCTAAATGTTGCGAATTTTGACGTTTTCAATTGACACTTTGACGTTTTGAGGAAACCCCCAATTTATTTTTCTTTAAATGTCCATAACTTTTTTGTCTTTTGACCTACAGAGCTAAATTTTGGTAGGTGGCACACCTATAACGATATAAACCAGCTTACCAAATTTGGTTGCCCTTACTTTGTTAATTTTGGAGATATAAATATTTTGCGAAAGAAAACACAAATTTTTCCGGGAAAACCTCGGAGGATTTTCTTGGCTAACAAAATTATCCAAGCGACTTGCGAAAGGAATGTACTCACCAATTTTGACGTTTAAAATCGCAATTTTGACGTTTTGAGGAAAATCCAAATTTATTTTTCTTTGAATGCCTGTAACTTTTTTATCCTTTAACCTACGGAGCTAAATTTTGGTAGCTAACTTGCCTATAATGATATAAATCCGCATATGAAATTTCGTTGCCCTTACTTTGTTAATTCCGGAGATATATATTTTTTTCGAAAGAAAACACAAAATTTTCCGGGAAAACCTGGACCGATTTTCCTGGCTAACGAACTTATCCAAGCCATTTGCAAAAGAAATTTATTCACCAAATTTAATCAAAAATCGGCCCATTATTTTTTGAGTTATCGGTGTGATACATATATATAAATATATATATATATATATATATATATATATATATATATATATATATATATATATATATATATATATATATACATATATATATATATATATATATATATATATATATATATATATATATATATATATATAAACATATAAAAATTTAAACCGACCCTGGATATGTGTTCTGGGGGGCCTAATTAGCGCTCATTTGAAGAAATTTTTTCAAAATTTAAAAGTCGGGATCTCCTCATTAGTGAATTTTTTTAAAGAAAATTCACTAAAAAGTAAACTATACACAAAAATTTAGATTTCTATGTTGCAAGAAAAAAAAGTTATAATAAAATATTTGGTGCCAGATCATTTCTATGAAAATTCACTACCATAACGCACTTGCTGCGTCTTTGAGTTTTTAAGTAGTCGCTTTTGCTTTTTCACTATAGTTTTTTATTTTTTAACAAAATTTGTTTGTGTAGCTTATATAGATTCAGGATAGAGCCCATTGATACTGTGTCTCGAGGAATAGCTAGCGGTATCAAAAATATTTTAAATCATAAGATTTTTTTTTAAAATGCATGTTATTCTGCTTTTCGGTTTTCTTCTACGTTTTTTTGTCAGTCCAGGGTTAGGTAAAAGGATCCGGGTCAGGTCCAGATCAGGTCAGGTCAGGTTAGGTCAGGTTAGGTCGTTCAGGTCTGCTTCATAGAGTGTTTAGTGCATAAACATGAAAAATGGTGTCCCTTCAACCCCCAAAAAGCTGCGGGGGACTAGGAGCAAATATACGTGGTGCAGGGGAAAAACATGTTTAGGAGAAAGTGTTGATACAAAAAGTGAAAAGGCTGCTTATAGAGGTCGAACTAAGTTGTTTTTACTGATTTTTCCTTTATATTTCCTTCTCCGCCGAGCATCCCTATTCACTCCGGGTCTCGTAACTTTTGGAGGGGTTGATTCCACAACATATATCTTGTTGCTTATGCACACATTGAGTCTTTTAAGCATGTTTACTGAAATATTTTTCAAAACTCACGTATGCCGATCATCTTCATAATTACCGTTAAATATCTTTTACTTGCACAAAAGAAAGAAATTAGTTTTTATGAATTATATTCATTACTGCATCCATACGCACCAGCAAGATTAACCATTTTTTAAATATAAAAAAAGCAAAGGTCAAACCGCTTAAGTCGCGGAAGCAAAAAAAGTCTGAACGCAGCAAGTGCGTTATGGTAATCAATTTTCATTAAATGCTTCAAATTTGAATAACTCAATTTTCTATAAACCTAGAAGGTTGAATTTTGGCACGTGGTAAGGCCTTTACCAAGACAACATATTCACATAAATTTCATCAAAATAGCTTTGTAATTTTCGGAGATAAACATTTTTTTCGAAAGAAAAATTTTTATTTATATTATATTTATATAAACATATAAAAATTGAAACTGACCCAGGATATTTGTCCTATGGGTCCTATTTCGCAGTTATTTGAAAAAAATGTTTGTCAAATCTCACCATAGATACCTCTCCATTTGAATTTAGTTAATTTTTCCCAATAAAAATTCACTAAAAGGAGAAACGGACCGGGCCGGACTCGAACCAGCATCGTCCGCTTGACATACAAAGTACTCTTCCAATGAGCTACCGACGCTTCGTAATAAACGAATTCTTTACATTGTATTTACAGATACAGCACCTTACCGTCAGGAATTTGGTATCGGAAATTAAATGTAAGTGGTAGCTAAATAGCAAATTGCAGAATTGATTGATTTATTTCGCCGATCGCTGAAACATATTCGAGTGTAGACTGTTTCGGTCTTAAATAACATTCAAATGTTACTAATGGCATGTAACCTTAAAGATAATTTGACATATTATGAATGAAAATGAAATGCGTTCGTGGAATCACAATTTTAGTGCGCCATCTTTTAGAAAATAGCTGGTCTACGGATGGTGCCGAAACGCGCTAGTTTAACAAGACATATTGACTAAATAATTATGGTATGTCATATTTTACATTTCACTTTGCATTACGTTTTTATTTGGAATCCAAAAGACCTGAAATTTAAGAAACTTATTCTTGGATACCTAATCTAGACAAAGAGTGATTTTGAGCTAATTCTGTGACAAAAAATTGTCAAATCATGGTTTGGCAAAAACGTTGTATTTTCGTTATAAACGGGATATTTGCTTACAAAAATCTTTATTGCCTTCCTCAAACCTCAATCTATCTATTGTATACTATATTTTCAGTCTAAGGCTTTAATTTGGACAGTTCAACAAGCTACAAATATAGTGTATTTTAAGCATTTTATTGAACCCCCCTCTTAACGATAAACTCTATAGCTAAGACTACTGCCAAGTGTCAGAGAAAGGGTCTATTTGAAATAAATTTTCTGGAAACATTTTATTAAAATGAAGGACAATGACGGTTGAAGCTAAGACTTCAGGGTTTGTAAAACATAGCCGGTATTAGATTCAAGTTCTTTTCCTAAATGTTGCCAATTTTGACGTTTAAATCGCAACTTTGACGTTTTGTGAAAAACCCCAATTTATTTTTGTTTAAATGCCTATAACTTTTTTGTCTTTTGACCTACAGAGCTAAATTTTGGTAGGTAACTTCCCTATAATGATATAAACCCACGTATAAAATTTGGTTGCCCTTACTTTGTTAATTTTGGAGATATAATTTTTTTTCGAAAGAAAACACAAAATTTTCCGGGAAAACCACGTCAGATTTTCCTAAATAACGAACATATCCAAGCCACTTGCAAAAGGAAGGTACTCACCAATTTTGACGTTTAAAATCGCGATTTTGACGTTTTGAGGAGAACCCAAATTTATTTTTCTTTGAATGCCTGTAACTTTTTTGTCATTCAACCTACAGAGCTAAATTTTGGTAGGTGACTTTCCTTTAATGATATAAACCCGCGTGTGAAATTTGGTTGCCCTTACTTTGTTAATTTTGGAAATATAAATTTTTTTCGATTTTTTTCGAAAGAAAACACAAAATTTTCCGGGAAAACCTCGGCGGATTTTCCTGGCTAACGAACTTATCCAAGCGACTTGCGAAAGGAAGGTATGTGCCAAATTTTATCAAAATCGGCCCATTATTTTTTAAGTTATAGGTGTGACACATAAATATATATATATATATATATATATATATATATATATATATATATATATATATATATATAAACATATAAAGTCTGAAACTGACCTCGGATTTGGGTTCCGGGGGTCCTATATAGCGCTCATTTGAAGAAATTTTTTCAAAATTCGAAAGTCGAGATCTCCTCATTAGTGAATTTTTTTTAAGAAAATTCACTAATAAATACTAAATACTAATAATATAATTAAGAAATTGTGCAAAAGAAATGCGAGACTAACTCTTACTTCCGTGAATAAATCTATTATTATAGGTCTGACGATTTACAAAATTGTTAGTTGGTTGTCCACATGTCTCCATCTATAACATTTTGTGTTAACCAGAGCAGTCGTGAAAACATACTACCTGGTTCCGCACCGAGATGGCGTCCCTGTTGTAAATTTCATCTTGCAATAATACTTGTAACTTCCATTGTTTAGATTTTTAGCCACCATTTATTTAAATAGCATAGCAGGACAGGTAACATCATCTGTCTTTGTCCAACATGGTAGATATTGCATTACATAATTTGAAGTGATGTCTAGGTATATTTTAATTGTAATTTCGAATAACTTTATTGTCCTTTGACCAAAAGACTTGAAAATTGGTATAAAACCATGTCTGTGTATGTTATTTTAAGTTGTAAATATTAGTTCCAATCAATTAAAGATTTTGGGGGATATTGCATTTTAAAACATATTTTTTAATTTTTTGTTTAGAACAATTGGGCGTTAAGATCTGATAAACGAACTCATCCAGGCCATTAACAAAATAAGGGTAATTCCCAAATATGGCCCAAATCAGTGAAGTATTTTTTGAATTATCGGTTGGAAACATACACACACACACAAATATATATATATATATATATATATATATATATATATATATATATATATATATATATATATATATATATATATATATATATATATATATATAATTTTCGTAATAAAAATTCACTAATACAAAAGTTACAGGGGTGTTTCCATCTTAAATGGGCCACACTGCGTATATATGTCGTACAAATAACTCTAAAAATAATAGGCTGATTTTGATAAAATTTGGCTGCTTTCTTCCTTGTATAAGTGACTTGGATAACTGTTAGCCAGGAAAATCGAACTAGTTTTTCCTAGAAAATTTTGGGTTTTCTTCAGAAAAATTTTGTATCTCCTAAAATAACAAAGGTATGACAACCAAATTTTATAACCAGGTTTACAATATTAAACTTACACTACGTGCCAAAATGCAGATCTCTAAGTTAAAAGAATACAAAAGTATACATATTTAAAAAAAATTGGGTGCCACTGATGACCAGAGAAACGCACAAAACCAAAATATTTTGTGTGGATAACACAATCTATTGTAAATGACAGACAAAGATGAAGTTTTCTTGACGCAAAAAGAAAAATTACGTTGAAAATGTTATAGTTTTCGTTGTCAACACGTCAAAGTTGGGTTCTTAAACGTCAAATTTTGCAATTTTCAGTCGGAGAACCTGAAACAAATAAGGGTTATGTAGAACAAATGTCAGAATAAATGTGTTTTACAAAGCCTTACGTTACAGCTTCAACCATCATCGTTCTTCATTTTACTAAAATATTTGCAGAAACTTCATTTCAGACAGACCTCTTTTCTGATGATTTGGCAGCAGTTTCAGTTATAGAGTTTGTGGTCTAATAGTTTATACTTTTTCGCGAATTATCGTCGAAAAAATCGTTGTTGAGAAGACCGCGACATTAGAGTTTAAAAATGTTTCTTCAAGAAAGCACCAACTGGGCACCTCATGATCAATTTCAGTTTTGACATGTTCAGTTTTCACAGGATAGTTCATAAGTTGTTGGTGATACAAGTTTTTTTTTTAATGTAACACCCCTTTCATTGTAGCATTATTGCATTTTCCATCCAAGTTTAATGCATGCTTGTAAGGAGAAAACATTGATATATCCCATCGTTTTCCAGTCATTTCAATTGTTTTGCTACTTTTGATATTTTGGCACGTATCAAAAATTGTGATACGGCGTTTTTATCAATGGAAATCGGAATCATGAAACTGGCGCATTTAGGAAGGTTTTTAATTATATTATTCGTCAAAAAAATCGCGATGCCATATGGTACATTGATTCTAATAAAGGTTACACTATCTACTAACTTTCATGTCTTTAAAAAAAAACATATTTAACATTAAAAAAGTCTGAACGCAGCAAGTGCGTTATGGAAGTGAATTTTTATAAAAATGTTTTTAATAGCAAATGCAAGTAGACATCAATCTGATTACCGATATGGCCTATGTAGTAGAAAGAATGTATATATTTTATCAAAATTACGTATTGTTTGAAAATATACAAAAATTGTTTGAAAATAAACTTAGATGTTGGTTTCCTAGCCAACAAACCCAACAAACCTTACGTTAATATCAAATTGAGTTATTTAAATCTGAAGGATTTTATAAAAATTCGCTACCAAAACGCACTGACTGCATCCAGATTTTTTTACAAACATGCTTCATATTTCGATAAAAAAATGCAAAATTGCATTAACGAATTTGTTCTACGAAAATTAGCTAAAAATAATAGACCGTTAAACCAACCATAAACTAAACCTACGGCGAAAGCATTAACTTAACTAAACCGACAGCCAAAGCATCAAAGAAAGGGTCTACTAGAAATGAGTTTTCTGTAAATTTTTGTCAAATAAAGAGCAATGACGGTTGAAGCTGAAACTTAAGGGTTCGCAGTCCGTTTTTTTTTCACGTTCTTTGTCTAAACATTGCCAATTTTAACGTTTCAAATCGTGACTTTGACTTTTTGGGGAAAACTCCAAAATTTTTTTCTTTACATACCCATAACTTTTTTGTCTTTAAACCTAAATTCTGGTATATGGTTCGCTCTTTATAATACAAAAAAGCGTACTAAATTTGGTTGCCCTTACTTTGTTATTTCCGGAGATATAATTTTTTTTTAGAAAGAAAACACAAAATTTTCCGGGAAAACCTAGGCCGATTTTCCTGGCTAACAAACTTTTTCAAGCCTCTCACAAAGAAGGTACTCACCAAATTTGATCAATTATTATTTTTTGAGTTATCGGTGTGATAGATATATATATATATATATATATATATATATATATATATATATATATATATATATATATATATATATATATATATATATATATATATATTGAAGTGGGAAAATATTTCAAATAATAAACACTGTTGCAAGGCATATTTTTTGTTGTTATTAAATTTGGTACTGTAGGAAATATCCATACGTTAGAAATAAATGTTTCGTTTAGATCATTGCAATATTAATAGAGAGAAATAAAATGCATACTTAATTATGTATGTCTAGCCTGATACTTAAAACAGGTAGAAAAATTATATTGTCAATAAATTTTTTCTTAAAATTTTAAAAACAGACTTCAATGTATTTAAAAAAACACTCTGTATAGTTATAAGAAGTTAAATGAACGATTAATAATGAGAACAGTGGTTTTTATATTTTAAACAGACTTCCAAATGCAAGAAACAACGTTTAAAAGTGTTTTTAGATAAGTAACAAAGTTTTGTTTACACTGAAGTATTTATAGGTTATTCCAAATGTCATATTTAGATATACATAATTTCGGTTTGTAATTGACGTTAAGTGCAGGATTTGAACTTGGCGGGCATCAAATTTCACCTACCTGTTAGTTTGAAGAACAATGAAAAATTTCCACAATTGACAATGGGTAACTTGGAAAAACAAGATGAGGAATGAAATGAAATTTCCAAGGTAGTTTGCCATGGTTTGAAAAACATAACCAAAATTTAGACGATTTCCGTTTTGGATGGAATGTTCTAGAAGGTTTTTTGGTTGATCTAAAAGGGAGACGGCGTCATATAAAAGCTCCGAATAATATTGTAGAATTTTATCTCAATTCTGTTAATAAATAGTGTAGAACGTGTGCAACACTTTAACAGGCAAGTCCATAGATGTTTAAATAGAAGAAATCACAACAAGCAGCAGACGTACGGTAATACAAATCAAATTTACCAGGAGCAGAAGTCGACAACAAACAGCTACCGAATAATTCAACTATATAATATATGACCGTTAAAAAGAAGTTTTCCCATTTATCATAATTATATGATAAATATTCCATATAGCTGAAAGCGTCTCCCTGGCCGTGTGGGAAAGTCGATGACTTTCTAATACGGACTCGGGGTCGACGGTTCGAGACTCACCGGCGACGAATGATTTTTTAAATCACTGTCGTCGTTGAGATCGAGCTCAAGGTGGAGGGTAGGTTAGTTTAGATGAGCAAAAAGGGTCAGCAATGGCCTAATTGCCAGTAAGCATCTTACCTTTACCTTTACCTTTCCATCTAGCTGTGTAAAGTAAATGTCTTGAAATTAAACCAGTTTTCATCAACAAATAGCAAAAATTCAAACCAACTTGAATAAGTAGTTCACAGACTGATTCAGAGATGGCGCATCAGGTGTCAAAGCGAAATCTCCTTTGAAGTAAATAGCCATGTTATAAAAGTTCAAACCAAAATTCTGTCACTTTAAAATATGACCAAATTTGTTATTAGTTTTTAAATTAGAGGATCCAGTAGTATTTCAATTGTAATTGAAGCTTTAAAAACAATTGCTAATAAATAATAAATATCTTTGTTCAAAATCTAAAAAGCTCTGTGATATATCATTTGAAATATTTCTTTTAACATAGGAATTGTTAAAATTTTAACATGATTTAGCGACTGAAACCGACTAACTGAGAGGAGAGTCAATATAGCCCAGAAGCCGAGGAAATTTTAGAAGGTGGAGTATAATATTTGTGTTGATCTTTCTGTGTTTCTTACTGATTTAATAGGCAAAGAATAGACCACCCAAAATACATGCAACCCATCACAGAATTCATAGGGATTTCAAATTAATAGAATTAATTTTACTAAGAAATTCATCATTATCCAAAAACAATTATAATATTTACATAATTTGGACAGGAATATTTAATGAGAATTGTGTATTATGGTCTAATTTAATATAATACAATATAACCATATAAACAATTTAAACTAAATTATAATCAGAATTTATATACAGGTTACCCTAAGAACAAACTATATACTACAAAATTAAACTATATACAATTTATAAAAAAACGTATATTCAATATAAAACTACAATATTTAATTAAAACTATTACCACAAGTTTATATTATAAAAGTATAATCATATCAATATATATATATATATATATATATATATATATATATATATATATATATATATATATATATATATATATATATATATATATATATATATATATATATATATAACATATAAAAACTCAAACTGACCCCAGATGTGTGTTCTAGGGGGCCTAATTAGCGCTCATTTGAAGATTTTTTTTTAATTCAAAACTCGGGATCTCCTCATTAGTGAATTTTTTAAAGAAAATTCAGTAAAACAGTTCTACAAAATTCGCTACCATAACGCACGTGCTCCGTCCAGACTTTCCAAATTCGTACAGCCGTGATCCCTCCAAGATGTGACTTTTTCGACGAAAAATCGTTAATAATATAAGTTTCTTCTGAATCCAACACCACCGATATATGCTATAAGAAAGAAATTTTAGTGAAAGTAAAATAAAGGATACGAAAGCCTGAAAATTATGTGGCATTAGGCCACTCAACATCAACAATATAAACCGTAAAAAGCAATGGTCAGCTGGAATCAATCGATTATTAAATTCACCAGGAGTTTTTGTAGACTCCTTTCCTCAGCGTATTTTACAAGGCTTATGAAAACAGAATTCTGAAGAAACTGGGTTAGTAGATACTTCTCACGTTATCCTCATACATTTTAACTTATTTTGTTATGTTTGTTTGCTTGTGAAAAGTGAAACGAGTGGAAGTATATTTTCTTACAAAACTGGCAACATACGCAGTTGTATAGGCTTTCCATCAAACGAGCACATCTAGCTCAGATTTCAGTTGTGACTAACCTTTAGCCAAATTTTCGGGGAAACAATTTTCTATTAAGATTGCTCCTTGATACGTTCAAAAGGTGCTGAGGCAGTATGTGCAGTAGTATAGCGAAATTTCAAAAAATGTTTTTCATTTTAGAATTGTTTGTTGTGTGTGTGTGTAGTCCTATTATATGGCCGCAGTCGCCAGAAAAACAGGCACATTTTTTTCCGCTTTCTCGTTTGGTTACCATGTGGACACTATTTTTCTTTAGTGAATTTTCAAAGAAAAAATTCACTAATGGGGAGATCCAGACTTTTGAATTTCTTCTTAGCGTGAACTAAGACCACTAAAACTTATATCTGGGGTCAGTTTCAATATATATATATATATATATATATATATATATATATATATATATATATATATATATACAGGTGGCGCATTGATCCGAAACAGACCGATTTGCGCCCAGAGATTTTTTTTTAAGAAACTCTGAAAAACTTCAAATTTAATATTGAAGGGGACATGTTTTGACGTAAAACTCAACTTTGTCACATCAACCCCTTAAGGGTGGTGATAACAACCCTTATATTTTAAATAGGGAACATGGGTCTAGTGTTACATTATTTGAAAACTCTTTCTTTTCTGAATCCAGCACACTATTTTTTTGGAAGTTTTATCAACTCGTTTAAAAATTATCCACAGTTGGAGTTGCAAGAAGGTATTTCATTCATTGTGATAAGAAATGCACTAATTAGTCAATTTTTCGTTAAAAAAAAATTAAAAACCAAAACCAAACGTTCAAAAATGTTTATTCAGTTAAGTAAGTGTTCAAATTGTTAACCACCAGCTTCCATACAAAAGTACAAATTTTGTTCAAAACGAGCTCTGACATTCTGGAGCATTTGTGGAGTTATTAGACGGCATTCTTCAACAATTCGTCGTCGTAATTCTTCCAGAGACTCCGGTTCTGTTGCGCAAATTCTAGTCTTTAAATGGCCCCATAGAAAGAAGTCTAAAGGAGTTAAATCTGGTGATCTAGGGGGCCACTCAATAACACCTCTACGCCCAATCCATTGTCCTGGAAACTGTCTGTTCAAAAACTCCCTAACACGTTGTGAAAAATGCGGAGGAGCTCCATCTTGTTGAAACACTAATTGATTTTCTTGATAGCGATCATCATTTTCAACAATGTCAATTAGTAGATGGTAAACGATATCTTCTAGTAACTTCAAATACGTTCGCCACTCAAATTGCCATCAAGAAAAATTGGTCTGATTAAACGGTCTCCAAAAATGCCAGACGTCCAATTTCTCTGGAGTTTGAGTATGGACTTCATGAAAATTTCTTGGATTATTATCTGCCCAATAACGCCAATTATGACGATTGATTGTAGAGTTTAATAAAAACGTACCCCCGTATCCAGCCGCCGAGAAAAATCATCTTCATTCAGTTGTTGTACAAGATGAATTTTATACGGGTGAAATTTATGATGCTTCAATATTCTCTGAATAGTTCTTCTTTTGATGTTTGAAACAGTGGCCAATTTTCTCATGCTCAAAGTTGAGTCTGCAGCAATTTGTCCTAAAACTTCAATCTCAGTAGTCTCATTTCTAACCGGAAATTCACGTTCAGGATTCCGTTTTTTGTTCGCTACTGAACCACTTTTTCGAAATTTTGCAACTAACTTAAAAATGTATTTTCTGTTAACATGTCTGTTCAGATGTCGTTCATTAAACAAATTTGCGGTGCGGTTGGCACAGTCATCATTTTCGAAAAAAAAAGAGTAATTATTTCAACTCTTTCTTCTACAGAATATACCATTGTGAAATTAATTTTCGGTAGTACTATTAAGTATCAAACCGACCGATAAACTGAAATAGTAAACCGAATTTCTCTCATTCCGATAATAAATGTTCTGATAGCCAATTTTTTGTTTACAAACCAACAAAACATTGACTATCAGCATATTTCTTATCGGAGTGAGTGAAATGCGTTTTTGCATCTTCAACTGTGAATAATTGTTAAACGAGTCGATAAAAGTTCCAAAAAAATTAGTTTGCTGAATTCAGAAAAGAAAGAGCTTTCAAATGATGTAACATTCAACCCATATTCCATATTTAAAATATAAGGGTTATTATCACCACCCTTAAGGGGTTGATGTGACAATGTTGAGTTTTATGTCAAAACATGTCCCCCTCAATATTAAGATTGACGTGTTTCAGCGTTTCTTAGAAAAAAATCTCTCTGGACGCAAATCGGTCTGCTTCGTTTTCAATGCGCCACCATATATATATATATATATATATATATATATATATATATATATATATATATATATATATATATATATATATATATATATATATATATATATATATATATATATTTATATATGAATTACACCGATAACTAGAAAATAATGGACCGATTTTGCTATTTATTAACCAATTTTCAATCGGGAAAAGCATTGAATAGGGAGTTGAAAATCTCAAAAAAAATATATGAAAGATTATACAGGTGTCATTTAATATTTTATCATTGCGGTCACATTTTTTTCGGAATGGGTTTTTTTTTCAAAGTTTTTTTGCTGTCATTTCGAAGCATCTTCACAGATGACAAATATGGTTTTTGTTTCAATTTGATATCTCAAGCGGTTTATGAAGCACAGCCTCGTCAAATCAGATTGGGACACCTGGTATATATATATATATATATATATATATATATATATATATATATATATATATATATATATATATATATATATATCGTACCGATAACCCAAAAAATAAAAGTGGCTCGGATACGTTTGTTAGCCAGGAAAGTTGGACCAGTTTTTTCGGGAAAATTTTGGCTTTTCTTTCAAACAAATTTTGGCTATCCGAAAATAACAAAGCTATGACAACCAAATTTGACATACTCGTATCTACTATCAAACTTACCCCACGTGCAATATATATATATATATATATATATATATATATATATATATATATATATATATATATATATATATATATATATATATATAATATATAGATATATACACCAGGGTTAGTAAAAAGTCCCGGAACGGTCGAATATCTCTGTTATTAATGACGCAATTTTTTGGATTTTTGTAATGACGATTGGTCACAAATAAGCGTTTTTTTGTAGCACATTGACTTTTTTGTCACTTTCGGTTTAACAGGAAATGACTCCAACTTAATTTTTTTAAATGGGACACCTTATATTATTTACCATTTTCGGATACAGGATAAAAAACTACGTTCTGAAATATCAACGTGTTTTTTTGTAGTTGACAAGATAGCACCACAAAAAAAATAATAAAATATTCATAAATCGAAATCAAGATGTGTGTTATAAAAGTTCGTAATATGATTTAAACTAAAGTAATTGTTCAAATTGTGCTCCGTCTACAACTTGACAGTGAATAATCTATCAACAAAATATCTCACTGAATTTTGTATCATCTCTTGCGTAATATGGTTGATTTTTTCAGTTGTGCGCTCCTGTATTTGTTCCAAATCATTAGGTACTTTTTATACATCTGACATTTCAAGTGACCCTACAAAAATAAGTCCAGTGGCGAAAGGTCTGGAGAACGAACTGGCCACTCGATTGCTCCTCCGCGTCCGATCCAGCGGCCAGGAGATATTTGGTCCAAATAATCACGGACATTAAATTGTAAATTGTGTAACATTACTGAAGGCAATTTCTGCAAAAAAAGGTGAATTTTTAAAAAAGAAATTATTCGCAAATTTTCATAAAATTGTTCTTTTTTCAATGTTGGTCATAACGCCGTTTGTGAATAATTATACCTTGGCAGGTGAGTAAATAGCTTGAAGAGGTTCGTTGGCCAGAAAAATAGGACAAATTGTTTCTGGAATGTATAAGTTTATTTTTGGAAAATGTGTGTACTTTTTGAAACAACAAAGCTATTGTAATGATATATGGTGCATTGTTACTACTATATAGGTATTACTGCTAACCAAATGTCCTTCTTTTAAAAACAAGACATATTTGTCTTTAAAAATATTTTAACGAAAATTCGCTACCATAACGCACTTGCTGCGTCCAGACATTTTTATGATAATTTTCGTACTTTTTCAAACAATCAAGTTATTTTGATAAAATATTGTACATGGTTTCTACTATAGATGGTATAGCACTGTCTACCAAATTTGATCTCTTTGATTAAAGAAATTTCGGAACCCAGCAAGTGCGTTATGGAAGCGAATTTTTATTAAATGCTTAAAATTTGTATCACTCAACTTTTTATAAACCTAGAAAAATGAGTTCTCGTATGTAGTAAAGTATTTACGAGGGCAACACACCAACCAAATTTCATCAAAATAACTTTGTTATTTTTTGAGATAATTTTTTTTTTCCGGAAAAAATATTTTTTTAAGAAAAACTGGTCCGGTAATGCTGACTAACGAACTCATCCAAGCTTTTAATAAAAGAAAGATTCTTGCCGAGTTTCATCAAAATTCATCAATAACTTTTGAGTTAAACATATAAAAATTCAAACGGACCTTGTTTTCGGGTTATATGGTACCAAATTCGCGCTCATTTGAAAAAAAAATTGCAAAGTCTCTCTATTAGCGAATTTTTTTATAAAAATTCGCTAACAACGGGATATTTGAACACAAAAATATGTTTATGAAAATTCATTACCATAACGTACTTGCTGTATCCAGACTTTTTTGTACGTGAAGATCCCAATTAATCGACTAGATTGTAAATACACATCCTGCTCTACTTTACGTCACATAACCCAACCAATGTTTCTTGTTGCCTTTCTAATTTAATCGATTTTGATAACGGTTGACTGCTTTTATATGAATTCCCCAAATAACGTTATTGCGAAAACATCATTTTCCATTTCTATTTCCTTTCGTTTAAAGGGAGCTATTGTATAAGAGAGGGGTGAGCTGTTTTATAATGTTCAAACAGCAGAGGAAATATAAACATGTTGACAACGGCACACAGTGGTTGAAATAAAATATTACGAACTCAAGATATTGAGCGAGCAGTGAAATGTACACTGGTAAAAGCTTTACAGTTTGCCTACTAAAAGATTTGTGGAATAATTTTAATTATAATATACAAGCTGACCCGACAGACCTTGTCTTGTCCAAATTCCTATATGTCAAACGACATCTGCTCACATAACGCAATAGATTGGAGAAAAAGGCACCTACAGTTTTTTTTCCGAATTTTACGGTTTTCGGGCAAGTTTTCCAATTGTTCTTTACCTAGAAACCTTAGTCAAACTGCTACGAACATTTTAAAAACAAAATTAGCCAAATCAGTCCAGCCGTTCTCAACTGATCCGCTTACGAACGTACAGCATTAAATTTTAGTTTATATAGTTCAATGCATAGATAGTTTATCATTTACTTTTATACAACTGCGAAGTTCGGGATAAGATAAATTATAGATTTTTAGTGATTTAAGAAAATATGTTTGGTCTGCGTTGGATTTAAAAACATGTGTTACGCTCGCCTTTTGAAGACGGCTTACATTTTAATAACATTGCCAACTGTTTGAAAATATTTAATGGCTACTATATTTTTTTGATTGAAATTGAGCGAAAAAAATATCGTCATACAGAGTTATGAAAACACGCTACTTGGTAAAACACTGTTTGCCTTCTGTTAGAAACTTCTAAGAGGAATATTATTAGTTGACAGTAAAAAGGATTAAACTGATAACGTATAAATACAAAAAAGTCTGGACCCAGCAAGTGCGTTATGGTAGTGAATTTTCATAAACATGTTTTGTAATAGCCAATATGTGTGTTTTCTATAAAGCATGCATCAAATTTGGCTACCAGTATAACAAATAAGTCATGTTTCATCAAAATAACTTCATTGTTTGAAAATTTACAAAAATTTCCGAAAGTACACTTAAAGTCTTCCCAAAAAAACTGATTTCTTGGTCACCCTTATAGGTTACCAGCAAATTGAGCTGTTCAAATTTGAATCATTTAATGAAAATTCGCTACCATAACGCACTTGCTGCGTCCCGAATTTCTTTTCTTACAAAGATGCATTCTATTTCGATGGAAACTGTAAAAATCCAATAACATAAGGCGTACTCGATTAAGAAAAAAGAAAATTTGTATCACCAACGACCACCCTGTGATTGTAGAAGTATTTTTTTTTAAAGATGTAGCTCAAGACACCCTATTATTAATGTATACATTTTTTTCGTAACTTGTATAATAACGGATATATTGAGCTTTATTAATTTTTTCACGAAAATTCGACAGAAAATATATACCATTAAACGATAAACTCTATAACTAAAACTACTGCCAAAGCATCAGAGAAATGGTCTATTTGAAATGAATTTTATGGAAATATTTTAGTAAAGTGAAGGACAATGACGGTTGGAGGTAAGACTTCAGGGTTTGTAAGACATTCTGCTTGAGACGTTTTCTTTTCATAGCCCGTATTAGTTTCAAGTTCTTTGCCTAAATATTGCCAATTTCGACTTTGACGTTTTGAGGCAAACCCCAATTAATTTTTCTTTAAATACCTCTAACTTTTTGGTCTTTTAACCTACAGAGCTAAATTCTGGTAGGTTATTTAATTCTAATGATGTAAACCCGCGTACCAAATTTGGTTTCCGATACTATATTATTTCTGGAGATATAAATTTTTTTCGAAAGAAAACAAAATTTTCCGGGAAAACCTGGGTCGATGTTCCTGGCTAACGAACTTGTCGAAGCCACTTGCAAAAGAAGGGTACTTACCAGATTTAATTAAAATAAGTCCATTATTTTTTGAGTTATCGGTTATATATATATATATATATATATATATATATATATATATATATATATATATATATATATATATATATATATATATATATATATATATGTTTATATTGGCTGCAATCCTGTATACTGAGATTCAAGCGGCTATGGAATTTTACAGAATTTTTAGAATACCAACGTATTTGTCGGTTTCCTGGAATAAAACGTCCGAGTTATATATTCAAGTAAGAAAAACTGCCCCTGTTGGCGGCCAAAGTGCGTTTTATTTTAAGCCTTAAGCTATGATATTGTTCCCTTATTAGAGAATTTTTCGTAAAACGAAAACTAGAACACATATTCGGGGTCAGTTTCATATATATATATATATATATATATATATATATATATATATATATATATATATATATATATATATATATATATATATATATATATATATATAAACAAACTGAAGGCACGGCCATGGGCAACCCACTGTCTTCTTTCATTATAGACCTCTTCATGAGTATATTTGAAACAGATATAGAAAATGAAAGTGAGTATTTTACTAGAGTGTTGTCTCATCATGTGGACGATATTTTTGCAGTGTTTAAGACAAATATATGCAAGGTAGATGAATTTATTAAAAAACTAAACTGTCAATTTGATTCAATAAAATTTACCCAGAAAATGAAAGTTAACAATGAACTTCTCTTTCTAGATGTACTAGTTATTAAAAATAATCACTCGCTATAATTTCATGTCTACAGGAAGGTTACATCGCAAATGACTCACATCATACGTTTGCACAAAAAAACGGCTGGTTTAAATTTCTTGGTAAACATATTGATAAATTTTCCCTTAAGTAAAACTAGATATAGTATAAAATTAAAGTACATAAAAAACTTGGCCAAATAAAACGGTTATTCGTATTGCTTAGGGGACAAATTGATTAATAGACATAGAACAAGGAAATTGATAGCCGAATGCACGACATTAAAAAAAAGACAAAATAGAGAAATACCTTTTGAAGCGCGTATCACAAAAGGCCTGGAGAGTATTTTTAAGAAACCTGACTTGCAGCTAACTTTTTCAACAAAAAATAATTTAAGAAATTTGTTAGGTAATACTAAAGGTAAAGACAAAATCACTGAAATGTCGGGTAGCTATGAAATAGTTTGTAAAGATTGTAATCTAAAATGCGTCGGGCAGACTAGAAGAAATATATTTACCAGAGTCCGTGAACATCTCGCACATTTACCATACGGCAGTGTAGACAAGTCATGCGTGGCAAAACATATACGGGATAATAACCACCACATTGATAAAGGTAATTTTAAACTTATTAAAAATATTAGACAGCTGTCCATACTTGATGCCTATGAAAGCATATATATTTCTAGATCAATTAAGAACGAAACTTCCTTGAATCGGACGGCTCCTCTTTTCAATTAGATAAACACTCGGAAATACTGTCAGGTAGAGAATAATAAAATAAGTTCAATAACCTCGTCCAATATATATATATATATATATATATATATATATATATATATATATATATATATATATATATATATATATATGCATATAAACCCGATATGCAATATGTATATAAACCCGATATCTATACCTACTATCCATCTTACAGAAAAAGTAAGTCCCTTCCATATGACACCATGTTTCCCTCTACCCAGGTGCAATGGTTTTCATGCTATTCATACTTTTATGATTGAAAATGCCATTCTCACATTAAAACCAAACTTTCAAACAGAATCTAGTTCACTACAGTCATTTTTTGACAGATCTTTTAAATCAAAATTAAAACAAAATGTCTGAACAGTCATAGTTTAGTTGTTGGGAATGTTTTCTGTTCATATATTCAAATATGAAACAGTACTCACTTCAAGAAAGGATAGACGTATTACTATGCATTGGAGAATCTATGAAAAATTGTGTTCGGGCCTCAAGAGTCTATGCTCAAAAACATCACGATCGAGAACAGCCAAAAGAACAGGGTTTCGACAAATTATTGAGATTTCGTGTTAGTCGTGGTGTTGTATACGAAAAGCTAAGCAATGATTGGTGACAGTGAGAACGAGCTGAGTGTCCCTCTGTTTGTTACGGAAAACCCAACCGCCAACACTAGAAAAATTTTCAGTGAGAAATGATTAAGTCGAATGAATGTGTCTCGACTTCTCAATAAAAACAAATATAATCACTATCATATTCAGAGGCACCAATATTTGAGTGAAAGATATTTAATTACACGTTGTGATTTTTGCTTGTCGGTCCTTGATAATCTTGGAGGTGGTCCTGATTTTTTCAATTGTGTATTATTCATTGACGAATATACTTTCCACAATAATAGACTGGTAAATATACATAACTTTCATTATAATGATACAGAAAACACACATTTGTTTTGCATTAACGATAGGCTACAGCGATGGAGCACTAAGGTTTGGGGAGGTATCATAGGTGATCGTGTTATCGGACCCTATTTCTTTGATAGAACCCAGAACGAAAGGACATTTTTGGAGTTTCTACAAGGGGACTTCTGGTTACTCCTCGACGATGTTTCACTTGATATTCGAAGGCAGAGGGAGTGAACACAATTGGCTCATTAGGTACCCAGATTTGACCCCTATTGATTTTTTTCAATGGGAGGGGGGCTACATAAAAATATTGTATACACTACTTCCCTATCACTCCAGAAGATATGAATATGATAATCGCAAACGCCTTTGCCTCTTTTATCCTAAACATTCTGAAAACTGTAAAAACATATTTTCAAAATAGAATTGCTCTTGTATAGAACAAGGTGGCAAACATATAGAGCATCATCTATAGTTTTTGTCTTTTGGTAGTTTTTTTATTTATTTGTTATTGTTTGTCACCTATGCCATTCCGTTAATTTCATGTTTAATTCAGTTGATTGTGTTTTGAAATAAAATTTGTTAATTACGTTGGAAGATTTTCATTTTAATGTGAAAACGGCATTCACAATAATAAAAGTATCAATAGCATGAAAATCATTGAACTTGCGTATGGAAAATCCTAGTGTCATATGGAAGGGATTTGTTCTATAAAATGGATCAATAAAATACAGGGTGTTTTATTTAGCATAAACAAGATAATCTACTTTGAATTTGTCAATAATTGAACTTAAATTTTTCAACACCCTGTAAATTGTTGCGATGTATTGACTACAGTGGTTAATGTGAGTAACAAGTCAATCGTCGCAGGTTAATGAGTTTTCGTTTCGATATTATCTTACATGGAAAATAAGATTTTTTTTCATAAAAAGACCTCTAGCAAATAAGTCACAAACCTGAAAGCATATGGTTCTTTTAATAAACCTGTAGTTTCTCGGAAAAATTCCAGCAATGAGGAAACAGTGCATCATGTTTTGTTAGCAGTTACTGAGGATTCCGGTACACCAGCCCGGCGGATTGAACGAAACGTATATCAAAATTAACGGCATATTTTTTTACGAAAACAAAAATTACATCCGTACAAGTACAGAATTTGTCAATGACTCGGACCACGTAATCTAGAACGAAGTCGCTCATTCTGTGAGTAGTACACAAGAGAATGCCAGGACACTTTTAATTTTCAATGTTAAATAATATGGTCTGATGAAAGCATAATTATAAATAATGGTCTTTTAAATAGTTTTATGTTCATTAATGGTCTGCAGCCAAACAAAGCTCAAATAAAACGTCGAGGCATCAACACCGCCTTGCTTCCTTGAATGTGTGGGCTGGTATCTTCGGTACAACGATTATAGGCCCCTATCTTTATTACCATACCTTAACATGAGAGCGCTACCTACATTTTATACAAAACAATTTAGAGGATGCTCTCTGGAGAGAGTTCGCAACTATTGTAGACAGCAGTATGGCGCACCTGCACATAATGCCAGGGCCATTCGGGAATAGCTTTCAAGGAGATTTACATATACGGTAATCAGCCTTGCTTGTTTTCTTCGTACAGGACACGTCAAGAATCATGTATATCAGCAAAATTTTTCCACAGAACCAGATCTGAGAAGGTTAGTTTTGGAAGCATTTGCCCGTATGACTCCACAAATGTTGATTATGGTTTTAGAATAGACATTTAGAAGGTGCTATCTGTGCTTGTAAAATAGTGGAGATTTATTTGAACATATGCTTGAAATTTAGTTGTTTTGTTTGCATTCGTTTGTTGTTTTGTTTAATGTTTAGGTCTTCTAGTAATGTAATTTTATTTGTTTTATGTTTATTCAATTAAATTGTTGCCTCAATTCATGCATTTGATTATTATTAAACACCTAAATGACACAAGTCTTAATTGATATAGCTAGTTGTTTAGTACTTAAGTTTCAAAGCTATGTACAGGTCCGTAATAGGTATTTTCTTGCTTAAGGTCGAAAAAAGACTAAAATGGTACTAAACCACAAAGTGTGGCATATCGCTCAATTTGGAATAAAAAGGGCTTTCAGAATATGATATCAGAAAATTTGGGCCGTATTTAAAACGGAAGTTGATGATGGTTTCGCAAAGACGAAACGTCTGATTACAAAAATTGCAATGCTACGTTAAAAAAAATGAAAAATTGCTGCGGAAAAGTGTCATCGGTATTGGTGTTGGTCCACCGTTAAGGTCAGAAAAAATAATATGCAAAATCGAAAAATCCAAAATATCTGAAAAAGCAAAAAAAAAAATCGGAGATATCTAACCACCATTTTGTTGGGCTTTTGAGTGCGTAACTTTTCTCCCATTTAACCAAGTCTGTACCTGCTACTGTGTTGCATATATATATATATATATATATATATATATATATATATATATATATATATATATATATATATATATATATATATATATATATATATATGGCAATAATAGCCCGGAGAGCCACATTTGGTCGTCTGATCGTTGAGTTGAGTTTGAGTGAGTGAGTGTAAACTCTCAAAGGTTATTTATATTTATGATACCTATTGGTCATGTTAATAATTGATATTTTACATGTATACACACCCATATATACACTATACACACACACACACACACACATATATATATATATATATATATATATATATATATATATATATATATATATATATATATATATATATATATATATATATATATATATATATACAATCATTTATAGTACTCTACCTATATTTTTAAAATATCCCCATAACAGGATCAATACTTTTTAATTCTTAAAACCAAGTATATAATTTGGGTTGAGAAGAAATTGTATTTCTACTGTTTTCATCAACGCATGCATAAGTGTTTTGCGTTGATTTGCATAGAAGTTGCATGAAAGTACGATGTGTTCTAAATCACATATCGAGTCTCCGTCGGAGTTACAGTAGGGAGTTGATTATATTCCAAGCTGATTTAAGTGTGATCGAAATCTGCAATGGTTAATCTTAATTCTAATTGTGGTTATTAATATGTTTCTCTCATTTTCGTGTAAATAATTAAGTTCACATTTTTTTGGTAATTTTGGATGTAATAATTTATACCTGTTATTAGATTTTTCTGTGTATTTCACCCATTCTTTTTCCCAAAGTGTTTTGTTTTTTGTTTTGTTATGTTTAACAAAGTCTGCAGATTGGACCTTTACGCATTCTATTTCATCTGACCGTTATATGGAGAAAAAAAAACGAGCGACACAACTACCCCTCTGGTTAATACCCCGACTGGCTGCTGGATGTGATGTAATTTAACGCCCGTTGTGGGGTTAGCCGTAAAGGTAGCTGCTTTCGCTAGCTAGTTTTCTTCCCAAAGCTCTCTTTTTGCTTGTACTCTGCGTATGTGGAAACTGTTGTGGAAGCCTAGAACCATCACAACAGCAGAGGTGACACTCTTTGTGTTATTCTCTACTGAATTATATAGCAGCTGCCTTAAGGACGACTTGTTGAAAAAAAGGCACAGCACACTGAAGAGCCCAAAGAAGAATGAAACCGGTTTATGTCACCTGTTATATATATCAACTTACAAAAATTGTAACTGTCCCTTAATATGTGTTTTAGCGGTCCTAGTTTGTGCTCATTTGGAGCAATATTTTCAGTATTCAATAGTAGCAGTCTCGTTATTGGGGAACGTATTCTTCGAAAATTAGCTCAAGATAAAGAGGTGCAAAATCTTATGTGATTTACACAGTATTTTCGCCGCGTTGGGTCTAATATAATTAAACAAATTGAAAGAAGTTTGAATTTTAGTTTATCTAACACTCTCATTTAAAGGAATTTTATAATATCCTTACAACCTTGGCTTTGTCAACGAGAGATTTGTCTTTCTAAAAAATAATGGTGTAAAATAGGAAGAGTCCAAAAGATGCATCAGGATTTTGGAGAAACACGTCCTTGTTAAACGTAATCACTAAAAACAGACGTGCCCTTCTTTCCGCTAACAAAGGGCTGTAAAACTTGTGAAGATAATGAAAGTTAGAAGTCTTATTATCCTACTAACCCAGTTCAAAGGCCAGCTCTCTACGTAAATGTTCTTAACGAAATAAGTCAAGTTAAGAACTCCGTAGGAGGCGAAATATGTAGTTTCCCTTTGTCTTCAGCCTCGTTATTTTTTTATCGGTATAAATTTTTCTTACGAAGTTGAGCTTAAATATAAACAACGGTTGTAAAAATGTATAGTAATACGTAATAATAATTATATATGAATAATAACTGTAATATTTGCTGGATTTTCAATACATTTATACAGGCTGTTTCTAAAGTGTGTAGCCAAATTGTTACGCGCAAATTAGAGGTGTCACAGGTTAGAAGTGGCTAATTTCGTGGGCGCATGGAAGCAAATACAAGTGGTATCGGTTGCTGATAATTGAGACATTTAACTGAATTGATAAATCTTATTATTGTGTTATTTACGTTTCTCAACATAAAATATTCATATTCGATATACCAGGTGACCAGAAAGTCTGCAAACAGTTTAATATCTCGAGAAATACACTCTATATCGAAAAGTGAACAACGCACATCTAATTGTTTTGATAAAGCCATCAAATATAAACAAAATTAATTCTCGGACCCTAATCCCTGTGGGTGGGGCATGGGTCAATTTTAAAAATGTATATAGGAACAAACACTTTTGATTACAGATTCGTATTCCAAAGAAAAAATTACGTAGCTTTTATATATATATATATATATATATATATATATATATATATATATATATATATATATATATATATATATATATATATATATATATATATATATATACATTTTTCGGTTCGTGGCAGATGGCGCTGTAATCGACGAAATTAATTTTTATTCGGTTGTTTGCAATAGCGATACGATTCACTCGATTCTGCAATACAATTGCGACGAGAGAAATTTACAGTTTTTTTGGTTCTAAACACTTTTTTAAAATTTAATTTGGTTTTTCAAATTTGTATTTAAAATAAAATCTATGTTTTTGGACTTTTAAATATGTGGTAAATAAACTACGTTTAGCCTAACACGGAAACAAAGACGTAGACCTCGCAGTTTTCTGCTCTATTCGGGGTGCTGGATTTGATGGAAGCTCCTTGTCCCTCACCATCGGGATTCGGCTGAGTCCTCTCGTCTCTCACCATCGGGGTGCTTAATTCAGGTGAGTCCCCTAATTAATTAAATGTTAAAATTGCTCACCTCGAGCTACGTGACAATGTCCCAATTGATGTAATACATATACATATACATACATACATACATATATATATATATATATATATATATATATATATATATATATATATATATATATATATATATATATATATATATATATATATATATATATATATAGTGTCACAATTAAAGTTTTAACATGTTAACGATTTTCCTACGACCTACAGACTCCTGCGGAATGCACAGAATTATTAATTCCTTGACAAACAAATCTGGCGGTGTGGTGCATGGTACCAACGTGAAAACCTTAAAATTGTTTCTTCACAACTTAGATGGTTAGATATAAATCGGCCTCCACAATATCACATTTCTGTACATATTGTCATACCGTTAGTGTATATTTGTTCTTTGTGTATTGTGTGTGTGTCTTTTGTTTCTTTAACGTCGGTCGATTTTCGCTACTATGGCCAATCACCGACGTCAGGGAGCAGTTACTTCACCTCATTTCACCGTCTTTCTGTAAGGAAGGTAGGAATCTTTAACGTGCCTAAGATCGCACGGAAACGGGACCGACGGGTCTACGCCTCCTCCGAAAATCGAAACATGCAGACATTTAACTGGCTCAAACACAATGACACAACGTCGGTTGATGTTAATTGTACAGTGTGTACTGAAAAGGTGAAAGGAGAACCCTGGGTTCGAACCCAGTACGCTTCAGTTTAGAGGCATACATTTTTAACACTGAACCACCGAGGGTCTCTATTTGTGTATTAAGAAAGGCATCTGGACAAGTGCTCTGATCATCTATATCTACAAGACTGGGCCTAGATCCTTCATTTCGAACAGCAGGCCAATCTCTGTCATATCAAACATTGCCAAAATCTTAAAAAATAAATTGTAATACACTGTACCTCTTTCTAAAGCAATGTGACATAATTTCTGAAAAACAATTTGGCTCTGTGAAAAGCAAGCTAACCGTTGATACCCTTGATTATATCAAATATTATATCCAAAATCTTAGATAAAAGCAAGCCAATAATTTCGGTCTGCTTAGATGGATGTAGCCAAAGCTACTGACAAGCTCAAAAGATATGGCATAATATGCTGGTGCTTTAAGACTAACCAGCTACCTGACTGACAGAAATTAAATACTTAAGACCCAATTAAACACTCAATGAAAGACTTCTGATCCAGACAATACATTTTTATTAAAATCCCCTTTAATAATTTTTTTTTGTCTGGATCAGGAGCGTTTCATTGGGTGTTTAATTGTGTCTATCACAGACTGTGTGACCTTTAGAAGTGAAGTTAAGACTCCAAATTGTAAAGGTGAATATGAATGCATCACTGCAGGTGTTCCGCAAGGAACTATATTAGGGCCTTTGTTTTTTATACTTTATGTTTGAGATATATGCAAAGTGATAATCTTATGTCTTATGCCGACGACACTGTTATAACCTCAAGAGGTGATACGTGGTTCTTGGCAGAGGACTAAATAGATGTATGTGTATCTGAATTATGTATCGGAATGGCTGGATCTGAATAGACTGTCTTCGAACGTAGATAAAAGTGTATATATGACGTTTGGAATCTACTATAATAGTGTACCTACCACTCTGAATACTAGGTTTGGAAACTAATTGTTAAAAAGTGTTGGGATCCATAAGTATTTAGGTTACTATTTAGGTCTGTAGTTTAACACGAAATGACACTAGCACATTACTTACACCATTAAAAGAGCTAGATGTTTAATAATCATTCTTTCCAAAATCAGAACCATATATTATTGATGCTAAAATACGTGGGTTGATACATTTTGCATTTTTTCCACAGTATGATACATCATGGAATAGTCGCTTATGGGGAGCATATGACAAGAATATAAACCTGATACTACGAATTGAACGATTTTCATCAGAACATGTTCCTCGGCTTAATGTAAGACAATTGTTTCAGTTGGAATAAATACGTAAAGAGATATATTTGCATAATACAAGCCCAGCACGTCATAAGATAATACAATTAGCAAAGATTAATAGAACCGTGAGCTAGAAAAATAGGTATGTTTTCTTAAAAAAAATTCACTAATGAGGAGATCCCGACTTTTGAATTTTGAAAAAATTCCTTGAATATATATATATATATATATATATATATATATATATATATATATATATATATATATATATATATATATATATATATATATATATATATATATATATATATATATATATATACGTATCACGCCGATAACTCAAACAATAATGATTAGATTTTGATCAAATTTGGCACATACCTTCCTTTTGCAAGTGGCTTGGATAAGTTATCCAGCAAAATCGGTCCAGGTTTTCCAGGATTTTTTTTTGTTTCCATTCGAAAAAAATATATATCTCCGGAAATAACAAAGTAAGGGCAACCAAATTTAGTAAGATCGTTTCTGTCATAAACTGTATCCTGTGTACCAAAATTCAGATATCTATCTTGAAAGACAAAAAAGTTAGAGGTTAATTAATTTTTAATTAATTAAATCTGATTCAAGAAAGTTAAGACGTCAAAATAGATTGAGTAGGAATGGGACTGAAAAATACTACAAGAAATGACTAACAAGCTCCTAGATATGTGTTTAAGTCGTTATTTTCCTTGATTTCGTTATAATATGAACAAAAAATCTATTGTAACTCGAAATGGTTTTGTGTAAATTTTAAAACATTGAACAAATGTATTACTGGATATAGCTGCTAGTAGACACATGTCGAGCATAGCTCAGTGGCCTACGTCCCTGTACATCGGATAATCAATTTCAATTGACTCCTGCATGACGAGTTCGAATCCTAGTTAGTGAATATACTTTTTTTTTCTTAGTCTCATTCCACTTTACCGTTATCTAATCAGATTGTTGTTATTCGGATGAATTTTTTAGCGAGTTTTTGTATAAAAAATAATTAGACAAAGAGGAGATGAAAGTTTTAAGACTTAATTAAATTTGAATAGCATATCTGGTTGCTTGTTCTGGCCCTAACTTAGTGAAACCGTTCCAAATTTAATACAGTCGTAGGCTTGTCCCGTGGCTTCACAAGTGCTGGTTTTAGTGTATTTTCCTTAAAAAGATTCACTAACGTGGAGACCCCCACTTTTAAATTTAGATAACATTTCTTCAAATGAGCGCGAACTAAGCCCCCTAGAACCCATATCCAGGGTCAGCTTCGATTTCATATATATATATATATATATATATATATATATATATATATATATATATATATATATATATATATATATATATAAGGTGAACAATTTACCAAAATTTAGGTCTGTAAGTTTAAAGACAAAAAAGATGCATTTAAAGAAAAAAAAAAGGGGTTTTCCTCAAAACGTGAACAGTCGCGATTTGAAACGTCAAAATTGGCAACATTTAGGCAAAGATGGAAATACGGATTATGTAAACGGTGTTCTGCAAACCCTTAAGTTTCAGCTTAGACCACATTGCCCTTCATTTTAATAAAATATTTTCAGAAAATTCATTTCAAATAGACACTTTCTCTGATACTTTGGAAGTACTTTTAGTTAAATTTATGGTTAAACGGTCTATAACTTTCAGCTAATTTTCATAGCAAGAATTCGTTAATGAGAAGACCGCGGCTTGTGAATTTTTAAAAGATTTCTTCAAATGAGCGCAATCTAGGCCCCTAGAATCCATATCCGGGTTTACTTGATGTTTATATACATACAGGCTGTCGCATTTCTACGATAAAGCTCAATATAATTGTTATTATGCAAGATACGAGAAAAAATTTTACACGTTACATATAGGGTGTTTTGAGCTGCATCTTATAAAATTATTTTGACAACCATAGGATGGCTCATAAGTCGTGACACCTACTTTTTTTTTGGACATTCCTTATAGCATTTTTGCATTTTCATCGAAATATGATGCCTGTTTGTAAAAAAAATCGAGACGCAGTAACTGCGTTTTAGTAGCGAATTTTCATTAAACGCTTCAAAATGCAATAACGCAAATTGCTATTAACCTAAGGTTCTTCATCCAGAAAACGAGTTTTCTCGGAAACGCTTTAAGTTTATTTTCAGAAAATTTTTGTGCATTTTTACTGGTAAAATATGGTACGTTGTTCCTACTATATAGGTTATACCGGTGACCAAATTGATTCCTGATTGCATTAAACAAACGTATTTTCTATTAAAAACATTTTAAGAAAATTCACTTCTACAACGCACTTGCTGCGTCCAGACTTTTTAATAAGTTGACATACTATCTTATATTGCTGAATGCAGGTAAATAAACTATTAAAAGGAGATACAATTTTTTATAGATGATGAATGATAATATTTTGGTAATCACTGCTGGAACTCATTACGTTTAAGTGAGTCTTCTATATGGGCATATGAATTTTAGTTTTTTAATAATTATTATACAATATTTTAGATTGATTATTGTTCTTTTAAGTAAGCCAGTTTATGCATGGGTAACTTATTCACCACTGTATGGTTTTACCCTGTAAGCTAACCTATGTACATTGAGCTCCATTTGCCTATATGGGATTTACTTTGTAATTTTTGCTGGATGAACTAACATAATAAAAACAATTTTTTGCATTTTGTAATTCAAGAAACAGTTACATTTATCACACGATATTATAAAATGTTAAAATAAGTAAAATTGAGATATTTTCCAAACAAAGGAAAATACCCATATTGAAAACAAAGGAAATATCATAAAAAACAAACTTTACCTTATGCAACGCTGTATATCTGTTTACATGTTCTGAAGTGAGCTTTTACCCGGAGTGGAGCTTTCGCTGAAGCGCATGGACTGAAACAAACGCGAATCGCGGCTGAAACACTGGAAGCAGACCCGACGACTGAGGCTGCTGAGGAATCGTGGACACAGACAAGCTCTGGAGATAGAGAATCATGCGCTTTCAGGGACTCATAGACACAAAGCCTGTAGGATTCTCTTGTAAGCGTTATTATAGGCACCCGGTTCTTATAATTGTTATTACTTCAGCGGGGCTTCATATGGACCCTAAACAGAAGTGTCTGTTGTATTTGCAACAACAAAAAAACATATGTAAGACAAAGTTTTCGACACGTTAGGCGTGTTTTAATGGATTTAATATAAATTAAGCGTACCTCCATTTGGTGCAGCCGGTTTTTTAACGCTGTTTGACTTTAATTTCATGCTCGTCAAGTATGTTACAACAACGGTATCTGCAATTAATTATTTCATTATAACATGTAGATAATTTAGTGGCATATTCTGCGATTAATTTTAAGAAGAAAAAGGTCTCGACACAGCAGGTGCGTTATGGAAGTGAATTTTGATAAAAATGCTTTTAATAGCAAGTATGTCTCTTTTATTGAAAGCTGGCACCAAGTTTATTTACCATATAGTAGAAACAATAATGTAACATACTTCATGAAAATAACTGTATTGTTACAAAATGTACAAAAAAAATTCCGAAACTAAACGTGAAATGTCGTTGAAAAAAACTGGTTTTCTAGCGGAAGAACCCTAGGTTAATAGGAAATTGAGTTATTAATATTTGAAGCATTTATTGAAAATTGGCTACCAAAGCGCACTTGCTGCGTCTATAACTTTTTTTTCTTACAAACATTCAATTTTGATACATTTCGATGAAAAATACAAAAATATAAGGCGTCTTCGATTAAAAAAAAAAAGAAAATTTGTGATTGTAAAAATAATTTTATCAGATGCAGCTCAAGACACCCTATAATTAGCATAATATACAAATTCTTCCCGTCTCTTATGTAATAGCTGATATATTGAGCTTTACCGTAGAAATGCGTCACCCTGTATATATGTAAACAGATACAAACTGAAACAAACCCAGAGTATGGGTTCTAGAGGGCCTAGTTCGCGCTCGTTTCAAGAATCTTTTTTAAATTCACAAGTCACGGTCTCCTCAATAACTTCTTTCTACGAAAATTTGCTCAAAAATATAGATTATGAACCATAAACTCTATCTAAAACTACTGTCAAAGCATCAGAAAAAGAGGTTATTTGAAATGAATTTTCTACAAATATTTTAGTAAAATGAAGGACAATGGCGGCTGTAGCTGAAACTTAGGGTTTTGTAAAACACTTCTTGCCACATTTCCTTCTCCATAACCCGTATTCTTTTTAGGTCCTTTGTCAAAGAGTTGCCAATTTTGACGTTTCAAATTGCGACTTTACATTTTAAGAAAAAAAAACTACAAAATATTCAAAGTAAATTTTCTGGTATTTCTTGACCTTTTTGAGCCAAAAACTGACTCTTTGTCTGTATTATTCACACCAAATTTTTTGTGCGTTTCTCTGGTCATCAGCGGCACTCAAAATTCTTTTCTTTAAGTGCCTATAACTTTTTTCTTTGAACCTAGAGATCTAAATTTTGGTACATAGTATACGTTTCTTTATAAAAAACCTACGTACCAAATTTGATTACCATAGCCTTTAGTGAATTTTCTTTAAAAAATCACTAATAAGGAGATCCCGATTTTTGAATTTTGGAGAAATTTCTTTAAATGAGCACAAACGAGGACCCTAAAACCCATATCCGTGGTGAGTTTCAATTTATATATATATATATATATATATATATATATATATATATATATATATATATATATATATATATATATATATATATATATATATATATATATATATATATATATATATATATATATATATATATATATATATATATATATATATATATATATATATATATATATATATATATATATATATAAGTAGGTAATGGGTCACTTGAGCCAGACAGGAAGTGGGGGTACCCCCACTCCTCCCCTAGTGGGCGGAGCCCCACCCCCTTATGGGCGTGGCCACGCCCCCCAAGATGGCGTCCAAGATGGCTTCCAATGTAACCTGTAAACATTCTAAGGTCATTGACCTGTTATGTCTAGGAAACTTTGGCCAGACAGTGACGTCACACGACTTGGGCCAGACAGTCACATGCAAACATTCCAAAGCGTAAGGAAAATTATTATTTTTTAAAAAAAGCCACATGGAGCAGGTGAGTTTCGAACCCGGGACATTCAGATGGGAGGCAACGATGCTAACCACTGTGCTAAGCAGACGCTTATTAATTTACTGTTTTAGGCTGGTATATATACAACTTTTAATTAAAACAAACCATACATGTAACATACATAAAGCTTTTGTTATTAGACATAAGACATAATAATTAATATGTTTAATATTAGACAGACTATTAGATTTCGCATAGAAATTAGCCGAACGCCACAATTGTTATATGGGTAGGTTCTAAAAATAACACACAGAGGTCGTTGGCAAACAAAAGAAGGAAGTTCAGAAACAAAATAGACAACAGGTTCAAATAGGAAACCAAACTTAAATATCGTAGAGACAATAGAGGTCGCTGGCAAAACAAAGAAGGAAGCTCAGAAACAAAATGGACAACAGGTTCAACTCTTAAAAATAGGAACTTTTTTAGCCTTATGTGTGGGCGCGGCAAGTAGTTGATTTTATTTTGAAAGAGATACGGGTTCGATTCCTGATATATGCTCCTTGATATGGTAGCGTCAAACAAATACAAAGAGGTACTGAATAACTAAACAGTAAGCTTAGAAACAATGGTTGGTTACAGGTTCAATTCCTTTCTTAAGCTAACCCCACGTGTTTAGTGTCATGTTACTCGTCTAAGTAAGCAGAATTAAAAAATGGCGACTAAAATAAGATAAAAAACTTAAAACCCTTATCGCGGAAGATCCGTGAGATGTACGATAAAACCAATACATGCACGGTGTTAAGGAGGTCAAATCAAAGTGGAATATACAATAAAATGGCCACTTCCGGTCTAAACTTTAAATCGTTATATCTTTTGAACGGAAAGTGATAGAAAGGAACTGACTTTAAAAATATATCGTTTCATAACAAGGTCTACAAGAAAATGAGATAAAAAACTTTAAACCCTTATCGCGGAAGATCCGTGAGATGTACGATAGAACCAACACATGCACGGTGTTAAGGAGGTCAAATCAGAGTGGAATATACAATAAAATGACCACTTCCGGTCTAAACTTTAAATCCTTATATCTTTTGAACGGAAAGTGATAGAAATGAACTGACTTTAAAAATATATCGTTTCATAACAAGCTCTACAAGAAAATGAGATAAAAAACTTTAAACCCTTATCGCGGAAGATCCGTGAGATGTACGATAGAACCAATACATGCACGGTGTTAAGGAGGCCAAATCAAATTGGAATATACAATAAAATGGCCACTTCCGGTCTAAACTTTAAATCGTTATATCTTTTGAACGGAAAGTGATAGAAAGGAACCGACTTCAAAAATGTATGTTTCGTAACAAGGTCTACAAGAAACTGAGATAAAAACTTTAAACCCTTATCTCGGAAGATCGGCGAGACGTACGATAGAACCAATACATACACGCTGTTCACCAAACCAATAAAATCAATAAAAATGTTACTTCCGGTAGACACTTCCGGTATAGCCGTTCTTAGAGCTACATACATGTGTGACACCTCAAAATCATCGTCTTGTTGAACAGAAGAAATATAATATTTAAGTAAGTCAGAACAAGCTGTGTTAACACCTAAAAACAACACACTCTCTCTTAGACTTAATGAAGTTACTTTCAGAGAAAATTTCAACCATACCAGAAAGAACAGTATTCAATAGCGTATTTAAATGTTGACTACATCAAGTGATGCGTGCTACAGACAAATTTTAGTACACCCTCTTAGACTTATTGAAGTTGACGGTACAGGCAGCTGTCAAGCGTAGGCAACGTCCACAAACTATAATGAGTTTTATCTAAAGTGAATAGATATTTTTATTATTTGAATCCATTGGAGGCTAGGGTCTTATAAAACGTATATAAATTTAGTAGATATCATGGGTTATTACAAATGGAAAGTTTATTCTGAATGTCAATAAACAAACCTGGATTAGGTTTAAACAAAGACTGAACTTAAAATTTACATGTTGTATATATTTTTGTGTATGGTATAACAAAAGTTGGCAACAAGGTATGTCTAACATCTGGTGCTAGAAGTTGGCAACATGGTATGTCCAACATCAGGTGCTGGTGACATCATTTCCTTCATATAACAAAGCTAGCAACAAGGCATGTTGAACATCTGGCGTTGGTGATATCATTTCCTGCAAATGATTGCTCATTTACCAACATAATTTCCCCAGTATCGGAGAGTGATATCATTTCCTGCCGTTCTCAAGTTGTAAGCTTATTACGGTTTCCGGTGTAAGTGCGGACAACGCCAGTAGAAAACCATAAAAATCTGTGCCTGTTTACCATAAGACCACATGCATATTTAAGCAAATACAGAGATATGACACACCAAGCCATATAAATACATGCAAAACAAGTTACATATTAAGCTAATAGTGGGGGCCTCAAATTAAAACAAAGCTATTTTGTTTCAGCTTCGGTACTCGTAACAATGTACTTATATAAGCTCGATCCTAGAAAAATTCAGTCTACCTTCGACCGCTAGTGTGAATACTACTCGGGCTGTATCTATCTTCGACCGTTATTGTTAATACTGCTTAGTTTTGTGCCAGTTAAATTGCCATCGTCCGTGTTGTGTGTGCCACGCTTTGGTTGTAGTACCTAGTGATCCTTAGAGCACCTTTTGCATCATCAGGTATCGTTTAGTGATTTAACTGTACTTTTTGTAAGATAGTGTAAAAACAATCATTCGCTAATTTGTAAACCTTTTAAGTGTTTCGCGCAGTTTTTCTAAAAATGGCTTACCAAATCGTTGCCGATACGTGCAAAACCAACCAAAAATATAAGTTGACAAGGCGTAGTGTTACCTTTAAACTTAATGACATCCCCGATCATGTTAATGACCCAGAGAAGTGGGTCAAGTGTGGCATCAGGGATATTGTAGCCCGCATAGTCAAGGATGTAGATTCTGAAGACAGGGTAGGGTTTCTCTTTACATCGGAAGGTTTCGACAAGGGGGCTGCACACTTGGCATTCAGAAAAGCATCAAGTGTGACTTTTGAAAATATTTGGGACCTGCTAGGACAAATATATCAAAGCAATTCGGAGGGCTTTCATTCAAACACATTCAGAATGACGATGACTCAAGTAAAACCGCTCACAGGGGCTGGCAGAACAAATAAGTATACTAAGTTTGAAGAGGAGTGTTCGCAGAGAAGAGGAATTGTAACCATTAATAATTCCGATAATCTCTGTCTCGTAAGAGCTCTAGTTGTAGCCATAGCTTATGCCATCAAGAGCCCCTTTATTAAACAGATGAGAGAAAATCGTCAGAAAATGCAGGATATTGAAACGGCTAAATTGATCAGCGAAGCAGGTGTTGAAATTTCAGAAGCAGGGGCCAGCTTGAATGAGGTGAGACAATTCCAAACCCATCTGACCGAATACAAGATCACGGTGTATGAATATGGGTCCAAAGGTCGGACTGTGATGTTTGAGGGGCCCGATGCTCCCCTAAAAATAAACTTACTTCATCACAACAATCACTTTAACGTTATTACAAATTTAAAAGCAGCCTTTTGCTGCATTTATTATTGCGAGTGGTGCCATGTGCCATATAACAATAAAAAGGATCATCGATGTGCCGCCACATGCCCCCGCTGTCAGCAGAGCCCGCCTTGTGAGAAAACAAGACAAGAGGTAAGTTGTACCGATTGTAATAGAAAATTTAGAGATCAAAACTGCTTCGCCAATCATAAAAGAATTGGTAAAAATGGTAAGAGTATGTGTGACACAGTCAAAAGGTGTGAATCATGTCTCAAGACAATTAAAGCCGACCGCGACCATGTGTGTGACGAAGTCTATTGTAGAGTGTGTTCTAAACATCAATCTGCTGGCCATTACTCTTATATGAAACCCGACGAGCGCGAACCAATAACAGAGGGTACGTTGTTTGTATTTTACGATCTTGAGACAAGACAAGATGAAGAGGGACCTGACGGTGAAAAGATACACATCCCAAATCTGTGTGTGTTTCATCAGCGCTGTGACCTTTGCATGGATCAAGATGATGACGTACTCATATGTTATAGATGTTGTGCGAGACGTCAAGTTCTAAAAATAAAACCATTAGAGAGGTTTGCCGAATATGTACTGGGTGTTGCACCTGCTTTCAAAAGGGTAGTAGTGTTGGCACATAATGGAAAGGCGTATGATCACCAGTTTATTTTAAAACATGTGTTGGAAAAGACGGATTTAAAAGTCAAACTTATTATGAGGGGTACTAGTATTATAATGATGGAAGTGGGTAAAAAGGTCAAACTTATCGATAGTATCAATTACTTTCCACTGCCCTTAGCTGCACTACCGAAAGCGTTTGACTTGGGCCCTGAGATGAGGAAGGGTTATTTTCCACATCTCTTTAATACCCTGGCGAACGCTAATTACAACGGACCTCTACCTGCATTACAATACTATGACCCCGATCAGATGAGCGAAGATAACCGTCTTAAACTTATTGAATGGCACAAAGAACATCAAAACGACAACTTTAACCTGCAGAGAGATTTGGTGGAATATTGTGTAAGTGATGTAGACATTTTGAGGAAAACCTGTCTCAAGTTTACGAAGATGTTTCTCGAGGAGTGTCGTGTATGCCCATTTACAGAAGCGACAACTATTGCCTCCGCATGTAACTTAGTTTTTCGGCGAAACTTTTTACAACCTGAAACCATTGGCATTATACCCCGAGGTGGCTATCGAAACTGCGATAAGCAGTCAAAGATAGCTACACTTTGGCTTATTTATGAAGAAGCGCAGCGAGGTATCAGTATAATACACTCTGTCAAACAACGAGAAGCCGTAGCTGCTGGCTGTAAGGTAGATGGTTTCTGTGCTGAGACACAGCAAATATTTGAGTTCCATGGGTGTTATTATCATGGTCACACGTGTCTCAATGCCAAGAGAGATGATCCTCTGCCTGACGATCCAGCGGATACATTAAACAACCGCTATGAGCGTACTCAGGCAAAAACAAATCGTTTGAGACAGAGGGGTTATGAAGTTGTGGAGATGTGGGAGTGTAAATTCAGAGAAATGCTTGAAAAGAACGCACCTTTGAAAATGACGCTGGAGACAAGTCCCCTATTAGCTGGCACAGCTCTCGAACCACGTGACGCTTTCTACGGAGGCCGTACGGGCAACTGCAAGACTTACTATCAAGCAAAACCCGGAGAAAAAATTAAATACGTTGATGTGTGTTCACTGTATCCCTATGTTTGCAAATACAACGCCTACCCCATAGGTCATCCAAAAGTTCACATAGGTGATGACTGCAAACATCTAGACCTCTCCAATATGAATGGCGTCATCAAATGCAAGATCTTGCCTCCTGAAAATTTATATCACCCTGTACTACCAACTAAGATGAATGGGAAATTAATGTTCGTACTGTGTTGTACATGTGGCGTGTGTATGAACCAAGGTGCCTGCGAACATACCACTGAACAAAGAGCGTTGGTTGGTACGTGGGTGATGGACGAGGTAAAGAAGGCTCTAGAAAAAGGGTATGTTATGCTTGAAGTGTATGAGGTTTGGCAGTATCAAATAGAGCAGTACGATGTGACCGAGAAGACCGGTGGTTTGTTTACTAAAATGATGAACAAGTTCATTAAAATGAAGCAACAAGCAAGTGGTTGGCCTTCAAATTGCATAACAGCAGAAGAAAAGGAGGCGTATATTGACGAATTTGTCGACAAGGAGGGGATTAGGATGGAGTTTGGAGAAATCGTGAAGAATCCTGGGCTAAGAGCTTTAGCTAAACTGATGCTCAATAGTTTTTGGTATGTACCATGTTTCTTTTCAACACACACACATACATACACATTAAGATTTTAACTTGTAGCCACACACTTTTAAATTTTAACATGTCGTACAATAAGATTTCAACTTACAGCAGTAGCACATACATATACAAACACAAACATAAACACACACACACACAAAAAGTCACCAGCATCTGTAAATATATTAGGTAAGATTCGAAAAATTGCATATTATTAATTGTTTGCTACTGTGCAAGAACACGTATATTTCACGGAGTTCCATCTGTAAACTAAAAACCACCAGCTGATCTGGCCGTTCACCTTCCATATCAACCGGAAGCCCGGCGATATCAGTTTATGTAATATTAAACGCTTGAAATAAAAACACGTTTTGTTTACATGTGGTGTAAAAATCGACCTAATTTTTAATTCTACATACAAGTGGTTTATATTAATTATATTGATCAAATTTAATACACATATTAGCTACCTTTGACGAGTGGTATATATTTATTACTTATTAATTAAATTTAAATTGATTTAATCAGATCAACCTAATTTTTTTCATTATACATACAAGTGGTTTATATTAATTATATTGATCAAATTTAATACGCAGATTAGCTACCTTTGACGAGTGGTATATATTTATTACTTATTAATTAAATTTAAATTGATTTAATCAGATCGACTTAAATTTCCAGTTTTCTGAACCACTAATTACACACATTAAGATTTGAACTTGTAACCACAGACACACACATTAAGAGATTTTAACCTGTAACCACACATACATTAAGAATTAAATTTGTAATGTAGGTACTCATGATTGTATGATTTCAGGGGCAAGTTTGGACAGAGAGAGAATCAATCAAAAGTTGACATCATTAGACAACCACATCAACTTGAAGAATTGCTCTCAAATCCAGCGATTGAAGTCACAAATATACATGGGGTCAACGAGGATACCCTCATCGCTAGCTACATTTATAAGGATGAAGCCGCCGACATTCTAAACACCGTTAATGTTTGTATAGCAGCCTACGTTACAACACATGCTCGTTTAAAACTCTATAGTTATCTAGAGAAGCTTGGAGACAGGGTTTTATACTACGATACAGATTCCATAATATATGTTTCTAGACCTGATGAGTGGAATGTACCAACAGGAAATTCTTTGGGTGAAATGACAGACGAACTCGAAGAATATGGGCCTGGAAGCTATATAGTTGTATTTACTTCCGGAGGGCCAAAAAATTACAGCTATATTGTATTCAGCCCCAGGTACCATACATACTTTATGGTTTGTAAAGTAAAAGGTATACGGTTAAGCTATAATACCCTGAAGCTTGTGAATGTATTTAGCATGAGTGACATGATTATGGCTATTGAATCGATAGAACCTATTCCGATAACCAGTATGAATATACGAAGGACAAAAGACCACCAAGTAGTAACAAGGGAGGAAACTAAAATATATAGGCCAAAATCTGAGAAGCGTAAGTTTGATGAATCATACTGCTCGCAACCCTATGGTTTTCAAGAAAAACGTAAACTCGACGATAACGCCGATGCTTCCTCTTCATCAACCTTTCAATAGCTTACGATATAAAGATTTATCGTAACATCCACACATGTTTCCGTTTCTTAAGTTTCAATGCAGAGAATATAAAAGGGTCTCAAAGCCAACCATAATCATTATTCGTTCAACCGTCAAACAGTCAACATGCCTAGTTGTTTCTTCGGAGGTCCCTGTTCCTGTTCAGAATGTCAATCAGACGCTAAAAAGCCTGTCTGTCAAATATGTAATAAGGCAGAAGGCTATGAGGTAGGTTACGAATTAACAACCGACAGAAAGGGAATCTCTGGTTATAATTTCACAACCTACTGCAAAGAGTGTTACCAGAAGAAGGTGAAAAGAACTTTACAAGAACGCTGAGTCATTCAAAAGCAAGAACTCTAAATTAAGGTTCCCATTCGTCATCAAACAAATATAAACGAAAAGCACCCCGCTAAAGTTTCAGTCTTTAACGAACAGCCAAGGTGAACACACTATATTAGCACGAGAAGCTCCCACTGAGTATAGGACGAGGTTAAACTTCAATTCTTGTGACAGTGAAAGGTGAACATTAAGACTAAAAAAGCACCCGTTTTGGTTTCAGTCTTCAGACAGTGAAAATACCGTTAAACTTTAGTCTCTTAATCGTGAAGTGAACACGAAAAACTTCGGTTGTGAAAGTGAACTCTTGGAAACAATGGCATTCCAAATACTTGAAGACACAGTGAATTCCAATAAGAAGTTTAAATTTGATAGACGTAGTGTTTGCTTTAGACTACAAGATATACCTGACGATGTCAACGATCCAGAGAACTGGGTCAAAGATCGTATTAAAGATGTTGTGAGCCATATAGTTGAGAATGTCAACCCCGAAGACAGGGTAGGTTTTACCTTTAACTCGGAAGGTTTCGACAAGGGGGCTGCCCATCTCCCATTTCGTAAAGCAAAGAATGTTGTTTTCGAAGACGTCTGGCACCTACTGAGCAAGATATACCAGAGCAAAGGATCCGGTTTTCGTTCTGATACATTTAGAATGACAATGACTCAGGTGAAAAACCGGTAAGCCTTCATCACATATCAATCATCATAGTGAAACCATGTACCTTACTATCTTTAAGCCTCTAAATGTTTATATGAGTTGTTCAATATAATGTCATTATTCAAAGTTGATACATAATAAGATTTTGTAAAAAGCCTTCAGCATTTAAAAACTAATTTTAATGTCTAATATAAATATAAATTTAAACAGTTTTTAGTTTGTAATTGTACTAACAAACTCATAAGATAGTATAACACCTGTTTTAGTTATCTATGTAGACAGGTCACTTGTTGATAGCTTGTTATCACTTGTCAACATTAATATAAACTACCTTGTGTAGTAACTAGTTGTTAAGATGTATTATAGTATGTATAAGAACTGGTGTAATCCTAGTCAAAATATATGTATTGTAAAAAAAAAAATATTACTGATAAATTTTATTAAAAAATAGTATGTTCTCAAAATATATGTATTACAATGTTGGTAATAAATTGCTATATATGGAATAATAGTGTTTTATTTAACCAGTTGGAAATTATAAACTAAAAGAGTGTAGTGTTAATGGTGAAAAAAAGTAGGTATAAAAGGCTTCGCTGAAGAATCCTTAAATGCTTGGTGTAATTTATATCATTAAAGAAACGTTTGCAATCACTTTTACTATTTAATATTAGAGTTCTAACTTGATGAACAAAGTTAAACCATACTGTATTACAAATGAATTTTTTTCATAAGTAGTTTTTGTATTTTTACTGTAATCAAATAAAAAAGATAAGAAGGAATACAGCTAAAAGCTGTTAAAAAAAAGAGCTTGCCATGAATAAGTAATTTTTAAAACTAGGCTAAAAGTTCTGCTTATATGCAAATAAAATGACGTTATTATTATTAAGTATGTCATAAACCTTATGAGGTCTTTTGCTAAACTATTACTTTTATATTATTACATTTTTTAACAAGACACCACTTTCACATTGAAGTTTGTGTCTGTCGGTTTTTTAAAATATAGTGATATTGACGGCGCGAAATTAGTCTTCATAGGTAATAGTAAATAAAAAATTTAAATTAGGTTAAAGTATGGCTTTTACATTATATACCTTAATATAATGAAAAACTTTATGAAAATTCACCAATATATGCATTATCAGACAATTGAAATTAAAGTGTTGCTCATAGGATATCTTAAATAATAGGTTTATTTCTTTGAATAGTAGTGGTTCGTTGGCGTACAGATACTTAAAGGAAACACATGTCTTTAATTTTTATTATACTTAATCATTATGAATAACTTAATATGTGGAGATTTAATTGTTTGCTTTTTAATTACTTATATAAACCGCGGCAGCTGTTAAAGTCGAGATAAGCTGTTGTTAGATCGTCCGGACGTAAATAGTAAACAAAACTAAAGCAGATAAAGTTAACACTGGTAGCGAATTTTCAGATAAATTTTCTGACGCTAAATATTTGTAAACGTTTACATAAATAATCTGATACAAAATATTTTAGCATTGTTTTTGCTATATAGTCTCCTCTTAATATCATAAACTTACCAAATTTGTTTATCATAGATTTTCCTAAATTAATTTTCTGGCTAAGACACAATCGATTCATTGATATGGTTCATATATAAAACCAACCTCGCGCTCATTTGAGATTTTTTTTTTAAACCAAAAGTCAGGATCTCCTATTAGTGAGTTTTTCTAAGAAAATTCACGAAAAACGCTACAGTTAAATTATGTTGCAATAGATGTTGTAACTTTGCGTGTTGATAAACATGGACAAAAATTATTTTGTTTAGCAATTAAAAATAGATCTGGCACCTTATAAACTCCCAATTTAAACTTATATACTTTTAGCATGTCCAAATATAATAAATCTCAACACAAAGTCTCAAACTATACACTTGATATCTTATAAAGCTTCTAAGTGCGTGTTAATTATCAAGTCATTTAACTTTAAAACACTGATTTTCTAAGATTGTACCAGGTATGAAAAAGTATATGTTTTCCTAATTTCTGTCGAATTGTTTTTCATATTTATCTACAGGTGTACATTTAAAATCCAAATATGAAAAATTCTTTAAATGTACACATATCAAAAACCCTGTTATATTAAGTTTTTAGATAATTTCACTACGTTCAGCAGTGGCTCCACTCTACATGTAACTTAACCATTTTATGTAAGAAAAAAATCCGTGTTTGCGTATATAAGCTATCAATTTTTCCAGTTTTTCCTATTGATTTCATTCTTTCCCCTAAACTGTATTCTCGTTGTAAACTGTTTAGTAGTTAAGATGAGATACAGTGAATCGTGCTCGTTACAAGTGAAGAAGAGTGCTTTCTCTGGACATTTACGCAGTGAAATTCACAAATCTAAAGTGTGTGAACCGTGGGAAGTTGAACAAGTTTATATGTTAACTCAAGCTTTTAAAAACAGAATGGCTACCTATCGTATTAGTATGGATGGTAGTGATATACGTCTTGCCATGGAAAGTGTGAAGCATAAATTGTTTCATTTGATGGAGGCTGCTTTAGCCAAACACGATACAGTTAAAATGAATCTAGAATTGTTTGGTTTGTATGTGCTCCAAAGTCGAAATAAAAAATAAAGTCACTAAAAATAAAAAATACAGGATGGTGCGCAGCAGCGTTACCTTCATGTAACTTAAGCATCTTAGGTAAGAAAAAATCTTGTTTGCGCATATAAGCTCGGAATTTTCCAGTTTTTTCCTATTGTTTTTTCATTTATTTCCCTAAAAACTATATTCTCATTGTAAACTGCTTACTAACGCTTTGGGTCTGCCGACTGCCCACTATAATTCAATTGTTTTAATTAAATATCCTGTCCAAATTAAAAACGACTTAAGAAGTTATGACTTTAGATATTTTGAAAATTAAGAGAAATGGTTTTAAACAACAGGTTTAAACCTCACATAAAACGACTGTAGCAATTTGCACTATTAAAACATGTTAACCATATGAGTCTTTATTGACATGCATGTTAGATTACCAAACACTACCAAAAGTTACAAGAGCTGTCTTATTCTAAAAACAGGAGATCTCTTAATGTATAGCGTGTATTTGGTCTTTTCTCGCTTTTTTTAATGACAAGGTTGTTACTTTCCGCTGCTGTTACGAAAATGCTGTTTCGGTTATATTATTTTACTTGATCTAGACAACAGGAAAAATTTACTTACCGTATAACGAGGGGTGGACGGTTTTGCGACAGTAGTCATCTAGATACAGACGTGGCTGGTATAAATACAGGGGAAGTGATCAGTTTTGCGACAGTAGTCTTCTAGAGACAGACGTGGCTGGTATAAATACCGGGGAAGTGATCAGTTTTGCGACAGTAGTTGTGGAGAATCCTATAGAAGCTCTTGATAGAGAAAATAGCCAAACAGTTATGTACAAGTTACTGTTAATTATATGTGTGCTAAGTGTCTCCTTTGGGGAACATATAAGTGAAAAAGACAGAGAATTGGCTCTCAAGTATCTCGTCAGATATGGGTACTTAAGAAATGGTGCCTTTAACAATAGTCAATCATCAATGTTGCAAAATACACAGCCTTTCAAGGATGCTTTGAACATGTTTCGCGTGCTTTACAATTTAACCGAAAGTGAGAACCTGACTATTTCAGACATTAACCTGATGAAACGTAAACGATGTGGTGAAAAAGATATAGGCAACATTTTCATAACTTCACAACCTATATGGAAAAAGAAAACATTAAAGTGGTACATACATCATTCAGATCCTTTGATACGTCTGATAACACAAAAAGCATTTAAACAATGGGAGCAGTATATTGATTTGAATTTTGTAAGAACAAACATTTATTCTGAAGCTGATATAGGGATAAGTTTTTGCGACAACAACCATCGTTACTTGTTAAAAGATCAACCATGTGGATATCCATTTGGCGATTCCGTTTTAGGACATACTTATTTTCCGAATGCTGCCAACACTCCAATTGAAATCCATCTAAGTAGTAATAAATCATGGAACTATCAAACATATACATCAGAAGGCAATGACACGTCGTACTATTTAGTGCTTTTACATGAACTAGGACACGGTTTAGGACTCACTCATGCTTACGACACAAACTCTCTTATGTTCGCTTATTATGGAAACAGCATGTCTAATGACGATATTCAACGGGTTCAAGAATTATATGGACAACGTTCTACTACAACTACAGCGAAGACAACAGAGACTACAACGAGGGTGGCAAAGACTACCACAAGGTCGACACCAAAGACGACCACAACAGCGAAGACAACAGAGTCTACAACGAGGGTGGCAAAGACTACCACAAGGTCGACACCAATGACGACCACAACAGCACCTAAAACAATAACCAAATCAAATATGGACTTGTGCGATTATATAGACAAGATCAGGCCTTTAGTTATTATTAACCATAACATGTATCTGTTTTATAAGAAATGGGTCTGGGTTGTACCATTAGATAATATGAAAGGTCCCTATACAGAGCCAAAACTTCTTACAGATTGGTTTCCATATTTGAAGGGTTCTTTTAAAGAAATTAGACATGTTTACCAACGGCCTAGTGGAGAAGTGGTTATGTTTACCAACGATGGAACCTTCGCCCTTGTTGATTTTCCCAGCATACAAACAAAACACATTGCCAAGTTCCGTGATGTCAACTATTTAGGTGCTTTACAGTTTGACAAGATAAATGCGATCGTAAATACGTATACAGGAAAAACCATAATATTTCACTCGGATAACATGTACGAAATCGTTAGTGAGTCTAGAGCTGTGTTTTATAGGCAAGAAGAAGGCTATATACACTCCTTTTCTCCCGAATTCCCTGCTAAAATAGATGGAGCATTTAGGTATACAAATGGTCGATTGTATGTGTTTCGGAAAAATAAATATTACGAATTTGATGAGTTTTCCAATCAGGTAGTTAGCATAGGCCAAAAGGATTTATCGATATTTGGTATCCAATGCCCGAGCCGTAGTCTGTACGAACAACTGAGACTCCTATTACAGAAGATTGTCAACTATACAGAGAACGATCAACAATCAGATGTTGAAGATTATGATTATATATAGAGTACAATAAGTATAACCTATTAATAAATATTATTTTGGCATTAACGATGTTTTCATTGTACCCTTAAGTTTCTAATATCATCCTTTTCCTATGAAATATTTTTCACATCATTTTATACAAAATAAAATATAGCATGTGTAATCAAAGCTTTGTTTGCGATGTTTGTATCTTTTTTCGTATGACTTTAAGGTCATTCAACGGAAATAAAACCGCTAACGGAGCATTGAGACCAACTCACAAGGTTATTTCAACAGCTGTGAGCAAAATATGTTGGCTAACAAGGTTAATTTCGGGAAATGCTAAATATAGCCGTAGTTGGAAGCGATATCGCGGTTACCACTAGAAGTATTGTTGCCAGCTCTACTTTCAACAGATTCTTTAAATCAAACCGATTTCAATAAGACTTAAGAATATAAATCTTTTATTGTACGCATGTACATTTGTTAAATTTGGATTCTGTTTACCTAGACCAGTGATATGACACCAAACATGTAGGACTTTAACCAGCAAAAATAAAAACTGATTAAGAGCATGCGCCTCACAATATATTTAAATTGTAGGCATCAAGACGTTTTAAGTAAGATCAAACACGTGGAGATTGAGTCATTAAAGAAAAAAATTTATTGGGCGCCTGCATCCCACACAATATTTTAAAATTCTAGATGCTAAGACGATTTAAATAAGACCAATACTGGTGTTTCTATACGCCTACTGCTATTTAAAATTCTAGGTAACACAGCTGTAATAAATATATATTTAACCAGCAATCATAAAGGCTAATTTTTCAAATTCGTCCATATCAGCGTGTAATATCATGATTTGTTAAACTCGTTATATAGACACCGAATGTTACATAAATATTTATGGGATTACCCAGATAGTTTTTTATATTAGAGTTTTTAATTTTTACGTTTAACAAATATAAGCTATTACCTACGTCTTATGAGTGTCACGTATAATAACAATTATATTTAGCTTTTTGCCATAGAACTGTGTCATCTTGTATATATGTAACCAAAATAAAAACGGAAACTAAGACCTCCCCCCCCCTAAGAGTGAGCTTTTCTATGAAAATTCACTAAAATGGAGACTGTGACGTCAGCTCGAACACCTAAATAATATCGTTCTTTTAAATTTTACGCTAAACGTATTGATATATAATTTTTAAATGAATGCAGAATGAGTCGGAAGCTGATCCATCTTTGAAAATATTTGTATGCTATGAGGCGTTATTTTGCTATTGAAATATTCCAAATCTAACCACGTCAAGAGTTTTAGTAACATAACACACCTGCTGAGTCCTTACTTTTAAACGTGTTAACTATAATGTCCAGGCCTTGTGTAAAAACCAAAACCGGTCTTGTTTTTACAAATATAGCTTTTTTGCTATAAACAGTAGGAAGTTATCACAACCTATATGATATCAATATAACAGAAAGATCATGCTACAATAGATGCTTTTGGATAAATTTGGTCAAACATATTTTTATCAAAAAAAATAATAGATAAGACATTCCTATAAACCATACATTTTTAAACTTATACTTTTAGCATGTCCAAATATAATAAATCTCGACAAACATTAAGTGAAATAAACATGAAAAAATTCGAAACTGTGACGTCAGCGATCTCGTAAATAAATTTAAACTAAAATGTATGAATCAGGTAATTTTTTAACTCAATGAAAATATGTTATTTCTCTTCAACAAAAAAAAAAAAAAAAAAAAAACATTTTTAATATATTATATCTAATAATTCATGGGTATGTTTATAGAAACATTCTGCTATAAAATCGTTAACGGATATTTTTAAGAATAGAAAAACATATCTAAAGGTTATATTTTAAATATACTTACGTTTATAGGTGTTAAAGCCTTGTTACCAACTTTTGTTATACCATACACAAAAAATATATACAACATGTAAATTTTAAGTTCAGTCTTTGTTTAAACCTAATCCAGGTTTGTTTAATGATCATTCAGAATAAACTTTCCATTTGTAATAACCCATGATATCTACTAATTTTATATACGTTTTATAAGACCCTAGCCTCCAATGGATTCAAATAATAAAAATATCTATTCACTTTAGATTAAACTCATTATAGTTTGTGGACGTTGCCTACGCTTGACAGCTGCCTGTACCGTCAACTTCAATAAGTCTAAGAGGGTGTACTAAAATTTGTCTGTAGCACGCATCACTTGATGTAGTCAACATTTAAATACGCTATTGAATACTGTTCTTTCTGGTATGGTTGAAATTTTCTCTGAAAGTAACTTCATTAAGTCTAAGAGAGAGTGTGTTGTTTTTAGGTGTTAACACAGCTTGTTCTGACTTACTTAAATATTATATTTCTTCTGTTCAACAAGACGATGATTTTGAGGTGTCACACATGTATGTAGCTCTAAGAACGGCTATACCGGAAGTGTCTACCGGAAGTAACATTTTTATTGATTTTATTGGTTTGCTGAACAGCGTGTATGTATTGGTTCTATCGTACGTCTCGCCGATCTTCCGAGATAAGGGTTTAAAGTTTTTATCTCAGTTTCTTGTAGACCTTGTTACGAAACATACATTTTTGAAGTCGGTTCCTTTCTATCACTTTCCGTTCAAAAGATATAACGATTTAAAGTTTAGACCGGAAGTGGCCATTTTATTGTATATTCCAATTTGGTTTGGCCTCCTTAACACCGTGCATGTATTGGTTCTATCGTACATCTCACCGATCTTCCGCGATAAGGATTTAAAGTTTTTTATCTCAGTTTCTTGTAGACCTTGTTACGAAACATACATTTTTGAAGTCGGTTCCTTTCTATCACTTGTCGTTCAAAAGATATAACGATTTAAAGTTTAGACCGGAAGTGGCCATTTTATTGTATATACCAATTTGATTTGGCCTCCTTAACACCGTGCATGTATTGGTTCTATCGTACATCTCACCGATCTTCCGCGATAAGGATTTGAAGTTTTTTATCTCAGTTTCTTGTAGACCTTGTTACGAAACGATATATTTTTGAAGTCGGTTCCTTTCTATCACTTTCCGTTCAAAAGATATAACGATTTAAAGTTTAGACCGGAAGTGGCCATTTTATTGTATATTCCAATTTAATTTGGCCTCCTTAACACCGTGCATGTATTGGTTCTATCGTACATCTCACGGATCTTCCGCGATAAGGGTTTTAAGTTTTTTATCTTATTTTAGTCGCCATTTTTTAATTCTGCTTACTTAGACGAGTAACATGACACTAAACACGTGGGGTTAGCTTAAGAAAGGAATTGAACCTGTAACCAACCATTGTTTCTAAGCTTACTGTTTAGTTATTCAGTACCTCTTTGTATTTGTTTGACGCTACCATATCAAGGAGCATATATCAGGAATCGAACCTGTATCTCTTTCAAAATAAAATCAACTACTTGCCGCGCCCACACATAAGGCTAAAAAGTTCCTATTTTTTAAGAGTTGAACCTGTTGTCCATTTTGTTTCTGAGCTTCCTTCTTTGTTTTGCCAGCGACCTCTATTGTCTCTACGATATTTAAGTTTGGTTTCCTATTTGAACCTGTTGTCTATTTTGTTTCTGAACTTCCTTCTTTTGTTTGCCAACGACCTCTGTGTGTTATTTTTAGAACCTACCCATATAACAATTGTGGCGTTCGGCTAATTTCTATGCGAAATCTAATAGTCTGTCTAATATTAAACATATTAATTATTATGTCTTATGTCTAATAACAAAAGCTTTATGTATGTTACATGTATGGTTTGTTTTAATTAAAAGTCGTATATATACCAGCCTAAAACAGTAAATTAATAAGCGTCTGCTTAGCACAGTGGTTAGCATCGTTGCCTCCCATCTGAATGTCCCGGGTTCGAAACTCACCTGCTCCATGTGGCTTTTTTTAAAAAATAATAATTTTCCTTACGCTTTGGAATGTTTGCATGTGACTGTCTGGCCCAAGTCGTGTGACGTCACTGTCTGGCCAAAGTTTCCTAGACATAACAGGTCAATGACCTTAGAATGTTTACAGGTTACATTGGAAGCCATCTTGGACGCCATCTTGGGAGGCGTGGCCACGCCCATAAGGGGGTGGGGCTCCGCCCAGAGGGGAGGAGTGGGGGTACCCCCACTCCCTGTCTGGCTCAAGTGACCCATTACCTACTTATATATATATATATATATATATATATATATATATATATATATATATATATATATATATATATATATTGTTACGTTCTACGGGGTTCTGGGTTCGTTGACTAACAAAACACAGCTTTTCAAACTACTAATTTATTATAAGCAACTATTTTTCAACACCAGTGTCAACTAAAAATTTCTCTCTATTATTAAATGTCCATAGAACTATATTCCACTATTCGCCTTCTATGATCACTTCTTAAACACCAACACTTACTGCTGACTCGCTTAATACTCTATGATCGCTTATTCTACACGACACCGACTTAATACTGAACTAACTCACTCTATGTACCGTTCGTCTATTTATACTTTCCATAGAGATTCTGGACCTTCTACACTTTTCTACACCTGTCGCTTCTGGTCCCTTCTGGAAATATCATTCCAGAGTGTTCGCTGTTACCAGTACACTTTATAACCGCCATCTGACCATAGAAGTTACAAAGTCCATAAACTTAATTCTCATAGACAAATGTGACACTGCCCCACTCTTATATTCGATCGTCCCGGTCGAATTCTGACATTTCTTGGTATGGCGTAAGTCTGTCCATATGGACCACCTTCATCTTGCTCTTAGGGCTTCTCTGAATTTGATAGACAACGTCATTGATCCTTTTGACCACCTTATAAGGACCTTCCCATAATTTCTGTAGTTTCGGTGACCGTCCCTTGCGTCATACTGGATTGTAGAACCACACACGATCTGCTTCTGTAAAACCAGCTGAATTAGCTCGCACGCCATAACCGGTCTTCATGCGGTCGCTTTCTACTCGTATATGCATTCTGACAGCAGAGTGGATGGCTTCTATTCTTCTTTCCAAATCTATATTCATCAGTTGTCCGTGGAGCATCTGTGGGTTTTCCAAATATGAGATCAGGAGGAAGTCGTAACTCTCGCCGAAAAACCACGCTGGCTGGTGTATGTCCGGTAGTCTCATGTAGAGCCGAGCGGCTGAGTAACTTTTGATGGCAACCCTTTTATCACTAACTTCTGACCAAGTAGGTCTTTCGTGGCAAGTCTCCTTCCATCTGTAGATTGGTTGGATATCAGGGTCTTCTTTTTGTTCCTCCATTAACCTCTGCGGGTCCCATCGGTTAACGGGTTGCACCGTTGTCCTCCTACACACTTCAAGATTCAGGCATTTTTTTGGTTTTAGGCAGAGGTCTAATGTTTGCATTTTGGTGGGCAAGGTCTCGTAGATAGGACATCGGCATTGCCGTGCTGTCGTCCAGGGCGGTGTTCGATGGTACTCTTGAAGTTGTTCAATAATAGGCCGATTTTGATTAAATTTGCTGAATACCTTCCTTTTGCAAGTGGCTTGGATAAGTTTGTTAGCCAGAAAAATCGCCCAGGTTTTCCCGGAAAATTTAGTATTTCCTCTCGAAAAAAATTTATATCTCCGGAAATAACAAAGTAAGGGCAACCAAATTTGGTACACGGGTTTATATCATTATAGGTAAATTACCTGTTAGAGCCATTTAAAGAAAAATAAATTGAGGTTTACCTTTAAACGTCAAAGTCTCGTTTTAAAACGTCCAAATTGGCAACATTTAGGCAAAGAACCTGAGACTAATACGAGCTATGGAAAAAAAATGTCTAAAGAAGAATGTTTTACAAAGCCTGAAGTCTTAGCTTCAACCGTCATTATCCTTTATTTTACTAAAATGTTTACAGAAAAATCATTTCAAATAGTCTCTTTCTCTGATGCTTTAGCTGTAGTCTTAGCTATAGAGTTTATCGTTTAATGGTATATAATTTTTGTCGAATATTCATAAAAAATCAATAAAGTTGAATATATCCGTTATTATACAAGATACGAAAAAAATTGTATACATATCGCATATAGGGTGTCTTGAGCTACATCTTGAAAACATATTTCTACAATCATATGCTGACCGGCCCATAAGTCATTGAAGATACAAATATTCTTTTTTTCTAATCGAACACGCCTTATGTTATTGCATTTTTTCATTTTCTATCGAAATCTAATGCATGTTTGTAAGAAAAGTGCGTTATGGTAGCATATGTTCATTAAATGATTCAAATTTGAATAGCTGAATTTGCTATTAACCTTTAAGGTTGACCAGGAAACAAGTTTTTTCGGGAACACTTTAATATTACTTTTGGAGAGTTTTGTACATCTTCAAACAATTATATATATATATATATATATATATATATATATATATATATATATATATATATATATATATATATATATATATATATATATATACAGGCTGTTTCAACAAACATGCACCATCGCACGTGGGGCAATTCCTTACTAAAAAATAAGAAAAAAAGTTACTGTGCACATGGGCCCGAAAACGCATAGTTTCCAATATACAGGGAGTTGAATTTTAATATATTTTTTAATTTTTTATAAATAATTTCAAAACCACTGGATTGATTTTAATGAAACTTGGAACTTGAAAGTGTATTGTGAAAGTGCATATTTTCAAGTGAGAATCTGCTTACAACTGCGTCAGTGGCGTGCGTACGGGGTAACTGTAAAAATTCATTTGGGGAAAAAATATGTGCGCCACTGTCTTTTTCCAATTTTGATACATCAGTTATGAAGCCTATTACATAAGCCACAAAAGCTACCTCTTGGTATTTTTTCGTTCAGGGTATCCCCTAGGAGATATGATTAATTTTATAAAAAGGGGCAAAGTACCGATTAGTCGGCGTAATAATAATAATAATAATATATGTTTACTGCAACCATAAGAATATGAAAAACAAAACATACAGTAAACATTACAGCAATAAACGTGCAAATAACTAACCTACGTAAAACTTATTGGTGATAAACATTGAAATGAATATTACAAACATTGGTAAAAAATGATAAATAAAAAATAAAAATAAAAAATGAAAAAAGTAATCGTAAAGACACCATGATTTTTCCAAACTCTTGTTTTTTGTACATTACTCAATTGACTTTAATAACAAAGCTAAAGAAAATGTTGAAAGTGACCACCATTAGCGTCGTTACAATTATTTAACCTTCTGCGCAAAGATCTTCTTACTCTTCTGCAAATATTTTGATCTTCTCTAATGCTGTCAAATGCATATTTTATTCTTCCCAACAATTCTTCTCGTGTATTTACTGGTGTTGTATACACTATTTCTTTTAAATGACCCCATAAATAAAAATCGAGAGGATTCAGGTCCGGAGATCGAGGTGGCCATGACACCGGACCTCCACGACCAATCCATCGGTGACCGTATGTGTTGGCTAAATATGTTCTTACAACTGCTGCAAAATGTGCGGGCGCACCATCATGCTGGAACCACATTGTACCATTTCTCATAAAAAGCGGTAGTAACAACGGCAAATCATTTTGTAAAAAGTTTAAATATGATTCATGGTCAAGACGATTCGGTAGAACAACAGGACCAATTATGTGATTTTCAATAATAGCAGCCCAAATATTGATGGAAAATTGATACTGCGAATTTGCAACTCTTAGAGAGTGTGGGTTTTCATCGGCCCATGTATGTAAATTGTGAAAATTTACGATACCTTTTCGCGTAAATGACGACTCATCAGTAAATAGTACACGTTTAGAAAAATGTTGGTCGTGCCTAAGTTTGTTTAAGAACCACTGACAAAACATTACCCTTGGTTGAAAGTCTCTAGGTAGAAGTTCCTGGACACGTGTAAAATGATAGGGATATAAACTTTGATCCTTCAGAGTTCTGTGAACTGATGATGCCGAAATATTACCCAGTTCGGTGGCAATAATTCTCGTACTTGTACTAGGATCACGTTCAACTCTATTTAATATTGCCTCTTCAACTCGTACAGATCTTCTGCGTCCAGAGTCAGCTTTTAAAGGTTTTAAAGAACCAGTTTCTCTCAAATGTCTTACAATACGTGGGAAAATATTTTTGTCAGGAATTCTTCTTTGCGGATAAGTTTCCTGATAAACTCGCACAACTTGTCTAGCATTTTGATTTGTTTGTCCATAAATTAACAACATATCAGTCAAATCCGCTGAAGTGTACTTAATGAAAACCATCTTGAGAGGAGGAAATAATATTAATGAGCAGCTCAGTATCAACAAATAACTAAAAACGAAAATACTGCACCGTATCAAAATTTAAAGAATAGCACGAAAACTCTTTTGACGCCTACAAAGCACTTCAAAATTGTAGAATTTAGAGAACTGTCAAAAATTATAGTTTCATGGCACTTTACGATTACTGTTTTCATTACTCCAACGAATCGGTACTTTGCCCCTTTTTATAAAATTAATCATATCTCCTAAGGGATACCCTGAACGAAAAAATACCAAGAGTCGGCTTTTGTGGCTTATGTAATAAGCTTCATAACTGATGTATCAAAATTGGAAAAAGACAGTGGCGCACATATTTTTTCCCCAAATGAATTTTTACAGTTACCCCGTACGCACGCCACTGACGCAGTTGTAAGCAGATTTTCACTTGAAAATATGCACTTTCATAATACACTTTCAAGTTCCAAGTTTCATTAAAATCAATCCAGTGGTTTTGAAATTATTTATAAAAAATTAAAATAAAAAAAATTCAACTCCCTGTATATTGGAAAATATGCGTTTCCGGGCCCATGTGCATAGGAACTTTTTTTCTTATTTTTTAGTAAGGAATTGCCCCACGAGCGATGGTGCATGTTTTTTGAAACAACCTGTATATATATATATATATATATATATATATATATATATATATATATATATATATATATATATATATATATATATAATGGATGAACGATTTACCAATATATATATATATATATATATATATATATATATATATATATATATATATATATATATATATATAATGGATGAACGATTTACCAAAATTTCGGCCAGTAAAAAAAAAGTTAGAGGCATTTAAGGAAAAGAAATTGGGGTTTTCCTCGAAACTCAAAAAGTCGCAGCTTTTAGGCAAAGAACCTGAAATACAGATTATGCAAAGAGTGTTATGTAAACCCTTAAGTTTCAGCTTCAACCATCATTGCCTTTCACTTTAATAAAATATTTCTAGAAAATTCATTTCAAATACACTTTCTATGATGATTTGGCAGTAGTTTTAGTACTGTTTATGGTTTAACGGTATATAATTTTTAGCTAATTTTTTTAGAAAAAATTGGGTAATGAGGAGACCAAGTTTTATTACAATCGGTTCCTTATTTTTTGAGTTATCGACGCACACAAGCACACACACAGATATATATATATATATATATATATATATATATATATATATATATATATATATATATATATATATATATATATATATATATATATATATATATATATATATACGCTCAATGTTGTTCTTTTTGGTGTGTACATACCCTAAGCACAAATAACAGTAGCAGAACAAAAGTCAACTATACTATAAAGCTGTTTATATTACTTTGTATTCCGTTGGTGAATTTCTAGCCAATATTTAGACAGAACAAGCCGCAACTGAGTGGAATAATAAAAAGTTTATTCGCTGACTCGACACCTTTTAAATGGGAATTTGTACATTTAATTGTGGGAGAAATTAAGGTTATAGAAAGTGGAGATATTATAAAAAAATCGGGACGCAGCAAGTACGTTATAGTAGTGATTTTTCATAATAACTGTACACTATAATTATACGGCATATTACTAAAATTAATACTTTAAACTTACACATACCTTGAAGATTGATTTAAGAGGTCCTAGTACACGCACATTTGAAGAATTCTTTCGAAAGCGTTACCATCGATGTCTCTCTATTATCAAAAAATCTTGTGTTCTATTTCCTTTTTTAAATTTTGCTAGATCTATAGATAGTGCAAGTCCCTTTAAAAGAAACTGGTATTACAAATTGCATTAAAGTTACAAAAGATTCTCAGAAGGAAACTTGATTCATATTTAGGAAAGTAAAGTATCTGCCAAATTATAAACGTAGCAGTTATTTTTCTGTATTAATCGCCTGAATGATTTCGTTTTAGTTAACAATATCAACAATAACAAAATATCTCCTGAAAATTATAATTTCAGACTCAAAGGTGACACAGTTATTCAGGCGTTATAAACAAAAATGGGATTTTGTTCAAAAGGTATAAAATTGTTGCACTAGTGTTTCTCCAAAAGTCAAAATAAAACAAACCAAAAAAAACCATACATTCATCGAGCTGGAATCGATCTCGTAACCCTCTGCGTAGAAGACAACCACACACACACACTGAGCTATCTAACGATACGTCAACGAACGTTTTGTTTACATGATAATTGACACCGGCCTCATGCCCGGGATATATTGTATTACATTATATTAAAAGTATACGTACCAATTAATTACAGAATTAGTAATAATAATAATAATAATAATAATAATAATAATAATAATAATAATAATAATAATAATAATAATAATAATAATAATAATAATAATAATAATAATAATAATTTATTTTCAGCATACATTCTACGTCTTTTACATACATTGATTAATTTTATTCCTAATTAGAATGCAGCAGCCAAAAGGCATACATTTCAGATGTTTAGCGTAAAAACGGAACTCTGTTCTTTCAATGTCGCCTTGCTTACAAAAAATACCCTGCTATTCCGAAATAGAACACAAATCGAGCAGCACAAAATTAACAACAATATATTAACACGCACTGTTACAGTTTAGTTTGCCCTTCAAACAGGACTTGCTTAAAATGATCATTAAATATGCGAACAGAACTGTTAGAGCTGACCACAGCGAAGGAGCCAAGTAGAGATGCAATGTTATATGCAAAGGACCTTTTAAACAACTCTCTTTTCTGTTTGGGAATAGTTAGTAACGTCTTATGACGGATATTCAAATTGTGAACATCCGTTCGAAATGTCAGACAATTATGTAGATAGCGAGGTTCACCGGCATTTACTATTTTATAATGGAAACACAGCATATGTAAAATTCGTCTATTATATATGTTGAGTCAACCAGCCTGTACTAACTCATCTGATATTCATTGCCGACGTCTCACACCATAGGCTAACCGAAGACATGAATTTTGAAGCGTCTGAATCCTCCGAGTACAAATGCTGTCAAGGCAAGGTGCATAAATAACGTCACAATGGTTTAATTGTGACAAAACAAGACTTTTTTTTGCCGGGTGAGGAAACTCATGTTCTTACCTCTGCGCTCGACCTCCATCGCGACAGAGAGTGTGGGACTCAGAGTACTATAGGTGCAAGCCTCTGCCTACCCACCAAACCTCACCTCATTTCTTCACCATACCTACTGGAACCACTTTTCGTAAATCATCAGTAGGTAGGCTGTCTTTAGAATTTGTGACTTTTCAATCCGCTCTTTGCCTCTCCTCTAATTCTTTAGTTCTTAGGACATTTCGGACGTAGCTGTGGAATTTTTCCCATTTTTCAGAATCTTCCATCATGATGTCAAGGATGTTGTACATGGTCAGGTCAGTCTTCATGCCCTGTCTTAGGGTTTCTCGCTCGTTCTCCCATCTTGCTCAGTCAAATATGGTGTGTGTTACCGTTTCTGCCATCCCACACTACAAACAAGCGTCGGTTTCTGCTCTTCCTATCCGGCATAGATATTCCCTGAAAGAGCCATGGCCTGTGAGCATTTGCGTCAGGAAATAATCTGTTCTTCTGTGCTTGCATTCCACCCATTTCTTCAGATCTGGAATTAACTGCTTGGTCCACTGAGCGACATGGGTTGTGTTATCCCACATCTCCTGCCATTTTTGGAGAGTGCTGGCCCTCTCCTCTGCTTTTGCTTTCGGTGTGTTTCCGTCTCTTCTGTGATATAGCCTCGATCTCTCTTCTACGGCAAGCTCGACTGGTACAATTCCTACGACCACCTGTACCGCCCTTGCCGACACAGTGCGGTATGCGCTAGTAACTCTTAGCAACATTCTACGTTCGACTTTTGTAGCTTGTCTGTTATACGTATCTTTTTTCATATGTAGGTGATCCATATAAAATAATTGATTAGACCACGTTATATAGCATCTCCCTCTTTTTGGATCCGGGGCCTTTTACGTTTGGCGTTATTCTGATCAATGCTGCCACCTTTTCTTCTGCTTTTTGTATTGCTCTTTTTATGTGTCGTCCAAAGTTTAGATTTTCCCCGATGGTTATACCCAAATATACAAGACTTTGTTTGGGTGCTATTTCTACTCCCCCACACATAAATCTGACTTCGGTCCTTGCTCTTCCTCCTCTAAGTATAACTGCCTCTGTTTTCTGTGGAGCTAACTCTAATTCATTGTTGTTCAGCCACTTGTGGATCTGCAGTAGTGTTTCATTTCCTTTCCATTCCAGCTCTTCCTTTGTTTTCGCCGTGATAATAACTGCCAGGTCATCTGCATAGGCCAGCGTGGTCACTCCTTCTGGTGTTAGTACGTTTAGCACCCCATCATATAATATATTCCACAGGCTGGGTCCCAGGACCGACCCCTGTGGCACACCCGTTGTAATTTCCTGGCAGGCATTTTTATCTATCTGCAGGGATCTATCTTCTTAGTAGTTATCAATGGTCTCTAACAGATAATTTTCTATACCTCTTGTTTCGAGGTTTAGCATTATTTTATCCCATGACGCCGTGTTAAATGCATTTTTTATATCAAGAGTAACGAGAGCTGCCCACTTGTCGTTTGTTTGTTCTTTAACTATATCTACCACTCTCTCCACTGCTTGGATGGTTGATTTGCCTTTACGGAATCCGAATTGGCGATCTGAGAGGCTTCCTCTTTCTTCTATGTCTTTCTCAAGCCTGTCTCTTAGTAAGCCCTCATAAACTTTACTAATTGACTTTAATAAACATATGGGCCTGAACTTCAGTTCTTCAATTTTGCCTTTCGGTATTAAAATTAATTTAGCTTTTTTCCATTCTTTTGGAAATTTTCTTTCTCTAAGGAGGCCGTTTAGTGGATCCAGTATCACCTCTGGCTTAATTTCGCTAAACACCTTGATGACTTCCATTGGGATGCCGTCAAGGCCAGGTCCCTTCCTATTCTTCATTTTCGCTAATACATTCTCCCACTCTTCTCTTGTAAACAGTTTAACTTCATTAGATAGATAGGGTTATTTCCAGGCCTTTTTTTCATAGGGAACAAATCCTTTGCTATTTTAATTTTCTGCTCCATAGCTAGTCTGAAGGGTGTACGCCCAACCAGCCTCTTTGTCACTATCATATACCCCTTTCCCCAGATATCATTATCAAGTTCTTTACATAAGCTATCCCAGTGCTGTCTTTTTGTTTTATTTATTAGGAGTTGTAGCTCCTTTTTGCATTTTTTGTAAGTAACGAGAGTTTGGTCTGCCTCCATGTCACTTATTGTGATTCTCCTACCCACTCTTGTAGCTATTCTTCGTAGTCTGAGGCATTCGCTCCTCTTTATCGCAATTCCATCGGTCCACCAGAAAGGTTTTCGTGGTTTTTCGGTTTTTGTGACGCTGGCTCTGTATACCTCACTCATAGCTTGGTGTAATTCCAACATGGACTTCACGCCGGTTGAAATTCTCCAGGTTGCCAGTTCTTTAAGCAGTTCCCAGTCGCAGGTCCAGTTTTTGACGCTTTTGTCCTTAGGCTTATCTCGTTTCATTGTTATATCAAAACTGATGTATCTATGATCAGTAAGAGTCTCATCGTCCAGCACCTCCCAATTTCTAATTTCCCTTTGTATGTTGCCTGTGGAACATGTGACGTCGATGAAGGATTCAGTTTGCCCTTTGACAAAAATCGCTTTCCTGCCATCGTTCAAAACATTTATGTTCAGAGTGGCTAACCAGTCTGACCAATACTCCCCTCTTTTATCCTGAAACGGTGAGCCCCACATGGGGGATTTGGCATTTATATCGCCTATGATTATTTTTTCTCCTGATTTTCTTCTGACATCATTCATAATGGCATCTACTCGCCTTCTGTATTCTTCGAATTGTATATTCGGGGAGATATATACGCAATAGAGATGGAAGCCGTTCAACCTGACCCGTATGAAGCCATCCTCTGGACTTACTTCTGCTACTTCTTCCTCCCTATTTATTAGTAGGATAGCCACATCTACTCTTTTGTCCTTGATACATTGTTGGTTTTCTACGATTTTTCTATTTGGCTCGCCCACTACGAGGATATCCAGGTTTCGTTCTATAGCTGGTGCATAGGCTACGTCGTGTGCAGCCCTTGCTCTTCCCAGGTTTGTTTGCAGTATGCTAATTGACATAATCAGTTATGTTACCCGCAGTGGATAGTGTTCTGGTCTTTTCTTTGATTAGTCTTCTGTATTGAGGACACTTTGTCTGATCCATTCTATGACCTTCCTTCTTGCATGAGATGCAGAAAGGTAAGTTATTACACTTCTTAGCCCGATGTCCAGCCTTTAGGCACTTTAGGCATAGCTCGGATCTGTCTTCTCCCTTACAGTTTTCTTTTATGTGACCATAATGGTGACATCTAAAGCACCTTTGCAGGTTGACCCTTTTTCTGACCCTACATTTGATCCATCCAATCCCTATTCTCCCTCTTTTCACTATCCGAGTGGCATATTCCGTCCTCATGGCTACAGTGGCTGTTTGATTGCCATTTTGGGTAGGCCTCATAGAGACAACCCTTAAAGAATCCGGGTTAATACGCTCACTTTTCACCATCTTCTTCTTTAGTTCAGTCTCGTCGATAGAGGCATCTATATCCGTAATGTGGATTATGGTTTCGTGTGTCGTGACAACCACTTAAGCGTTTTCATTTTTTTCAAGAATGGCTTGTTTGAGGGTGTTTGCTGTTTCCTTTCCTCCCATTACTTCTAACATGAGGTCTCCTTTGTTCGTCTTTTTGATAGAGCCGACTTTTATCCTCCGTTCTTCTATATTAACTGATTTTCTAACAGATTTGAGCAAATCTGCGTAGCTTGTTCCTTCTGGTATCTTTCCAATAAGCTTTTCTCGGTGACAAAACAAGACTATCGCATAATAATAATTTAAGATCTATATCCAAGATGTGTCTCTGTGTATAAATCAGTTTTAGGGCAGAGTAGGATTTTTTCAAACACATAGAGATGATCCCTGAAACGCAAATCTGAATCCACAAGCAACCCCAAACCCCTAGCTACTCGCCTAATAGGCAGAACAGCACCATCCATTTCCAGACGCACTCTCTCCATCTCCCCCTCTCCAAGACCGAAAACCATAAGAGATTATTTTTTGGATTTATTAATAATTACTGTTTTTAGAACTTTGGACCAGAGAGTCTAGATTGTTGTTTATCGAAACAAGAGTCTCAGCCAAATCTCTCAATTTGAATGAACAGTAACGTTGCGTATCATCGGCGTAGAGGTGGTAGTTACAAAATTGTATAGAAGCAAACAGTTTGCAGTATATATAGTAAAAGTTAATGGTCCAAGTATGCTTCCCTGTGGTACTTCTTGAACAATGTATATAGTTTCATAAACTGACGCGACCGCCTGACAGTTTTGATTAACTTGAGATTTTATTTATCTACATGATGGTTTTTATACTAGATATGCTGAGCAATACATGATTTATCAATAGTGGTATACCTCAGTTGCCTAAATGTTCTTTAAATCTACTATCAATAGTTTTTTTAGTGTGCCCAACATATTTAAGTTCACAATCCTTACAACCTATTTCATAGATTCCCGACACTTTTATGTTTATCCTTTGAGGTACCTATCAAACTTTTTGATGTATTTTTTTTGAAAATGTCAGCTGTAAATTGGCATTCTTAGAAATGCTATTAAAACCTTTCGCAATTCGCCGTTCAAATGGTAAACAGACAACAGGTTTGTCTGGTTTATCTTTTCTGAAACTCGTAGTTTCCGCTAGCATTTTCTTTGTTTTAGTGAATTTTCTTTAAAAAATTCACTAATGAGGAGATCCCGACTTTTTAATTTAAAAAAAATTTCTTCAAATGAGCGCTAATTAGGCCCCCAAGAACACATTTCCGGGGTCAGTTAAAATTTTTATATGTTTATATATATATATATATATATATATATATATATATATATATATATATATATATATATATATATATATATATATATATATATATATATATATATGTATGTATCACACCGATAACTCAAAAAATAATGGGCCGATTTTGATCAAATTTGGTGAATACCTTCCTTTTGCAAATGGCTTGGATAAGTTTGTTAGCCAGAAAAATCGGTCCAGGTTTTCCCGGAAAATTTTGTGTTTTCTTTCAAAAAAAATTTATATCTCCAGAATTAACAAAGTAAGGGCAACCAAATTTGGTACGCAGGTTTACATCCTTATAGGTAAGCTACATAAAAGATAACAAAGTTATAGGCATTTGAAGAAACATAAATTGAGGTTTTTCACAAAACATCAAAGTTGCGATTTAAACGTCAAAATTGGCAACATTTAGGAAAATAACTTGAATCTAATACGGGCTATGGAAATAAAGTGTCTCAAGAAGAATGTTTTACAAACCCTGAAGTCTTAGTTTCAACCGTCATTGTCCTTCATTTTAATAAAATCTTTCCAGAAAATTCATTTCAAATAGACCCTTTCTCTGACGCTTGGCAGTAGCCTTAGCTATAGTGTTTATCGTTTAATAGTATATAATTGTTGTAGAATTTTCGTAAAAAAAATCAATAAAGTTCAATATATCTGTTATTATACAACATATGAAAAAAAATTGTATATATTAATTATAGGTTGTCTTGAGCTACATCTTAAAAAATATTTCTACAATTACAGGCTGGCCCATAAGTCGTTGGTGATACAAATTTTCTTTTAGTGAATTTTCTTAAAAAAATTCACTAATGAGGAGATCCCGACTTTTGAATTTTGAAAAAATTTCTTCAAACGAGCACTAATTAGCCCCCCCAGAAAACATATCCGGGGTCAGTTTCAATTTTTATATGTTTATATATATATAATATATATATATATATATATATATATATATATATATATATATATATATATATATATATATATATATATATATATATATATATATATATATATATATATGTATCACACCGATAACTCAAAAAATAATGGACAGATTTTGATTAAATTTGGTGAAAAAATTCCTTTTGCAAATGGCTTGGATAAGTTCGTTAGCCAAGAAAATCTGCCCAGGTTTTCCCGGAAAATTTTGTATTTTCTTTCGAAAAAAAATTATATCTCCGGAATTAACAAAGTAAGGGCAACAAAATTTGGTACTCAGGTTTATATCCTTACATGTAAGTTACCCACCAAAATTTAGCTATGTAAGTCACAAGACAAAAAAGTTATAGGCATTTAAAGACAAATAAATTGGGGTTTTCCTCAAAACGTCAAGGTGGCGATTTAAAATGTCAAAATTGGCAACATTTAGGCAAACAACTTGAATCTAATACGGGCTATAGAAATAAAATGTCTCAAGAAGGATGTTTTACAAACCCTAAAGTCTTAGTTTCAACCGTCGTTGTCCTTCATTTTACTAAACTGTTTGCAGAAAATTCATTTAAAATAGACCCTTTCTCTGATGTTTGGCAGTAGCCTTAGCTATAGAGTTTATCATTTAATGGTATATAATTTTTGTCGAATTTTCGTAAACATCAATAAAGCTCAATATATCCGTTATTATATAAGATATGAAAATTATTTGTAAATATTAATTATAGGGTGTCTTGAGCTACATCTTAAAAAATATTTCTACAATCACAGGTGTGGCCCATAAGTCGTTGGTGATACAAATTTCCTTTTTTTTTAAATCAAACACGCCTTATGTTATTGCATTTTTGCATTTTACATCGAAATATAATACATATTTGTAAGAAAAGAAATTCTGGACGCAGCAAGTGCGTTATGGTAGCGAATTTTGATCAAATGTTTCATATTTAAACAGCTCAATTTGCTATTAACCTATAAGGTTGACCAAGAAACATGTTTTTTCGGGAACACTTTAAGTTTACTTTTGGATATTTCGGTACATTTTCACACAATAAAGTTATTTTGATGAAACATGGCACATTGTTTTTACTATATAGGTTATACTGGTAACCAAATTTGATGCCTGCTTTCTTAAAAAAAAACACACATATTTGTTATTAAAAACATTTTTATGAAAATTCACTACCATAACGCACTTGCTGCGTCCAGGGTTTTTATGTTTATTGACTAGTTTCTCCACTTAGCAGATATAGTAACTATTATACCTAGCTACATTCTTAATATATTCAAGTTCTCTGTTGTATCTTTCTTTATTTAAGGGACACTGTATTAATCTATTAACCAGAAAATTCAAATTCGCTGGGTTTTTTTTTGTGTGGAAAACTATGATGTGAGTGAATCGAAATGTAACTCACAGTAGCGGTTTCCTTTCTGTAAATGCCAAATTATAAAGTGTCTCTATTTGTAATGACTAATACATCAAGAATATGTAATTTGTTATTAATTTCTATTTCATGGGTGAACTTAATGCAGTCAAATTAACTGCTTAATTTTAAACTGTTTAATTGTAAAATTTACTGTTTAATTTGGTGTTAAAATCATCTATTGCATACATTTGTGTTAAATACTGAACAATATCGTCCACATAACGAAATCATACTCTAGGAAAATAGTCATTTTTATTTGCTAGATCTGTTTCAAATCTACTCAAGAAAAGGTCTCTGTTTATAATATTATGTACGGTGCCAATGACCCTGGCAGCCGAGGTACATTAATTATTAAGCCAAATAAAAAAAATTATATAGAACACTTAAAAATAACGCAATGCTGAAGCATAGATAAATTCAAAGCAACACAAATTCGCTTAATGAGGTTATTTTAATAAAACAAAGTAAGTATAGAGTGCCTTCTGAAAATATCAGTTTCCTTCCGCTCTTCTATTATATGTACCTGTGCCTTATAATTAATTTATAGCTAATTAAAGACGTTTTGGCGTTGGTGGATGTTAATAAGTTTATAACTTCCTTATAAAAGCCCCTCGGGAAATAAGTTGCGCTTCAAATTAGGTAAAGGAGTTTTATTTTTCTACGGCAAAGAGGAAAAGCCTGCCGCAGCAAGTGAGTTACGAAATCAAATCTTCGTTAATTTTTTTCTATTTGAAGTTGCTAGTTGAAAAAATTAAAAACTCTGAAAGCAACAATTGTGCAAATAAAATTTTGCGCTGGAAAAACCTTTTTTTTTTGTTTGGAAAAACCGATTTGATTGAATCCGCTAACAGACTCATCCAAGCGTATAATTAAGGAAAAATTAGCGGGGCGCAAGTACCGTTTAGTGAGTAGATTAGATAACTACGTTAGCCACCCGATCGCACCAGTTTTCCGGGAACATTTTTGTATCTTCGAAAATACCAAAGTTATTTTACTAAAATTATGAACAGAATGTGCATCTATAAAAACTAGTACATCGAAGGGACCTGGCATACGACCATTGTTTATACCACGGTTAAAATTACACAACATGCATAGGTGGACGGCTCCACCGTTAGTGTTAAAAGTCTGGACGCAGCAAGTGCGTTATAGTAGTCAATTTTTATATAAATGTTTTTAATAGTAAATATTCCTTTTTTTTTTAAGAAAGCAGACATCAAGTTTGGTTACCGGTATAACCTATATAGTTGGAACAATGTACCATATTTCATCAAAATAACTATGTTGTTTGAAAAAGTACAAAAAATTTCCGAAAATAAACTTAAAATTTTCCCGAAGAAACTGGTCCGATTTTCTGGCCAACGAACCTTTCAAGCTAGTTATCCACCTAGCAAGATATCGTTATTCACAAAAAGGTTTCCGACGAAACTTCCAAAAGAAATTTGCATGAAAATTTGTAAACCATTTTTTCACGAAAGCATTGATTTTACAATAAGTTATTTAGTATTTATTACTAAAATTTTACAAAAATCTTACAGACAATGATATGTACGGAAACATAAAAAAAATTCTGCGAAAATTGACTATTTTTTTACAAAAAAAATTGCGTAAAGAATACATAACATTCAAATTATATACCTAGTCTGCAACTAATACTGAAAATATAAAAAGTCTGGTCGCAGCAAGTGTGTTATGGTAGTGAATTTTCATACAATGATCTGGCAACAAATATTTTTTTATAACTTTTTTTTTTCTTATAACATAGAAGTATAAGTTTTGAAATGTAGTTTCCTTTTAATATAGTAAACTGACGTACCAAATTTTGTTACGATAGCTTTTCTATTTTTTGCGATGAAGAATTTTTCCCAAAGAAAACCCAAAACTTTCCAGGAAAACCTGGCTCCATTTTCCTGGCTAACGAACTTATCCAAGCCACTTACAAAGGGAGGGTTAGAGCCGAACATTATTTTTTGAGTTATCGGTGTGACACCTATATATATATATATATATATATATATATATATATATATATATATATATATATATATATATATATATATATATATATATATATATATATATATATATATATATATATATATATATATATATATATATATATATATATATATTGAAACTGACCCTGTGTTTATCGGTTCTATGGGTCTTAGTTCGCGTTCATCTAAACATTTTTTTTCTAAATTCAAAAGTCGGGATCTCCCCCCATTTGTGAATGTCCTCTAAGAAATTGACTACAAATAAAATGCAAAAAGATATTTCCAAAACCAGGGTCTGTATGTATAGGGAGTTGTTCAATTAAAAAAAAATTGTGTAACGACAGTTTGAATTTTTTCAAATTCAGTCACTATTTGAGGGCTCTCTGTATACGGTATCTCGATTTTTTCGACGAATAATATAAACAGAAACTTCTCTGAATACTTCTTTTTCTTTCAACAACACACCACGAGGGCTTACAGCCCAAATACTATCGTACCGTGGGTGTCGACAAGGAGGAAAGAGGCAACTTGTTAATTCTGGACTTGGAGGTTTGGAGGTTCGGGGGAGAAGGAAAAACATGTGCCGGCAAGGAATTCCACAACTTGGAAGTCCTCGGGACAACAGAGCGGGCATAACAAGATGTTCTATGTCTGGTGACCTCGACAGTAAAAGGGTGCATTCGCTATGTTCCCCTGGTAGATCTGTTGGAGGCAGCTGGTGGAGTAACTATGGAAGAAAGCTCCTCTGAGCAGTGCCCTTGCAGATATCTATAAAAGAGAGAGAGAGAGAGAGAGAGAGGTCACCAATGGCACGTCGGTCGGCAAGGGATGGCAGCCTCTGGGTGAGGATAGGGTCACTGATGAGACGTATAGCTCTCCTCTGAATGGATTCCAGGATAGCGAGTGTAGAAGCGGCAGCAGCACCCCAGATGTGGGAGCAGTATTCGAGGTATGGTCTTATTTGTGAAGTATATAAGGTATAGAGATTAGCTGGTGAAAAGTATTTGCGAGCCCGGAAGAGGAAACCTAATTTCTTAGCAGCCGCTTCTGCGATTGATGTGACATGTTGGTGCCAATTGAGATTTCGATCCACAAAAATGCCAACAAGTGAAAATGACTCATTACTTTGAATAACTTGGTTGTTCATTGTGATGGGTCTAGGGCTGGTGTATCTCTTATGAGAAAAAAAAGCAAGACTGTGATTTGCTGGGGTTGAATTGTGCAAAATTTTTACTTCCGCAGTTTAATATTTTTTGGAGATCCACGGAGATAGAACCCTGCATCAGTCTGCGATCCTCATCTAATTGAGATAAAGAGCCAGGCTTAGAATATTGTATATTTCAGTGGAGGGTGCTGTCGTCCGCGTAACTGTAAACTGGGTTGGATGTGCTAGAGAGGAGGTCATTGATGTGGAGAAGAAACAAAGTAGGGGCTAAAGCTGAACCTTGAGGAACTCCTGCATTAATTGGATACAACAGAAATGCTCCGGTTGGAGATGAAATATTGATGTCCACGTACAGTGTTTTGGGGGTAGGCCAAAGGCCGGTAGTGTATTAATTAGCGCTGTGTATCAGACCTGGTCGAATGATTTGGATATGTCTAGAGCGACAATCTGGGATTCACCGTGTAGTTCCATAGACTTGTTCCAAAAATGGGTGACAAATGAAAGGAGGTCGGCAGTTGATCTGCGCTGACGTAATCCATACTGCCTGTCGTGGATTAGACTGTGTTTTTCAAGAAGTTTTAGTACTTCGGTGTTTATATACTTTTACATCACTTTAGAGACGACTGAAAGGAGAGAAATTGGCCTGTAGTTGCTAGGAAGCGCTTTGGATCCTTTCTTGGGGATGGGTTGTGCTCAAGCAGTTTTCCAGTTACTAGGGAATATGCCTCTATTGTAAGATGTCACTTTCATTAAACTCTCTTATCTATTGGTACAAAGTCTGGACGCAGCAAGTGCGTTATGGGAGATTATTTTCGCAACTTTACAGATTTTGGCACATATCGACAATTGTGATACGGCGTTTTTAACAATAGAAATCGGAGCCCCATGCAAATAAGGCATTCAGAGAGGTTTTCGTTTATATTATTTCATAAAAATATCGAGATGCCGTATACAGGAGCTCTGAAATAGTGAATTAATTTAAAAAAATTAAACTGTTCTAACTCAATTGTTTCATATAGAACAGCCTGTATTAGTGAATCTTCATTCAGAAAAATTCGCGAATAGAGAGGTCACGATGAAAAGCTTTTGAAAAAATTTCTTAAGATGAGCGCGAATTTGGGTGCCTAGAACCCGAAATAAAGGTCCGTTAAAATATTAATATGTTTATATATACATATATATATATATATATATATATATATATATATATATATATATATATATATATATATATATGTATGTATGTATGTATCCGAGCGATAACTCAAAAAATACTTAACTGATTTGAACGAAACTTGACCCATATCTTCACTGTATTAAGACCGCGGACGAGTTCGTATATCAGCTGTAACGGACATTTTTTGCCCACATATACACAAAAATATTTTTGAAGAGGATATATTTTTGTAAATATCAGAGTAACTGGAATGAGACTTGACATGTGGCTAGAAATAGTGTAAATAAACCTATGTTGTGAATTTTAAGCAATTTGGTACACAATATTTAGAGTTTTTTTCCAAATTAAAAGTAAAATCTGAAAGACATGCAATGAAAAGACTTAGCGGTTAGAGTCCAATGCCCGACAGAGAGAGTAGTTAACTGCCACGCGCAAATTGATTCGTACAACAGGTATACACAATACATCAACGCTAACCAAACTAAATATATAACAGGCATAAAACATACTACCCGAATCGTGAAATGTCGGTCTCGGCCACAAATATGGAAAATGACAGGCGACATGAAATTAAATTAAACTGGGTGATTCAATGAATTTTTAAAATACACTATATTTGTAGCTTGATGAACGGCCCCAAATATAGGCTTTAGCACAGCATAGATATATTATGATGTGGGTTTAGACTGAAAATGTAGCATAATATCGTAGAAATGTAAACAAAATCAAGTAAAGTTTCTATAAAAATGATTTTAAAGTAGTTTCATTTATCTTTAAACTTAAACATAAGACCTAAATAGTCGTGGAATGTATTTCAATGGTAATTCTACCAATTCTGCAATGAACTGTTACATCTACTTTTAATATAATGCCCTGGGCATGAAGCCGGTGTTAAATATCAGATAAACAAAACACTCGTTAACGTATCCTTAGATAGCTCACAGTGGCATCGTGCTTGTCTTCTATGCAGAAGGTTATGTGATCGATTCCAGCTCGATGAATGTATGTTTTTTTGGCATTTGGAGAAGCAATAGTGCACAGATTTCATACGTTGTGAATAGGATCTCATTTTTGTTTAAAACGCCTGAATAACTTTGTCACCCTTGTGTCTGAAATGACAAATTTTAGCAGGTATATATATATATATATATATATATATATATATATATATATATATATATATATATATATATATATACATATATATATATATATATATATATATATATATATATATATATATATATATATATATATATATATATATATATATATATATATATATATATATATATATATCCAACCGATAACTCAAAAAGTGTTTTAAATATTTTGACCAAACTCGGCAAGGATCTTCCTTTTATTAATAGCTTGGATAAGTTCGTTAGCCAGCCGTATCTGACTAATTTTTCTAATAAAACATTATTTTTCCGAAAAAAAAAACATTTGTAATTCGAAAAATCAATAGCGAAGTTATTTTGATAAAATTTGGTTGGTACATTGCTCCCGTGAATACCTTACTATATATCAAATTCCAACTTTCTAGGTTTATAGAAAATTAAGTTATACAAATTTGAACCTTAATGAAAATTTGCTAACATAACGCATTCGCTGCGCCCCTAAATTTTTTGTGTTTCAGAAGTGAAGGGCATGATAATACAAGTTTAATAAGTTATTAAAAAAATGTGATTTTCCGGTCAATTTTCATGCAAAACTTTTTTGGGAGTTTTGTATTTGATGAAATATGGTACACTGTTCTACTATACAGGGTATTCTGGTAACCAAATTTGATGCTTGCTTTCACTAAAAAAAAGTCTGGACGCAGCAAGTGCGTTATGGTAGTGAATTTTCATAAAAATGTTTTTAATAGCAAATATGGGTGTTTTTTTCAAAGAAAGCGGGCTTAAAATTTGGTTACCAGCATAACCTATATAGTAGAAACAATGTGCGATATTTAATCAAAATAACTTTATTGTTTGAAAATGTACAAAAATGTCCGAAATTTTTTTACTTACACTGGTTTCTTGGTCAACCTTACAAGTTAATAGCAAATTGAGCTATTCAAATTTGAAGCATTTATTGAAAACTCGCTACCATAACGTACTTTCTGCGTCCAGAATTTCTGTTCTTACAACATACATTATATTTCAATGGAAAATGCAAAAATGCATTAACACAAGGCGTGTTTGATTAAAAAAAAAGAAAATTTGTATCACCAACTCATGGGCCGTCCTGTGATTGTAGAAATATGTTTTTAAGATGTAGCTCAAGACACCCTATAAATAATGTATACATTTTTTTTCGTATCTTGTATAATAACGGATATCTTGTTCTTTATTGATAATTTACGAAAATTCGACCAAAATTATATACTTGTGTGTGTGTGTGTGTGTGTTTTTTTTTTTTTGTTTCTTTAACGTCGGCCTATTTCCGCGACTATGGCCAATCACAGACGTCAGGGAGCAGTTTCACCTTACTATCCTGGGAATTTTGCCGAACCCCTGCCTTTCTGTAAGGAGGGTAGGTATCTTTAACGTGCCCAACATCGCATGGACACGGGACCGACGGCTTTACGCCCCCTCCGAAGGGCGGAACGTACAGACATTCAACTTGCTCAAATACAATGCCAGAACCTCAATTGATATTAATGTTACAGTTTGTACTGAAAAAGTGAAAGGAGTACGTTGGGATCGAACCCAGTACCCTTCGGTTCAGAGGCACACGTTCTTACCCCTGAACCACCGAGGTTAATTATATACTTAAAATTACATATTTAGTAAAATAAAGGACAGTGGGGGTGGAAGCTAAGACTTCAGGGTTTGTAGAACATTCTTCTTAAGACATTCTCTTTCCATAGCCCGTATTAGTTCCAGGTTCTTTGCCTAAATGTTGCCAATTTTGACGTTTAAAATCGCGACTTTGGCGTTTTGAGGAAAACCCCAACTTATTTTTCTTTAATTTTTTTTTTGTCTTTTAACATACAGAGTTAACTTTTGGTATGTGATTTACGTATAGTGATATAAATCAGCGCACAAAAGTTGGTTACCCTTACGTTGTTATTTGCGGAGATATACATTTTTTTAAAGGAAACACAAAATTTTCCGGGAAAACCTGGGTCGTTTTTCCCGGATGACGAACTTATCCAAGCCACTTGGAAAAGGAATGCATTCACAAAATTTAATAAAAATCGGCCCATTATTTTTTGAGTTATCGGTGCTATACATACATACATATACATACATACATGTATATGTATATGTATATATATATATATATATATATATATATATATATATATATATATATATATATATATATATATATATGTATGTATCACACCAATGCCTTAAAAAATAATGGGCTGATTTTGATAACGTACCTTCCTTTTGTAAGTGGCTTGGATAAGTTCGTTAGCCAGGAAAATGGAACCAGGTTATCCGGCAAAATTCTGGGCTTTCTCTCGGAAAAAAAATTATCCCCAAAAAATAAAAAAGCGATGGTAATAAAATTTGGTGCACAAGTTTATGACATTATTATTATTATTATTGCTTTATTGGTATATAATAATACATCATGTCCATATAAAGAAGTCAGAGACTTGTACATATATTGTTTGACATAATTTAAATCGTTTTGGCCCAAATGTGTTTGACGTATGCTTTCCAAAAGTTATTAACTTCAGATTTTGACGTACGAAAATTTAATTACCTTCTTCTCCCATCTAATGTTTCAATCATTGCCTACATTCATAACAGCTTCCAACCATATCAATATTCTCTTCGGATAAAAATCTGTTCTAACCATTCCTTATTAAATACAACATTTTAAAATTTTAAACAGGAACTAAATGACAGTCGCTAACATTAAAGGGAAACTATATACCAAAATCTAGGTTTCTATGTTGCAGGGAAAAAAGTTATAAAAAAATATTTGGTGCCAGATCATTTCTATGAAAATTCACTACCATAACGCAGTTGCTGCGTCCAGACTTTTTTATTCTTCGTTTTGTGCATATGGACACAGCTTTAGCGAACGAAGTAGCAACATAATCCCTCTAAGAATGATGCTGTGCTTCTTTAGTGTATCTGCAAGTATTAAACCGCTTACACACAATTCTTGGATATTTATTAGATAAATGGTTAGTAGTTAGCTCGAGATAGTTCAACATGCAAACTGCTCCATCTCTGAAACTCGACTCAGCACTTCTTTACGCTGCTCCCACACGACATAGAGCAAAGAAGAATGTTTATAGCGTGCAGTTTGCATTTAATTAGAATAGCAAAACGGCTCTATTTTTGCAAGAAATTGTGGCTGGAAGCTTTTAAGTTTTTGGGGAATAAGTGTAACTACGCCTCATATATTCCAACACGCTAATAGTTGCCTGAAAACATACACATAAAATATTTAGCCCGAGTACAACAGACACTTTGTTGTGTGTTTGTTTTTTCAATGTCGGTCTATTTCCGCGACTATGCTACTCACCGTCGCCAGGGAGCAGTTTCACCTTACTATCTTGAAATTTTTCCAAACCCCTGCCTTTCTGTAGGGATGGTAAGGATTTCTAACATTCCCAACATTGCATGGTACACAGGACCGAGAGCTTTACTCCCCCTCGGAAGGAATATATAAATACATATAGTAGTGAATCTTCATAGAAATGATCTGGTACAAAATATTTTTTATAACTTTTTTTTCTTGCAACATATAAATATAAATTTTGGTATATAGTTTCCTTTTAATATCACAAACTTACGTACCAAATTTGGTTACCATAGCTTTTAGTGAATTTTCTTAAAAAAAATTCACTAATGAGGAGATCCCGACTTTTGAATTTTGAAAAAATTTCTTCAAATGAGCGCTAGTTAGGCTCCCCAGAACACATATCCGGGGTCGGTTTAAATTTTTATATGTTTATATATATATATATATATATATATATATATATATATATATATATATATATATATATATATATATATATATATATATATATATATATATATATGTCACACCGATAACTCAAAAAATAATGGGCCGATTTTGATTAAATTTGGTGAATAAATTCCTTTTGCAAATGGCTTGGATAAGTTTGTTAGCCAGGAAAATCGGTCCAGGTTTTCCCGGAAAATTTTGTGTTTTCTTTCGAAAAAAAATTATATCTCCGGAATTAACAAAGTAAGGGCAACCAAATTTCACATGCGGATTTATATCATTATAGGCAAGTTAGCTACCAAAATTTAGCTCCGTAGGTTAAAGGATAAAAAAGTTACAGGCATTCAAAGAAAAATAAATTTGGATTTTCCTCAAAACGTCAAAATTGCGATTTTAAACGTCAAAATTGGTGAGTACATTCCTTTCGCAAGTCGCTTGGATAATTTTGTTAGCCAGGAAAATCCGCCGAGGTTTTCCCGGAAAAATTTGTGTTTTCTTTCGCAAAATATTTATATCTCCAAAATTAACAAAGTAAGGGCAACCAAATTTGGTAAGCTGGTTTATATCGTTATAAATGTGCCACCTACCAAAATTTAGCTCTGTAGGTCAAAAGACAAAAAAGTTATGGGCATTTAAAGAAAAATAAATTGGGGGTTTCCTCAAAACGTCAAAGTGACAATTGAAAACGTCAAAATTCGTAACATTTAGGCAAATAACTTGAATCTAATACGATCTATGGAAAGAAAATGTCTCAAGAAGAATGTTTTACATACACCGAACTCTTAGTTTCAACCGTCATTGTCCTTCATTTTACTAAAATATTTCCAGAAAATTCATTTCTAATAGACCCCTTCTCTGATGCTTGGCAGTAGCCTTAGCTATAGAGTTTATCGTTTAATGGTATATAATTTTTGTCGAATTTTCGTAAAAAATCAATAAAGCTCAATATATTCGTTATTATACAAGATATGAAAAAATATTGTATATATTAATTATACGGTGTTTTGAGCTACATCTTAAAAAATTATTGCGACAATCACAGGCTGGCCCATAAGTCGTTGGTGATACAAATATATTTTTTTTTGTCGAAAACGCCTTATTTTTTTGCATTTTCCATCGAAATATAATGCATGTTTGTAAGTTAAGAAATTCTGGAGGCAGCAAGTGCGTTGTGGTTGCGAATTTTGATTAAATGCTTCATATTTGAAAAGCTCAATTTGCTATTAACCTATAAGGTTGACCAAGAAACGGATTTTTTCAGTAACACTTTTGGTTTACTTTTGGAAATTTCTGTACGTTTTCAAACAATCAAGTTATTTTGATGAAACATGGCACATTGTTTTTACTATATACGTTATACTGGTAATCAAATTTGATGCCTGCTTTTACTATATAGGTTATACTGGTAACCAAAATTGATGTCTGCTTTCTTAAAAAGAAAACACACATATTTACAATAAAAACATTTTTATGAAAATTCACTACCATAACGCACTTGCTGCGTCCCGAGATTTTTTTTATTTTTGGAGATAAAAATTTGTTCCGAAAGAAAACCCAAAGTTTTCCGGGATAACCTAGTTTGATTTTCCTGGATAACGAACTTGTCCAAGCTACTTGCAAAATAAAGGTACATGCCAAATTTTATCAAAATCGACTCATTATTTTTTGAGTTATTGGTTTGATATATATATATATATATATATATATATATATATATATATATATATATATATATATATATATATATATATATATATATATATATATATATATGAGCGTATGTGTGTGTGTTTCACAACGAGAACTTAAAAAATAATGGGCCCATTTTGATAAAATTTGGCACGTTTCTTTCTTTTGTAAGTGCTTGGATACGTCTATTAATCAGAAAGTCGGACCAGGTTTTCCGGGAAAATTTTGGGTTTTCTTAAAAAAAATATGATCTCAAAAAGTAAAAAAGCTACGCTGACCAAATTTTGTAGGTAAGTTTACGATATAAAAAGTATAGTATACACCAAAACCTAGATTTCTATACAAAAACAAAAAAAAAGTTATAAAATATATTTGGTGCTAGATCATTTCTATGAAAGTTCGCTACCATAACGCACTTGCTCCGTCCCGATTTTTTCGTTTTAGCTAATAAACAGTGATCCGAACAACTTTAGTTTAGTTACAATATGAATTATTACATGCAAATGTTATGTGCTAACAGAAACAGAGTCGCTTCAAATTAATTAAATGTCTATTGCTAGAGTATAAAGTGTAATTCCAGCTATTTCTATTCCTTTAGAATTGTCGGTGACAGAGAGCGGACTGCCATATCCTTCGTTTTTCCATACTCACGGCGGGTTATTGCGGGTAATTCCAATTCAAAGCCACTAGATTCGCTGCTCAGACTAAGGGCTCCACATGAATATTAATGAAATCTAAGACTGTGTCATTTGCAACTACTTGTAACCTTATCAAGCGACCAATTTTAAAGTGAAATGAGTCCTATGTACACTTAATTAAAGAAAAATCTACCAAAATCAACAAGGTTTTTTTTACATTTCATTAGTGTCTTTCCAAAATCAGTCAGCATTTTCGGTGAAAGAGTCAGATAGGTTAATGTAACCAACTTCTTGTTTCTTTACGAATATTTATCATGTTTTGTAGAAATATAAGGTGAGTTCCCTCAACCTTAGGAGACTTAACCAATAAAATATCGGCATTTACATAATCCGGGCCTCTGAGGCTGGGTATATATAATCATCAGGGCTCAGATTTACATGCAAACTTTTTAGGTGAAACATGCGCATATATATATATATATATATATATATATATATATATATATATATATATATATATATATATATATATATATATATATATATATATATATATATATATATATGTTCAGAAAGCTTTCCGCGGTCTTTAATGTGAGACATGCTTGGTTCTCGGGTTAAACCGCGTCCAGAATTTATGGAAACTCGACGTTTCGGCTCCTGTTTTGGAGCCATTTTTAAGAGGTAGAGGAAATATGTAAGGACACTCTAAGGCCTCAATCTGCCTACTCCTTAGAGTGGTGGACAAAGGTAGGTAAAGGAAATATGTAAGGACACTCTAAGGCCTCAATCTGCCTACTCCTTAGAGCGGTGGATAAAGGTAGGTTGGGTGGTTGTAGCTCGATTACGGGGCCTCAATCTGCCTGCTCCCCAAATCTCGCCGGAGGTCGTCTGTGAGGTCTCAGTGTGTTCAACCCTAGGCCTCAGAGAGATCTCGCAGTTTGCTGCAAGTCTTGTCTTATATGTGTCGTTCCGTTTACCTGTTGCGTCATCAGTGAAAGTAGTGGGGTCACCGTCAATTAAGTGGGGGGCTTTGGTCGCGGTATCTAGAGGAAGATTAAGAGGGTCATCGGCATTTGTTACGGCAGATAATGATGCAATAAAATTGTCTTTGGAATTTATTTGCTTTTTGTGTGTTTGCAAAGAAGATATAAGTTTATAAAGAAGATATAATAGGTTTCCAAGTAGTCGGAAGGCGAAGACCATCATCTCTCTTATTTAAACAATCGGGACGTTTTTCAATCTCGATTGCTTCGCGGATAATTCTCGTTTTGAAATTGTAAACCGGTGCTATTGTTTTGGCATTATCGAAGTCTATTTTGTGCCCTGTATGAATATGATGCATGGCCAGCGTTGAACACACTGAGACCTCACAGACGATCTCCGGCGAGATTTGGGGAGTAGGCAGATTGAGGCCCCGTAATCGAGCTACATCAACCCAACCTACCTTTATCCACCGCTCTAAGGAGTAGGCAGATTGAGGCCTTAGAGTGTCCTTACATATTTCCTTTACCTACCTTTGTCCACCACTCTAAGGAGTAGGCAGATTGAGACCTTAGAGTGTCCTTACATATTTCCTTTACCCACCTTTACCCATCACTCTAAGGAGTAGGCAGATTGAGGCCTTAGAGTGTCCTTACATATTTCCTTTACCCACCTTTGTCCACCACTCTAAGGAGTAGGCAGATTGAGGCCTTAGAGTGTCCTTACATATTTCCTTTACCCACCTTTGTCCATCACTCTAAGGAGTAGGCAGATTGAGACCTTAGAGTGTCCTTACATATTTCCTTTACCTCTTGAAAATGGCTCCAAAACAGGAGCCGAAACGTCGAGTTTCCATAAATTCTGGACGCGGTTTAACCCGAGAACCAAGCATGTCTCATATATATATATATATATATATATATATATATATATATATATATATATATATATATATATATATATATATATATATATATATATATATATATATATGCAGGAACAAATATACACCAACTTGAACAAAATATGCACAAAAATATCGATATATGCAATGCATAAATAATCATAGTATACCAATAAAACAAGTTTTCAAAGGTCTAAGTTATTAATTTTATTCACGATCAACACCGCATAGGACCGTAATTATATTATTAATTAATTATTCATTACTATTATTATTGCAATTATTACTATTAACAGATATTATTAAGTGACGCTCTAAATTATCTATTTGGAAAGATTGCCTTCTCTCAGCTAGTAAGTTTTTATACGAAGAAAAACTCCGTTCTACGTCGACTGAGGTAATTGAAGCATATTTTAAGCTTGACAATATGGTACGGTCTACATTGTTTAAATCGCCTGAAATATGACCATCCAGAGCTTTTGCAATCTGCGTTAACTTGGTAAAACCATAATTTTTTGTGAGTGTTTCTGATGATGTTTTTGTATTTTGTTTTGCAACAGGACCATTTGCTTTATCAATAGTTTCTTTGAAATGTTCTATTAATTTAACTGATTCAGTTAGCAAAACATTTTGCTGCTGAATTTTTTTATAGTTTCTGTAACTATTTTATAATTACTGTTTATAAAACATAATTGCTGGCTCAATTTGGAGTCCTTTAAAATAATTTTTGCTTGTTTCACCGACGCACCTGCTTCATCTGCAAATTCAAGCATTACCTCCGTAATTTCTTTAAAATGTTCAAAATAAAATAAGGCAGCCTCGATACAGGTTCCCCATCGCGTGATTACAGGTCTATGACCTGATGGCACCCCAGGCAGAACTTCTCCATATCTTTGAACTCTTAAAGGAGCTTTGACGAACACTTTTTTCATATTATTAATAAATTAATTTACTAAAGGAAATTGCTGTCTAATTTCTTCTGCTACCCTGTTTCACCCGTGAGCCAGGCACGTACAATGAAATAAGTTGGGAAAAACTATTTTTAAATGAATTCCAACTTTGACCATATATAACTTTATCAACTGGTACAGCATTTGGTAAAAACACGTTTGACAGACCCTCTTAAATAAATCTTGTTAAAGTAATATATTTGTTTAATTCTTTGACTGCAATTAAATAAGGTCTAGATGAAGAAATTTCAGTTAAGGTGCCTATCATTAAATTAGCAATATATCTACCACAAACATTTTGAGTTTCATCTACTACAACGTAACAAAAATTATTTTTTGTAAGCCAAATACTTCTGAAAAAGTTTTTAAATATCATGAAATCTGTTCGAAAAGAAATTAATATTACTACAGGCATCTAATTTTTTTCCGAATAAATAGAAATTTAGTATTGTTTTAATACAATATCCGTGAATTGAGTAATTAAAGTAAAGAAATATATTTTTAATTTGTATTTCAGTATTTTTTTAAGAACTGCAAGGTATTTTTTTAATACTTTATTTAATTTTTTATTTTCATTGAATTTTATCATTTTCGATTATAAAAATGATGTGTCGAAAAATTTAGCAAATAGATACTGGGCTGATTAATTTCGAAGATTGGAAAAACAAAGAAAATGGATCAGTTGCTTAAAATAAAAAGTAAATTTGTCTTCTAACATTTAAAACACTCCCAACTTTTTTTACACGAGTAGCGGAAAACGAATAATTTGGCCAACGTTCAAGGAATTTTCTTATCACTCCCTGGAAATAATGTTCTTCACCCAAACCATAGCACTGCACAATAAACACTTTTTGGTATGTTGTTAACATTTTTAAATACAGAAGCATCCCGTTCGTGACAAATAAAATTGACGTTTCAATTTTCCAAATAAGTAGTATCCCGGGAAACGAACAACAAGGCAAAGCTCAAGTAGCCATACAACTCGCCAATTATTGCTTCGGCTACAGTAGGTCTCCACCCTTACTGGCGATCGAAACAGTCTGGCGATACCCGGTGTCCTGACCGTCCTGTCGGTATTGTTTAAAGGTTTTGCCGTTTTCAATCTTCGTAGGAGATACTTCCTTTATTTCCTTCGGGAGACACAAAGGGTTGCGTTCCTGAGCTGGAGTGTCCCGAGAGCATGAGGGCACTAGTAAAGCGGCTGACTGCGAGTTAATGTAAACCCCGTGGCGGTCTAGTAAGAGCCAGATCACCCCAAGCGGTCTCCCGTGGCGCAGCCCCCGTGGTCCTGTGCTGGACGACAGCTGAGATATTTCGGGCTGCAGTAGGTCTCCACCCTTACTGGCGATCGAAACAGTCTGACAATACCCATTGTCCGGACCGTCCTGGTGGCATTGTTTGGAGGTTTTGCCGTTTTAAATCTTCGTAGGAAAGCCTTTCTTTATTATGTTAAGGGAAAATTCCCATCTCCCTTGGGAGACACTTCCTTTGGTTGTAGAGGTTCTGTATGACTACAACGTATGCCTGAAGGTCCGTAATTAATTAGTGATAGTAGAAATTAGAACAAGCCGTTAGCTTATCTTGATATTGCACCTAGTGTTGGGTTTTAATTCGCATATTGCATGCCTGCTCAAATCGGCCACCTATGGCGATCCCGGGATGCTTCTGCCCGCTACCGGCTTAGAATTCACAACCCCTCTTCATGAGACCGCCCGTATAGCTTGCGAATATTTACTCCAGTCAGACCCGTTATGACTGTTACTGCCTCTGGTCTCTAACAAATTAATTTGTTACCCAATAAGTTAGTTTAAACGTGTGATATTTCGCAAGAACCCCTTGTGTAAATATTGCTTTGTGCATATTTTGTAAATATTTTGCCACCCATACTTTTGTAAATAGATTATTTAATTTATACGGTGTTTCATTCAACGCTTCCATAATAAATCCACCACAACCTAATGCCAAACATTCTGATCTCTAATACACAGGCCATAATTTAGGACTCCTGAGGGACTTCGCCTGAGGACTAGCTGAACCCTGTCTTCACTGTAGCTTACCCTGGGTCCACGTAGCTGTAAATAGCGACCGAGGACAGAGATATAGTCCTGAGGGAGCGCAGAGACTTCCTTAAAACCCTCGCTGCTGGCGCCTGAGCATATCCCGTAGGAAAGCCGTATTGTTAAGGTTATCCCGTGGAAACCTCTCCATACTAGGGAAAGATAACCTTATCCCGATTCACAATATATATATATATATATATATATATATATATATATACATATATATAAATATATATATATATATATATATATATATATATATATATATATATATATATATATATATATATATATATATTGTGAATCGGGATAAGGTTATCTTTCCCTAGTATGGAGAGGTTTCCACGGGATAACCTTAACAATATATATATATATATATATATATATATATATATATATATATATATATATGTATGTATGTATGTATATATATATATATATATATATATATATATATATATATATATATATATATATATATATATATATATATGTATGTATGTATGTATCACACCTATAACTAAAATATAATGGGCTGATTTTGATCAAATTTAGTGAGTATCTTTCTTTTGCCAGTGTCTTGGACAAGTTCGTTAGTCAGAAAAATCTGCTTAGTTGAAATTGAGATTAAACAATGATTTGGCTTAATTTGACAGATGGATTCCCCCGGTAGGTACCAGTTCTGAGCTGACCTTAAATGTATGGAATTTCGAGAACGAAATTATAATGCATGTTTGTAAGAAAATAAATTCAGGACTCAACAAGTGCGTTCTGGTAGCGAATTTTTATTGAATGCTTCAAATTTGAATAGCTCAATTTGCTATTAACCTATAAGGTTCGTTGGACAGGACACTAGTTTTTTCGGGAACAAGTTAAGTTTCTTTTCGAACATTTTTTGTACATTTTCAAACACTAAAGTTATTTTCATGAAATATGGTACATTGTTTCTACTATATATGTTATGCTGGTAACCAAATTTGATGTCTGCTTTCTTTAAAAAACACATATTTGCTATTTAATTTTTTTTAATGAAAATTCACTATCATAACGCACTTGCTGTGTCCAGATTTTTTAAAATTTATATACACTTCCAATTTTTTGGCTAATAAAGCGTTGATACAAGAAAAGCATCTACCAGATTTGGTTGTTCTATTTTAGGGCATTGCTGCAGTACAGCTGTTTCTGGTAATTATTAAAGAATCTTCAGATCAGTATCTCGCCAACGATGGGCCTCAGAGAAAAATTTTCTATGTAAAATCGGCATATTTTGAGGTCCTCTACACGCACACATTCGGTGTCCAGTGCGTTGTGAATCACCCTATATATATATATATATATATATATATATATATATATATATATATATATATATATATATATATATATATATATAAAACATAGATCACACCGATAACTCAAAAAATAATGCGCCGATTTTGATGCTAATTTCTGTAAAAAAAATGGCGAAGTTTCATGCAAGAAAATTTATGTTCGTGGGCAAGAAAAATCGGACCAGTTTTATTCAGGAACACTTTAAATTTATTTTCAAAAAATTGTTGTACTATTTCAAACGGTAGCGTTGTTTTGATGAAATGTGGTACATTGTTTCTAATATATAAGTGATACGGTTAACGAAATTTAATGTCTGCTTTCATTAGAAAACATATATATATATATATATATATATATATATATATATATATATATATATATATATATATATATATATATATATATATATATATATATATAATATATTTTGATGAAAATTCGCTACCACAACGGACTTGCTGCGCCCGCCTTTTGTTTCCAGGCCCATTTCTGCAGTCACATATTTGTTTCATTTCATTTGATCAACTAAAACTGAGTAATGAATTTGTCAAATGTATATTTTTATACCCATATAAGTGGCTTGAATTGATTCGTTTGCCAGATAAGCAGTTTTTTAAAAAAACAAAGTTTCCTTCGGAAAAATGTATTAGGTTTGGACCTTATGTTATTTCGATTTAATTTGGTACATCAGTTTTTACTCCAAGTCTATAAGGATGTACCGCATTTGAAGTTTACATTATAGACAAAATGATATGTGTGTTATAATATTTAGATAAAGGCTTACAAAGATTCGCTACCATAACACTCTTGTTGCTCTTGCTTTACTTTATTTCTTAAAATACTTATATATTTGCGATATTGCAGTCTTGGTTCTAATGACAGTAATTTAGATTTTAAAATCTAGTTTATTTTCCTCACTTATCCTTGGCTGTAAATAACTCTAACTATAGATTTGCGCGCAACTAAGGGCGTTATTTCCTTCCATGAGAGCCAATAAAAAAGCAATTTATTCTCTGTGTAGGAATCTAAAGAAAAGAGAAAGTCGTAATTATTTTCTGAGGTCTGAAACTGATATCCATATTATTTGTATTCAGGGCGGCAGGCTCATTTAACTTCAAAATATCAAAACTTTTTCGCAACTAAGAGATCTTTCTTTTGTTTTTCCTTGTTCTATGTATTTTAATTCGTAATTAAATACGGAACGTAAAAGGTGTTAGAGTGTTAAATGAATCTGGACGGGTCTAGATAAGAGAAAATCTAATTAGAACCGAATATGGCTTTCAAGAAATAGCCATTAAAAATTCTGACGCGCTTTGTTTCTCGCCTGTTTTATTATTACAGCAGATTACATTTGCTTATCTCTTGCAGTGGCACCGCAAAAATTTGGTTACCTTCAACATTAGTGTACAGAAGGAAGTGTAATTAATTTAGAGAGGCCAAGCAAATGGTTTTCTTTGTGTTATCTGCTGCTGGGATCTAAGGTTTCTTTAGATGGAATTAAAATGAAAGATTTAATAAAGTAGCTAGTTATAAATTCAATTTTCGTATAAGAAGTACACTCAAATTAAAGGCCATGATTATGAAATAATTTGTTTTAGGAAGATTATAAATGGAACTTAGACACTACGAAATTAAAACTATTCAATAAGAGTGAAACTTGCTCTGACATCAAAACAATGTCATGACGCAACGAGTACGTTATTGCAGCCCTATTTCATATAAAGCAACTTACTGTATTTTGTACTTTAGTGGTATTGTATTAAGGACATGGTAGTTATCCATTTTATGAACACATCCGGAGAGAACAGACTAGGCTCAGGTGACTTCCTCGGAGACAGAGATGCAGAGGAAGCTTATCCAGTTTAAGTGCGGAAATTTATCGCCCACTGCAAGATAAACAATAACCACCTTGTAATTGGACTTGCTGCGAAGTCACATCATCTGGTGTGGGATAACACAGACACAAACAGGCGGGCTGAGTCACTCTTTGAATATATATTAGTGCAAGGGCTGGTTGTTGACAACGTGGGCTCAGAATCCACCTTTATAATCGTCAATCTGAAAGAGGTTTTAGACCTCACGATCGGCCCAACACTATTGAGCACCAAAATCGTCAAATAGGGAGTGTGTCTAAATCTTCATGTTTAAATAATGTCCATACTCTGCTTGAGATTAAAACAGGCCATAGACCTGAGGAGGAGTATCGTGACTCGAGTCGGATCGATTGCAAGGGCTACAAGCATTCCCTTAGATCCCGACTCGAAGCCTCTCTCCCCACAGTAGGGGAGCGTGATGAGGTAATTTCAGCTGGGCAATTAGGGGGTGCAATTATCTCAGCGTATCACGAAACTTGTCCACTAAAGGGAAGTGCGACGACCCTTTAATCGTGCTAAGGCCACAGGCAACGGGGAACAATATAAATCCGCTCAAACGCATTACAACAAGGAGATAAGGAACGCAATGAGGGAACCCTAGGGAAGGTTCTGCGAGGGTATTGCTGATTTACCCAGCAGTGCCTCGATCTATATAATTCTCTCACGCGACCGTGTCTAGGAGACTGGAACAAATCAAACGACCAGACAGCTCCTTTACAGAGAAACGGAGAGAAACGTGAGAACTCTTAGCACATACACATTTTCCAGATTGTCTGATCGTGATAAGGAAAGAAATTCCGCCATTCAGTGGTCGTTATAAACGATCTCAAAGTGAAGACTGGCGGGTTGTTCAAAAAATAATTACAGCCTCGGCGGTAGTGTGTGCCGTTGAATATTCCCAGATATTCAAAGTGGCAAGGGAGGAATGGGTGATTTCGGTCCTGTTATAAATTGGACTGAAGGCACTTCTCCCATTCTCCATTAAACTGTGTAGAACCAGTCTGGCTTTCAATTATATTCCATCTAACTGGAGAGTGACTAAGGGTGTATATATTCCGTAATTGGGACTTAATAACATCCTACCCAAATCGCTAAGACCCCTCAGTATTACTTAATTCCTCCTTAATGGATTGGCAAGAAAACTGGAGGAAAATATTGCGGCAGCAAGCCCTTCTGGACTCTTGCTAAATCTATTGGGAATAATTTCTGCAAGAGCACGTTCCCACCTCTTGTTTCAGGGGCTGAAATTGTTTCTACCGCCCTGTGCAAGGCTTTTTGCCTCGTTGCTCACCGGCAATTCTACTCTCAACCCACCTCCAAATGTTCAACCACCAACAGTCCCCAGTGTCGCGCATAAAATGACGGATATCATTTTTAAAACTAAAAAGATACGAAAGATGCTCTCTTCTCTTAATACCAGAAAAGCCTCTGGCCTTGACGAGATCCCAGCAATTGTTCTCAAAAAATGTGCACCAGAGCTTGCTCCTGTCCTGACTCGTCTGTTTCAGACATCTTACAATAGAGGCATATTCCCTAGTAACTGGAAAACTGATCGAGTACAACCCATCCCCAAGAAAAGATCCAAAGCGCTTCTTTGCAACTACATGCCTATTTCTCTCCTTTCAGTCGTCTCTAAAGTGATGGAAAAGTATACAGACACCGAATTAATAAAGTTTCTTGAAAAACACGACAGGCAGTATGGATTCCGTCAGCGCGGATCAACTGCCGACCTCCTTTCATTTATCACCCATTCTTGGAACAAGTCTATGGAACTACACGGTGAATCCCAGATTGTCGCTCTAGACATATCCAAAGCATTCGACCAGGTCTGGCACGCAGCGCTGCTTAATAAACGTCCGGCCTATGGCCTATCACCAAAACTCTGTACCTGGACAGCAAATTTCCTCTCCAACCGGAGAATTTCTGCTGTCGTGGATGGTGATTCCTCTAAACTGTATCCAATTAATGCAGGAATTCCTGAAGGTTCAGCTTTAGTCACTATTTTATTTCTTCTCCACATTAATGACCTCCTCTCTAGCACATCCAGCCCAGTTCACAGTTACACGGACGACAGCACCCTCTACTCAAATATACCATGTTCTAAGCCTGTCTCTTGAGCCCAATTATATAAGGATAGCAGACTCATGGAGGGTTCTGCCTCTGTGGATCTCCAAAAAATATTAGACTGAGGAAGTAGAAATCTTGTACAATTCAACTCCATCAAATATCATTCTTGCTTTCTATCTCATAAGAGATACACCAGCCCTAGACCCATCACAATGAACAACCAAGTTATTCAAAGTAATGAGTCCTTTTAACTTGTTGGCATTTCTGTGTATCGAAATCTCAATTGGCAACAACATGTCACATCAATTGCACAAACGGCTGCTAAGAAATTAGGTTTCCTCTTCCGGGCTCGCAAACACTTTTTACCAGCTAATCTCTATACCTTATATACCTTATTCACGAGTATCTCTGTCCACTTGAAGATTTTTTGTCGAAAGGTCTCAAATATAGTAATAGATTATGGGCGGAGCAATACAGCAGAGAGACAAAAGGAAAGTTTTACAGAGATATTCAGCCCACGATACCTAGGGTACCATGGTTTAGAAATTGCTATTACGAAAAAAATTTTGTAACGATAATATGTAGGTTAAGGTTCAACCATGCTTTATTCCCAAGCCATAAATATAAAATAGGCCTTTCAGATGAGCCAACCTGTGCATGTGGGGAAGTAGGAAACGCGCAGCATGTTTTGTTGGAATGTACCAATAAATATAACATTATTGAAATTTTTATAGAATATATTAACAACTTAAATATAGTACAAAAACCATTTTGCATAACACAAATACTAGAGATGAAAAATATAGCATTATATAAAGTATTAATAGACCACGTGCACAGGTTGGCTTTAAAATTATGATAAATATATTTAGACGTAGGATAGAATTAAGGTAGTTTAGGTAGATATTCCCAGTGTTCAATCCCTTTATGTTCTCCTATTCTTATAGAGGTCTTCCTGTTTGTCTATAAAGTTGCCATGATAGACCCCTTGGCACGAAGACATGTGTCCCCTGTGCAATCCTGAATAAATAAAAATGGAAAAAAAAAAAAAAAAAAAAAAAAAAAAAAAAAAAAAAAAAAAAAAAAAATGTGTGTATATATTTGTGTGTACATATGTCATATGTGTGTATGATTGTGTCTATATATGTGTATATATTATATATCAAACATTTATTGAGAAGTATGTTGTATGATAGGGTGTATGGATGGGAAAGATAAAAATGTATATATCATTACATAGAGTGATCCGACACTATTGTTTATTATCAATCGGTATCAGTTATCGGCTGGTCTGGAAATATTTGACTATACCTCCTAAACTGGAAAAATGAGCTAATGGCAAAAAGCCACAGCCATAATTCGAACAACAACAACAACAACGAATAAGGCCAAGTCTCGAATACTGCTCCCATATCTGGGGTACGGCTGCCGCTTATACACTCTCTATCCTGGATTTCATTCCGAAGAGAGCTATACGTGTCATCGGTGACCCTACCCTCACCCAAAGGCTGCCATCTCTTGCCCACCGACGTGCCGTTGGTGACCTCTCTCTCTTTTATAGATATCTGCTCGGGCACTGCTCAGAGGAGCTTTCTTCCACAGTTCCTCCACCTGCTGTCACCAACAGATCTACCAGGGTAATAGAGCGAATGCACACTTTTACTATCCAATTGGCCAGACATAGAACATCTTGTGGAATTCCTTGCCGGCACAAGTTTTCCCTTCTCCTCCGAACCTTACAACCCTCAAATCCAGAATTAACAAGTTGCATCTTTCCTCCTTGTCGACACCCACGGTATGATAGTATTTAGGCTGTAAGCCCTCGTGGTGTGTTGTTGAAATATACAAATATATAAAAACCATATTATATAATTTATTCATTTTGTTTAAAAGTTTACCCATAACTTTAAGTAGAAATCTATTTAAATTTTATTCTCAACAGTGTATGAGAAAATCATCCCTGTTGTATATTTACATTTTGACATACGCTCTTAAATCAAATAAAACGGACAGTCCTTTATAAACAAAGCCTCGCATTCCGGCTCAATATAAAACGGGGAACATTCGGAAACTACCCCTGCGGCATCAGAAATAATTATATACAATTTACACAATAAAATCTGTTAAACGCGCAACAGTCTGTAAGCGTTGCCTGGGGCTGGCAGAACATTCCAATTAGCATGAATTTTCCTAATAATTTCTGGTTTTCAAGCAAAGAGGCACGAACACGAGCAGAAGGAAAGAGATGGAAACGTTGGAGGATCGTATAGGGAAAAACTCATTTATATCCTTTAGCCTGTTAAGATGGTTTAGGGTAGCAGGGGTCGAAAAAGCATTGCAAGCAGATTGTCTTTGTCCTGTAATAATCGGTAACTGTGTTCTAGAAATGCATAAACTGGGTCTCTCAGGCACGGAGTGGTTTTGGTTACTTATCATTTGCTGGAAATAATTTCAAGCGGTCTGAGGATTTGATATTGCCGTCCTTGTTTAGCACACTTGATTCAAAATTTTTAAATGCACGTATGTATTGAAACAAATATTCCATTAGCAGCTCATATTTACATAAAGCTGGCGTACTAATAGTTCCTATTAAACAAATATCGACTTGTTCAACGTCGGCTGAGAGCTTATAATAATTGGTCACCGCTGCATGGAATTGTGCGTGCCTGTGTAAATTGAAATATGTATATCTGCTGGATGTACCAAAGTCATGTGCAGCTGATGTCATTTAGTGTAAATAAAATTGCTATTGACTGAACTTGTGGGAAGATATGATAGTGGTATCAAAAAATAATGTAAAAAGTTTTAGCGCTGGTGACGATGACTATGGAGAAATACACTTGCAGTGGCACTCAATGTGATGATCTACCTTCTGGAGAAAATCATGTATCAAAAGCAGACAATAATGACATAAAAGACACCAATTTCGAATTTATTTCCGGCAAGTATTCTGGATCCACTAGTGATGATGGTGACGATAATTCAGAGGATGATACTGACGATATTGGTAATCCGACCTTTGCTTCAACAAATGGTTACATTGTAAGGCTAGATGTATTCTCACCACAATTAGAACCGTAGACCAGTTTCGCTCTAATGAGTGCTCGTCAGTACGGCATAATAATTACACCGAAAATACACCTATAAAGTAATACGGCTATCGTAGCCAGCATCTCAAAACTAAGTGAGATGTAAGACACGCTTTTACCGCCATCTGTGTTATTTGGAGCTGCCATGACAACATACTACTTGATTCCGCAACGAGATGGCGATACGTGTAAAAGCGTGACTTACATCTCAGTTAAAAATTGTTACATTGCTTTAAGTGGTCTGGATTGGACTAAGAAACCCCTAGCAAAAATAAAATTCAACCACATAACATTATTCGGCTTGCACCAGGACTGGCAAAAAAGCAGCCGGCTTCAACATTAAAAGAAGCGTTTCAGATACTTGTAACTCACGTTTTTATACAATAAATTGTGAACTGTACTTATTTAGAGGGGCAACGTGTTTACGGAGCAAACGGAACAAAAATAAAACCGTGGAAATCTATAGCCGTTGATGAACTTCTTGAATTCTTTGGTTTACTTATTCATGCGGGAGTTGACAGAAGCTGGGATGTTTTCGTAAGAAAACCATTTTGTGCTAACTTTGCTAATCCTATATACCGAGCCACAATGTACATATTTCTCTTTGAAGAAATGCGCAAATTCGTCAGAGTTGACGATAAAAGAACTCGGAATATCCGTTTAGAAACCGATATATTAAAAGACTGAGGTTGGACTGTGACTGGAAACTGAAACAAAAAGCAGAACGACCCCAAAAACCATAAAAATAATAACAGAGATTTATGCGTTAGATACGAAATCCGACAACGAAGTTTCCTTAATCCGTAACTGTCGCTAAACTAACTTTACGGGCAAAATGATTATATTTATATACCTAAGCTATACACTAAAAATGACGTAATCCTGATGATGCAATACCGGATGATGATGCAATACTGGATGATGCAATATCGTATAATGAAATTCTGGATGATGCAACACCGTATGATGCAATATCAGATGCCTCAGTACCGGAAGATATGAGACCGGATGAGGTAACACCTGGTGAAGTAATCACTGACTATTGTTGTGTCAGTGGATACTGAAAGAGCCCAGTACAATGGAAATTCAACCTTCTAGTATTTCGGTGAAAAATTCTATTGAATTCATTAATAAAATCAAAGATATGAAGTTAAAACCAAATAAAGTACTGATCTCTTTTGATGTCAAGTCGTGGTTCCCCAGCATCCCTATCGATAAAGCTCTTCAGTATCTTCGGAACATGCTTGATGATAACCAGCTATCGGACATGCAGGTGGAGGATTATATAAATTAACTTCACTATGCATGTCTGAGAGTTGCGTCCGAGTAGGCGGGATGTTTTATAGGCAGACGGAGGGAAACACAATGGGAAACACATCGTTGCCGAACTCTTCATGGGCTGATTTGATGGTGACTTTGCTGAGGCGGTGGAGTATTTTCAGAGGGTTGACATATGTCGATGACATCGCTTTTGTGAGCTTTTAAGCTCTACGATGGTAGTTTTCAAAAACCTGCGGGAGTTTTTGGGCTTTCTATGTACGGCACTTTGTCACTGTACTACTCTGGCATTTATGTATGTTCAGTTTATGTATACATAAATTAATTTCTATTTATGTAAACGTATAGTCTGCCTCGTTTCTCACTTACAAAGACCACTTCGCTTCTTCTGTTTTCCTAATACTCCTGTTCCCAATATTGTACTTTATTTTGCCATAACGGCTTTATTTCTCGCCCGATTTCAGTGAAATTTTCAAGAGATGTTTCCGCGGGCACGGAGCAGCAGGGAGCCGAGAAGAACCGCACTATTCCCGGGACTCTCGGTACTGTGGGCCCCCGTGCGCCGCCGGGTATTTTACGCTTTCAGGCCGGTGTCAGGGCTCAGCCCCCGTACCGCGGTCCGGTCACGTGTGTCTTGCCTGTCTTTCTGCTGGCTCTTTAAGCTAGAGCAGGCACTATGTTCTCACTTTTTTTACACTGACCACACTAATTTTGCACTGTTTTAAGTTGCTTTTAGATTATCTGGTCTATTGTGTCCATTTACACTGTTTGTCTTTTCACTATCACTACACGAACATTTGTGTCGGTGCACTGCAATTCGCACTTCCTATCCGCGCTAGCGGAATGTAATTTGCATTGCTAGTTCCCGTTTTATGGATGGATTACTTTAGAGCTGTTTAGACCACGTCTTCTCGTTAATCCATTCATGCGCGTTACTCGGTCAACGGTTCTAAGTGTTGGGCATATAGTACTTTAGTGAGGGAGGTTATATCTTTGATGTGTCATCTTGTGATATCCTAGAAAACTGATGAAATAGTTTGTTGGAGTTGAGAATACATTCGGGTATATTGGTAGAGTATTGCTATCAACGTTATCAACTTTTGATAAGGCGGTACCTTGGTAAAACTGTTTGTTTGTACACTACTCAAAAATATTGTGAATACCAGATAACGGCAGTGAATTATTTATCAAACACACAAATAATATGTGATGTACTTTTGAAGCACCGAGAAGAATTGCAATATATGTGAAATATAAAATGAGTAGCGCTGGACAAATAACAAACAATCAGCTGTTGTGTGAAGTAACAAAACTTATAGCTAATCTAGAGTTGAGTCTGTCTCGGAGGATCGATGCACTAAATGGTAAGATAGATATTTTGGAGAGAGAAAACGAACATCTTAGGACGAGGTTGGAAGTTATTGAGAAGAAGCAAAAGAAAAACAGCATAATAATCTTCGGAATCAGTAACGTTGAATACAGCGTGGAGGAGTTGCCGAAATTTATTGTGGAAAAACTGAATAAGCTACTTGATGTTGAGATTGACATAACGGCAATTAATGATACATGCCCCATCGGCAAGGGCTGCAATGTTCGTCCCATCATAGTGGAGTTAACATCCTATTTACAAAAAAAAATTATACTAAAAAATCTGGGCAAACTTAGGGGAAGTAAGATATATATCAAGAACGACTGTACACGGAAGGAGTTGGAGGAACAACGAATTCTCAGAAAACATTTAAAACTGGCTCAGAGTAAACAACTTAAAGCGTTTATCAAGCGAGGAGTACTCCATATTAACGATAAAGCCTACAAACCTGGGGACCTAGAAGATATAGAAGAGGATATAGCTGGTGACTCTGACACGGAACCTCCCAAATCGAATAGTGCACCTCCCACACCTAACCCTGGGGTAATCAGGATTCCACTAGTAATAAAGTGGACCTCTTCTTGTCGGACGTAGCCACACTGGTACGGAAGCCCAACGGCAATACATCAAGGATTATAGAAAGGAAGGAATCGGTGCCTGATTTTGGTCAAGCTCTTGCAGCGAATTTCAGGGAGAAAAATGCTGGTGCTGGGACATCTCCAAGTCTGGTGTCAGCTGGCTCAGGATCCAAAAAGAAAATTCTAAGAAGTAACTCGGTGACAAAGTGGTCGGGTAAGTGGAGAAAATAAGAAAGAAAAAAAGAAATTTTGGATTTAAAGTAATATAAAGACAACTTAGCTTTTGGGTCATCAATTTATGCTGGGCAGTGTATATGCCTAAATTACTTTATCTACTCGATTATATTTTATCAAGTGAATTTATTGTTCGAGTGCCAAAATCTGTTTTTATTTACGTAACGACATTTTAATTCGGTGTTATTGTTTTTTTTTGCTGTATTTTATTTATTTGAATTGTAACTGTATTGTAAGCTGGATTTTGAATAGTGTTAAGATTTTGCACATGTTTTAGTGAATTTTCGTAGAAAAAATTCACTAATGGGGAGATCCCGACTTTTGAATTTTGAAAAAATTTTTGCAAATAAGCGCGAACTAGGACCCCTAGAACCCATATCCGGGGTCAGTTTCAATTTTTATATGTTTATATATATATATATTTATATATATATATATATATATATATATATATATATATATATATATATATATATATATATATATATATATATATGTATCACACCGATAACTCAAAAAATAATGGGCCGATTTTGATAAAATTTGGCATGTACCTTTCTTTTGCTAATAGCTTGGATAAGTTCGTTAGTCAGGAAAATCGGACGAGGTTTTCCGGGAAAATTTTGAGTTTTCATTCGAAAAAAATTCATATCTCAAAAAGTAATAAGCGGATTTTAATAAAATTTGGCACGTACCTTCCTTTTGTAAATGGCTTTGACATGTTTGTTAGTCAGGAAAATCGGACGAGGTTTTCCGGGAAAATTTTAAGTTTTCATTGGAAAAAAATTCATAACTCAAAAAGTAATAAGCTGATTTTAATAAAATTTGGCACATACCTTACTTTTGTAAATGGCTTTGACATGTTTGTTAGTCAAGAAAATCCGACGAGGTTTTCCGGGAAAATTTTGAGTTTTCATTTGAAAAAAACTCATATCTCAAAAAGTAATAAGCCGATTTTAATAAAATTTGGCATGTACCTTCCTTTTGTAAATGGCTTTGACAAGTTCGTTTTTTAGAAAAATTGGACGAGGCTTTCCGGAAAAATTTTGAGTTTTCATTTGAAAAAATTTTTTATCTTAAAAAATATAAAATCTATGATAACCAAATTTGGTAGGTAGGTTTACGATATAAAAAGTAAACTATACACCAAAATTTAGATTTCTATGTTACAAGAAAAAAAAGTTATAATAAAATATTTTGTGCCAGATCATTTCTATGAAAATTCACTACCATAACGCACTTGCTGCGTCCCGAGCTTTTTATAGTATTGATAGATTTTATACATTGGCAACTGCCATTGCATTAATACTGAGGATATCGTTTGTGCTGTTTGCTGGTGGGTGCTGGTTGCGCATTGGGTTTGTTTTGAATGCTGACTCTGTGGACTGGTCTGTTTGTTTGTGTGTGTGTGTGTGTGCGTGTGTATGGCTGGATAACAGCTGAAGTAGTCCTTGTTGGGTTTTTTTTCTATCAACTGAATGATTGAATAATTTGAAATATGGACCAGTATATAAGGGACTTTTCATTACCTTTGGTTGATACTAAAATAGCCTCCAGTACAGGGGAAGTCAATACTATACTTGGAAAGAAAGGTGTTAGGGACTTTCGAATATTCAGCTCAAACATAAGAAGTATTGCAAAAAATTTTGATGAGTTTAAGGTGCTTATTGAACAGTTTACTTTTGACCTCGATTTGATAGTGTTGACAGAGACTTGGGAGATTCGGGATACGAGTGTCTATAGTTTGCAGGGATATAACCTCTACTATAGTGGGGGTAACTTTAATAGATCTGACGGAGTGATAGTTTATGTGAGCTCCGTTTATGATAGCCATTGCGAGATTAAAAGGATGGGTCCTGTTTGTTGTTTGGAAGTGGTAGTGGGTAACGAGTCCAGGCCACTTTTAATAACGGCGATTTATCGTTCGCCAGCGTCTCCACTAGACATATTTATTGTCGCACTGTTGGACTATCTTGAAACGTGTGAAAATAGGAAGACAAACACCCATGTTATGGTTGGCGACCTTAATATAGACATTTTGAATCGAACAGAATCAAGTGACAATTATTTGAACATTTTGGCATCTAAGGGGTTTACTTCGTTGATAAATGAGCCGACACGTGTTTTTGGTGCGAGTACTAGCTGCATAGACCACATATTTGTAAAGTATCCATCTAACTCTACTTTTGAAATGACACCTGTGGTTCTCCAGAGCTGCATCACTGACCATTATAGTACCATGCTAAATATATCGATTCGGCCTCTAAATGGGGACAACAAAACAATAAGAAAAGTGAGTGTTTTAAATCTCTCCACTTTGAAACAGGAACTGTTGGATGCAACGTGGGTGGACGTGTATTGCCCTAACACTGCTGATTCTGCAACAGAAATTTTTATTGAAAAAATAAGATCTAGTATTGCAAATAACACCCGCAACAGGAAAATAAAAAAAAGGGAAGTTAAGAGAAATCAATGGATCACAGCAGGGATTGTTAGGGCTTGTAATAGGAAGCGGGATTTATATGGACAGCTACAGAGACACCCTGGGGATGGACAACTTCGGAGACATTTTAACAGTTATAGAAATAGGCTGAACGACATAATAAGATCAAGAAAAAGGGACTTTTACCGTGAAACACTACAGCATAGCAAGGGAAGCGCAAAAGATGTCTGGAAGCTTGTCAATTCTATGGGCCAGAAGAAAGAGAAAAAAGAGTTAGGAGAGATCAAAAGTGATAACGTGGCCATAAAGGATAAAAAAATTATTGCCTGCAAATTCAATGAATACTTTGCCGAGGTGGGTAAGAGATTGGCAGAAAAAATAAAGAAGAAAGGAGAAAATCATCAAAAGAGAAAAACATCGGGGCATCTGAAGTCATGTTATTTTGGAGAGACGACAAAAGAGGAGGTTGAAGGGATTATTAAAACACTAAAGCTGGGAACTTCTCCTGGGTTGGACGGCATAGGAGGTTACGCTTTGAGGGCTATTTCAAGCAGCATTTCAGCCCCGCTATCGTATTTAATAAATATGTCCTTTCGTAATGGATGTTTCCCAGATGTGTTGAAGATGTCTGCTATTGTTCCCATACACAAAAGTGGTGACACAACTTTAATGGAGAACTATAGGCCCATATCCCTGATTTCCAACATTGCAAAAATTTTTGAGAAGGTTATAAAGCTTAGGATGACCAACTATCTAAAAGAATTTAAGTTGCTGTCGGAGAGACAGTATGGATTTCGTGATGGTAGATCCGCGCAGGATGCCATAGCGTGCGTTATTGAGAGGGCTATTGCCGAGATGGACAACGGATCTCCAAGCATGTGCATTTTTATCGATCTCGCGAAAGCCTTCGACACCGTGGACCATGGGAGGCTGCTAGATGTTTTGGAATCTGTCGGGTTTAGAGGAAACATACACAGGTTGCTAAAGAGTTACCTTCTGGGAAGAAGACAATGTGTAAAGATAGGTGAACACATTAGTGAGCAAAAAATAATAGAATATGGAGTTCCACAGGGCACAGTCATCGGCCCCGTAATGTTCAACATATACATTAACGAATTGTTTGCACAGTCGTCTCAGGGTACTGTCGTTGGCTTCGCAGATGATACCGCCATATTCTACAAGGGGGAAACATTGGAAGAGCTGAAAAGTAAAGCCGAAAATGACTTCAGAAACATATCAGCGTGGTTTGACTCCAGATTGCTCACAATTAACTTCAACAAGACTAAATGTTTGCCTTTTTGTAGCTACGACAGCGGCTTGCCGTTATACGCGGCTTTGGAGATTCAAGATGGAGATCATGGAACAGTGCGGATAGATGTCGTGAGGACGGTGAAATACCTGGGGGTGACAGTGGACTGTCATCTGAGATGGGATGAGCACATAAAGAATCAGGTGTACAAAATACGATTTTTGAGCAGCAGGTTTAAAATGTACCGAGATATGTTTGACCTAAAGCATTTAAAGATCATATACAAATCTCTGGTTGAGACACATCTGCAGTACGCTAATATCATCTGGGGAGGAGCTGCAAGATGTTATATAAAAAGACTGGAAGTCGCTCAGAAGAGGATTCTAAAAATAATTGGGAACAGATGTTATACTTACCCAAGTGATGACCTTTATGCGGAAATGCGTGTCCCGGATCTCTCTCAGATTTACCTTGGGTCTGTGGGTATTTGGCAACAAAAGAATAGAGGAAGACTCACTGAAGCATCCCATGGCTATCAGACTCGATCGATTGGGAGTGCCAGCATGATCCCGAGGTTTAATAAGTCTCAGACCCGGCGTTGTCATGTTCAAATGGGACCAAGACTACGCAACTTTTTGCCACCGAATGTACAATCTGTATATGACATGCGATTGTTTAAGGTACTGCTGAAGGCTTGGATACTCGACTGGCCAAGACTGAATGCTCGTAGAATAATTCACGGGTAATGCCTGTTTTGCTGAAGCTGAGCATGTGTTGTGTGAGAAAGTGAGTGAGGAATGAGCAAGTAAGTCATTGAGTGAGTGAGCAAGTGAGTGAGTGAGTGAGCAAGTATGTGTGAGTGTGATTGTTTCTAATTTGGTACTGTGTTTATTTGTTTTGTCTTCGATCTTAAATTGTTACCATTTTAATTGGATTACTTAGTTAGGATTGTTTAGTTTTGTAAATAACGTTTATATAGTGTAAGTGTAATATGTCTTGTAATCTTCCTTGTAGCCATGCGCTGTCTGTATTCTTGAGATAGCGATGTTGCGCTGGATTGAGGATTGTTAAATACAACATTTATATTCTAGACCCACGCACAAGTCTTTGACTTTTGTGGGATAGTTCTGATTTATTCCCCCTCTGTTGGTATTTTGTATAATCATTGTAACTGTGAATAAATCTATATTATTATTATTATTATTAATTGTCGCGAGAATGCATCTAGCCTTACATACTTTGTCCCTATATTAGGGTAGAAATGGGACAGGGTTGACAATTTACTAAATTATTAGTTGGTTGTATACAGTCTCTATTTTTTAACACTTTGTGTTATTTGGAGCTGGCGTTACAACATACTACTTGGTTCCGTAACTAGGTGGCGGCACGTTGCTTCATGTCTTACCACTCACTTGAACATCATTGATGTTGCAGCACTCAATATATATTATATAGTCTCTACGAAGCAACGTCTAAAATACAACATAGAAGTGACTCACAAACGCGGAATATTATTTTATAGATTTAGTTAGGGAGATAGTGATACCACAGATGCAGAGAAGATCTACTAACGCTAACATATGGCGTAGTATCCGAGAGTGTATGAGCAAATTTTCTTATATTTATGAGCTGCCAGGTGCTCAAACAAGTGGAACAATTAGGAGAAAAAGAGGCTCAGTGTGCCCCTCAAATATTGGTCGTAAGAGTACAGTGATGTGTTTACGTTGTAAAAATAGTGCCGCAAATTGAATCATAACTTTCACATAGCTGTAATAATTTATTCTATGCAGAAAGAGATTCTCATGGAATGCATTTACGGCCCATAACTTAACCACGAAGAAAATATTTGCATTCATGTACCCATAAACTTTTGAAACGTTATATTATTCGAGTTTTATTGAAAAAATGTCAATTTTCACCAAATCACCCCTTATTTATTCCCTATCCCCTCAAGCGATCTTAGCCAAAAACAATTCGAAGCGTTCCTTTGTCAGGTGCTAACTGGATGCCAAATTTAAAGATGATATCTCAATTCGCTCGAAAGTTATTGACAGACCGACAGACCGACGGGCAAAAAAATGTTCGTTCCAGAATCAAGTTTTCCTATAATGTTTTGAGACTTTTTACATCGTTTATGCAAAATAAAAAAAATTGAAATTTTTGTCAAAAATATGCCACCCCTACAGATTCAACCCTTAATTTAATTTCAGCACAGAATACTAGGTGTTTGATGAAATTAAAAGTTCTCGTTCCAGAATCAAGTTTTCTATATGTTTTGAAACTTTTCACGAAGTTTAAAAAAAAATCGAAATTTTTGTCAACAATATTCCACCCCACACATTCAAGCCCTATTTTAATTTCAGCACAGAATACCAGATTGTTGAGGAAATTTAAAGTTTTTAAATGAAGAAACCCCAAAACGTTATATTACTCGAGTTTTAACGAAAAAAGTCTCAATTTTCACCAACTCACCCCCCATTCATCCCCAACCCCCCTTAAGCGATTATACTAAAAAACCATCCGAACCGTTCGTTTGTCGAGTGCTAACCGTATACTAAATTTGAAGACGATATCTCAATTCGTTATTAAGTTATCGTGGCTACAAATAGACATACAGACCGACAGACAAAAAAAAATCGTGCCCAAATCATGTTTTCTATATGTTTTGGTACTTTTTACAAGGTTGAAGCAAAAAAAAATAATTTTTTGTCGCCGTTGCGATACTTCCACACGTTGTGACGATTTGGAAGTAATAATATCTGTAATCAGCATAGCATTATAATGTGCACTACTTGTTTCTCTAATTCTTAAAAAATCTTATTTTTTAAACGTTAACATTACTTTCACATCGTCACACCGTGTGTTACTTTCACAACGTCGCAACATATGGAAGTATCGCATCGACGACAAAAGCTTCAAAACATATTTTCGCTCAAACGTAAAAAGTATCAAAACATATAGAAAACATGATTTTGGAACGAAAAATTCTTTGTTTTTAGGTCATCGGTCTGTCGGTCTGTCGCTATGTCGGTCTGTCGGTCTGTCGGTCTGTATGTGTGTGTGTTTGTAACCACGATAACGTTAGAACGAATTGAAATATCGTCTTCAAATTTGGTATACAGTTAGCACTCGACAAACGTACGGCTCGAATCATTTTTGGGTAAAATATTTTTAGCAGATAGGGGATGAACGGGGGGGGGGTGTATTTGGTAAAAATTTATTTTTTAAAACTCGAGTAATATAACGTTTTAGGGTTTATTTATTTGAAAATTTTTTATTTCATCAAACATCTGGTATTCTGTGATGAAACTAAATGAGGGGTTAAATGTGTGAGGGTGGAATATTGTTGACAAAAATTTCATTTTTTTTATTTTGCTAAAACGGCGTAAAAAGTCTCAAAACATATAGAAAAAAACTTGATTCTGGAACGTCGGCCCGTCGGTCTGTGGGTCCATCGGTCTGTCGGTTTGTCGGCATGTACGTCTGGCTGTTAATAGGCGCAATAACTTTGGAACGAATTGAGATATCATCTTCAAATTTGGTATAGAGTAACACTTCGAAATGTTTTTGGGTAAGATCGTTTCAGGGATACGACATAAATAAGGGGTGATTTCGTGAAAATTTAAATTTCTTCAATAAAACTCGAGTGATATAAAGTGTCAAAAGATAATGGGTACAGGAATATAATTATTTTCTTTGTGGTCAAGTTATGCGCCTTAAATTATTCCATGAGAATGTCTTTCTGCAGAGAATAAATTATCATAGCTATGTGGAAGTTATGAATCAATTTGCAGCACTATTTCATCTTATATATATTATTATCTTTTGTTTATCAAAATCGAAGTGTAAATACAAAAGATACAGAAGTGTTTACATCTTAAATGGGCCACACTATATATATATATATATATATATATATATATATATATATATATATATATATATATATACATATATATATAATATATATATATATATATATATATATATATATATATATATATATATATATATATATATATATATATATATATATATATATATATATATATACACGAGGGCGGGTCAATAACACCGTGAATTTTTGAATTTCCCGCCTCTTCACAGAAAAGGCAACAGTGCTCCTGTCAACAAGGATCTGTCGGTTGATTCCTGTCAAATTTTGAACAAGCTGCGCCATTTACTTTGTCTTAGATAGCTATTGAAAGCAGACAACCTCATGAGTTATAACGAAAATGGCAAAAGGTGAATTTCCTGTGCTCATCAAACATTATCTTTTGCGGAAAAAACCATCACTCAAACCAAGGCTAAGCTTGATAAATACTATGGGGATTCTGCACCATCAATAAGGAAGTTGCATATAATTTACTTTTGATGAAAAACGTATTTAAAGTACAGCAAAATACTCTAAAAATATATGTCTACAAGTAAACCCCCCCTTAAAGTGAACCACTAATTAGTAATTAATTATTGAAATATTGAATATAATTCAAAAAGACAGGGTGGGTAAAAACGCGATCTGATTGGTGAAGAGGTTTGTGACGTCACGATCCTGTACATTTGCTTGTTTTCGTTTGTGTTTTCATCGAATTCTGAGCAGTTTTATCACAATTTTAAGTAGTTTTGGTGTTTAGTGTATAATATAGGTTCAAAGGTAGTAAGTTGTGTGTAATCTAGTTTAGTGCGTGACTGTGTGATGGCTTCAGCAGATTCAGAATCACAATACGAGAATGCGAAAGACATAGCAGTGTCTGGACATAAATATTGTAGTGCCCAAATGTACTTCCACAATAATAACTACCCCCAACAAATTATTCTTTAATGTACCTAAGGATGAGAAAATCAAGAAGAAATGGTGTATATTTTTCTTGTAGATATTTGAATGGAGAACATTTTGAGGTTATGCTTTTATTTACATTATATTTTATGAGAAATTACTACATAAAGTCCAACAAAGATATTTACAGGATAAAATAACGTTCATATCAGACACATAACTCCCAGCTTTCACTCCTTTTAGCTCAGCACCCATGAAATTCGGGTTGTTTTCTAAAAACGCAAACATTGCTAGTACATCAATTTTTGGTAAATTATCAGATTGTCCTTGGACAAATCCAACTTCTGTAGTCATACTATAAGTCTGTACAGTTTTAAAAATAATTAAAACGAGTATATAGATATTAACAATGATATAAGTTGATAACAATAACTATCCGGCACACGTAAGTCGCATAAACACTAGTGGTGAGATGGGGATCTATGTGTGAGTAAGCGAGACTCGTTTGGCCGATACCGGATCGTGACGTCACAGTAGGCCGTCTTTGTTTACGGCTGCGTTTTGGCGCGGAGACAATTATTTTGATTTTCTATATTTTTTTTACAGGAAAACTATTGGTTAAAAATTTAAATTTTATATGGCAATTGATTTTATACAATGTGGGGAACTGAATAAGAGGAGAATAAAAAAATGTGCAAATTCCTCATTCCCATGATGAAAAAGTGGTTTACTGAATTTCGTTGCGACCGTACAAGCACAAATGCCGCCGAACGTTCTGGACGCCCAGTTGAGGTCGCTACACTCGAAACAATTTAAAAAAATCACGATATGGTTTTGGCCGATCGAAGATTGAAAGTGCGGGAGATTGTGGAAGCCATAGGCATATGACATGGCTCAGTCCTATCGATTTTGCATGATCACTTGGGTATGAGAAAGCTATCCGCAAGATGGGTGTCGTGTTTTTTCACAATAGACCACAAACGGAATCGTGTGACAACTTCGAAGGAGTGTTTGGCGTTGTTCAACGGCAAAAGGAATGAGTTTTGGCGCCGTTTCATAACCATGGACGAAACATGGATTCACCACAACACACCAGAGATCAAGCAGCAGTCAAAACAGTGAGTTTCTCCGTGAGAATCGGCGCCGAATAAGGCTAAGGTGGGTTTGTCAGCCAATAAAGTCATGGCGACGGTTTTTTGGGATGCACACGGTATAATCCACATTCATTACCTTCAAAAGAGAAGAACAATCAATGGCGAATATTATACGAACTTATTGGATCGATTCAATGACGATTTGGAGAAAAAAGGACCGCATTTGGCCAAGAAAAAAGTTTTTTTTTTCACCAAGACAATGTAAGGGTGCACACATGTATAGTCCCCATGGCAAAATTGCATAAGTTGAGCTACGAATTCCTCCTTCATCCGCCCTATTCTCCGGAGAGAGAAATAAAATCATTTTTTGTCAAAAAACCTGTGTTTCATTCAAAAAGTCACTGACTTTCTGATCCCCCCTCGTATATATATATATATATATATATATATATATATATATATATATATATATATATATATATATATATATATATATATATATTTGCATCACAGAGATAACTCAAAAAATAGTAGGCCGATTTTGATAAAATTTGTTAAGGGCGTTCCTTGGGTTCCTTGCGTTCCTCCGAAACAGGAACCAAAACACAGAGTTTAAAGGACGCGGTTCAATCAAGTTTATCTACACCCCTATAAGAAGAAAATTCCTTAACGCTTGAGTATTGCTTATTTCAAGAAACGTATAAGTTTTGGTATTGTTTTGTTAGAAAACTAACTACCGATCCAACCGTATTGAACAACATTCTTTGGGCTGATTGAACTAAATTTATCAATAGTGAAACATGGATTCACCACAACACACCAGAGATCAAGCAGCAGTCAAAACAGTGGGTTCTCCGTGAGAAACGGCGCCGAAGAAGACCAAGGTGGGTTTGTCAGCCAATAAAGTCATGGCGACGGTTCTTTTGGGATGCACGCGGTATAATCCGCATTCATCACCTTCAAAAGAGAAGAACAATCAATGGCGAATATTATACGAACTTATTGGATCGATTCAATGACGATTTGGAAAAAAAACGACCGCATTTGGCCAAGAAAATTTTTTTTTTACCAAGACAATGCAAGGGTGCACACATGTATAGTCCACGTGGCAAAATTCCATCAATTGAGCTACGAATTCATCCCTCATCCGCCCTATTCTCCAGATTTAGCCCCGAGTCACTATTTCTTGTTTTCAAACTTAAACAAATTGCTCGGCGGAAAGCGATTTGACTCCATTGATGAAATCATCTCACAAAGAAATACCTATATTGAGGACCTCGACCAATCTTATTTTTTGGAAGGGATAAAACATTGGAGAAACGTTGGACGAAGTGTATAGAGCTCAAAGGAGACTATGTTGAGAAATAAAATCATTTTTTGTCAAAAAACCTGTGTTTCATTCAAAAAGTTACGGACTTATATACCTCCTCGTATATATATATATATATATATATATATATATATATATATATATATATATATATATATATATATATATATATATTTGCATCACAGAGATAACTCAAAAAATAGTGGGCCGATTTTGATAAAATTGTATTTGAGTGAATTTTCCTAGAACTAAATTCTCCTAAAAAAACACGATCTATATATATCTACGAAAATTCACTCAAATAAAATTTCGGATGGAGAGTATATAGAGAATGAGGATAATTTAAAGTCATTACAGAAACCAAACATTTTTAATCACGGCTCATAAAAGGCAGTCTTATTGTTAAAATTATCCTACAAATTATTTAAGTACATCGCTTTCAGTTACTGTGATCGATTCCCATTTCCATTTATTTATTTGCAATTATTGGGTTGGACATTAACCAAATTAGAAAAAACTATTAAGCGCCAGCAAATTAATTTAATGTAAAACATTAAATGAAATGTAAAGTGCCTCGAATGAAAAAGACCACTAATTGAAAACCGGAATACACTTCAGCAGGCAAATAATCATACAAAAATTATTATTTTGTTTTAATGTTGTTTGAAAAGCAGGAAATGTTCGTGTTTATTTCTTGTTCGCTGGTCAAAGTAGGTACTTAATTAATTATTTCCCTGAGTTGTAGACTTTCATCGGTACGTGTTTTAATTATACAAAACCGCTATAACGATTTCGAGTGGTATCTCATGCTATATTACCTACCGCACAAACCAACACACTTGGATGTTATTACCAGCACAGCGGTAGCCAGGATTAGACCAGATAAATAATTAGTTATACAATGTATATGTATTTCAACTCATCAACGCTTATAGTGTTGAGTATTTCACTATTGATAAATTTAGTTCAATCAGCCCAAACAATGTGGTTCAATAAGGTTGGATCGGTAGTTAGTTTTCTAACAAAACAATACCAAAACTCATACGTTTCTTGAAATCAGCAATACTCAAGCTTTAAAGAATTTTCCTCTTATAGGGGTGTAGATAAACTTGGTTGAACCGCGTCCTTAAAACTCGGTGTTTTGGTTCCTGTTTCGGAGGAACGCAAGGAACCCAAGGAACACAAGGAACGCACTTAACAAATTTTATCAAAATCGGCCCACTATTTTTTGAGTTATCTCTGTGATGCAAATATATATATATATATATATATATATATATATATATATATATATATATATATATATATATATATATATATATATATATATACGAGGAGATATATAAGTCCGTAACTTTTTGAATGAAACACAGGTTTTTTGACAAAAAATGATTTTATTTCTCAACATAGTCTCCTTTGAGCTCTATACACTTCGTCCAACGTTTCTCCAATGTTTTATCCATTCCAAAATAATAAGATTGGTCGAGGTCCTCAAAATAGGTATTTGTTTGTGAGATGATTTCATCAATGGAGTCAAATCGCTTTCCACCGAGCAATTTGTTTAAGTTTGGAAACAAGAAATAGTGACTCGGGGCTAAATCTGGAGAATAGGGCGGATGAGGGATGAATTCGTAGCTCAATTTATGGAATTTTGCCATGTGGACTATACATGTGTGCACCCTTGCATTGTCTTGGTGGAAAAAAACTTTTTTCTTGGCCAAATCCGGTCGTTTTATTTCCAATTCGTCATTGAATCGATCCAATAAGTTCGTATAATATTCGCCATCGATTGTTCTTCTCTTTTGAAGGTAATGAATGTGGATTATACCGCGTGCATCCCAAAAAACCGTCGCCATAACTTTTTTGGCTGACAAACCCACCTTAGCCTTATTCGGTGCCGATTCTCACGGAGAAACTCACTGTTTTGACTGCTGCTTGATCTCTGGTGTGTTGCGGTGATTCCATGTTCTCTATATATATATATATATATATATATATATATATATATATATATATATATATATATATATATATATATATATATATATATATATATATATATATATAGATATGCAGGCTGCACCGAGTATCCTTCTATGAATGGGTATCTTTTAGTGCTACATCGTCACAACGTGTGAAAGTGGCACATCGGCGACAAAAATTTAAACAATTTTTTTTCGCTTAAACGTCATAAAAAGTATTTAAACATATATAAAACATGATTTGGGAGCGAATTTTAATTGTCTCTCGGTCTGTATGCCTGTCTGTACCCACGGTAATTTTAGAACGAATTGCGATATCGTCTTCAAATTTGGTATACAGTTAGCACTCTACAAACTAACGGTTTGAATTGTTTTTGGGTAAAATCGCTTTAGGGGGTAGGGGATGAATGGGGGGTGATTTGGTGAAAATTGACATCTTTTCGTTAAAACTCAAGTAACATAACGTTTTAGAATTTTTTTATTAGAAAACTTTTCATTTCATCAAAGATCTGGTATCGTGTGCTGAAATTAATTTAGGAGTTGAATGTGTGTGTGGGGGGGGACATTGTTGACATTTTTTTTCTTGCTCAAACGGCGAAAAAAGTCTCAAAACATATAGGAAACTTGATTCTGGAACGAAAAATTTTTTGTCTGTCGTTCGGTCCGTCTGTCGGTCTGTCGGCATGTGCGTCTGTCTGTTAACCCTTTGGAGCAAAGTGGTTTCACACTGAAACCACTTATCTAATGTTTTTTTTTCCATATGTAGACTGATTTTACAGTGAAACCACACTTCCTACTTGGGTATTAGTGCGCCATCTATTGATCTCCATCGAAAGTGTGCAATTGGCGAACACTGTATTGCTAGTATTCGTTAGAATTTGTCAAAGAAACCACGTTTTATGAATGATTTCATTTTTTATCTACATTTTCGTAAAAAGTGTTATAACTACTCCGTTTTTTTTGAACGATTGTGTTACTGAGGCATTAATAGAAAGGTAAGAATACTTGTTTTACATAGTTTATTGTTTTTACTTTGTCAATCGGAATGGTTTTGTGGCGAAACCAGTGTGCTTGCAGTAAAGTAAATTTGTTTTTCTTGACCGGATATGGTTTCGCGGCGAAACCAATGTGCGTGCAATGCACTAAAGTAAATTTGTTTAGGTTAGTATGGAAAATCAAATTGATTTGTCGCAAGTGATGAAAAAAGAAATCGATTTGTCAAAACTAACCTCGGATGAAGCTTACGCTCTGCTTGATGAAATTCCTTCTGATGGAGAGTCAGTAATAAGCGAATATGAGGAAGAAGAGGAAGAAATGATTGAAAGACATCATAGAAAATAATGAAACTACCGAAGCGATTGCTCAGGACACTATTTTGAGTGACGACGATTTGGCAATTGGGAGCGACATAGATGACAACCCAGGCGATTTAGAAGACGATATACCACTTATCCGCTTTGAGAACTGGATAAAACAAGAAATTGCTCCGAATCTAAATCATTTTCAACAACTAACTGGTCCCAGCTCTAAAGTACCACCTGATGTCACAAAACCTATAGATTTCTTCTTGCTTATTTTTGGCGATGCTATTCGTCTGGTTACAGAACAAACAAACTTGTATGCCACCCAGGAAAAAAGAAACTTTATTCCGACAACTGAGGAGGAAATGAAAATTTTTATAGCGGTAAATTTGCTCTTGGGTATAAAAAAGTCTCCCTCCTTTCGCGATTACTGGTCTTCGCGTCCATAACTACGTGATGATTTCATAGCCTCAAAAATAGGCGCAAACCGTTTTGGCTCCCTGCTAACTAGCCTCCATTGCAAAGACAATGCCACAATGGCAAAAAAAGAGGAGCCCGGTTTTGATCAATTGTTTAAAATCAGACCATACATTGAACTCCTAAAGAAAAACTTCCAGAAATATTATTGTCCATCAAAAGAAGTGTCAGTTGATGAAAGCATGGTGAAGTTCAAAGGCCGAATAGCTTTCAAGCAATATATGCCAATGGAACCTGAAAAAAGGGGGTTTAAAATCTGGGCGTGCGCCGATAAAGAAGGTTATCTAAGTAATTTTGAATTATATATAGGAAAGCAACCAGATAAATCTGAGAAAGGTTTAGGTGAACGGGTAGTGCTTGACATGAATAAGGGTCTCGAAGGAAAAGGACACCACGCTTACTTTGATAACTATTTCACAACCACTGACCTTTTACTTTCTTTACAAGAAAATAAAATCTACGCGTGTGGAACTGTACGCGCAAACAGAAAAAAATCTTCCCACTGGATTGAAAGGCGATAAGGATATGAATCGAGGTGATTTTGATTGGGCAGTTTATAGAGACAAAGTATCTTGTATCAAGTGGAAGGACAAAAGAACTATTCAGATGATATCTACTATACATTCTCCTACAGATCAAACTAAAGTGAATAAAATGGAGAAAGATGGAAGTATGACTGAAGTCAACTGCCCTAAAGCAGTTGTAGACTACCGAAGGTATATAGGTGGAGTTGACAAAGCTAATATGATGAAATCTTACTACGCCATCGATCGGAAATCCCGAAAATGGTACCACCGTCTATTTTGACACTTTCTCGATACATCAGTAGTCAAGTCATATATAATATTCAAACGGAGGACCAAAAGTGCTATGAACCTGAAAATTTTCCGATGTGAAGTAATACTGAGTTTGATTGGGGCTTCCGTTTCGAGAGGCTCATGTGGAAGGCCATCTTCTACTAAAAAAGTTTTTGCAAGTGGTTTCATATCGAAACCACTTGCAAAAGTTAAAATAAATGCTTTTTGCAACAAAGAAGTGTACTACATCATTGTTCTACACATTAAGATTATATATACGAAATGTCATTAGAATTGAAAATAACATTGAAATTCGTGCTTCAAAGGGTTAATGTGCGCCATAACTTTCGAACGAATTGAGATATCATCTTCAAATTTGGTATCCAGCTAGCATCCGACAAAGGAACGCTTAGAATTGTTTTTGAGTAAGATCGGTTCGGGGGGTAAGAGATAAATAACGGGTGATTTGGTGAAAATTTATATTTTTTCAATAAAACTCAAGCAATATAACGTTTCAAAACTTATGGGTACAGGAATACAAATATTTTCTTTGTGGTCTTTGTGGGCCCTAAAATTATTCCATGAGAATGACTTTCTGAATAGAATAAATTATCACAGCTATGTGGAAGTTATGATTCAATTTGCAGCACTATTTTATTTGAAGGACTACAAAGTCTGTTAAATTGAAGAAAAGTTGCATAATTATACGCCTATCAAAAACGTCATTCTAAAGTTGAAAAAAAAATCGGCGTGTCTTAAGTGTTTGAAAAAAATTGATAACCTGTCAAAACCAACAATCGTTAGAACTTCGTTATTCCTGAGAAGTTCGCAAAGAAGTAAATTCTACATGTAAACATAACTATTTATCTGCATGTCCATCTAATTTGTGATTTTTTTCGCCTACTAGATTTTGAGTTACCACCACCATCTTTTGTTTCTCTTATGGCCGCCATATCGGTATTTTACATGGTCAGATAGAAAAAAATTAAGGAATCCAACGATATATCACACTTACTACTTTAGTTAAAATAAAAACATCTATTTAATGTTTATTAATCAAACTGACATGATAGTAGGAATAGATAATTGAATAACCAATAAAGAAAAACAATCAAATAAACAACAAACTTAAACAATTAAACGGAACAATAATTTAAATACTCAAACTATCGACCATTATTTTGTAGACAGCTGATGGAGTAGTTAGGTCGAATATGAATAGCGCTCCTAATATGCCTTCGTGGCAATGCTATTATTTATCTATTAACTGACCCTTCCAATTCTTCAATACTGTCGTAGTTTCGATTGTTGATCCTATGCTTCAAATATTCCCATAAGAAAAGGTCAAGGAGTGTAAGATATCGTGATCTCGCTGGCCGTACCACTGTTCAGTTGGCTCCTGTCCACCTCCTTGGAAATTATTGGTTCAGATATGCTCTTACAGTACGGCTCTTGTGGTCAGGAGCACCATCTTGCTGAAGCCATCCGATATTCCGCAATTGCGACAGTAGTAACTGCTCTAATGCATCTTGTATTTAATTTTGAAGAATAATCAAGTATCTCTGACCGTTTAGATTTTTCTTACAAATAATTGGCCCAACAACTTGGTCATGAAAATGACCGCACCATATATTAAACTAAAATTTTATTTTTTGCATTAAATAAGGATTTTCCTGATGCCTTAATACATCGCTGTGTCTCTTAAAAATACCACATTTCGAAAATTTAGATTGCGCAGGGGAAATTTTCATTATTTTCTTTTTCATTTGAAAAGCACGTACAAAAGTAAAACGTCTAATAGGGTCTTGATCGCCATTTAATGTGTGACTACATGTCTTATGGTACGGATTAGATTTATTTTATGCAAAACGCGAATTCTTGTCGTTGCACTTGTACCAGAACTTACAGATTGCTGTCGCGATGATACCTCTTGTGTTATTTGCCCTGGAAAAAGTTTTGTGCTCATAAACATGTTATGTAATCTTTTGAAATTGAGAGAAGTGCGGTTGCCTTCTTTCGGACCATGTAAAGTTACAATATGGCGGCCAAAAGACAAACAAAAGATGGTGGTGGCAAATCAAAATTTAGTAATCGAAAAAAATCATGACATGGATGAAAATGTAGATAAATTCGTATGATTACATGTGAAACTTACTTGTTTTCAAAATTCTCAGGAATAACGAAATTAGACCGATTCTTGGTTTTGACAGGTTTTCAGTTTTTTCAAATATTTTGAGAACCGCTGATTTTTTTCCAATTTTTGAATATATATATATATATATATATATATATATATATATATATATATATATATATATATATATATATATATATATATATATATATATATATATATATATATATATATATTCACCGCTTACGCAATTTGGCCTCCCCTGTAGAGCAATTTAATTTAACAATATTTTTTCTGTCTTCTCGCAAGTCATCTAATGTTTTTATTTGTTTAAGAACCAATATTGATTTAATATAACTTTGTAAATAGTCTCCAACCCAAGAGAACATAAATCGGTGTAAATAGAAGACGCGGAATATTGATTCTGACCCGTCCAGAGTATAAGCCGTCGAAGATAGCTCGACCTAAAGAAAATAAGGCCAACTAAGACGGTGGAAAGTTCCACTCTGCCCCATTCTAAGTCGGGCCCGGTATCTGCCGAAGCCCACCCTGGCCTAAGCGGCACCTTATCCAGCAGCTTAGTAAGGAGGTGTAACCATTAGGTAAACCTCGTTAGTAGAGCGTCATCTGCCTTCAACGATTAAACATGGCCCCAGCAGTAAATATAAAATAGAAGAATAATATAATTCCGAAGTGATCGAACCGGCTAGACAAAAAACAGCATCCACAATGAATATATTATATATATATATATATATATATATATATATATATATATATATATATATATATATATATATATATATACAGTGTGTCCCGGGATAGAAGCAAGAATATGTGAAGAAGTCGGTAATTTCTTGAGTTAAAACTTAATTTTCTGGGTATAAGCCCTGCTTGATTAAATAGTTATTTGTGTACTAATTTTAATTTCCAAAAATCAAGTATGCCTTGGAAATTTACAACAAACTAATTTGTTTACGCTAGTATGGTGCCTTTTCTCTAGAAGATACGAAAATATGTTATTGAGAAAAGATGACCGGAAACAAAAACTGAAGAGGAATACAAAATTTTAAAAGGCAAGCCCACTTTGATATCTTGAAATTGTTGAAACAAATAGTATGCTATGGAAGAAAAACGAATAAAATAATGTTTTGACAGTTGTTAAAAATAGTTCATTATAATTATAATCGTAGCTGTACTCAAAAATTTATCGAAACTTAACTGTGAAATATAAAAACAGTTATGGAATAGTGGAATTATCTATTCCAGAGGTTATCAGACTATTTCATGTGAAGTTTACGAACACAGTTGAGGTCCAATCTGCAGTATCCAGACTGTTTAAAAAAATTCACTGACGGTACTGTACAAAATATACCAAAAAAGGAGAAAAATTTTGATGGAGATGATGTAGGTACTGTGGTAGCAATGGATTCATTACGCGAAAAGCACAAGCTGTCACCAAGAAAGCGGTACGAGGAGACTCGCATTAGTAAATCACATTGGCAACGCATTTATGAAGCAAAGAAGGTTAAGCCATATAAAGTTATATTTCGTCGCACGTTAGAAAAGTCTGGACGCAGCAAGTGGAAGTGAATTTTCATAGAAATGTTAAGTTATATTTCGTCACACATTAAAAACGTCTGGACGCAGCAAGTGCGTTATGGAAGTGAATTTTCATAGAAATGCTTTTAATAGCAAATATGTTTCATTAATGCAAGCAGGCATCAATTTGGTTCCCGGTATAACCTATATAGTAGAAACAATTTAAGTACCATATTTTATCAAAATAACGTATTGTTTGAAAATGTACAAAAATTTTCCAAAAATAAACTTAAAATGTTTCCGACAAAACTGGTTTCCTAGCCAACAAGCCTTAGGTTAATAGCCAATTAAGTTATTCAAATTTGAAGCATTTAATGAAAATTCTCTACCAAAACGCAGTTACTGCGTCTCGATTTTTTCTTAAAAACATGCATCATATTTCGAAAGAAATGCAAAAATGCAATATTTTTTTTCTTATTTCAACAACACACCACGAGGGCTTATAGCCTAAATACTATCGTGCCGTGGGTGTCGACAAGGAGGAAAGAGGCAACTTGTTAATTCTGGACTTAAAGGTTTGGAGGTTCGGGGGAGAAGGAAAAACATGTACCGGCAAGGAATTCCATAACTTGGAAGTCCTCGGGACAAAAGAGCGGGCATAACAAGATGTTCTATGTCTGGTGACCTGGGCAGTAAAAGGGTGCATTCGCTCTGTTCCCCTGGTAGATATGTTGGGGGCAGCGGTGGAGGAACTATGGAAGGAAGCTCCTCTGAGCAGTGCCCGTGCAGATATCTATAAAAGAGAAAGAGGTCACCAACGGCACGTCGGTGGGCAAGGGATGGCAGCCTTTGGGTGAAGGTAGGGTGAGCGATGAGACGTATACATATAAGGGTAAAAAAATTGTAAGTGTCACCAACGATTTATGGGCCAAGCTGTGATTGTCAAAATACTTTAATAAAATGCAGCTCAAGACACCGTATAATTAACGTATACAATTTCTCGTATCTTGTATAATAACAACTATATTGAGCTTTGCCGTAAAAATGTGTTACCCTGTATATATGTAAACAGATAAAAATTTAAACTAAACCTGGATATGGATTCTAGGGGGCCTAGTTTGCGCTCATTTGAAGAAATCTGTTTAAAACTCAAAAGTCGCGGTCTCCTCATTAACGAATTTTTTCTACGAAAATTAACTACAAATTATAGACCGTTAAACCATAAACTTAACTAAAACTAAAAAAGTTGCCATGATAGGCCCAATTGGCATGAAGAATATGTGTCCCTGTCTAAATCCCTTAATTAGTAGCTAGATCTTAAGTAGGCTTAAGTTATAATAAAAAGCACCACTTATAATATTACTATGTAAGTAAATAAAATTAAAACTATCTAAAATGACATGTTAGGACAAATTTCAATGCACCATAACAGAATGCATATGAGCTGTTGAATTCACATATTAGTTGTAACAAAAGGCTTTTAAAATGTGCGAATGGTAACCATACCGCAGCAAATGCAATCTGAGTTCACACATGCACACAACTAAAACTACTGCGAAAACATCAGAGAAAGGGTCGGTCTGTCGGTATGTAGGTCTGTCGGTCTGTAGGTCTGTCGGTCTGTAGGTCTGTCTGTCTGTAGGTCTGTCGGTCTGTAGGTCTGTCGGTCTGTAGGTCTGTCGGTCTGTAGGTCTGTCTGTTCGTAGCCACGATAACTTTAGAACAAATTGAGAGATCATCTTCAAATTTGGTATACAGTTATCACCCGACAAACGAACGGTTCGAATTGTTTTTGGTTAAAATCGCTCCAGGGGGTAGGGGATTAATGGGGGGTGATTTGGTGACAATTGGCATTTTTTCGCTAAAACTCGAGTAATATAACGTTTTAGGGTTTGTTTATTAGAAAACCTACAATTTCTTTAAACATCTGGTATTCTGTGCTGAAACTAAATTAGGGGTTAAATGTGTGGGGGTGGAATAGTGGTACAAGAAATTTCGAATTTTTTTATTGCTAAAACGGAGTAAAAAGTCTCAAAACTTATAGAAAACTGTATTGTGGGATGAAAACTTTTACATCTGTCGGACGGTCTGTCGGTCCGTCAGTCTGTACGTCTGTCTGTTATTAGGCGCAATAACTTTCGAACGTATTGACATATCGTCTTCAAATTTGGTATCCAGTTGGCACCCGACAAAAGCACGCGTATAATTGTTTTTGGGTAACATCGCTTCAGGGCATAGGGGATAAATGAGGGGTGATTTGGTGATTTTTGTTGTTGTTGTTGAAACTCATGTCATATAACGTTTCAGGAGTTGATGCGTACAGGAATACGGATATTGTCTTTGTGGTCAAGTCATTGACCCTAAATTCATTCCATGCGAATGTCTTTTTGAAGAGAATAGATTATCACAGCTATGTGGAAATTATGACTAAATTTGTAGCACTATTGTAAATTTCCAAGCCACACTGATTTTTGGAAATTAAAATTATGACAAATTGTTTTCTTCTTCCCAGAAAATGAAGTTTCAATTCAAAAAATTAGAGTCTTTTTCACCTATTTATGCGTCGATCCGGAGACACACTGTATATATATATATATATATATATATATATATATATATATATATATATATATATATATATATATATATATATATATGAAGAATGTCAAGAAATATTGGTGAAGAGAATGGTCTTTTAGGACCATGAAACTGCCAAATTGGAAGTGACAGGTTAACCATATTACGACATTTTTTGGCATTGTAACTTCTTAAATTGTATTATTTACATCGACAAGAGGAGGCTTCTTTTAAGATGCACTGTAAAGTTGAATGACGAATATATATATATATATATATATATATATATATATATATATATATATATATATATATATATATATATATATATATATATATATCTAGATATAGATATTTATATAAATAATCATATAAAGTCTGAAACTGACCTTGCATATGGGTTCGTGGGGCTCGAAATTCACGCTGATTTCAAAAACGTTCCAAAGATCAAACGTCGTTACTTCTATATAAACGAAATTTCCTTTATGAAAATTTATTAAACATATATTTAGATTAGCGGCCAAAGCTATTTGAGAAAACAATTAAAATGCAGAGAAAACTATACTCATTAGGTTTTATCAATTATCCACTTTTAAATGAAAACACCAACGTCTCACAGCAATCAACTCTGAGAAGCAGCATGTTCATACCTTTAAGGAAACATTACACGTTTTAAATCTATTGGAAATTCTATTGAATTCTCTCTGTTTGAAAACTATACTGTGAACCAAAAAAGAGCATTAAAAATATATCCAACCAAAACGTGAAAGTTAGCGGATCCAGGCGATGCACATTTGTTCGGACAAGTAAAAAAGTTTAGGTTTCTCTTACAACTTAACTCGTTAAAGCTCACAAATGTTGAAGATGGCACAATGAATTTTAAGCAGAGAGATTTGATGTTTGCCTTTTAGCCTGATCAAACCACAAATATAATAAGTGTCGGGACGCAGCAAGTTTGTTATGGTAGTGAATTTTCATAAAAATGATTCTAAAGACACATATGTATTTTTTTTTGTATTTTTTTCATAAAAGGCGTCGAATTTGGTTACCAGTATAACCTATACAATGGAGGTTATGTACCATATTTCATCAAAATAATTTTCTTGTTTGAAAATGTACAACAATTTGGCGAAAATATACTTGAAATATTGCCAAAAATCTTTTAAATGAAAATCTGCAAACAATTTCTTTTACAAATATTTGCCTTTTTTTACAAAAATTAGCTTGAGTAATGTATATTCAAATTATGATTGGACCAGTTTGTTAGCCAGGAAAATTGGCCCGGTTTTCCCGGAAAATTTTGTGTTTGCTTTCGAAAAAAATTTATATCGGAAATAACAAAGTAAGGGCAACCAAATTTGGTGCGCGGGTTATATAATTATATTATATTACATATAAAAATTTAGCTCTGTAGGTTAAAAGACAAAAAAGTTATAGGCATTGAAGAAAAATCATTTATGGTTTTCCTCAAAACGTCAAAGTCGCGATTTAAAACTTCAAAATTGGCAACATTTAGGCAAAGAACCTAAACCTAATACGAAAGAAAATGGAAAGAAAATATCTCAAGAAGAACGTTTTACAAAGCCTGACGTCTTAGCTTCACGAGTCATTGTCCTCCATTTTGCTAAAATATTTCCGGAAAATTATTTTCAAATATACTCTTTCTCCGATGCTTTGGCAGTAGTATTAGGTATAGAGTTTATCGTGTAATGGTATAATAATAAAATAATCCTCGACATCACTTCAGATTCTGTAATACATTATCTCCAATGGTGGACAAAAGCAGATGACGTTATCTGTACTGCTATGCTATTTAAATAAATCGTAGATAAAAATCTAAACAATGAAAGTTATTGCAAAGGGTCAGACATTGTGAGAGATATGACAAGGACGCCATCTCGGTGCACGACCAGGTAGTGTGTTGTCACGACACCTCTCTAGTTTACACAAAATTTTATAGATCGAGCTGTGTACAAGCTACAAGCAACTAGTAAAATGTCAGCCTTAGAACATTTCTTTCTTAATACCGAGAGAGCTTGCGTCCAAAAACGCCAAATTTTAGCATGTGAATATATTCTAATAAATAAAAATGTAACGAAAGTGATTCAATTTGTTTAAAAGCAATCTAGAACGACGTTTCATTATGTGTAAATATTAAGCTTCCAATTCTTCATCTTTGGGTGATGAATAAAAGGCCTTTTCTTTCCAAACAAATACTTTATTCCTTGTCCCGACGCGTTTCGACCTTACCTAACAGGTCATCCTCAGGGGAATCTATAATTTATAAAAGGCTTGTCAGAAAAACTGAGTTTTCCGGTAGGCTACTTCTGCGAGGGTACAACGCAGGAATATAAGATAAAATGAGGTAACAACAGCTAACCCCAACACTAAGTCAAAAAAGTTAATGGTTAATATGTCAAGCTACAAAGCTATAAGAACACAAGTATACAATCACTAAGTACTACATGCAATAAAAATGAAGAACAACTACAAGTCAAAATTGAAACACAATAAAAGCTAATCTGTCTCTAGATCTTCAAAAAATTACAATACGTCTAATACTAAAACTCATAAAGCTTAAAAATTCTCCAAAATTTAAGTTTAAGCTGAAGACAACAACAGGAGTAAGAGCAGACAGCACAAACATCAGCAAGCCATGCAGCTGAGAAGAAACTTTCAGAGAAAATCAAACTCATCAAGTGAATGGGAATTGAAACAGAAGCGAGTTTTTTACCGTTGTTTGAAACATGAAAAAGCGCCAAGATGGCGAACTTACTTACTTGTCTTGTTAAACAGGACTGAAAACTATACAGTTGAATGCCCAAGGAACATGCTTCATCTGTTGTTACAGGATTGATCCATTTGGTATCAGAAGTGCTAACAACTTGGAAAATAACAACTCTGTTGAAATCAAGAAAGAATTTTTGTTTTAAATTTAAAAGGTGAGATATAACATGCATAACACGTAATGGAGAACACAAGCCGGCAGAACATCTCAGCGCAAGGTCGATTCTTAAACTGAAAAGGGAAAATGACAAGTGACATTTGACAGAAGTGACGTATCGACCACGGAAAGCAAAGTGTCCGTATATTTTCGAGTCGATTTTTCATGCTTGTCAGTTGTTGGTTGCCATTTTCATTCTCGATTAAGAAGCCGACCTTACGTCAGGTCATTTTGGCCGACTCCGGACATGTCCTTCGTTTTTAACGTCTTTGCTTTCCGTGGTCGATACGTCACTTCTGTCAAATATCACTTGTCATTTTAGACTTGATTTTAGATTTTTGGGCACGTACCCTTGTGATAAGTTGTGATACGTTCTTTATCTTTTTTATCTCGTAAGTTTTTGACTTGTCCGATTTACAATAATTGTAACTAAAGGACCAAATAAATATTATTATTATTATTATTAAAAACATTTTAATGAAAATTTACTACCATAGCGCACTGCTGCGTCTAGACTTTTTAAATTGTTTTGTAACTTGTCGCATTTTTGGCATATATCAAAAATTATGGTACGGCGTTTTTAGATAGCGTAGTCCCATGAAAATGACTTATTGAGAGGGGTTTTCGTGTATATTATTCGTCAAAAAATGGAGATGCCGTATATAGGGCACTTTCAAATAGTGACTGAATTTGAAATCGTTGAAACTGCCGTAACTCAATTTATTTAAATGGAACAGCTTATATTGGTATTTTAAAAGTGAAGGGTATTCCCTCTGCTTCAAGTTTTGTATGACACTCCCTATCCCTACAGACTCTAGTTTTGGAAATAATTATGTTTATAATCGCATACCATTCTAATAACCGATCAGATTATGTAATTATTTAGAAAATTTTCAAAGCAAAATAAATATTTAAATTAACGTTGGTACAAAACGGTAAGAAAAAATAAACTGATAGGATTATCTACCTATAAAACGCCAGGTGCCTTCGTACTAGGGATGGTAACGATATATTGATATATTCACTACATCGATATATTTAATGTGAAACACTCGATATATTATATCGATATATGCTTCTCGATATAAATTCGATATATTTCTAAATATATCGAAACAGCCAACTTTATTCACACCTGCCTCCTAGCGACTAGTAGCTTAACTTATTATATGAGTAAAAGATTTTAAGACACGGAAACTGGGTATTATATAACAGGAGGCTATTTTATAGCTGTATCGAGTCCTTCATTTTATAAATATAAGATCCAAAGTGTGGTTGTGACGGGTCTTGCGCTTGCACTCTAGTTACTAGTAGTTTAAGTGTTTAACTAATTATTATTAATAATAGATTCAAAAACAGAAACACCTCGTAGTATATAACAAGAAACTATTTTATATTTATATCGCATCTAGAACAAATTTCTTACATCACATAACATAATATCGTTATAATAGAGGTAGATAGGGTATTCACCAAAGAATATATAACCCTGCCCCGACTCCTGTCTCACCACTCAGCGCACCGCCAGACTGTACGAGTAGCCCGAGTAATCTCATTCGTTCAAAAATTTATAGAATTCTAAAAATTGTATAAATTTTTCATCCTCTGATGACGCTAACCTTGTTAGTGAAACGATCCTCAGGTCTTTAAAAATATGTGTCGTGGTGATTTGGGTTCTCCAAGTGTACTTATCAGTGTTCATCACAGGTTCTAGTATTCACTTAGTGAATTATGGCTCCCATAAAGTAATACAAATAAAATAAAAGAGTTATAAAAATAAAAATATTAATAAATAAATGATAAAACTATAGAAACTACATATTATATAAATTTATAACCCGATATATATATATATATATATATATATATATATATATATATATATATATATATATATATATATATATATATATATATATATATATGAGACAGGCTTGGTTCTCGGGTTAAACCGCGTCCAGACTTTATGGAAACTCGACGCTTCGTATCCTATTTTGGAGCCATTTTCAAGAGGTAAAGGAAATATGTAAGGACACTCTAAGGCCTCAATCTGCCTACTCCTTAGAGTGATGGACAAAGGTGGGTAAAGGAAATATGTAAGGACACTCTAAGGCCTCAATCTGCCTACTCCTTAGAGTGGTGGACAAAGGTGGGTAAAGGAAATATGTAAGGACACTCTAAGGCCTCAATATGCCTACTCCTTAGAATGGTGGACAAAGGTGGGTAAAGGAAATATGTAAGGACACTCTAAGGCCTCAATCTGCCTACTCCTTAGAGTGGTGGACAAAGGTAGGTAAAGGAAATATGTAAGGACACTCTAAGGCCTCAATCTGCCTACTCCTTAGAGCGGTGGATAAAGGTAGGTTGGGTTGTTGTAGCTCGATTACGGGGCCTCAATCTGCCTACTCCCCAAATCTCGCCGGAGATCGTCTGTGAGGTCTCAGTGTGTTCAACCCTAGGCCTCAGAGAGATCTGGCAGTTCGTTGCAAGTCTTGTCTTATATATGTCGTTCCGTCTACCTGTTGCGTCATCAGTGAAAGTAGTGAGGTCACCGTCAATTAAGTGGGGGGCTTTGGTCACGGTATTTAGAGGAGGATTAAGAGGGTCACCGGCATTTGTTGAGGCAGATAATGCTGCAACAAAATTGTCTGTGGAATCTATCTCCCTTCTGTGTGTTTGTAAAGAAGATATAATAGGTTTCCAAGTAGTCGGAAGGCGAAGCCCATCATCTCTCTTATTTAAACAATCGGGACGTTTTTCAATCTCGATTGCTTCGCGGATAATTCTCGTTTTGAAATTGTAAACCGGTGCTATTGTTTTGGAATTATCGGATGCATGGCCAGCGCCGATGAGGGGTCGGATTTTCTAACTGCGAGGGTGTGTTCATATATTCTATTGTGGATGCGTCCGTGGGATTCGTTTGGAATCGTATCCTTGGGAGTTTTTATAAGATTTGACAGTTTTTGGTCTGTTGTGAATACGGTTTTGATATTATGGGTTCTGAAAATTCGGCTGATTTTGTCAGTGACACCTTTAATGTGTGGTAAAAACGCTGTGTGTTGTTGTGTGGACGCTGTTTGTTCTTGTTGTGGTGTAGTGGTTTGTTGCTGTGCGTTTCTAATATTTCGTAGTATGTGATTGTTGTCGTATCCGTTTTCTAGCAATGTCTGTCTTAAAAAGTTTAATTCTGTCCGTTTGTTGTTGTTGTCCGTTCGTCTAAGGGATCGCGTTACTAATGTTCGAACCACGGAATTTAGTTGCGATGGGTGATGGTGAGATTGGGCGTTAAGATAACGATTAGTGTGGGTTGGTTTTCGGTAGACAGTGTAAGAAAATCCTCTGACTGGGTTTTTAGTGATGCGTACATCTAAGAAAGGCAAAGACAAATTATTTTCCATTTCCATGGTGAACTGGATTTGGGGGTTGATGTTATTTAGGTAAGAAAGGAATTCGTCTAGAGATTCTTTGCCGTGTGGCCAGATAGCGAAAATGTCGTCACAGTATCTTAACCAACAGGTTGGTTTAAGTTGGGACGAATTGAGGGCTTGGTTCTCGAAGTTTTCCATGAAAATGTTGGCCAATGCAGGAGAAAGGGGTGAACCCATTGGAGCACCCCGAACTTGTTTGTAAAATTTGTTTTGAAAAAGGAAATAAGTGTTAGATGTGCAGTGTTCTACAAGCGCTAAGGTATCGTGGGAAATTTTGTGTTTATTTTTGAGAATGTCAAGGGTTTCAGATAGAGGTATATTGGTGAATAAGGAAACTATATCAAAGCTAACTAGGATGTCGTTTTGAGAAATTGTGTTGTTTTGAACGTCAATGAAATGGGTGAAGTTTTTGACATAGGATGTAGCGTTTTCTACTAATGGTTGGAGAGTTTTGGCTAGATGTTTTGCAAGTTTTTGTGTGGGTGAACGGTGGGCACTTACGATAGGGCGAATGGGGATATCAGGCTTATGGATTTTCGGGAGACCATATTTTCTAGGGATGCGAGATGATTTTTCGCGGGGGATTAGTTCTTTTTTGAGGTCAGGATTGAGTTGGGGTTGTTGATGATAGTTTTGGTTTTCTTTTCGAGATAAGTTGTAGGGTCGTTAGGGATTTGTTTGTAGTCTGTGTTGTTTAGTAGATTGTCCATTTTTTGTATATAGTCTGTTTTGTCAAGTATGACTGTAGCGTTGCCTTTGTCTGCTGGTAGGATTATAATTTCTGTGTTTCGGTTTAGGTCTCTGATTGACTGTTGTTCGTGAGGAGAAAGTTTGGAAGGTGGAAGTTTGGCAGAACGTAATATCCTGGCAATGTCTTGTCTCGTAATTTCAGCTTCGTCAGTCGGTAAGTGTGTTATCGCATCTTCCGATTGAGAAATTATCTTTTCTATTGGGATGAATTTAGGGGTTGGTGCAAAATTAAAACCTTTGGATAGGACTTTGATGGCGATTCACTTATATATATATATATATATATATATATATATATATATATATATATATATATATATATATATATATACATATATATATATCGACGGTATCGATATATGCTTGCGTGCTTCCGTGATATATCAAAACATTAATATTTTTTGCCATCCCTACTTCCGACTATAACTGGAAACCCATATCGTTTTCGCTCTCGTTAGAGCTTGTCAGAGCGCTATACCAAATTACAACCAGAATACACCCAACAGCAAGTTCGGCTAAAGGTAGCTAGCCTCATAGAACACAGTGAGATGTACGACAAGTGTCGCCATCGGTGGCGTAGCCAGGTAATACACTGTCACGGCAGCTCTAGTAAACACAACACGTTATATACATAGAGACTGTATTAAACTAACTAACGATTTAAAAAATCGATAGCTCTGGTACTTTCTTTCCTAATTAGGAACCATAAAGCCATATAATGCCAGGTGAATTCCGAATATAATTGGAATCAGAAAGCAGCTGGCCTTATATAGAGACATCGTCCCTAATTAGGGAAGAAAGTACCAGGGCTAGCGATTTTTTTAAACGTTAGTTAGTTGTACACAGTCTCTATGTATATAGGTTAAGTTGGGTTAGGTTTAAATGTGAGTGGGCCATACCGGTCTCTCCACCGCGACCATAAGGTCTATTGTGGCTCACGCCTAATGGCCTATATTTCGCCCAACAAAGACAGCCTCCTGCAGAGGTCGATAATCTTTGTTGGCGAAAGTTAATCCAGATCTTCTGGAGCAAGCTTTGTCTTGCCGAAGAGCAGGTATATAGTCCTGTCCACCGCCGGACAGAAACACAGTACGTGCTCCGCTGTTTCGTCACTCTCCATGCACAGTCGGCATTCAGTTTCCTGACCGACTCCAATTCGGTGCATGTGGTGCCGCAAGCGGCAGTGTCCTGTACACAGGCCGACTAGAGTACTCAGTTGTTGTCTGTTTAGCTCTAGGTGTTTTTTTAGCCCTTGACTCAGACAGGCCATTTATGAAGGCCTTAGAGTGAGCCAAGCCTGGCAGATTTTGCCAATGCTGGATTGTCATTCTTTCTGTCCAAGTCTTTAAGGTGCGTTTTGCTGTGCATGGTGTTATCCCCAGCACCGGTTCTGGTCCGACAAAGTCCCTCTGGGCACCACTCCTGGCAAGCGCGTCGGCCGCAACATTGCCATCATGGTGCGAGTGACCCAGTATCCAGACCAACGACACCTCATTACAGCTGCCCAGTTCGTTGTGGGCAGATTTACAACTCCATACCGTTTTTGAATTGCAACAGTAGGAACCAAGAGCATTTATTGCCGCTTGGCTATCTGTATATATCTTGATCGATTTATGTGTGCACTGGTTTTCTATACTTTCCCTTGCACACATCTCGATGGCATACACTTCTGCCTGGTGTATGGTTGCGTACTTGCCGAAGCTAGCTGATAGTCCAGCATCGGTGTTGCCCCCATATGCACCGGCTCCTACCCCATATTGGTTTTGGAGCCGTCAAATACCAGCAGAGATCGGCTCTCAATAGGGTCGTTTGGTTTTCAGTAAACTCAAAAGTAAGGATGAAATTTCCAAAGTGTCTGTATTGGTATATTGTATTCCATGTAATAATTGTAGTTTAAGATACATTGGCCAAACAAGCAGAGTCCTTAAAGATAGGTTAACACAGAACAAAGTGACATACGTTTACAAAAAAGAACTTGCGCTATGCCAGAGCATAATCTCGACACTGGCCACAATATAAATTTTAGTAATGTTTCTATTTTACACTGTGAAACCTTAAGTAATAAAAGAATGGGTTTAGAAGAATTTTAAATGACTTTTAACGACAATTTAATAAACTTAAAGAAAGATAATAATTTTAGAAATCACTACCCCTATTTATATTTCCTAGACAAAAACAAAAAACAAATTCAATTAGACAATAGTTAGATTTATATGTCAGTTTGGCACTTTTCGGCTTCAGCCAAATTTATAAAAAGGTTTTTTTCATGTTTGTTATTGAATAATTAGTTTAGTAAAACTCACGTTATTTGTAAGTATTTTAAACTTTTATATTTTTCCTATGTAAATTGTAAACTTTTTTTTTCTTTCCATGTTGTAGCCTTGAGAATGGAATACATTTTTTCCGAAAGCTCGGTATAATAAAGAGTTGTATTTTGCAACTAACGGCTTTCCCACAATTTTTTGATAAATATATATATATATATATATATATATATATATATATATATATATATATATATATATATATATATATATATATAAATTGAAACTGACCGTGGACATGGGTTCTAGGGAGCCTAGCTTGCGCTCATTTAAAGAATTTTTTTTTCAAAATTCAAATCGCGAAAATTCACTAATACACATTATCAATGAAATCTGTGGTGAATGAACTACAAGTTCGTGCCATCCCGAGTGGTTGAGTGTTTACACTCACTCACTCAAACTCAACTCAACTCAACATTATCAATGTTCTCTTTAAAACAAAAATCCTACTTAATGGTTTAAGGGGTAAGTATCTATAATTATTGAACTATTCAAGACATGTTAGTATAAAAGTCTACTAATAATGGTTGTTAAAGTTTTTATTATAAATCATAAATACCTTGATTAGTGTTAGGAAATTTCTATACAAAACTAAACGAAACCTGAAACTATACTTTACTCTGTAGAAATATTATATGCCTTCTTATCACTGTGATAAGGGAAAATGATAACATTTAAAAGATATATAAAATAAAACAATATGTTACACCATCATCTTAACTTTTAAATATCTCCAATATAGAGTTTGGTCCAAAAGCTTTAGTACACATAGCTGGAGTATACAGGTGTCTCAACTTAAATTTACACCCCCTAAAATGTCTAATTTTGTCCAAGTGTGGGAAAAATGCTAAAACAGGTCAATTTTAACTTGAAGGAGCACAAATTTTTTTCTTGGTTTCAAAGTTATTTCTGCATTACTCCATCATCTAGCGCCCCTTCAAAAAATTTAAATGTCAAGAAAGGTCGAGTAACATCATTTTGGAGCTGCTTTCACTCTCTATGCATCATGTTTTTTTTTGAGCGATTGGTTTCTGTGAACCCTGCCAAGATGAATGTGAAAGAAAACAAATGTGGTTATGAAAAAACAATTCCATTCAACGAATGTATTGCTCAAAATGTCCACCCCCAACTCCCATACAATAGTACAATTGATTTTAGAAAGCTTATCTAACGTTATTTAACATTTCTGGCATGATCAAACCGCAGTCCGCAACGATTCGTTCTGGAAACATTTAAAGAGATTCGGGAGGTGTAGCATAAACCTGAGACCATCATAATAGAAAGTAATCCAAAGGGGTTAGGTCGGGCGACCTACCTGATCATTCGATGGGACCTCTCCAACATATCCATTGTCAGGAAAATGAGCATCTAAGAAACCGCGTATTCGTACATGATAATGAGGAGGCGCTCCACCCTGTTGAAAGAAAAGTTGATTTTCTTGAAGATTTACGTCTCATTCCAGTGCTTGGGTAATTACAGGATCGATAAGGTCTACTAGCAACTTCAAATAACTTTCACCAGTTTTGACTGGTGAAAGTTGTTTGAAGTTGCTAGTAGTCCTTCAACAAAAAGTGGTTCGATAATGTGGTCGAATGCTGGTTCAATAATGTGGTCGAATGCCCACACGTTTAATTTTTGAGGCGTTTGGGTGTGAGTTGCACTGAAAATGTGTGGGTTTGTGTTACTCCAGTAACGACAGTTATGCCTGCTCACTTCACCGTTCAACATAAACGTACGAGAAACACGTCAGAGAAACAAATGTTGTAAAGTAGATCTGGGTCATTCATCAAGCGCTCAGTTGAATTTTCACAAAAACTGTAAACGTTGATTCGGATCATCTTCGTGTAATTCTTGGACAAGTGTTATCTTGAATGGATGATACCTATGTTTCTTGACAATCCGACGAACCCTACTTTTTGAGACACCATTTCCTCGAACTATTTTTCTTACAGATTGTCTGTTATCCATTAAAAGATGACGAAGGACAGCCGGTTTAACACCATCATTGTAGATAGAATGTTGACGGTTGTTTTTTGTTTGTAACAGAGCGCGTTTCGTCAAATTTTGCAATAAAATTAATGACGTACTGACAACTAACCTACTGCTACACGTTATGTTGGTTTTTTCAAAATAACTCGAAAATAAAAAGAGGGAGGGTAAAATACAAGTCATATTTGGAACGAACATGAAATTCTACAAAACATTAATAATTTAACCTTCTCCCTATCTCTAATAATAACGGAGATATCAATAAATTCCCATCCAGTTTGGGACACATTGTACAGGTTGTACTGTTAACCAAACTCGATGCCTTTCATTAAAAGAAGACATATTTAAAATTAAAAACTATGAAAATTCGATACTATAACGCATTTGCTGCGTCCAGAATTTTCTATTTATGTGATTTTTCTTTCTCCTTGGAGTTACAAAATTAAAAATCAGAAATATCATACATGGTTTGCGCTTTTCGTTAACGCTGTGTGTACAAGCCATTAGAACAGATGGGAGGAATGTTTTGGCTAGAAGAGGGCATGTGGGTTTTCCACGATATTACACCGCGCCATCTTTAGCCGCAAAACCCTCAAACCACCAGTTAACACAGTTACCACTGCTATCCGTTCCCGGTGTAAAGGGTGTTTAAGATGATTATGTTCAGAATGTCCTTATCTTCTTAATGCTAATCGTCTAGAAACCATTACTTATCATTACTGATTATTGAAATAAAAAAAGGGTTAACGCAATAACAACTTATAAAAGATTAACAGTCATAATAAAACTAATTACTTAATATATTGATTTAGGTACGAGTGTCTAAATAATTGGTAAGAAATGCTAAAAGTATTGACCAGGTTCCTGGACACCTAATAGCTTCCTTCTTGGGCATAATTTATAATTTTAACCACTACTAAATTAGTATAAGTATGAGATAAATGAGTGTACAGGGTGTGCTAATTAAAACTTCCCACCTGGAGAAAGGAAAAAAGTCTGAACGCAGCAAGTGCGTTATGGTAGTGAGTTTTCATAAAACTGATTTTAATAGCAAATATCTCTTTTTTTTAATGAAAGCAGGCATCAAATTTGGTTACCAGTATAATCTATATAGTAAAAACAATGTACCATATTTTATCAAATAATCTTTTCGACGAAACTTCAAAAAAAAAATTGCATGGAAATTTACACAAACAATTTTTTTCACGAAAATCCGATTTTTTTTTAATAACTTATTACACACTTATTATTATGCCCTTCACTTCTGCATTTCACAGCATACCAACTGTTCTATTTGAAACAATTGAGTTACGACAGTTTGATTATATTTTTAAATTTGAGTCATTACTTGAAAGCGCCCCGTATACGACATCTCGATCTTTTTATGAAATAATATAAACGAAAGCCTCTCTGAGCGCGTCATTTGCATTAGAGTCAAATTTTTATTGATAAGAACGCCGTATTAAAATGTTTGATCTACGACAAAAATGTGAAAAGTTACAAAACATTTGAAATACCTAACTCGAAAACAAACATGCATATAAATCGATGGAAAATGCAAAAATGTAATAATATAAAAGATGTTCGATTTAAAAAAGAAAAAATTGTATCGCCAACGACTTATGGGCCACCTGTGATTGTCGAAATATTTTTTTTTATAAGATTCAATTGTTTGTCGTATCGTGTATAGTAACATATATATATATATATATATATATATATATATATATATATATATATATATATATATATATATATATATATATATATATATATATATATACATATATATATATATATATATATATATATATATATATATATATATATATATATATATATATATTCTCTGGTATTATTGAGGTTTATCGTAGAAATGGGTCGTCCTGTATATATGTAGGCAGATAAGAATAGAAACTAGCACGGATCTCTAGGGGACTTAGGTCGCGCTCATTTGAAAAAATCTTCTAAAAATTCAAAAGTCGCGGTCTCCTCATTAGCGAATTTCTTCTAAGAAAATTTGCTAAAAATTATAGAGAATTAAACAAAATACTGTACAACTACAACTAAAAACTGAAACTTACCCCGGATATGGGTTCTAGGTTGAAGAAATCCATTTAAAATTCACGTTCTCCCCAAAAGCGAAAATTCACTACAAATTATAGACTACTAAATCATAAACTCTATAACTAAAACTACTGCCAAAGCATCAGAAAAGGGGTCTATTTGAAATTAGTTTTCTGGAAATATTTTGGTAAAATTAAGGACAATGGTGGCTGATGATGAAACTTCAGGGTTTGTAAAATACATTTCTTGCAACATTTTCTCTAAATAGTCCGGATTTGCTTTAGGTCCTTTGCCTAAAAGTTGCCTATTTTGACGTTTCAAATCGCGACTTTGACGTTTTAAGAGGAAAAGTTATCAAATGTTCAAAGTATTTTTTCTGGCATTTCTTGACCTTTTTGCACCAAAAAACTTAGTCTTTGTCTGTAACATACAATACATTTTGTTATTCACAAAAAATATTTTGCTTTTGGCGTTTATCTGGTAATAAGTGGCACCAAAATATTTTTATTAAGAAATTGTTTAAAAAAGTCGTCAGATAACTCCCGAAATGCACCAAAATGTTTGTTTGGAAGTGGCAAATTCTCGTTTCAACTTCTGCTTTTTAGTGATATTTCTTTCAATAAATTCACTAATGAGGAGATCCCGACTTTTGAATTTTGAAAAAATTTCTTCAAATGAGCGCTAATTAGGCCCCCTAGAACACATATCCGGGGTCAGTTTCGATTTTTATATGTTAATATATATATATATATATATATATATATATATATATATATATATATATATATATATATATATATATATATATATATATATATATATATATATATAATGTATGTATCACACCGATAACTCAAAAAATAATGGGCCGATTTTGACAAAATTTGGTGAGTACCTTCCTTTTGTAAGTGGCCTAGATACGTTCGTTAGCCAGGAAAATCGGCCTAGGTTTTCCCGGAAAATTTTGTGTTTTCTTTAGAAAAAAATCCATATCTCCGGAAATAACAAAGCAACCAAATTTGGTACATCGTTTTATATCGCAATAGGTAGATTATTCACCAAAATTTAGCGCTGTAAATCAAAAGACGAAAAAGTTATGGACATTTAAAGATAAATAAATTGAGGTTTTCCTTAAAAGGTCAAAGTGACAATTTAAAACGTCAAAATTGGCAACATTTAGGCAAAGAATCTAATACGGGCTATGGAAAGAAAATGTCCCAAGAAGAATGTTTTACGAACTCTGAAGTCTTAGTTTCGATCGTCATTGTCCTTCATTTTACTAAAATAATTCCAGAAAATTCATTTCAAATAGACCCTTTCTCTGATTTCTTGGCAGTAGCCTTAGCTATAGAGTTTATCGTTTAATGGTATATAATTTTTGTCGAATTTCCTTAAAAAAATCAATAAAGCTGAATATGTCCGTTATTACACAAGATATGAAAAAAAAATTATACATAATTATAGGGTGTCTTGAGCTACATCTTAAGAAATTATTTCTACAATCACAGTCATTGGTGATACAAATTTTCTTTTTTTTTTAGTTGAACACGCCTTATGTTATTGCATTTTTGCATTTTCCATCGAAGTATACCGTATTTTGGAAGAAAAGAAATTCTGGACGCAGCAAGTGCGCTATGGTAGCAAATTTTGATTAAATGCTTCATATTTGAATAGCTTAATTTGCTATTAACCTATAATGTTGACCAAGAAACGAGTATTTTCGGGAACACTTTAAGCTTACTTTTGGACATTTTTGTACATTTCCAAACACTAAAGTTATTTGATGAAACATGGCACATTGTTTTTACTATATAGGTTATACTGGTAACCAATTTGATGCCTGCTTTCTTAAAAGAGAACACACATATTTGCTATTAAAAACACAAAAATTCACTACCATAACGCACTTGCTGCGTCCAGACTAATGATAATATCATCTAGACGAAGCCATGTATCAATAAAGTTGTCCATATCAAAATTGTAGAGGAATAAATTCTCCGTTAGTAAGAACCAAAAGTTAATTTTTTGAACCACCGGTGTTCGCAAATTTGCACCTTAAAATTTGACAAACTCACTTTGATTGTGTAAGTTGTGGGGACGAGTAGCGAATTTGTTTGTTGTAGCCCATACGAATATTGAAGTTGTATTCCTCTTTGTTTACAAGTTATGTCACCTCATGATGGCAGGGATCTTACACGTAGTTTGTATTATTTACTATGATAAGTTTAGGAAAATGCTTACAGTTTTTAAATGTAATACTCAACAATGGCCACAATTAATTTCTAGTCAAGGGCTTAACCTTCGAAACCTGAACATTTGTGGTGGCTGGGACTAAATGGTTGTATCAAGACCTATGTAGCCTTGCTGAAAATGTATATAATCTCTGATTGTTCTAATTGTCAGGATCTTGAAGAGGCGTCTACCTCAACAAGTCCCTTGGGAGCCCTTGATCATGAAATTTTGAAGCAGATGTTTGCACAGAAACTTAAAGAGCTGGAGCTAAATGGTCCCACTGTCAAGTTGTGGATTCTCCACTTCCACATGACTACTCTGATAAAGCAATTCATCCAGGCTGAGAGGAGTGGCGACTGGGAACTCCACCTCACCACTGTTAAAAAAATTCTATCATATTTGCATGCCAGTGGGCATTTTCTGTATGCTTAATCTGCACAGCTCTATTTACAAGACATGATGGGCATTGAAAAGAAAATATCCTAAGAGACAATACATGGTTTGCGCTCAATGGGTGGCTTGCTATCAGAAGGTCTGATAAGTTTTGCAGTGGGACATGGTCTAATATGACAATTGAGCTCTAATTCGCTCTTTGAAACGTACCACAGGGTTCAGTCATGGTCGCGGCATTTCAGACAGTACTCTGGGTAGTTGGATTATGACCATGCCAACTGTTACTACAGTGACCCAGCAGGTTGAAACGTCTTGTGAGGTATCACTCACTACCTCGGAACAGCATGTTGATGCGAGGCATGCTAGAGTGCAGCGTGGCAATGCAGACCTTCAGGAGTTTATTGAGTGGTTTCAATCCCATTATCCTGTTCCTGTTACTTACTTTGGTATGTCCATCAGCACAGGAATCGTCGATGATGGCTCAATCAACTGCCACAAAGCCCTTGAAATTGGCGATTCCTCAATGCTTGCCTGGGTTGGTCAAACCTTTCACTGGTCACGCTTTTTCTGATGCTTTGTTTGTAGGTTTGTGGTTTAACGGTCTATAATTTTTAGCTAATTTTCGTATAAAAAAATTCGTTAATGAGTAGACCGCGACCTTTGAATTTTAAAAAGATTCCTTCAAATAACCGCAAGCTAGCCCCCCTAGAATCCATATCTGGGTTTACTTTCAGTTTTTATCTGTTTGCGTATATACAAGATGACGCATTTCTATGGTAAAGCTCAATGTAATTGTTATTATACAAGATACGAGAAAAAATTGTATACCTTAATTACGTAGTGTCTTTACCTGCATCCTATAAAAATATTTTAACAATCACAGGATGGCCCATAAGTGATACCTACATTTTTTTTCGAACGCCCTTATAATTTTGCATTTTTTCTCGAAATATGATGCATGTTTGTAAGAAACGCAGTAAGTGCGTTTTTGTAGCGAATTTTCATTAAATCATTCCTGGTTCATCATCAGCACACTACTGAATAGCGAAACTAGGACGGTTTGAAACTGTAGTCCACTTAAACCAATAAAAAATCACAAGAAGTACAGCAAACAAATATAGTATATATATATATATATATATATATATATATATATATATATATATATATATATATATAAACATATATAAATTGAAACTCTGATCCCGGATATTTGTTCTGGGGGCTTAGTTTGCGTTCATTTTAAGAATTTTTTTCAAAATTCAAAAGTCGGGACCTCTTCATTAGTGATTTTGTTAAAAGAAAATTCACTCAAAAGCACTGTATAGGCATCAGAGCTATCACATGACCCATAGTGTCATTTGAAAAAAATTGAGAGATGAAACCTCCGCTTAGTGGGGTAAAGTTTAGGCTATACTTTTTGCGTCAAAAATCGTCCCCCTCTCAACCAAACTTGACGTGTTTCAGGTTCTTTTTCGACAAAATCTTTTCCTGGCAGATATGGCTGCCAGCTCGTTTTTAATGGGCCCCCTTATATATAAACATATTCTTATATATAAACATATTAAAAACATATTAAAAAACAAACTGTTATAATATCAAAAGTCGCAACCTGTTTTTAGATAATTCCTTCTATGAAAATTTCCTACTATAATCCACCTACTACGACCAAATCCCTCAAAATTATTATAAATCATATTTAAATTGTCTAAACTTATTATTACCGATGTAATTCCATTTATATCCTATGATAATTACGTAAGTAGTAGTAGATATTTATTTATGTAGTTGGACTGAACCCTCGATTTGATTTCAATGTCGTGCGACACAAACGTGAACTCATATATTTTCATTTGATGTTTGTAGTGTTTGCCACGGACGGAAGAGAATGCAGCTTCCAAGAACAAATCAAAGGAGCAGCAGACCAAACCAGACTGATAATAAATATATAAGGGAGGTTTAGGCGCCAGAGTCGCATACGTTTTATTGCCAGTAAAACGGAAAACTAGGACACTGGTCTGCTAACGTCTCGAATAAATAAGAAAACTGCATTCCGCTCAAATCGCCTCAAGACTCTGAAACATATTACGGTTATGGCATTAAATGTAAATTGCTGCAGTAACCAATTTGGTCGTACTTAGTTTAACATACAATAAAATAATCGAGTAACGTTGCCTATTCACATTAATAGTAATAATCATATTAATAATAATAATAATAATAATAATAATAATAATAATAATAATAATAATAATAATAATAATAATAATAATAATAATAATAATAATAATAATAATAATAATAATAATAATAATAATAATAATAATAATAATAATAACATATTTTCACCAGCGGCCGGTTACTTCTGAACTACACCGTGCCATATGCGAGGCGGATGATTCAACATTAAAAAAGTCTAGATGGAGTAAGTGCGTTATGGTAGTGAATTTTCATTAAAATCTTTTTAATAACTAATATGTGTTTTTTAGTGAATTTTCTTAGAAAAAATTCACTAATGAGGAGATCTCGACTTTTGAATTTTGAAAAAATTTCTTCAAATGAGCGCGATCTAGGACCCCTAGCACCCATATCCGGGGTCAGTTTCAATTTTTATATGTTTATATATATATATATATATATATATATATATATATATATATATATATATATATATATATATATAAACATATAAAAATTGAAACTGACCCCGGATATGGGTGCTAGGGGTCCTAGATCGCGCTCATTTGAAGAAATTTTTTCAAAATTCAAAAGTCGAGATCTCCTCATTAGTGAATTTATATATATATATATATATATATATATATATATATATATATATATATATATATATATATATATATATATATATATATATATATATATATATATATATATATATATATATATATATATATGTGTGTGTGTGTGTGTGTGTGTGTGTGTGTGTGTGTGTGTGTATCACACCGATAACTCAAAAAATAATGGGCCGATTTTGATAAAATTTTGCATGTACCTTTCTTTTGTAAATGGCTTCGATAAGTTCGTTAGTCAGGAAAATCGTACGAGGTTTTCCGGGAAAATTTTGAGTTTTCATTCGAAAAAAATTCTTATCTCAAAAAGTAATAAGCCGATTTTAATAAAATTTGGCATGTACCTTTCTTTTGTAAATGGCTTTGACAAGCTTGTTAGTCAGGAAAATCGGACGAGGTTTTCCGGAAAAATTTTGAGTTTTCATTCGAAAAAAATTCTTATCTCAAAAAGTAATAAGCCGATTTTAATAAAATTTGGCATGTACCTTTCTTTTGTAAATGGTTTTGACAAGTTTGTTAGTCAGGAAAATCGGACGAGGTTTTCCGGGAAAATTTTGAGTTTTCATTCGAAAATAATTTTTATCTCAAAGAATAATAGGCCGATTTTAATAAAATTTGCTATGTACCTTCATTTTATAAATGACTTTGACAAGTTTGTTAATCAAAAAAATTGGACGAGGTTTTCCGGGAAATTTTTGACTTTTCATTTGAAAAAAATTTTTATCTTAAAAAATAAAAAATCTATGATAACCAAATTTGATAGGTGGGTTTACGATATAAAAAGTAAACTATACACCAAAATTTACATTTCTATGTCACAAGAAAAAAAAGTTATAATAAAATATTTTGTGCCAGATCATTTCTATGAAAATTCACTACCATAACGCACTTGCTGCGTCCAGGCTTTTTAAGAAAGGAGCCATCAAATTTGGTTACCAGTATAACCTATATAGTGAAAACAATGTGCCATATTTCATCAAAATAACTTTATTGTTTGAAAACGTACAAAAGTTTCCGAAGGTACACTTAAAGTGTTCCCGAAAAAATCGTTTCTTGGTCAACCCTATAGGTTAATAGCAAATTGAGCTTTTCAAATATGAAGATTTAGGTCAAGACACCCTATAATTCATGTATACAAGTTTTTTTTTTCATATCTTGTATAATAACGGATATATTGAGTTTCATTGATTTTTTTTTAGGAAGATTCTACAAAAATTATATACCATTAAACGATAAACGTTATAGCTAAAACTACTGCCAAGCATCAGAGAAAGGGTCTATTTAAAATGAATTTTCTGGAAACATCTTAGTAAAATGAAGGACAATGACGGTTGAAACTAAGATTTCAGGGTTTGTAAAACATTCTTCTTGAGACATTTTCTTTCCATAGCCCGTATTAGATTCAATTTCTTTGCCAAAATGTTGCCAATTTTGACGTTTTAAATCGCGACTTTGACGTTTTGAGGAAAACCACAATTTAGTTTTCTTTAAATGACTATCACTTTTTTGTCTTTTGACTTACAGAGCTAGAGTTTGGTAAGTGATTTACCTATGGTAATATAAAGCCGTGTACCAAATTTGGCTGCCCTTACTTTGTTATTTCCGGAGATTAAATTTTTTTCGAAAGGAAACACAAAATTCTCGGGGAGAACTTCGGCCGATTTTCCTGGCTAACGAACCTGTCCAAGCCACTTGCAAAAGTAAGGCATTCAGCAAATTTAGTCAAAATCTGCCCATTATTTTTTGAGTTATCGGTGTCATACATACATACATACATACATACATATATATATATATATATATATATATATATATATATATATATATATATATATATATATATATATATATATATATATATATATATATATACATATACACACACACACATATATATATATATATATATATATATATATATATATATATATATATATATATATATATATATATATATAATCGAAACTGAGCCCGGATATGTGTTCTAGGGGGCCTAATTCACGCTCATTTGAAGAAATTTTTTCAAAATTCAAAAGTCGACGTTTATAATCGCGACTTTAACGTTTTAAGAAGAACTATAAAGTTTTAAAAATAATTTTTTCTTGGCCATTTTGCGTCAATAAAACTTAACCATTGTTTGTAATATACAATAGATTTTGTTATTCATACAAAATATTTTGGTTTTGTCGGTTTCTCTGGTCATTAGCACCAAAAATTTGTATCTTTAGATGCTTATAATTTTTTTCCTTGTAACTTAGAGTGTGATAGTGTAAACGTGAGTTCCAAAATTGGTTGCCATTGCTTTTAAGTAAGTACACTTGGAGAGCCCAAATCACCACAACACATTTTAAAAAGACCTGACGATCGTTTCACTAACCAAGTTAGCGTTATCAGAGGATGAAACATTCTAAATATTTAAAAAACTAACATCAACTTATATACCGGATCTCAGGTAAAGAGATCGAACCGAGATGAGACACTAGTCGTAGGCAAATTCCACAGTGTATTGTATTTTTATCGCCTGACCAGGTCTTTGCGCTATCCGTATTGCTTTATCTAAAAGTGTCCATCTGTAATAGTCTTGAGAAAGTTCAACGACCGCTAAATTAACAACGGTTCCTTTGGCGGCAATAACTGTATGCTTGTTATCGGTAAAAACGTGCCGAAAACGTGGAAATTTTATTTAGCAAAGTAATCTATCAAGTGACTCGTAATTGGCACTGGTGCACTGTTCATACATTATTTGTTGCAACTATATTTCGCAATATATACGCTCTCAAACCCATTCAGCTGACCTGGTTTTCTAACATTTTTTATTAATTTCAGATTTTCTTTATCAACGTGATGATTACTATCCCAAATATGTCGGGCGACGGCAGACTTATCTACAGTACCGTAACGTAATTGGGATATGTGTTCTTTGAATCTGATTCCAATCGATCTTTTTGTTTGTCCGACGTATTTAAGATTACAATCTTTACAACTTATTTCATAAATTTCCGACATTTTTTCCGCGCTATCCTTGTCTTTTGGATTACCTAGCAAGTTTTTTAAAGTATTTGTTGTTGAAAATGCTACCTGTAAGTCGACTTTTTAAAAAATGTTGTCTAGACCCCTCGTGATTCTAGGTTCAAATGGTAAGCAAACAAAGTTTTTTTCCGATTTTTCTCTTCTGAACGTCGTTGATTCCGTCACCATTTTTTTGTTTTCTGTTTGTTGATTAATTTTTCCACTAAGCCAGCAGTGTATCCGTTATATTCGGCCACGTTCCTGATATAATTTAATTCTTTGGTATATCTACTTTTGTTTAAAGGAAAATTAATTAACCGATTTTAAAAAAAATTCAGACTGCCCATTTTTTGTGCGTACGTATGATGTGAGTCGCTCGGGATGTAGCTTAAGGTAGTGGTTTCTTTTCTATAGACATCGAAGTCTAAAGTGTCTTTATTCTTGATAACTAGTACATCTAGAAAGGGTAGTTTATTATTAGTTTCTAATTCGTGGGTAAATTTTATAGAATCAAATTTATTGTTTAATTTGGCAATAAAATCTTCTATTCTGCAAATGTTTGTGTCAAACACCGCGAAAATATCATCCACGTAACGACACCACACTCTAGGGAAATAACCACTTTAATTTTCAAGATCCGTTTCAAATCTGCTCATGAAAAGGTCTGCAATAAATGGCGATAGCGGATTTCCCATTGCCGTGCCTTGTGTTTGTTGAAAAAATTCATTGTTGAATTGAAAAATATTTTGTTTTATGCAAAGGTTTGTTAGAGTTAAATACTCCCTGCAGACATTTTCATTTATGTTATTAATTTTTAGCAACTGCTCTAAATATGTTAAAGTTTGCTCCGTGGGAACGCTAGGAAACAATGAGGTTACATCGAACGAAATTAAAACCTCGCCTTCGGTCAATTTAATCTCTTTGATCTTATCAATAAATTCAAGAGAATTTGTTACTGAAAAACTTTTCTGTTTTACAGGCAAGCCCTTAAACTCATGAGTTTAAGGGCTTGCCTGTAAAACAGAAAAGTTTTTCGAGTTTAAGGGCTTGCCTGTAAAACAGAAAAAATTTTCAGTAACAAATTCTCTTGAATTTATTGATAAGATCAAAGAGATTAAATTGACCGAAGGCGAGGTTTTAATTTCGTTCGATGTAACCTCATTGTTTCCTAGCGTTCCCACGGAGCAAACTTTAACATATTTAGAGCAGTTGCTAAAAATTAATAACATAAATGAAAATGTCTGCAGGGAGTATTTAACACTAACAAACCTTTGCATCAAACAAAATATTTTTCAATTCACAAATGAATTTTTTCAACAAACACAAGGCACGGCAATGGGAAATCCGCTATCGCCATTTATTGCAGACCTTTTCATGAGCAGATTTGAAACGGATATTGAAAGTGAAAGTGGTTATTTCCCTAGAGTGTGGTGTCGTTACGTGGATGATATTTTCGCGGTGTTTGACACAAACATTTGCAGAATAGAAGATTTTATTGCCAAATTAAACAATAAATTTGGTTCTATAAAATTTACCCACGAATTAGAAACTAATAATAAACTACCCTTTCTAGATGTACTAGTTATCAAGAATAAAGACACTTTAGAATTCGATGTCTATAGAAAAGAAACCACTACCTTAAGCTACATCCCGAGCGACTCACATCATACGTACGCACAAAAAATGGCCAGTCTGAATTTTTTAGTAAATCGGTTCATTAATTTTCCATTGAACAAAAGTAGATATACCAGAGAATTAAATTATATTAGGAACGTGGCAGAATATAACGGATACACTGCTGGCTTAGTGGAAAAATTAATCAACAAAGAAAATGGTGACGGAATCAACGACGTTCAGAAGAGAAAAATCGGAAAAAACTTTGTTTGCTTACCATTTGAACCTAGAATCACGAGGGGTCTAGACAACATTTTTTAAAAAGTCGACTTACAGGTAGCATTTTCAACAACAAATACTTTAAAAAACTTGCTAGGTAATCCAATTTATGAAATAAGTTGTAAAGATTGTAATCTTAAATACGTCGGACAAACAAAAAGATCGATTGGAATCAGATTCAAAGAACACATATCCCAATTACGTTACGGTACTGTAGATAAGTCTGCCGTCGCCCGACATATTTGGGATAGTAATCATCACGTTGATAAAGAAAATCTGAAATTAATAAAAAATGTTAGAAAACCAGGTCAGCTGAATGGGTTTGAGAGCGTATATATTGCGAAATATAGTTGCAACAAAGAATGTATGAACAGTGCACCAGTGCCAATTACGAGTCACTTGATAGATTACTTTGCTAAATAAAATTCCCACGTTTTCGGCACGTTTTTACCGATAACAAGTATACAGTTATTGCCGCCAAAGGAACCGTTGTTAATTTAGCGGTCGTTGAACTCTCTCAAGACTATTACAGATGGACACTTTTAGATAAAGCAATAAGGATAGCGCAAAGACCTGGTCAGGCGATAAAAATACAATACACTGTGGAATTTGCCTACGACTAGTGTCTCATCTCGGTTCGATCTCTTTACCTGAGATCCGGTATATAAGTTGATGTTAGTTTTTTAAGTATTTAGAATGTTTCATCCTCTGATGACGCTAACTTGGTTAGTGAAACGATCGTCAGGTCTTTTCAAAATGTGTTGTGGTGATTTGGGCTCTCCAAGTGTACTTATCAGTGCTCATCACAGGTTCCAATCTTCACTTAGTCACTTATTGCCATTGCTTTGTTATTTTCGGAGATACAAAAATTTTCCGAAAGAAAACTAAAAATTCTCCCGGAAAAACTGGTCCGATTTTTGTTGCTAACGAACTTATCCAAGCAGATACATTTTATCGCATTTTATTTGCTATTTGTTGTAGCCATATTCTACCCATTTCTTTGCTAGTTCTAGTTTACTTTTAAACAATGCACAGTCTCGATCGAAAACTGAATGCATTGTATCTAATTCCATCTTAAAATTTTTGCTCACAATTGTACAATGTATACACTACACTACACAGGTTTTAGATGAACAATCATCTGTACCATGTTCGGTATTCGTACATCTACCACATACTTTTGGATTTGTACATTTGTTACTCATGTGGTTGTATCCCCAGCATCTGTAACATCTAATAATGTGAATATGCTCATATACCGGGAATATTGACCATTTAATTTTCAGTTTTTCTTATTTCATTGCATTTTTATAAGTGTCTGTGTCTGCCTCCACTATAGCATTGCATATGTTTCCTCTCCTAGCTAATTTTATAATACTTATCACAAGACTGTCTTCATTAATGCAATTTTTATTCAGCTCCATGGTACATTTTTTTAGTTCATCTTCACTTAGATCATCTGTGATACCCACGATCTTCAGTTTAGGTTGTTTAGCTTTTGGAACTGATGTTTTCACCTTATCACCAAGCTTGCTCTCCACGTCTGTTTTTAGTAAAGTTCTGTCATTCTCATATATTGTAGCAATACGCCCCTTGCTTATATTTTTGACTATGTCAACTTCTATGCCTAGTTCATCTGGATTTACTTTATTTTTTTATTTTTCAGAGTTATTCAGCTCTTCTAATTGTGCTTCTACAATAATTACTCTTTCTTCATTTTCATTTTTTTTTCTTTTCCGAGTTCAAACATACATTACTTGGACTCCCACAGTTCTGGTGAAAAAGCCTTTTTACTTCCTCTTTCAGCAGACTTATTGTCTTGTTTTGTTCCCCAATTAATATACACATTTTTCTTAATACTTCTACAACTTCTTTCATCTCTGATTTATCATTAATATCTAATAAGGCACTTTTCATTGTGTGTTCAATTTCAATTCCTGCTTTTTATGCGGCGTCTTCTATTGTATGTTCCAGTTGTATTTCACTCTCATCGTTCTGATCAACACACCTAACCTTGACAAATCTCACATACATATATTACGCCCTTAGAAATCGCTTTGAATTCCTCAGTTGTAAGCTCTGCACATTTTTTATGGTACAATTCTTGAAAAACACAGTCTAATCCACGACAGGCAGTATGGATTCCGTCACCGCTGATCAACTGGCGACCTCCTTTCCTTTGTCACCCATTCTTGGGACAAGTCTATGGAACTACACAGTGAATCCCAGATTGTCGCTCTAGACATATCCAAAGCATTCGACCAGGTCTGGCACGCAGCGCTGCTTAATAAACTACCGGCCTATAGCCTACCACCAAAACTCTGTACGTGGACAGCAAATTTCCTCTCCAACTGGAGCATTTCTGTTGTCGTGGATGGCCATTCCTCTAAACTTTATCCAATTAATGCAGGAGTTCCTCAAGGTTCAGCTTTAGCCCCTACTTTGTTTCTTCTCCACATCAATGACCTCCTCTCTAGCACATCCAACCCAGTTCACAGTTACGCGGACGACAGCACCCTCCACTCAAATATACAATATTCTAAGCCTGTCTCTTCAGCCCAATTAGATGAGGATCGCAGACTCATGGATGGTTATGTCTCCGTGGATCTCCAAAAAATATTAGACTGGGGAAGTAGAAATCTTGTACAATTCAACCCCACCAAATCTCAGTCTCGCTTTCTTTCTCATAAGAGATACACCAGCCCTAGACCCATCACAATAAACAACCAAGTTATTCAAAGTAATGAGTCCTCTTCACTTGTTGGCATTTCTGTGGATCGAAGTCTCAATTGGCACCAACATGTCACATCAATTGCAGAAGCGGCTGCTAAGAAATTAGGTCTCCTCTTCCGGGCTCGCAAATACTTTTCACCAGCTAATCTCTATACCTTATATACTTCACAAATAAGGCCAAACCTCGAATACTGCGCCCACATCTGGGGTGCTGCTGCCGCTTCTACACTCTCTATCCTGGACTCCATTCAGAAGAGAGCTATACGTATCATTGGTGACCCTACCCTCACCCAAAGTCTGCCATCCCTTTCTCACCGACGTGCCATTGGTGACCTCTGTCTCTCTTTTATAGATATCTGCACAAGCACTGCTCAGAGGAGCTTTCTTCCATAGTTCCCCCACCTGCTGCCCCCAACAGATCTACTAGGGGAACATAGCGAATTCATCCTTTTACTGTCCAGGTCACCAGAGATAGAACATCTTGTTATGCACGCTATTTTGTCCAGAGAACTTCCAAGTTGTGGAATTCCTTGCCGGCACAGGTTTTTTCTTCTCACCCGAACCTCCAAACGTTCAAGTCCAGAATTAACAAGTTGCCTCTTTCCTCCTTGTCGACATCCACGGTACGATAGTATTTAGGCTGTAAGCCCTCGTGGTGTGTTGTTGAAATTAAAAAAAAACAATTTATCACATTTGCCAAAAGATGTCACAGAATAGCCTCTATTTGTGAACTTATTTCCACACTTTCCGCACGCGTGATTACCGCAGCCCGCCATTTTTTGGTTATTAATGTTTCCATGGAGCGAAACGAGTCTGTTTTTGTTATTCTGTGGTTTTTTTGTCTATGCCGTTGACATTTCTCCTCTCGCCGTCGTTTCATATATCACTTTTGGCTCTTGTATCACTTGTCACTTGTCCATTTTCATTCTCAGTCTCCATTCAAATGTTTACTTCATAAGTGCACAAAACTCCATTTTGTTGGTGGATAAAATAAAATAAAAAATAAGCGTCCGTTGCACTCATCTTCTGGCTACTTCGAGTCTGGTGATCTTCTGGTTTTCCTGTTTAATGCTATTTTCGTCTGAGAATCTAAGTACAATGGATAAAAAACCAAACCTTTGACAACATTCCATACAGCACCTTTTCTGTAATTAAGACATAAATTAATTAGGTATCAATCCTCAAATTTCTTTTCGTTTTCTTTCAGAATTTCACATGTTCAGATGTTCTCCGGAGGTTCTGGTCGGCTGTGTAGCCTGCCTTGCCTTTATGTTGTGCTCGTCCTGCTTTTAATTACTTGACTAATTTAAGTTTTTAACATGTTATGTTGACTCCATCAGGGTGCTGTCCTTTTGTGGGACTTCATTTTTTCTTGTTTTCTAAATGGATTACAAATGTAATACAGACTTGGAGACTACTTATCTGGCTTCATTGTTGGGTTTCGTTTTTGTAGATGAAGGACCTGGCCAGCGCGTAAGATAACTACAGCAAGAGGCACTTATAAATTCTAGATGTTCTGGGATGTTCTGCAACGTTTCTGTGACTAGTTTCGCTGTGAAGAACATGCCATAACATCTAGAATTCAGAAGGGCCGCTTGCTCCAGTTAGCTTACGCGCTGGCTACGCCCTTCACCTACAGAAACGAAACCCAACAGTGAATCCAGAGAAGTAGTCACCAAGTCTGTATGTAGCATGGACCAGTTTCACCAAGTAAGGGCACCAACGATGAATTTTAGATGTATATTTGTAGAATATCTTATAACCCCTGGCAATCTTGTCAGCATAATTTTGCATGGTCGTTGGGGCTCATTTTAGTGTTTGACATTAGCTTACTGGACCTTCTACTTTCTGTAGTTGCAGTGTAATTACTCGCCAGAAACGTAGTTTCTGACAACCAACTTTTTACATTTTAGGTCTTAACCCTGAAGATGGTCCTACAAGGGGCCGAAACGCGTAGGGTTGGAAAATAAAAAATTGTCTGGTAGTAAAGCCTTTTAATTATCCCTTTAATTATGTCAAATATAGACGTACTGACGTTCAGAAACAATACCTCTTCTAATTGGTATCGTGCTGATTACGATGTTATCGCCGTCTTGTACCCGTAATTCAATTTTTGTTCTCCAGGTAGACATTGTTTGTTCAAGGAACCTCAGGATATAACTATATATTTTATGGATTCAGCATCCTCTTATTAGTATTAGTGAATTTACTTTTAAAAATTCACTAATGAGGAGATAGCGTCTTCTGAATTTTGAAAAATTCTACCCTATTTTGCCGCTATTTGAGATCCCTGGAACCAAAATCCGAGGTCGGTTTCAGACTTTATATTTTTTTCTATATATATGCATATATATATATATATATATATATATATATATATATATATATATATATATATATATATATATACAGTGTGTCCATGGATTGAGTGTGGGTAAGATATAAGTGACAAAAAAATTTTTAATTAGATTATGATATTCTTGGAATCGCTCCTGCTTTGTCTTAAACTAAGATGTTGAGGAAATGAACAAACTCAATTAATATACAGGCTGGTTTAGAACTGATTTAATTAAATGTGTTAGAGTAAACTACCTTCGTTTATAAAGATACCGAAAATGTTATTAACAAAACTTATTTAGAATTAAATTTATGACAGGCTTTCAATTTTCAGCCAAATCAGATTACTTTGAATTTTCAAGTAAATTATGAACATTTTTTCTCTATCAACATCGAGCTTTTTACCTGTTGTTTTCTAAACGCAGGTGCGCCAAGCAAATAACCATGCAATGTTAAATAATAATTTATTAGTAAAATATAAAACGCTTATTGCTAACAAAAATCAAAACAAACAACGAAAAATAAAGAAATTATTCAAATGTGCTGCTACCAACCGATACACATAACTCAGCCCGTTTAGTAAATGCTTTGTAGGCATTTTGAATATGTTGAATTTGAATACCGTCAATTGCCTCTCTCAACCTCAGTTTAAACAAATCAAGATCGTTGTTTAATGGAGCCGCGTAAACTTTCTGTTTGAGATAGCCCCATAAATAAAAGTCCATTACGGTAAGATCGGGACTTCTGGGAGGCCAAGGTATTGGCCCATATTGACCAATCCACCGCCCAGGAAATTCGCGATCTTCGCGATCTTCGAACGATTCCTGTTGCATGTGCTGGGTGGCCGTCATGCTGAAAGTATGCTGTTTGTCTATCTTATAGTGACATGTTATGCAAATCGTCTTGAAGCATATTTTCTAGAACTTCCAGATAACTGTACTGGTTCATATTCCGCTCAAAAAATATGGTCTAATTATGCCAGTGTAAGAAACAGCACACCACACATTTACTTTTTTATGACATTGTCTTCTGCAATTAACTCTATAATTTGGATTCTCCATAGACCAACGCCGTGCATTTTGGGAATTTACCACCCCATTAATAGTGAAAGTGAAATCATCCGAAAAAATAATACTTCTGCCAAAATTGCGATTTTGTAGATATTGCTCGCCGTACCATAAACAAAAATCTAATCGTTTTGACTCGTCATTTTCTTCCAAAGTGTGTATAAGTTTTGGTTTGAATGGTTTCACCTTGTTGGTACGATAAATTTGTTGCAAATGCGATTTGCTAATAATGCCAATTTCTAATTCCCTTCTTCTTAATGATAATTTCGGAAAACGCCTAACAGAATCCATAGCTAATGCAGCTGCAGCATTGTCTTCTTCATTTATGTAGGATTTTGTCTTCTTAACATTTAAAACACTTCCAGTACGTATAAATTTTGTAACAACTTTTTTTGGCCAGCGTTCAAGGAATTTTCTTATCACTCCCTGATAAGAATGTTCTTCACCCAAACCATAGCACTGCACAATAAACACTTTTAGTTCTGTTGTTAACATTTTTAAATACAGAAGCTTGACGTTCGTGACAAATAAAATTGACGTTTCAATTTTCCAAATAAGTAGTATCCCGGAAAATGAACAACAAGGCGGAGCTCAATTAGCCAGGAAAATCGCCAATTATTGCTTCGAATGTCCATTTGTGCGTTTACTTTACTTTTTTTATTGGTTTAGATGAAAGGAAACCTACCCCAAGTTTAATTATGGTAAAGACTTTTTCTAATACAGTTTCAAGTATTTTTTAAAGTACACCCAATCACAGAAGGCGTGGAACGTCATTTAAATAAAGGCGCAGCTAAAAAAAATTATAGTAGGCTGATCTGTTTGAAAATTGAGAGCCTGTCATAAATTTTAATTCTAAACATTTTTTGTTAATAACTTTTTGCGGTATCTTCATACACGAAGGTAGTTTAGTCTTAATACATTTCATTACATCAGTTATAAACCACCCTGTATATTATTGTCATTTTTCTCACAATATCATAATCTAATTCGAAATTTTGTTGTCACTTATACCGTACCCACACTCAATCCGTGGACACACTATATATATATATATATATATATATATATATATATATATATATATATATATATATATATATATATATATATATATAATATATATATTTATTTATTTATTTGTTTATTTATTTATTTATGTGTCACACCGAAAACTCAAAAAATAATGCGCCGATGACGATCAACTTTAGTGAATACCTTCCTTCTGCAAGTGGCTTGTATAAGTTCATTACCCATGAAAATCTGCCCAGTACAAAAAGATTAAACATTGGTTTGTTTTAATTAGAGACGGATTCCCCATCGGTGCCACGATAATAACAATGCATGTTTGTAAAAAAAATAAATTAGAGACGTAGCGAGTGCATTACGGTAGCGAATTTTTGTTGAAATCTGGTCAGTCCAAATAGATTAAAGAATTATTTGTTTTAGTTAGACAATCGTATTCCCACGGCCCGTGACAGTTCCGAGCTGACCTTTAATGAATCGAATTGCGACCACGTAATTATCATGCATGTTTCTAAGAAAATGAATTCGGGACGCAGCAAGTACGTTATGGTAGCAATTTTTTATCCAAATCTGTTAAGTCAAAATAGATCAAACAATGCTTTGTTTTAATTAGATAGTCGTATTCCCACGGCCTGTGCCAGTTCTGAGCTGACCTCCAATGTATCGAATTTCGACCACGTAATTATAATGCATGTTTCTAAGAAAATTAATTCGGGACGCAGCAAGTACGTTATGGTAGCAAATTTTTATCCAAATCTGCTAAGTCCAAATAGATTAAACAATGCCTTGTTTTAATTAGATAGTCGGATTCCACGGTCCGTGCCAGTTCTGAGCTGACCTCCAATGTATCGAAATTCGACCACGTAATTATAATGCATGTTTGTAAGAAAAGAAATTCTGGACCCAGCAAGTGCGTTATGGTAGCGAATTTTTATTAAATGCTTTAAATCTGAATAGCTCAATTTGCTATTAACCTATAAGGTTCGTTGGCAAGGAAACTAGTTTTTTCGGGAACATTTTAAGTTTATTTTCGAAACATTTTGGTACATCTTCCAACATAAAGTTATTTTGATAATATATGGCACATTGTTTCTACTATATATATTATACTGGTAACCAAATTTGATGCTTGCTTTCTTTAAAAAACGCATATTTGCTTTTCAAACATTTTTATGCAAATTCAATACCATAATGCACTTGCTACGTCCAGCCTTTTATTAATATTATTATTATACACTAGAAGTATTAATTTTACTGTAGTTATTTCTCGGTAGTTTTAAATTAAATATGTGAGATGATATTTGACATATAATTATTAAAGGCGTTTATATCAAATGATACCTAACCAACATCATTATGGTAGGTTATTAAAAATCATCCTAATCTCTTATTATTGATTATTTTCTTTTGAGTATAAATAAAAACTCAGAACTCGCAAGAAATCCAACAAAATGCATTACTTTCTGTCACTTGACGTCACTTAAAAGCAATTTAGCATTTGTGCTAAGCTGACAAGTCTCTAAACACCAACAGAATTGTACCTGCTAGGAACATATAGCATATAACAAATTTTCCTTTTTCCTGAATATACGAGTTTCGTGTTTTCTATTTATGAAAAGAAATTGCCGAATACTTCCAACTGTCAACCGTCAACTTATATAATAAAACCATTCATCGAATTCTGTATCATCACTTGAAATCCATCTTTTGAGATGACAGTTCCATCTAAGACTTCACTGATCTAGAGCAATCTCGGGATAGATATTAATCCACGGTAACTGACGCTCCTGTTCTAAGAACTTATTACATATCAAATGAAATAAGTTCTGTCATGCGGAGAAATGTCACTTATCAACATATATATTAGAAAAAAAAATGTCTTCGGAGTAAAAATTTGGACCTGTGATGAGCACTGATACAATACATTTTTCAGAACTCATGATCATTTCGCTAACAATGTTAGCGTCATCAGAGGGAAGGATCAGTAACGGCTCGAGCCTTAATGCATTGGGGGTGCGCAAGAAAAAAATGAAGAGCTCCCCTCTTTTTTCCCCGAAAATGTATTATAAAAAAACCTACTTACTAAACTTAATAATTATTAACTACTCACCAAGTTTTCCTCTAGTTATTTATAGCTTATAGTAGTTTAAAAGTCCTTTCCTTTGATAACTACTAACTAACTATATAATTTTAAATGTGTTGTTTTAAATAAAGACATGACAATATGTGATCTTTGTCATTTTAGTGAATTTTCTTTAAAAAAATTAACTAATGAGGAGATCTCGACTTTTGAATTTTGAAAAAATTTCTTCAAATGAGCGCTATTTAGGACCCCTGGAACCCAAATCCGAGGTCGGTTTCAGACTTTATATCTTTATATGTTTATATATATATATATATATATATATATATATATATATATATATATATATATATATATATATATATATATATATATATATATATATATGTTTATATATTTATGTGTCACACCTATAACTAAAAAAATAATGGACCGATTTTGCTAAAATTTGGTGAGTACCTTCCTTTCGCGAGTGGCTTGGATAAGTTCGTTATCCAGGAAAATCCGCCGAGGTTTTCCCGGAAAATTTTGTGTTTTTGTTCGAAAAAAATCGAAAAAAATTTATATCTCCGGAATTAACAAAGTAAGGGCAACGAAATTTGGTACACGGGTTTATATCGTTATATGTAAGCTACCTACCAAAATTTAGCGCTGTCGGTTAAAGGACAAAAAAGTTACAGGCATTTAAAGAAAAATAAATTTGGGTTTTCCTCAAAACGTCAAAGTCGCGATTTTAAGCGTCAAAATTGTTAATATTTAGGCAATTAACCTGAAATTAATATGATCTATGGAAGGAAAATGTCTCAAGAATAATGTTTTACAAAGCCTGAGCTCTTAGTTTCAATCGTCATTGTCCTTCATTTTACTAAAATATTCCCAGAAAATTCATTTCAAATAGACCCTTTCTCTGATACTTTAGCAGTAGTGTTGGCTATAGAGTTTATCGTTTAATGGTATATCATTTTTGTCGAATTATCTTAAAAAATCATTAGAGCGCAATATTTCCGTTATTATTCAAGTTACGAAAAAAAGTTGTATACATTAATTGTAGGGTGTCTTAAGCTACATCTTAAAAAATATTTCCACAATTACAGGCTGGCCCATAAGTCGTTGGTGATTCAAATTTTCTTTTTTTTTTTAGTGAATTTTTTTAATCGAACACGCCCTATGTTATTGCATTTTTGTATTTTCCATCGAAATATAATACATCTTTGTAAGAAAAGAAATTCGGGACACAGCAAGTGCGTTATGGTAGCGAATTTTCATTAAATGCTTCAAATTGTGAATCAATTTGCTATTAATAAGGTTGACCAGAAAACCAGTTTTTTCGGGAAAAATTTAAGTTTACTTTCGGAAATTTTTGTACATTTTCAAACAATAAAGTTATTTTGATGAAATATGGTACATTGTTTCTAATATATAAATTATACTGGTAACCAAATTTGGTGCCTGCTTTCTTAAAAAAACATATTTGCTATTAGAAACATTTTAATGAAAATTCACTACCATAACGCACTTGCTGCGTCCAGAGTTTATTATACTTCACGTATCTTTTCAATTTTATTATATTTATTTATATGTTCATTTACTCGTCTATTAATTTATATATTTAAAAACGGCTAAGCCTATGTAGGTTAGCATTATATAATTTCAAATGTTTTGCCTGACATAAAAACATGCCAATATCTGATCTTTGTCCTTTTATACTGCACGTATTTTTTCAATTTTACTATCTATCTATCTATCTATCTATATATATATATATATATATATATATATATATATATATATATATATATATATATATATATATATATATACTTTTTTTACTTGAATTTTAAGATTGAATGAATTTTATGAAAATACGCCAGAACGTCGTACTTAATAGACGCAAACTTATTATGAATTTTGACTAAATAATTTAATATGCTTTAAAATGTCTAAATGTGAGATGCTATTCACGAGGATCTAATCTATCGTAGTTATATTCCTACTACTAACACTATATTTTAGACTATATTTAATTATCGTTGTTTCAATTACGTAATATTTTGCTGTATACAAATCAACAATAACATTGCTTTAAGAAAGATAATACGGTCCTGGCGATAAAATGAGCCATTACGCCTGTGATTCGAGAACAGCATAACTGTATGCCGAGTCCCACCCTGGTCCGTTAAGCTGGAGCGATGTGGGCGAGGTCAAATATTCTATTCTCGCAACATGAAAGGGCCGCCCTACAAGATTCAGTGCTGAGTCTTATTATGCTGTGCTGCAAGTGTGGAATTTTTAAGCGCACAACGGGATTGCTTATTCGGTCGTTTTTGACGATGATAGTCGATCATTTCGTATTGGAGTTTCCCATTTAGGTAAAGCGCCGAAGAATACACACCGACGAAGGACTATGTATATGGATGTATATAACGTCGTCAACCATTAACACACTATACTTCTTCTGATTCTGTATTAATCGCTGCCGAATCTGCGATAATCGGTATACTAATTTTGTTTGTATAGAATGCAGGAGGTAAAAATAATAATTTATTAAAATATAGCATAGCAAAAATATTATTTTTCGCTGGCAGGCGGCAGTGCGCGCGCACGGGCGCACCTATTGAGGAGCCGCCCCTGGGAACGATAAACAAGACAGATGGACAAACTGTTAACGAATTTAACTAATAAAAATTCGGGACGCAGCAGGTGCGATATAGTAGTGAATTTTCATAAGCACTGTACACAATTAGTACAGCATATTACTAAAATTAACTTCTATGAACGTGAGTATATTTAAAAATCACTGTAAGGATCTTTAAAATTTACAAATTTAAAGTTACAAAGGGTTCCAGAAGAAAACTTAATTCATATTTAAAAAAGTCTGGACGCAGCAGGCGCGTTATGGTAATGAATTTTCATAAAAACATTATATGTGTAGCTTTTTTCTTACAATATACAGATTTAAATTTTGGTATGTAGTTTACCTTTCGTAAATTTTCTTTAAAAAAATTCACTATTGAGAAGATCTAGACTCTTGAATTTAAAAAACATTTCCTCAAATGAGCGCGAACTATGCCTCCTAGAACCCATATATATATATATATATATATATATATATATATATATATATATATATATATATATATATATATATATATATATATATATATATATATATATACTTTAGATACTAGAGATGGATTGGGTAAAATTTCCATAAACAAAATTTGACCTTTCTGTGGTAATTAATCTTTTTATTGTTTAAAACTATTTCTAAGATAACAACAACAAAAAATTTTGCAAAAAGAAAAAATATAGAGACTGTGTCCCGAAAAGGTAGACACAGTTTGTGAAAGAGAAAATATTATTATTTTTATATCAGGAACTGTGTGTATCAATTGAAGCGACACCGTTTTTAGCGAAATTTCATAAAATTTCTTCAGATGTGCGCGAACTTGGGTCCCTAGAACCCAAAACCAAGGTCCGCCAAAATTGTATAAGTTTAATATATATATATATATATATATATATATATATATATATATATATATATATATATATATATATATATATATATATATATATAAATAAAAACTGAAAGTTACCCCGGATATGGGTTCTAGGTGACCTAGGTCGCGCTCATTTGAAGAAAACGATTTAAAATTCTCCCCAAAAGCGCAAGCGCATTTTTCCTGCAAAAATTCACTACAAATTATAGACTACTTGTGTATATATATATATATATATATATATATATATATATATATATATATATATATATATATATATATATATATATATATATATCGTCGATCTCTCTACTCTCAACTCCTTTTGAGAAAAATGCCCAAAGCTCGATTTTCGATGATGCTAAAGAAATTTTTATTGCTATATCTGCAGATAGTGTAAGTCTCTTTAAAAGAAACTTGTATTACAAGTTTCATTAAAGTTATACAAAATATTTCCAGAAGGAAACTTAATTCATATTTAGAAAAGTAAAGTATCTGCCAAATTATAAATGTGGCAGTTATTTTTCCTTATTAATCGCCAGTATGATTTTGTTTTATTCAACCTAATCAAACCGGCTTTTAGTGAATTTTTATTAAAAAAGATTCACTAATAGAGAGGTATCGATGGTGAGACTTTGCAAAAAATTTTCAAATGAGCGCGAATAAGGACCCCTAGAACCGATATCCGGGGTCAGTTTGAATTTTTATATGTTTATATATATATATATATATATATATATATATATATATATATATATATATATATATATATATATATATATATATATATATATATATATATATATATATATATATATATATGTATCCGTCTGATAACTCAAAAAATAACTGAGCGATTTCGATGAAACTCGGCAAGTGCCTTTCCTTTATTAATGGCTTGGATGAGTTCGTTGACTAGGAAAATCGGACAGGGTTTTCCGGAAAAATTTTGAGTTTTCTTTCAAAAAAAAGTTTTCTCCGAAAATTACAAAGATATTTCGATAAAATTTGGTCCACACATTGCTTTGGGAAAGACCTAACTATGTGCCAAAATTCAGCTTTCTAGGGTTACAGAAAATTAAGCTATTCAAATTTGAAAGATTTTATTGAAACGGAGTTTTCGAATCTCACTTAAACCTGACCCATCAGGAGTACATAAGCTCTCAAGGAGTATATTGATACACAGTAATGTGCCGCTGGTTAGTCAATGACAGGTATTATTGTCATTGACTCATGATATGGATTTTTAATTTTTAATTTAATTTTTAATACAGGGAAAAAGCTATTGTAAAAAAAACCCTTGTTTTCGTTTGCGTTTTTTTTTTTTCATTTTCATCTACACAAAGATGTTTTAGTTTTACTATAATATATCTGTGACTTATATTAACAATAGTTCTCTTATATTAAGACTAAATATAATATCCTATGTTTTTCTACTTTAATCTATTAATTGCTGTATTTACAAAGTGTGAATATGATATAGCAAGTGCTAGAATTTATTATTAATATTATTTGCGTTTTTAGAACTAATTCAGAAAGAACGATAATTCTTGATATGGAAGTTTATGTTTTAGGCGAATATCTATGGTGTTTTGCTTGTATTTTGCAATGTCTTGCAGGACAATGTTATTATCTAGTTGTGTGGAGTAAAATTTTTCTGCTTGTTCTTTGATTTTATCAATGATAAGTGGCATGTTAGTAATTTTATGTAATTCGCTACTTCTTGTATATCTAGTTTTATTTAGGATTAATCTCAGGCATTTATTTTGATATATTTGTAATTTTTTGGTGTGAGTTTTTGCCGCGCCGCACCATATGGGTGCTGCATAAATGAGCATGGGTCGCATTATGGATTTGTATATAATAATTTTATTACTAACAGACACCTTACTTTTTTTGTTAATTAGGGGATATGGTGTTTTCATGACACCATAAGCCTTTTGGATTGTTTTGTCAATATGATTTTTAAATGTTAGCTTTTCGTCGAGAGAAACACCTAGGTATTTAACTGTCTTACTAATTTTAATTGTTTCTGAGTTTAGTTTGATAGGCTGAAATATTTTGTTGTTTTTATATTTTTTGCTAAATATTATAGCCTCGCATTTATTAGAATTTATTTTAATTTTCCAGTCTTGAAAATACTTAGCCAGAATATTTAGGTGGATTTGGATTTGCTTTGATGCAACTATTGGACTAAAGGAATGAGCGTATATGGCCGTGTCATCAGCAAAAAGTGCCATTTGTGTTTTTTCAAAATGTGGAATATCGTTTAGATATACATTAAATAATTTTGGGCCGATTATGGAGCCTTGTGGTACTCCTGCATTTATAATTCTAGCACTTGATAAAGTAGTATTAATTCTAACTCTAAATGTTCTACCCTTTAAATAAGAGTATAGCAGGAGTATTAGATGTTTTGGGTAGTTAGCCTTGATCAGTTTGTAAATTAGGCCATGATGCCATACTGTGTCGAACGCTTTTTCAATGTCCAGTGTTGTCATGACTGTAGATTTATATTTATTAAAATTTACGCATATGTCATTAACAATCCGTGCTATTTGTTGTGTTGTACTATGCTTTCTTCTAAAACCGAAGCTATTTTACCTAAGGTATTTAACAGGCTTATCAATCTATAGCTTTCCTGGTTATGTGGATTTTTACCTGGTTTGTTCATTGGTGTGCAGACCGCTTCTTTCCATATTAAAGGAAAGTAGCTGTGCTTAATCATACTATTTATAATTGCTGTCAGCTTTATCACGGCTGTTCTAGGAATCCTTTTCAAGGCGATGTTTTGTATATAATCTTTCCCAGGCGACTTAGGAGGCAAGGGCGATATCGCCGGCGCCATCTAAGTATAGTTCCACAAACGTTTTATTTGCGTGATATTTTAGGTCAGCTTCATTTCCGGGATATTATATTCAAAGTAAACGTAATTTATTACAGAATTAGTAGAATTACCATTGAAACACATCCCACGGCTATTTCGGTCTTATATGACGTCTTATGTTTAATATTGTTCCTAAACGTCAAAATGTTTGGGTTTGACATCTTTGGGTGAGTTAAATAAAAATGCTTTTTTCTTTCCAAACAAATGTTTATTCCTTGTCCCGATGCGTTTCGACCCATTAACCGGTCATCCTCTGCGGAATCTAGAATTTACAAAAAGGCTTGTCAGAAAAACTGAGTTTTCCAGTAGGCTATTTCTGCGAGGGTTCACCACAGAGTATAAAAGATATAATGAGGTAACAAGAGCTGACCTCAACATTAAGTCAAAAGTTAAAAAGCTGCCTAGTAGTTGTGTACCCTCGCAGAAATAACCTACTCAGTTTTTCTGTAAAGTCTAGATTCCCCTGAGGATGGCCGGTTAACAGGTTGAAACGCGTCGGGACAAGGAATAAACATTTGTTTGGAAATAAAAAGCCTTTTCATTCAACTTACCCAAATATGTCTTATGTTTAAGTTTAAAGATAAAATAAACTCTTTTAGAATCATTTTTATAGAAACTTGGCTTGATTTTGTTTACATTTCTAGTATATTATACGACAGCATAATATATCTATGCTGCACTAAAAATGTATTTGAGGCCGTATTAAGCTGCAAATATAGTGACTTTTAATAATTGATTGAATCCCCCAGTTAAATAACAATCAATTGGCAGATTTCTCATTTCATGTCGTCTGTCATTTTTGATCATTCGGCCGAGTTTTCACGATGATTGGTTCGAGTAGTATGTATTATGCCTGGTATGTATTTAATTTAGTTACCGTTGACGTATGGTTTATACCTGTTGTATGAATCAATCGAGGCGTGGCAGTTAATTCATCTATCTGCCAGACATTGAACTTTAACCACTAAGTCGTCTGAACGCATGTCTTTGCCATTTTATTTTTAATTTGGAAAAAACTCTAAATATTGCATACCAAATTACTTAAAATTCACAAGTTAGGTTTATTTGCACTATTTCTAGCCACATGCAAAGTCTCATTCCAGTTACTCTGATACTTACAAAAATATAGCGTTTTGAAAAAGTTTTTCCAAATTTTTCACCGGAAAAACTTGAGCATAAAGGCTGATT